>OZ010596.1:9256515-9401515 GCA_963932145.1 Acanthosepion lycidas
CGGTCCCCCAATACCAATATATATATATACACACAAAATATATATATATATATATACACAAAATATATATATATATATATACACAAAATATATATATATATATATATATACACAAAATATATATATATATATATATACACAAAAATATATATATATATATATATACACACAAAATATATATATATATATATATACACACAAAATATATATATATATATATATATACACACAAAATATATATATATATATATATACACACAAAATATATATATATATATATACACACAAAATATATATATATATATATACACACAAAATATATATATATATACACACAAAATATATATATATATATATATACACACAAAATATATATATATATATATATACACACAAAATATATATATATATATATATACACACAAAATATATATATATATATATATACACACAAAATATATATATATATATATATACACACAAAATATATATATATATATATATATACACACAAAATATATATATATATATATATACACACAAAATATATATATATATATATATACACACAAAATATATATATATATATATATACACACAAAATATATATATATATATATATATACACACAAAATATATATATATATATATATATACACACAAAATATATATATATATATATATACACACAAAATATATATATATATATATACACACAAAATATATATATATATATACACAAAATATATATATATATATATACACACAAAATATATATATATATATATATAACACAAAATATATATATATATATATATATACACACAAAATATATATATATATATATACACAAAATATATATATATATATATATACACAAAATATATATATATATATATATATACACACAAAATATATATATATATATATATATACACAAAATATATATATATATATATATATATACACACAAAATATATATATATATATATATATATACACAAAATATATATATATATATATATATATACACACAAAATATATATATATATATATATATATATATATACACACAAAATATATATATATATATATATATACACAAAATATATATATATATATATATACACAAAATATATATATATATATATATACACAAAATATATATATATACACAAAATATATATATATATATATATATATATATATATATATATATACACAAATATATATATATATATATATACACAAATATATATATATATATATATACACAAAATATATATATATATACACAAAATATATATATATATATACACAAAATATATATATATATACACAATATATATATATATATACACAAAATATATATATATATACACAAATATATATATATATATATATACACAAAATATATATATATATATATATACACAAAATATATATATATATATATATACACACAAAATATATATATATATATATATACACAAAATATATATATATATATATACACAAAATATATATATATATATATATACACACAAAATATATATATATATATACACAAAATATATATATATATATATATATATATATACACACACAAAATATATATATATATATATATACACAAAATATATATATATATATATATATACACAAAATATATATATATATATATATATATACACAAAATATATATATATATATATATATATCACACACAAAAATATATATATATATATATATATATATATATATACACACAAAATATATATATATATATATATATATATATATACACACAAAATATATATATATATATATATATATATATACACACAAAATATATATATATATATATATATATATATATATATACGCACAATATATACATATATACACACGCATACAGACATATGTATGCACACACACATGCATGCATAGACGATGTCAGAAAAGCTCTTTATTGCTATTCTTTTTGTCATTATTCAATGCATAATAATCATTTTGGATTTTATGTTCTCTTTGATATTAGGAAATGGTTTTATTCCTCATGGAATGGACATATTCTTCATTGTATTATAGTAAAACAATGGAAACAGTAATTACTTGGCTAGATGAGAAAGAAAGAGAGAGAGAGAGAGTGAGACCAAAATACTGATAGATATAAATGAAAATGGAGAGGTAGATGGGAGATAAAACAGAGAAGAAGAGAATGTTTAAAGAAATGATACAGAGGCTGACAAAATAAATTGAAAACTTAAGTTGGAAAGAAACAGAAAAAAAAAAAAAAAAGAGAAACATGGTGGTTGGGGAGAAAGGTTTATAAAAAAATGTAAGTAATTTAAAGTTAAAGAATTAGATTTTTACATGATACAGAAATCCTTTAAAAGCAATAAAAAAATTTTAAAAATCAAGAAAATAGAAAAAAAAAAGCAAAAAAGGTAAGAATTCAATATTCTTATGCAGCTTTTGTTTTCTACTTCGTTCAGCTTTAAGCAAAAATATCTTTTCTCTTTTTAATTCTAAGTGCATTGGCTTCCATAGTCCTTACTAGGAAAGCTAGAAACGAACAGTAATTGAATTGGTATGATTACTAGCACATTTAATACACTACAATGGGCCGACATTTCAGCTTTTTTTTTTTTTGAAGCTTCAAATATTTTACAAAAAAAAAAAACAAAGAAAACATTTCCCCCCCCCTTTCTTTCTACATTTTGAAAAATTTGAAAAAAAAGAAAAAAGAAGTTTGCTTCTTTATCACATTTACTGACAAAGTAGAAACCTGGCTTTGACTGACTGCATAATGACCTCACTCAGAGTAGTGGATTGGGCAGCAAGAGGTTTGACGTTTAAATTCCAAAAACCAGGGACAACCAAGCAGGTCTTCAGTCAATTGACGAGTATATTATTTCAAACTCAAGTCCCTTCTTTGCAATCTCTCAAGGTTCCGTAAATTCATAAATGGAAACTTTAATATATATATATATATATATATATATATATATATGTGTGTGTGTGTGTGTGTCTATATGTATGTATATATTATAGAAACCTTTTTACTTGTTTCCTTAGTGAGTTATTTTTGAACAGAACCAATTGACTAACAAAATTCAGATACAGCCTCTTGTTAGTAATTTTGTTTTTACAAGTAATGTCTACTCCTGTACAATGGCTTCTTTTAAGTAGCATTCCTTTCTTATTGGAAATAATTACTATGGACCAATTTCTAATTTTTATCTTTGCATCCGATAATGTACATAAGGACTCACCTGTTGATTTGATGGACGAGTGTTCAGTAGCTCAGTCCTTAAAACTAAACAGCCAGATTATCCACTCATATAACTTGATTCTAGTGGTGAAGACTTGTTCAGAACCAACCACACTTTTTGGAAGAGCCAAATACAGGGAACTCGTACAGATAATGTGTCGCAAGGTCCCCAAATAACACTCCTGAGGGTCTAAATTTAGAGTTGTCCTTCTCATATATATATATATATATATATATATATATGAGAGAGAGAACTGAAGATAACTAGCAAGCAGTAAATACTCAAGATGTATTTCTTCATACCACCAACATTTGTAGGCCTAATACTAAAAGAACAGAAAATCCAAGCAACTGCAGATTATTTAAACTAGGATTATCAAAATACATTCTTTTAATCATTTCACCTCAAGCAAGGCAATAAAGCAAAAGGTATACTGAGTGTGCAAGAATAAGAGAAAAAGAAAAAGATTAAGGAAAGCGAACACTGAACAGGAATTAAGAAGACAGAATGTAATGATTGACAATGCATTTAAATTTTGAAAAAAAAAAAAAAATGACTGGAAAACAAAAAACTGGAAGATGGCTCCACAAGCGAGAAGTGCGAGAGAAGAAACTGTTACATATATATATGTGAGACATTGAAATACTTGTTACATACAAACACATTACTATAATTATTTACTATTTGAAAAATATGGTCCTATCGCTACACAGGAATTACCATGTTTACCAAAATAAAAAGGTGCTTAATTTCTATGAACACGCGTCTCCCAAGACCTGCTGGTGTTTTGAAAACTGACAGCTGGACCATGTGGTTGAGCCATTTTGATTAAGGATCAATTGCCACATGTTTCTACATGTGGACAGCAAGGCCTGCTTTACTGCATGTGACAAAGCTACAGTGATATGTAAGACTATCATTGAGAGGAGCAACATGCAGCCAAATTTCTTTAATATTTGCACACAGTTGATCCCGATGTTCAAGTTGTCCTTGGTCAAACCTTTGTATGGAAGAGAAGCAGGGCAGGCGCCCAGCTCCTTCGTTCTGACACTTTGTTTTCCCAGGAAGAAAAAGGGGGATGCTGCATTGCTTTAGTTCATCTTTGTAACACAAGAGTGGCCTTTCAACTGACCTGCTTGTTAGAAGCTGGCCAAAGAGAAATTGTTTCAGAAGTCTGTTATTGCTCATAGAATAAAGAAGATCTGCCCACCTGAGATGGATTTTTCTTTAAGATGGCTTCAATACGTGTCATGTTGCATTTAATCAGAACTTCTTCAGTTTCTAATGTGATTACTTAGTTCTTGAAGATCGTATGTAGGCAATGCATATGAAAGGCATTTTTGATTGGTGTGTCATCAGTACAGAGTGCGACATCTTGTACCTTAGAGTAGTGATCTTAGTACCACTGACTTGTACACATTAATTTTCACCATTAATAAAACATCATCGGTATAGTAGTATTATGATTTTCTGAAGCCTTCTAGAATTTATTTCTGTTTATTTGTATGTTATGCTATGTTATAAACTGTTAAATGCATTAAAAAGACAGAGGTACTACCAAATTACATCATTAGCAAATTGAAAAATATCCCAAAATGTTTTGATATTTTACCCTTCTTATGTGTTGGTTTTTGTTTTACAGCCTATCAACCACAATAAGTTATTTAATGCCAACAAAATTTCATTTTTTTTTTTTTTTTTTTTCCAAAAATGTATATAGCTGGTAATTTTTTCAGAAATGTATAGCTGGTAATATTTTATTTAAAAAAACATATAGTTTGTTTTGTTTTGTTGCATATCAACACCTCAATGGGTTATTTAATGCTGACAAGATTTTTATTGCTGGTAATATTTCCTTTTTTCAAATATTTATTGCTGATACTAATTTTTCAAAAAGTATTTCTGTTATTAAAATCTATTTTTATACTTTCATAGTGTTTTGAGTCAGGTTGTGGGGTAAGCTATTTGCCCATAGCTGGGACCCTAACACGATGGACCTGGGGACACCAGCAATTAAGAGGTGGTTCCACGCTCCTCAAAACCTCCTGATCAGAGGCCTTGCAGGACGTAGTTTATTGTCTTATCCAGGATGCAGCTCTTGTGTATATGGTAAAATCAAATATTTTTTTTTTTTTGGGGGGGGGACATCTTTCAAGAACTATAACAAAATAATTATTAATGACTTTCTCATTACTTTTGAACAAAAGTTCATAGATTTATGACTCAGAAACGTAGGGTTACAAAAAAGTCCTAACTTTAATATTATATATATATGTGTGTGTGTGTGTGTGTGTGCGCGTGTGTGAAGAAACTATTTTTTACTCCTGATGTAATAGTAAGTCTGAAAGGTTCGATAAACTCAAATTGGCAGCCGATCTTGAAAATGAACTTCAATCTGTTGTTAACTGGGGCAAGGAATGGCTTGTTCATTTTAACACCTCCAAAACAATATCCCCTATTAAGCACTTTTAAAGAAACTGTTTTGCTCTCCATAAGCATAGCTGAAGCTATCCAGGAGAGCAACTCACAGCATCATCTTTGTCCCACAAATTTTTTATGAAGTGGAAAGATTATATTGAAACAACTGCTAAGTCTACTAAGAAAGTCAGTTCACTACGTCATGTGAGACAAATTTTCTTACCAGCATCTATTTTACAAATTTATAATTCTACCGTTTGTCTATGTATTGAATGTTGCTGTGACTGGTCTGGTGTTTTTGCTATATATCTAGAGATTTTTGACAAAAATCCAAAAAAAGAATTTGCAATGATATCATTCCTGACATCTCAGCTTTCCCAATGAATTAACATAGCCTCACTTTACCTTTTCCATTAATATTGTCATGGTAATTGTTCTGAGGTGCTTTCCTCCCTGGTACCTAAAATTTGCATAAAAATAAGCGCAGTAGTAGACTGGCAGTTAGGTTTCATAATTTCACAGTTGGAATTGCAAGATGCAACTGTAAATTCTGTTGCACAACTGACTTGTAGAAATCTGTTGTCATCTCCAGGAATCCTGTTCTAGTCACTGTCTACTGTTTCTTTTCTGAGTAACCCAATGCATCCTAGTAGCACCTATGGCCTTGCTTGGGGTGAATAGATTAAGTGTGCATGCACGCACACTAGGTGCTCTCCCCAAAATGACATCATTTAAAACATGAATATCTAAGTAACTCCATGTCCCAGGCAAACAAAATTAAATACGCTTCATGTTGAATAATAAAAGATTTATCATAATTCAATCAAGATATTGAAAAGGATGTAGATTTTATAAACGATTTCACAAAGCTTCACAAATGTTCAACATGTGCAGCACCTGTGACATGACACACATCAAGTCGGTAGTCCAGCTCCTGCCAAACATGCTGTAGCATGTCTTGCATAACATTTCCCGGCACCTCAGTGATTCTCTGCTTATGTTCCTCTAGTTTTGTAGGAAGACGGGGTGGATTTAGACCTGTCCTTTCACATAGCCCCAGAGAGAAAAAAAAAAAAAAATTCACAAGGTATCAAGTGAAGTGAACGTGGTGGCTATTTCAACAGAACATTGTCATTATCACTGGCACACCTGATCCATCTTCCTGGTAGAGTTACTTAGATATTCACGTTTTAAATGATGTCATTTTGGAGGAGGGGATGCACACACACACACACTTAATCTATTCACCCCAAGCAAGGCCATAGGTGCAACTAGGATGCTTCCTGGTAGATTTTCACTGATATACGTCCACACAGTTAACTCAGATTTACACATTTTTTTTTTTTATAAATTTGAGAACATTTGAGTGAGAACTGGCCATGAAATTAGACTACAAAATGATTGAGTGTTGAAAGCATTATCAAACCGAGTCACCATGCAGTATGACCCCCATATACAATGTGCGTTATATATATATATATATATATATATATATATAAACACTTTCTCTGATACTGAGCACTCTTCCTCTATAAATATAATAAGTTTTAACAATATATATTTATGTGCATGCACACAAGTTACAATGGTACTGTAGCTAAAAAATAAAATTTCTAGTATCATAGTTTTGATCTTCAGGGGGGCACCAACATTGTGTCAAATTAAGCCTTGCTTAACAAACAGTTATAAAAGAGGCATAATTTCTCATGGGGGCTGAAATGTTTCTCTGACCTACTCAAGAAAATCTGGCTCCAAAAATTTCTTTGAGAAAAGAATTTTGGTTAGGCTGAGAACTTTGCAGAACTTTCTCAAAAAAAAACAAGACACGCATGCATACATATATCGCCACAACATTTGACATATAACAAAAAGAGAGAGATAGAGAGGGAAAGAAAAAAAAAATCACCTAACACCAATAATAAACGCATCCCAACCAGAACATAAATAATTAACTACATTAAAACCTGCTGAAACCTCCTGAAGAGTGGACTGAACAATTATGGAAACTCTGGAGTCGAGGTGGTGAATATGACATCAACCAGCTAAGTGTGCGTGTCTTGTATATCAGAATTAAGATGGAATATGGTAAATTTCTTGAAAATTTGGAATTTTGTTCTCTCCATTTAAGAGATTTCCAATTGATGCTTTAGGGAGGTTCCGATTTCCCACCACCACCACCACAAAAATAAGTGCATGGTTGTAATTCTAAAAATCATGAATTAGTTTTGCAAGTCCAACATAAAATGCTATGGAAGAAAATCACAACCGGTCAAAAATCTGTATCCACAAATTGCAACTACCTTCTTCACCCAGAAAGAGCTAAAAATCTCCCCCTGTTGTCCAAAATAGTAATCTTTTCTAAGGCTAAGAAAATGTTACGACTGGTCAAGATTGGTAGGAAAACACAATTAACATATTTTCATCTTTATTTATTTATTTTTTTCCTGATTTCTATTTTGACAGCATAAAGAAAAAATCTTTTTTTGAGGTAAACTTAGTTTTCTCCTTCATTGTCAAAGATGTAAAATTACAAGCTCATGAAATACATACACAAATTACCCAGACCACAGCCATTAAGGAATGCCATGATCCTTTCTCCTTTTAGTGTTAATGTAGATATTTATTTCACCCACCATCAGACTCACTCTCGTGGCACAATGGAGAGTTGATGCCTGACTTACACATCCTGAATCTCAGCTAAAATTGCTTAAAATAAATCCTGTAGATGGCATTGCACCTTAGACCTTGTCACCACCAGTTACAGGCTCTACCATTTAGCCATTTTGGTTGGCGTCAATGTTTTTGTTAAGTGCAATACAAATATTAAACAAAGACTTTTTTTCTCTCTTTCAGTTTCTTTGAACAGCATGAAGGCGTAAAGAGACGTCAAGTAGCAACACTAATTTTAAGCATCTTTAATATGTAAAAGACATTGGCATCAATTGTTTGCCATTCAGAGAACACAAAATAATGGCGATTTATTCATTTCACTTTGTTTTTCGTTTTTTTTACTTCACCTCCCCCTAACACTATTTAAAAATTTTTTTGTTGTTGCTGATTGTCTTGTATTTTGTATTAAAAAAACAAAACAAAATAAAAATAAATAAATAAACACAAAATTAATGCTTTTGTCTGGGGAAAATGAAAATAATTTAACTGTTGTTTTCAACTATCTATGAACAAATTGAAAAAAAAAAAAAATCTGAAAACTTAACTGAGGTAAAAAGCAACCCCACTCCACCAATTCAGGTACAAATCTACTGTTTACTTTTCAAGGATTTTGTTGAATACGAACTACAATTGTTTTAACTCGTCAATATTTTTCTTGTTTATTTGAAGTGTTGAATGAGATTTCTTCAAACAGTATGGCTCTGGCATCCTGTACCGTCACCAAAGCCAAATTTTGGAGTCAACGTAATATATGCAATTCATTCTTCAAAGAGCTCAGTTTCTCCACTAAAACACAAAGAATGTATCTGACATCAACAAAATATATATTTCTGCATATAAGGCGGCCTTTAAATCTCACAAATGAACCCCCCCCCCAAACTATGGGGTCGTCTGATAAAACAGTTACAAAAAACTAACTGTGGGGTGTATTGGCACTGGTAAGTAGGCTAGTATGCTTGTGCTATGGACTGTGGTAGGCTGTCTCGGTATGGTAACTACAGATGTAAATATTTCTAGTTGAAACAATTCACATTATAATACATATTTTTTGTATTAAGCAACAAAACATTTAAGATGTTATAAAATTAATTTCTCATTACAGAATAAAAAAACAGACATCTGCATACATAATTAAATCCCTTAAAAATCACTATTATCATAATCATTTAATGAAAAGAGATCATCATAAACATCGTCATTTACAGTTTCGTCATCTGGGTCCCAGTCAGTAGTCTTATACTACGGATATCAGATAAAATCACAAACATTTGCTGAGATTTGGGGTTTTGTCTTATGTATGGGTTGCCTTATACGTGGGAATATATGATAAACATTGTGTTACAGACAGAAATTGTGTTACAAGCGTGATAATGCTATTGTTAATAATGCTAAGATACTTCAATCATTGAAGGTACATGTTAGAAAAGACATTTGTCCGGGGGGGGGGGCTCTGTTTCTAATGGGTTACCAGAGTTGGTGGAAAAAATGTTAAGCAATATTCAATATCTGTTTATATTTCTGAGATGAGATACTATGTACACTATTTACATTATACAGACTATTGTCCTTATCTTTGTCGCCATATTTATTACCTTTTGGCCATTGTACACTCTGGCCTTCTTCAGGTGGTTGGAATGTCGAACTGAACCCTTTATTTCGTTCACTGGGGTAGACTGTTCTAGACTGCCATGTTTAATGGATGTCAGTTATCTCCTGTTAATTCCGCTCTCCAAGTTCTGCACTGCCTTAACTGAGTATTGAACTCATACTCTTTGGGTCCTGTAACTGGATCTAACTAATGCCTTTATCCACTGTGCCATGTGTCCTTGAAGACATCTATGTATGAATTTCTGGGTATGATAAACCTATTGTCTTCAGCAATCATATTTTACCAGTGCTCATATTGCAATTTTTGTTATTATTGATCACTTTTCTCTGGTACTCCTTATTACCAGTTCCCATATTGTATTCATTTCTATGCTTGGTTGGCTCAGGAGATTTTTATGGCCTAGCAGATATGCTGATTCCTTAAGTTTTCAATATTGAATTAGAAAAAATATGAGATTTCTAAGTAGTAGATTTTAGCATTTTGTCAATAATTATTGTTCTTTCCTGCTGAACAAGTGTTTTGTTCCCCGATACAGAAATTACACTTTTGACCACTTTTAAAATGAACTGATTATGGAAAATCAAAATTCACTATTATGGATTAGTCACAAGTAAAGGATGGGCTGTAACGGGCCCAAAAAACTATTTCCACAAAGAAAAAAAAAGAAAAAAAAAAAAAAAAAAAAAAAAGAAAAAGATTCAATATAAAGTTCATTAATGAATAAATTCTTAAATTTTCACCCATTTCCAAGGTGCGATGGATAAATTATATGCAAAAATGAAAAAAAACAAAAAAAACAAAAAAAACCCCACTGCCATCTCATTTTAACCGATATCTTTACCAAAATTACACAAAAATATCTTGAAATACTAAAGAGTAAATTTATGCAATAAAATCACCATTGGTATCAACCATGGCCTCCAGATGACTTTAGAATCTCCTCTGGATGGTCTCCTTGTTTGATTTGGTGAATGCTGCCATAATCCTTGCCTTCAGTTCATCTTTGGTGTTAAAAAGAGTCATGTTGGTTTCTCACTCAAGTGCATCCCACACACAATAATCAAGGGGGTTGCAGTTTGGAGTGTTAGGCGGCCAGATATAAGGAGTGATGTGATTGCAGAAATTGTCTGACAGCTATGACTGGGTTCTCCTGCTTGTGTGGCATGATGCAGAGTCCTCTTGCCAGACACAGGGTCTTCCAGCAGCCACCCTGTTGACCCAAGGCAGCACTACCACCTTTGTTATGGACCTGATAAACTTGGACTGATTGTTTTCAATCATGGCCTGGATTTCACCAACAAATTCAGGAGTTCTTTTCTTATCAAAATGATCAGAGTGAGTTTCTCAAGCTGCTATACTTTCATAATGACTATTCGGTTCATCCAACTCTTTCCGAATACTCTGCACTGTCCTCAGGTTGACACCCAAACACTCTGAAATGTTTGTATTGGTGCAAACGCTAAGCAGTACAGAATGCCATTTCCAAATTTCTGGCAGAGTAAATTGTGTCATGGTGCTCTTTTTCTCACAGACGGTGATCAACTGACCCTATTATATTGTGCAGTTAACAAAATCAAAACGAAAAACAATGTGTATGCAT
This sequence comes from Acanthosepion lycidas, assembly GCA_963932145.1. Taxonomy (NCBI): domain Eukaryota; kingdom Metazoa; phylum Mollusca; class Cephalopoda; order Sepiida; family Sepiidae; genus Acanthosepion; species Acanthosepion lycidas. Next base: position 9,268,091 of record OZ010596.1, read on the forward strand.
GGAATTAAAAAATATTTTACCCACTGCACTCTAATTTCAATAAATTTGATAAATACCTGATTTTGTTTTTGTTTATTTCACTGTCCAAAAAGGTTCATATTTTTGGAGGTACCTACTTTTTAATCTTATACAATAAGTATAATAAAAGTCAAATTTTAAAGAGATTGGTTTTATGATCATCTATTATGTCCAATGATCTTTCTAGGAGCCATACCAGCTTTTACCATATTTGCTAATAGCTGCTGAATTTTTTAAGCCTAAGATGACAAAGTAAATCAAAATAAGACTCGTTACTATTTATTTTTTCTAATTATTCACATCTTGGTTGATATAGATGTTATTAGAAACAACATTTTGAACAAGTAACCGTTAGTCATCATCAGGTGTCAATTGATTGGCTGATATGGAATATTTATTGATTATTTTGTCCTTGTGATGTCAATTATAGTTTGTGCCTGCTGAATCAGTGTTTTACTACCTGATCTAGGGACTGAACTCATGACCACTAGATGACAGTAATGTATGTATAACAAACTCCTATATCAAATTATGTGACTGCTCCGAAGAATGTTAATAGGATATTTTTGGAGGCTTTTATATTCAAATGATGATTTGAATTAGTAGAATTTTACAATCAGTGTAAACTAACATATATTTAGTAACTATCTTTGTTTAATTTTGAAGCCATACTGACATCAGAGTTGTTCAAAATTTAACCAAATTTCAGCACAGTTGCTTCCAAAGTCTCTGAGGTCATATTTGGCAAAGTGGGTTAGGGCTGAGAACTTTCCTGCACCCCATAAGTAAACATACTTGTTTACTCATAGTAAAATGTAGCGTAAGCAATATTGGCACAGAAAGTGGAATTAGTAGCTAGAGTTCAAATTATTGCGTTCACTTTTGCAAAGAACACACTTGAGAAAGGCATGAATCCTCCTCCTTGGCATTTGTTATGGATTAAATAGCAAGGCAGACTGGGTTCTCTAGTTCTGAGTGGCAACCAGTCTAGGAGAAGGAAAACTGAATTCCAAACCAACCTGAAAAGGGTCAGGCTCCATTAGGCTATCTTTCCTGAGACACATCACACTTATGATTCTAATGGGTTGTGGTTAGGTTTGTTTTATGGCATATCAACTTCAATAGGTTATTTAATGCCAACAAAATTTTTTATTGCTGGTAATATTTTGTTTTGTCAATAATCTATTTCTGGTAATGATTTTTTTTTCTTCAAAAATGTATTTGCTGGTAATTGTTTACAAAGTACTTCTGGTATTTAAATGTATTTTTACACTTTCATAGTGTTTTGACTGCAGTTTCGGGGTTAACTATTTGCCCATAGCTGGGACCCTAACAGGTGCTACCACCCGGGTCATGGTGGACCTGGGAACACCAGCAATTAAGAAGTGGTTCCATGCTCCTCAAAATGTCCTTATCAGAGACCTTGCTGCTGGACGTAGTTTATCGTCTGACCCAGGGCGCTCTAATGGGTTAAGGGAGTCATTATATAGTTTATTTATTTAAAAAAAAGAAAAAAGAAAAAAAAAAAAAAAAAAAAAAGAAGAAAAATCTAAACTATGTATTTTTATTATTTATATTCACCCAGCATAGGACATGATAGTGAAACTGGCAGGATTATTTATGTGTGGCATTTCTTTTAAGATCAAAGTATCTGTGCACAATTAAGTCTATTATCACATTATTTCATAATCCAAAAAGAATTCTGCTTTTAAATCATTAAAAATAAAAATATCTAAAGAAAGCTAAGCAACATTATTGATCTTGTTGCTATGGCAACATTATCTGAAATATAGGGAGGGCAGGTGTGTGACTGATAAATATATAAAGTCACCTTGTGTTTTTTCTTATAGATTAGATGTAGTTAATCAGCTGCTTGGAAATTAATTCCATTTTTCAGGGACATAAACAAAGATTCAAATTTAAGAAAAATGTTATTAATATTTGCTAATGACATAAGCATTCATTAAGAATTAAAATAGACCAAAACATAAAAATCAGTCTGCCTTATTTCTGTATATCCTGGCACTAAGGACAGGTACGAAATGTTATATTAAATCCATGTCTTCTTGCTTATGACTTCACATTCTTTAGACATACAAATAAAAAAAGACGAAAGGTAACACATAAAAAAAGAAGGTCAAAGAGACAAAAAAAAAAAAAAAAAAAAAAAAAAAAAAGCGAGGAGGCAATTGTCTTTTTTTGTTTTGTCTTGTCCTTTTAAAAGGACAAAACAGAGAGAACAAGAAAAGAGCAAAAGAACGAGAAAAGAGCAAAGAAAAGAGCAAAAGACGAATAAAAAAAATGAAAAAAAAAAAAAAAAGAAAATTTAGTCAAGAAGAAAAAAAATTAAAGTCAAGAAAAAGACAAGAAAAAAACAAAGCAAAAGATAAAGACAAAAACCAAAAAAAAATGAGAAACTCAAAATTTTTTTGGGTATTCTGTGTAGTTTCATTTGAAAAAAGAAAGTGGGGGGTGCTGTTAAACTTTACACACACACATCTCCAAATGCTTCTGATTGCACAATGCATTTCACATCCCACCTCCATCAATTGCCATCACAAAAATCTTACTATCCACAGAATCTATTCGTTCCCTAGGGACAGAAACTAATCTATGCCATTCTGGAGACAATACTTAAATTCCCATGGCTAAATATTTGCAACCACAAGGATTTAGCTACTGACAATTTCATGCTGAATTTTCTCGAAGGAGAGAATCAAATGGAAAAGAATGACAATGCCAAAAGAAAGAAAATCGTGAAAATCACTGCAGAAAAACATGGAAAATGTATATTCAAAATAGATACTTTCTGGAACATTCTGAGGAATCTCCAGATCTTATCCTCGCACCGTCACTCACTGATTTCCTTGGCATTCAGCCTACATGCATTCAAGATTTTCAGGTGAACTGTTCGATAGACATTTCAGAAGATGAATCACTTTCAACAAATACCTGGCAAAGTTTGAAACATTTGTACCAAAAACCTTTAATCATCTGAATTGCTTCTTCAAATGAATAGTCTTTGCAAATGTAACAGTCATATTAATACACAATCTCACTCAATGTTGTTTAATGCTGAGTAATGACAGGGAGAGTGTTTATATATTTGCAATAAGGTACCTTTTGGCTGGCTGTCACGTTAAATTACATCAAGACTGCTCAACCAGTTTATGATACCCAAAATGGTTTGCATGCTTTTCTAACTGGGCCTTTTATAAGTGGATTCCTTGTAATGTATTCCACCACTCAAGTTCATGGAATTTAACTGTTGATTTTCCATATGCCACCAGTTTACTGGTAAGAAGAGCTCAAAACCTTTCCTGACATCACTAGAGAGAGAGAGAGAGAGAGAGAGAGTGATATGCATGCATGTGTGCACGCTATGTCCCTTTAACATTAGCAAGCATAATTCTCCACAGCTTCCTCAATCCTTTAAGAGTTCTCTTTTTTTATTTGTTGTGCAATTCATTTATTTAAAACTTATTGATAAACAGTAAGACTCAGGATGACAGAAAATTCAATCAGAAAGTTACGAATCCTGTTTAGAGCTCTCAGACCTAGTTATTACTTTTGGAACTTTATTATTTTCTAAAAGTACCAAGAGCATTTGCTTGTAGAGATGAGGGCAAACAAGATGAAAAAAAAAAAAAGATAGCTTGTTGCTTAGCATAGATTGCCCTCTAATTAACCCACTAATATGAGATATTAAGGGGTTGGCCCCAAATTGTCTTTGAAGTTAAAGGGCATTAAGAGTATTTTTTTTTTAAATACTTTTTTTTATACTAATCTTTACCCAACACATGGCCCAAAAGCCACTCAATATAGTGTGTTACCCTGTAGTGTTGCACAAGTGTAAGTAAAGTTCATGAGGTTATGTAGGAAAGATAATAGTTAATAAAGAAAAGGAATCTGTGGAGAGCCATGATTACTGCCCTGAAGAAACAAGGCATAGAAAACCAATTAGACAACATGACATAGGTAAATGCTGAAAACGTTATTCTTACTACATTCAAAAAATTTGCCTTTGATTCTGATTACTTCTCATATCAGCTTACATTCATTAAGTGTGTGCAAAAGCTTTCAACATGTTCTTGAAAAATAGAGACTGAATATGCAATTGAAAATTTTTTTTTTTTTTTTTTCGTTGGAAACTTTTGCACAGTCCTAACTGAAGGGAAAAAAAAAGTTAAAAAAATGGCATATTGAACCTGGCAGAAAATAAGTAACATTTTTCAGCAGGACTGTTTTATTTTAAGAAAGGTAAAACTGCAGCACAAATCTGTTAATGGTTTTACCGAAGTACAAGCTGTTCGGATAAAATAAACAATGGTAATCTTAAAATCTACTAGAAATAAGTTCAAAGGGGAAAATGAAGTGGCAGGTGAGAGGGGGAGGGAGGATTAAATGGAAATAAACATTTTATGACTTTACTAAAATAGTTATTTGTGTCTCCAAAGTGGATAACTGGAATTTACAAGCAAGCAGAAACAGTCATTTGCAAGTAGGATTTATCAGCATTGCTCATCCGAATTTATGCCAACAGTTGATGATGGCACTGAAGTGTCAAAGATTTTTGGTATTTAATTGCCCAAAGTTCATGAATACGATAATTGCGTGGGTTTGAATTGCAATAACAATAAAATTTGATATGTTGTTCTTCAATAGGATTTGTTTTCCTTCTAACTAAAGGTCATAATAAGAAAATCCCCAAATCCTGAATTTCAAAGATAATGGATTATTATTCAATCAATCTAGCTGATGAGCATCTTCATCTTTGCTATTTTTAGTCGATTGGCTTGACAGTTTTTATACCATGCACATACTATCAAAGACATTTTTTTCCCCTACAAATTTTGCAGACTAAAAACATTAATGGACAAACTTTAACATATGAACACATAATAAACAATTAAAAAAAAAGAGGAAAAGAGGAAAAAAGAAAAAAAAGAGGAAAAGAGGAAAAAAGAAAAAAAAGAGGAAAAGAGGAAAAAAGAAAAAAAAGAGGAAAAGAGGAAAAAAGAAAAAAAAGAGGAAAAAAGAAAAAAAAGAGGAAAAAAGAAAAAAAAGAGGAAAAAAGAAAAAAAAGAGGAAAAAAGAAAAAAAAGAGGAAAAAAGAAAAAAAAGAGGAAAAAAGAAAAAAAAGAGGAAAAAAGAAAAAAAAGAGGAAAAAAGAAAAAAAAGAGGAAAAAAGAAAAAAAAGAGGAAAAGAGGAAAAAAGAAAAAAAAGAGGAAAAGAGGAAAAAAGAAAAAAAAGAGGAAAAGAGGAAAAAAGAAAAAAAAGAGGAAAAAAGAAAAAAAGAGGAAAAAAGAAAAAAAAGAGGAAAAAAGAAAAAAAGAGGAAAAAAGAAAAAAAAGAGGAAAAAAGAAAAAAAAGAGGAAAAAAGAAAAAAAAGAGGAAAAAAGAAAAAAAAGAGGAAAAAAGAAAAAAAAGAGGAAAAAAGAAAAAAAAGAGGAAAAAAGAAAAAAAAGAGGAAAAAAGAAAAAAAAGAGGAAAAAAGAAAAAAAAGAGGAAAAAAGAAAAAAAAGAGGAAAAAAGAAAAAAAAGAGGAAAAGAGGAAAAAAGAAAAAAAAGAGGAAAAGAGGAAAAAAGAAAAAAAAGAGGAAAAGAGGAAAAAAGAAAAAAAAGAGGAAAAAAGAAAAAAAAGAGGAATAAAGAGGAAAAAGAGGAAAAAAGAAAAAAAAGAGGAAAAAAGAAAAAAAAGAGGAAAAAAGAAAAAAAAGAGGAAAAGAGGAAAAAAGAAAAAAAAGAGGAAAAGAGGAAAAAAGAAAAAAAAGAGGAAAAGAGGAAAAAAGAAAAAAAAGAGGAAAAAAGAAAAAAAAGAGGAAAAAAGAAAAAAAAGAGGAAAAAAGAAAAAAAAGAGGAAAAAAGAAAAAAAAGAGGAAAAAAGAAAAAAAAGAGGAAAAGAGGAAAAAAGAAAAAAAAGAGGAAAAGAGGAAAAAAGAAAAAAAAGAGGAAAAGAGGAAAAAAGAAAAAAAAGAGGAAAAGAGGAAAAAAGAAAAAAAAGAGGAAAAAAGAAAAAAAAGAGGAATAAAGAAAAAAAAGAGGAAAAAAGAAAAAAAGAGGAAAAAAGAAAAAAAAGAGGAAAAAAGAAAAAAAAGAGGAAAAAAGAAAAAAAAGAGGAAAAAAGAAAAAAAAGAGGAAAAAAGAAAAAAAAAGAGGAAAAAAGAAAAAGAGGAAAAAAGAAAAAGAGGAAAAAAGAAAAAGAGGAAAAAAGAAAAAGAGGAAAAAAAGAGGAAAAAAAAGAGGAAAAAAAAAGAGGAAAAAAAAAGAGGAAAAAAAAAGAGGAAAAAAAAGAGGAAAAAAAAGAGGAAAAAAAAGAGGAAGAAAAAAAAAGAGGAAAAAAGAAAAAGAGGAAAAAAGAGGAACAAAGAAAAAAAAGAGGAACAAAGAAAAAAAAGAGGAACAAAGAAAAAAAAGAGGAACAAAGAAAAAAAAGAGGAACAAAGAAAAAAAAGAGGAACAAAGAAAAAAAAGAGGAACAAAGAAAAAAAAGAGGAACAAAGAAAAAAAAGAGGAACAAAGAAAAAAAAGAGGAACAAAGAAAAAAAGAGGAACAAAGAAAAAAAGAGGAACAAAGAAAAAAAGAGGAAAAGAGAAGAGGAAAAAGAGAAGAGGAAAAAGAAAAAGAAAAAAGAAAAGAAAAAGGGGAGGAAAAAGAAAAAGAAGAGGAAAAAGAAAAAGAAGAGGAAAAAGAAAAAGAAGAGGAAAAAGAAAAAGAAGAGGAAAAAGAAAAAGAAGAGGAAAAAGAAAAAGAAGAGGAAAAAGAAAAAGAAGAGGAAAAAGAAAAAGAAGAGGAAAAAGAAAAAGAAGAGGAAAAAGAAAAAGAAGAGGAAAAAGAAAAAAGAGGGGAAAGAAAAAAGAAAAAAAGGTGTGTGTTGAACATTTTTTTTTTCTCTTGACACCACCATTACTGCATATTCCCTTAGTAATTATTATTATTAAATAGCTATTTTTAGAATTTTAACAAAACCCAAACATGTCCTGACTTGGCATCTAGGCTTCAGTCACTTTCCCATCACCGTAATATAGCTTCTCTGTAATTATTATATAAATATTTTCATGGTAATTGTTTGAATGAACTTTTATCTATGGTACCTAAGCCATATGAATTTAAGAGCAGTACTAGATTAACAATTATTTTTAAGTTGAAATGGCTATAGATGAAACTAAGTTCTATGCTAACAGTTTCTTCTATTGCAATGCTGTTGTGGCCTTGTTAGGGCCAGAAATAAAGATACAAAGAGAGTAACTGAGTTAAACAAATATATTAACAGAAACTGTAATACAAACATATACAAACAAGTGTGTTACAGCAAGAATGTTCAATCCAACTGTCAGAGCTGACTGCTAGAAACTTCCCTCTCAAAAAGGCAGTACCTGCTCCTATTTATAGGATGGGATAGAGTCCATGTATGTGTGGGTAAATTATCATAACTTCTCATGTGTTGAAATCTTTTCTGGCTTCTTGCTTCCCAGTCAACTTTAATTTGCAAAAGTTTAAAGGTAATGTCAATCATCTTTTGTTTTCTTAATTCCTGTTCATTTCCTCTTACTCCTTAACAATTCTATTTTTTCTTTCTCTTTCACGCTCGGTACCTCTTGCATGTTAGTGGTTTTCTGGCCTTGTTTGGGGTGAAATGGTAAAAAAAACCAAAAAAAAACCAAAGACTTAAGGAAAGTTATTATATACATGATAAACAGGTAGGATGACCTTCCCAGGCAACTGCAGTTTCACCTTTTGGATTCCAGGCTGGTTTAGTTTTGGTTGGAAAAACAAAACCAGCTTGAAGATCTGAGGTTGAAATCACAGTAATTTGGTAAAAGGTCATCATATCTTTTTAAGATAATACCTACAAATATTTCCCAATGGAATAGGTATTCTAAAAACGACTGTATTTGGTTAATTTAGGAGGTAGACTTTATCCCATAGTTGATTTATGCAAGAGGAAATTTATATATACATACATATATATATACATCTGGCACCAGGCTCCGGCCCTGCGCTGGTAGCATCACGGCTGACCAGCTCTGACCAGCATAAAACAGTGGCCTGAGTGAAAACACTCGGGTTCCCTACATTAAAAAGTGACCTTGTGTCACATCCTGACTCAGTGGGGCGTCAAGTAAATATCTATATACATACCAATAAATTCATTCATTCAAGGCTGGTAGTCCATCCACTGTGGTTGAATAAGACCAATGTACCTTGGTAATTTGGCATTTCTCTGTTATGTAATTTATATGCTCTGTTATAATAAATACATTGAGCTCTTTTAGTGGACCAGTTTTAATATTTGATATTATTAGAAACCACTTGGATTATATACCAACAAATTTATTACATTTACTATGTGCATGTGTGTGTGTATATATATATATATATATATATATATATATTTTTTTTATTTTTAGGCAGCAATTTTTCATTGATGCATGTTTCATTAAATAATATAGACAAGTTTTGTCTATTTATTTTCAGTAAGTTCCTTTCATATTGTCTGATAAGCTTAATAACATTATCATTGAAAGACGAAAGGAAATCACCATATTGATATATGTTTTAATACTAAGCTTTCGGCTTACATAAGCCATTATCATTCAAATGTAGAGTCAAGTGTTGTGAAAGCGAGTTAGTGGTGTGACCAACATAAATATTATTTAATCCATTGGAGATACAATCTCCCAAAGGGTACATGAATTTGTAAACTATGTTAGTTTTTTGCACTATGGGGATGGGGAAGAATCATTGCGAATAATTAAGTTGGATTTACTAGATTTAGTGTAGTATATGAGTAACCTAATTTTTTTGCTAGGATCTGTTGTAGATATATTAGTATTTATTAATTTTTTTAGTATATTTTAATCTTGTTTATAATTAGTATTCATTTGACTACGATATAGAAGATTAATATGTTTGTGATTAGTTGAAGCAGTATTATATTCTAATGCTTAGTATTAAGACTTCTAAGAAAGCATTTTATTTGTTCAACTATAGAGTTTGGAAAGCTATTATTAATAAGTGTTTGTTTTATATTCTTTAGTTCACTGTAAAAAAATCCGTTTTGTAGATGAATTGTAAGCCGAAAGCTTAGATTGGATTTGAACGTGTATCAATATGGTGATTTCCTTTTGTCTTTCAATGATAATGTTATTAAGTTTATCAGACAATATGAAAGGAATTTGCTTAAAATAGACAAAGCTTGCCTATATTATTTAATGAAACATGCATCAATATATATATATATATATATATATATATATATATATATATATATATATATAGATAAGTAAAATGTTTGTCACTTAGCTGATCGATATTACCTTCAAACTTCAGTTTCAGAGACAGACCCTCGAGGAATCACTTCATCCACTCATCAGGGTTGTGGTATCAGTAATTTACTGTTTATACTTGTTGATTTTCTTTTTTTATACACTTTTCATTGGTGCATTTTTCCCCCCAATAGCGTTTGTGTGCATTTGCACACACGTGTCCCCATCTGCACATATGTGGAAAATGCTGTGCTGACAGATTTCATTACTTTAAACATTATATTTATTTGTATTTGTCTACCGGCCTGAATATTCAAGAAATCTTATTAAAGAAGAATATGTGCTCTCCAGCAGGATTCGAACCTGTGTTCCCCTTTGCAGGAGGAACTGTTTCTCTAGCCCAACTCAGCCACGGAGTGTATTGCCACTTAAGCAAAGCTGAATAGTGACTTATAAGCGTAAACTCTTCCCAGAGTCTTGAAAGTTCATATCTGCTCAGTTTTGTATGTGAATGTAAACAGAGCAATTTCTGAAGTAATGGATTTTTTTTCTGTACTAATCTGACAGATTTTATCATTTTAATGTTATTTTTATTGGATACTCATACTTATAAAGGAAATTTACATTAACCAGAAAAAGGCTTAGACAGAAGCGTCTATCTTTTTAAATTTGGATTTTTTAATGTATTAGGTTGACGCAAAAGTAATATCGTTTTTTGACGTTAAAAAATACGTCAAAAAACGATATTATTTTTGCACCAACCTAACAACAAAGACATTTCGATTTCATTTTTGCCTTGAAAAAAATCGGAAGACAAAATATGTCGGCAAAATCTAAGATTTTTTTCAATTGTCATTTTATACCATATTATATATTAGTGAATATACATAATATCCAATGTTGATAGCATAACTCTGAATTTCATGCAGTTTCTGCAATCTTCAGGTGCAAATACAATCTGACCATTACTTTGTGTTCACATGGTGAAGATTCAAAATTTTGTGTTAAAAATTGCTTATTTATGCTATCGATGTTGGATATTATGTATATTTACTAATATAAAATTATAACTTAGTGCACTGTATTTATAACACCTGTGGAAGAACTATATTTATATGTACATACAGTTTTTTTTGTACGTGTATGTATATTTTCTTATCCTACACACACACACATACACACACACACACCTATATTACATACGCACACATTTATTCATTTATCTTGAGAAAGAGAGCATTACATAATAAAGATCACTGTGAATCATTTGATGTCTTTTATCTGTTAAGAGCAGCAGCAACATTGACCTGGGTCATCTAATGAGGGTGACCTTTTTCAGTAGCTCTATCATGAGCCTGTTTTAAAGGGGAGGATGAAAACTGCTACATCAGAAGCCAAAAATATAAGTTGCAGACAGAGAACAAAGCAAGATGAATTTGTTCATCAATGCCACACACTATGCTCTGCAGGATATATGTGCTATGGCACGACCGGCACACCCCCAGCAGGTCACCTGATGAGAGTTGGAGAAGGCAGTAATCAAAGGATTACTTTTTAAATTATTTTTATTATATATATATATATACATACACACACACATTATATATATATATATATATATATATATATATATATATATCTCGATATATATACATTAACGGCCATAATATAAGGAACGGAAACAACAAAGACATAAATATGTGTATTACTTAAAAAGTAACGCATGATTAGCAATGAAATTTTTACCGAATAAAGATTAGGGTGTAATGCATAAATATTCAAATTTACAAAAATTTACATAAGTTTTTTTTTTAAATAAAGATTAAATGGAACAAAAGAAATAAGCTACTGGACAAAAGTTAAGCAACGATGTTAATAATTTGCATAAACTTTTAATTTACATTGTTAAAAAACTCGATGGAGCTTTTCAACAATAAGTAAAAGTTCAATTACCATTAAGATTTTATTTTAAAGCAATATGGCAAATTTTACACGCAAAACGCTCTCTTTTGAAGAAAAAACTCATTATTGCTAAGTATCAAGAAAAAAAGTCAATTTCAGAAATTTCTGATATTGTTCATAGGTCTAAAAGTGTCGTTCATCGTGTAATTAGCAGGTATAAAACTGATAAAATGTTAGATGCAAAACCAAAAACCGGCAGACCTCTAAAAATATCGCAAAGAGAAGATCGAAGAATTGTTAGAATATCTATAAAAAACGTTTTGAAACTGCTACATCAATTGCCTGTAAATTTAATGAAGATAAGATCTCAAGGAAAATGGTTGCTCGCAGGTTAAAAAATGCAGGATTGCATGCCCGTATTCCAGCTTTGAAGCCTCTCATTTCGAAGCGAAACCAAAGGGCACGCCTGGAGTATGCGAGAGAACGTGTTGTTTGGACTGACGCACAATGGGATACAGTTCATTTCAGTGACGAGTCCAAGTTTACTATATTTAGTTCTGAGGGCAAAACTTACATATGCTGTAGAACAGGTGAAAGACTGTCTTCTCAATGTGTCAAGAAAACCGTTAAATTTGGTGGCGGCAGTGTGATGGTGTGGGGAATGATTTCATCTGCAGGAGCTAGCCCTATCATCCACGTACATGGCAATATCAATGCTGAGATTTACAAAAGGCTTCTTCAGCAGCATGTGGTAGAAAGATTACACCATAATCTTTATGAATCTCCTATTTTCATGCAGGACAATGCACCTTGCCACAAGGCTCAGAAGGTTATGGCTTTATTTGAAGAAGAAGGAATCGGTCTATTATATTATGGCTGCTACTATATATATATATATATATATATATATATATATATATATATATATATATATATATATATATACACACACACTGTTTATACATTATTTTTATAGATACAATTAGTTAAGTAAATGGTCTGTTTATAATAAACAGTATGAACTACATTTACTGGCCTGAATGCCAGAGAAATTTCATGGAAAGCATGTGTCCTCTAACAGGAATTGAACCTGTAATCTACATGGAACATCATATAGCCTGACATGCTATACCATTTAGCTGAGGGCACATGTTTTCCATGAAATTTCTTGAAAATTCAGGCTGGTAAATGTAGTTAATACTTTTTATTATAAAACAGAGCATTTACTTAAATATTTGTTTCTATAAAAATAATGTGTAAAGAAAAAATATATTAAAATGGTTGTCGGACTTAGTCCATTTTATTTATATACACACATATATATATATATATATATAGTGTTTATGAAAAACTAGGTAATCCGCATGGGTAAACCATAGGAGGATAAAATCCAGAGAGCTCAATGTAAATCCAGAGCAAATAATTTAAATAAAAACAGACCACTTTAAGGTTCCATGTAATAAATTATTTCACCACAGACCTTTTAAAGGACTGCGGATCATCAGACTTTACTTCCAAACAAAAAATGAAAAGAAAATTTACACATTTTTGACAGGCTGTATTAAACATATGTAAATTAACAAAGTGAAGAAGTGAGGAGGGAGAGAGAAGACATGAGTGAGTTAGCAGATATTGACAAATTTAAACGGTTAACGGAAGTTATATATTGATATCGAAGGGGTAGAGAAGAAAAAACCCATAGAGAGAAAAAGAGAGAAGGAAGTTATGAGAGATGGTGTCACTAATTTTCTTTGTAAAAAAAGGCTAGAAACAGACACTGTTCTTTTGTTTTACTTTGAAAGTGTTATTTTGGGGGTTCATAAAGATTATAATGTTTGATATAAATTTGAATGTCTCTAAACTGTCTACAAATAATTTAATCTGATGTTTGTTAGTGATTTAAATTTTTTTTAAATTTTGGGGATTTTCTATGAAATAGTCGATTAGAAAAATATTCATAGAAAGTACATTAAAAGAATAAAATTTATTTTAAAATATAAGTTTACTTCTAGTAATCTTTTTTTAATCTCTTTAAAAATTTTTTATTATTGATTATTAAGTTGACATCTCTATCCGTTTGAATTTTGTTCATGAATTTAACTCGTGACTGTTTCTAGATAGGTAATCTCTTTTACTTAAATTTTAGTTTAGTCAATATGGGGTAATATTTGAAGGTAATATTAAAGATCTTGCTCTGTCATATACTGTATACACACCCATGCAAATATCACATATACAGACGTTCCTTTACATGTTCAATCACTCATACAGGTACCCATGTGCCGATATACACAGGTAAGTTCATGTATTAACACCTACCTAAATATCAAAGAATTTTCCAATTTAAATATTTTATCATCAATAATGATTATTAAAGGTTAATATATTTCAAGTTAAATTATCAATTTAAAAATTTTCCTCTATATTATAAAGAATTTTAAACTCACACTTCCAATTGGAGAATATTAAATGAGAAAATGAAATAAAACACTAATAACAGGACTGTAAGTCCTTCTTTTATAATATTCTATGTATCCATAAATATACATCTACACATACACATATATCTATATATGTAGATATACATACATACACATGTACATATACACACACATACATATATATATATATATATACATTATATATGTGCATGTGTCTGAGTGGTTAGAACGTTCAGCACTCACCACAGTTGATTTTCTCACTAACTGTAACTAAGGCCTGCTCAGTATAGACCACAGCTTGGCCATGTGGATGTTGAAGAAACATGAATGTGCCTAGGCAGGTGCCTGCAACAGGGATTAGCTAGTCAGCGTAACAGATGGCATACTTGGATATGAGTGGTCAGCCATAAAAAAAAAACAAGAGAAAGATAGAGTTAGTACATACATAAAATTTGTCATTTAGCTGATTGATTGGTGTTATCTTCACCATTCCAACTTCCAACTCTCGGGTTTCACAGATGGATTCTCCAGCACGCATACATTATAGGCTTACAAGCCACCATATTGAGTGGCATTTAAGCTAGCTCCCATGTAGGACTCTTGATTGGGCCTTCATCACAAAAGATAGGGAGGAGTAGATGTGACAGGCAACAATAAACTACAAAAGAACTCAAAATTGATTGCTGCATTTAAGTATCCCATGAATATTTAAGCTTACCTTTTAAAAGTTTAATAATTCTTCTGCCACCACTTAATTTAAATTTTTAATTTGATGTACATAGATTCTTACTTTCTGTAAAAACAATTATTTTTATTTCATGAGTAACTTCCGCAATTAATTTTAAGTTATAAAAATTGTTATCATACAAAAAAAAAAATTGTTGACGCCCACTACTGCCAAAAATCACATTAAAAAAAAAAATTTGCCAAGAACATTTGCAGTAATGACTACTGGGGAATCCAAAATTTCAAGATTGTGGGTTCGGATCCAGTCCAGAATGTTTTTAATTTGCTCATGGGGTTGGCGTGATTCTAAAACGGTATGCTATGTTGGGCTACAGCCTCAACGAGTAAAGTTGAAAAGTGTGACATATCTATATATATATATATATATATATATATATATATATATATACACACACACACCTCTGTATGTTAATTTTACATATGTGAAGGTGAACAGAAATTATTTTTTTTTTTTTTTTTTTTTTTTTTTCAATTATGTGCTCAATAGAGCAATAATTATGGCATAAAAAATATTAAAAGTTTAATTGAAAGTTTCTTTGGTCTCCAGAAGCCAGATAATAATTGATCCTAAACAGTGATATAGAATTCATTTGCCTAAACCTTTATTTTTGATATAATAAACACACGTGTCGTGTTTGATAACAAATTTTCAGTCCAACCAGGATGCGATTCAAAATGATAATCTGAACTTTGTAAAGGTTTCATGTAGGCCAATAATTTTTCAGCAAAACATTTATATATTGTATAATACACATTGAATTTTGGCTGAAATCTCTTTTGGAACACCTAAGTTGGATTGAGAACTTTTCAGAACTCCTTTGTACACAAACACATAGTGAACATTTTTAGGTACAAGTTTAAAATTGGATATTTATTTAGTCTTGCGTCGCTGATTATTACAAAAAGTATTAATATTTCCGCTGTTGTTGATTTATTTATTTGTTTTTTACGAAGCCAATTACCTAGGGTGATGGATTTCTTTTATTTTATTAATCTGACAGATTTTATTACTTAAATGTTATTTTGAGTAGATGCCCCGTTTATTTAAACAGTAGATGTATTTTCATCTACCAGCCCGAATATTTGAGAAGTCTTATTAAAGAAAAAGATACATTCTTTGGGGGGGGGGGGGAGGAGGATTTAAACCTGTGTCCACCTTAGCAAGAGAAACCATCATTGAGATCTGACATACTTTAGAATATCTCAGTCACAGAGTGTGCTGACAATCATTTTATAAACATGAAAGAAAAAAGAAAAAGATGTATAGCACAGCAGCGAAATGTTAACCCTTCAACTGCAGTAAACATACATACAGATCTACGATAAGTATACATATGTGTTTTTTTACATATAAGTAGGGCACCTCGATGTGGTGTAATGGTTAGCAAGCTTGTCTTGTTAGAACAATTACGACCGAGTTGTGAGTTCGATCCTCACTGGGTGCCTCATACTTTCGGCCTTGTGCCACATCTAAGCTGTACTTGGAAAATCAATATAAGTACATCCACAACAGCTGAAGCGTTAACCCTCCTTCTGCAGTAAAAAATATTTATACATAAATGCAACTTGTGTAGCCGGTTATCAACATTTTCAGAGCGTACTTATGTCTTTACGAAATTCACATTGCCTGCTGATGACATAAATATATAAGGCTAAAATTGTCAGTCCCTAGGGTTTGTGTTATATATTAGGTAGTAATTAGGGATACTTCCAAACCAGCGTAGACATAATCTTACTTATTATAAAATGCAGATTGTGTCTGTGTGTGTGCCTGTACGTTTATATATGGGATCGGATTTCCTACATTTTTCAACCGATTTCAACAAAACTTCACAGGACTACGTAAAATTACCTTGCGGTGGTTCTGACAGTGCTAAAAATTGGAAAAACACAATTGTTTTTGCACGAAATCAATTTGAAAACACAATTAAAAGGCATTAATAAAAGGGGGACAACTCATATTGAGTTATACTTATTAATATCGAGTTATCCTTATAAAACCCAGGTTGGTTGTTTGGGTGTGTGTGTGTGTGTATATATATATATATATATATATATATATATATATATATATATATATATGTGTGTGTGATCGGATGTCCTACATTTTTCAACCAATTTCAAGAAAACTTCACTTTTTTTTTGGCAGGTAGTGTTTCTTATTGTCTTTCACACTTTTTTCTTCATTTTTACATTCAGAATCCTTTAAAAATTCCATTTGCAAGACAATTGTTTATAATAAAATTCTATTCAATCGGTAGACTTATAATGATTGAAAACAATGTTTTTGTTTGAGTTTGGGTTTGACCAATTCGTAAAAAAAAAACAAAAAACAAAAAAAAACAAAAAAAACTAATTAAGACATGCATGTCCGTCAACCTTAAACAATAATCTTTGTCAATTTTAATTTTCAGTCTTTATGATGGTCGATACTTGATCTATCTCTTACTGTTACATCCCCGGGCTCTACTGCTAGTGTACAATAACGAGAAGATTTGCGACACATTTTTATTATGCTGAATGTGCAGGGGTTGTTTTGTTTAGTTTACGCCGCAGAATATCCAACTGAAACCAAAATGGCAGAACCCAAAAAAAAATTACTGACAGCATCTAAATGGTTAGCAATCAGACAAAAAAAAGTTTTTTTCCTATTTATTCCCCATGAAGGTAAAAGATTCCCAACCTAATCATTGAATAAGAACTCTTTCCCTATATAATATTCCACTAAAATTTCCTGGTTTTCGGACATCATATAACAGACAAAAGTATACAGCTGTGCTGGAGCCGAACTAAAAAAAAAAAAGTGAATGGATGAAGAGAGACATCTTTCATTAACAGTTTACTAATTCTAGACAACCCATATGTAACAAATATTTTCACTATTTACATGCGGGTTATGGTCCTCATCTTTGTTGTGATAATGACAATGAAGATGAGGACAAAAAAAAAAAAAATGTACATAACACCCGATCCCAGAAATTTAGACAGAAATCATCATTTTTAGCATTTATTTTTAATTTTTTTCAAGAAAATAATAATGAAAAAAAAAGCCTCCCCCCCCCAAAAAAAAAACAACAAAATCCCCAGATTTTTCAGCAAAAAGACCCTATTTTTTCAATTTTCTGATAATTTTCCATTTTTCAGGTTGGCCTTGAACCCCCACCATCTGGAGAAACATTTTGATTGGCAACAGTCCATTCAGTAAATGTTCTAAGGTTAGGCTATGTGTCGGTGAAGACCACATTATTAATATTTCCATTCTGACACTTTTAAAAAAACTGGCAAGTTAAGGGTGGGTAAGGGGTTGGAGTTTTGCTTGACCTTTCACTCCAACTTGAACGCAATTCTTCCTCACAATCATACAATATGGCCGTTATTTTTCTAGGTCATTTCAGAAATTTCAGCTGGGTTATTTTTTGCCAACATTGACTTATAAACTATAAATCAGTGTTTTAAAAATAATTATTTTATAGCACTAGATCTAGACTTTTGAAAGAAACTGAAAAGGCTTCCATTCTTTAAATTTAATTTCCTTTTTTTTTGTCACAAATATCTTGTCTTCTTATTGCAATAAATATTATGTTTAATGGGTAGACATGTTTGAGTAGACATCCCTGTTAAAAAGTGAAAGTGACATCTACCAGCCTACAGATCGAAAATCTTATTAAACAGTATATACCTCTCAGGAGAAATTTAATTGTCTTCTCTGGGAAAAACTAATTTTACACTAAGTGTGATTAACTAGTAAGCCACAAGAAACCTTCCTATATGTAACTACTAAAAGATGGAGATGGTAAAAATTAAACCTCATGAAAATATTCAATTCTACTGTTTTGGAGTAAATAAGACACACCTGGTAACACAAATGAACTAGGCAAGACACCTTAAATAAAGAATTCAAAGTGAGTCAGTAGAAGTCTGTTGGGATCAGTCAAGAAAGATTTGATGATGTCACTGCAAGTAGCCTAAGCGAGACAATAGTGAGTTATAATAGTGATGATGAGGAATCAAAACTTGAATAAAATCAAAAACTAACATTACAAGAAATATCAGAAAAATGTCAGAGCATTCTAAAGCTGAGATGCAATATGGAAGAAATTGAAAAAGAATGCAAGCTAAAGAAAAATAGGAAGAAATAAAATTCATATTTCAGAAGAAAAAGGTTACATTGTGGAGACAAGTGTCACTTTAAGAATTAAAAATGCTACAAGTGTGGAGAAATAGGGCATAAAAAGTCACACTGTAAAACTAAAGCAAAGAAAGGTTCTCAGAAAAAAAATTTTGTACACAGAATCGCAATAGATAAAATAATTACAGACAAACCAAACAAGATTCGTGTATGAGAAAGTTAATAATGTGGATGTAAAAATGTAACTATATACTAGTAGTGATATCACAATCAACAAAGCCACATCGAAAGTAAATGTAAAACCTGTATTAAAAAGAACTTAGAAAAATCGCACATGGCGAGTAGGGTAAAAAAAAATTTTTTATTGGTGAAATGACTTGTAACATTACATTTCGTAATAAATGTTTACAAGCTAAGACTTATGTGTTAAAAAAATAATACAAACTTATTTGGTACTGACTGGATGGAATTATTTGAATTGTGGCATTTTACCTATAAATATTTATTACAAAAATGTTAAGTGGACAAGCTATTAGGTTGGTGCAAAAATAATGACGTAATAATGTCCTTTTTATGATGTTTAAAATACGTCAAAAAATGACATTATTACATCATTATTTTTGCACCAACCTAATACCAGTTAAAAAATTTGTGAAAATTTAAAGGAAAAATTGAAAGAAAAATGTTTTTCGGATGTTCAATCAGATGAGTTGGGTTGGGGTTCAAAGGTCAAAGCGAAATTTCAAGTGAAAAAAGGGTTGATGTCAGTGTTTAAACTGAAACATAGCGTACTGTTTGCAGCATTGGATCCAATCAACAACAAATTAAACAAACTTGAAAAAAATAGGTGTAATTGAAAAAATTGACCATTCAAAATAAGCAGCACCCCCGGCAGCAGAGATTAAAAAAAAAATAAAAAAATTTGTCTTTCTGCTGATTTTTCGACAGGATTAAAGAAATGTTTAGAATCCGATAACTAAACATTACCAAGTCCAGTGGACATTCTCGTGAATTTAAATAGTGGAAAAATTTTTTTTCAAAGCTGGATCTTTCTGAAGTGTATTTGCAAATACAAGTTTAAGAAGAATGTTCAGAGTTAATAACTATAAATGAGCATAAGGGATTGCATAAGTTCAACTGATTTCCTTTTAGAATAAAAATGGCTCCATCTATATTTCAACAAGCTATGGATAGTATGCTTGCGGATTGTGATTTCACAGTTGCTTATCTGGATGATATATTAATTAAAAATGTATCTAAAGAACAGCATACTGGGGATGCGAAAAGAGTTTTTTTTTTTTAAAATATGAGAATACAGGTTCAAACTCAGTGAAGACAAGTGCAAATTGTTTTTGCCTGAAAAAGTACTTAGGACAAATCATTGACAAAAATGGTTGTCAACCAAATCTGTTGAGGGCAAGTGTAATTAAGAATATGCCTCCTTCAACAAACGTTACTAGGTTAAAAGCATTTCTAGGACTAGCAAGCTGTTATCAAATCTATAAACATAATATACAGAATTTGAGAACTCTACTGAACAAATTGCTTAAAAAAGGCGTAAAGTGGAACTAAACTGATAAGTGTCAGAAGGCATTTGAAGAAATCTAAGAAATACTAATGTTAGACTTATCCTTAGTGTACTAAGATCCAGATGCTAGTGACTATGGTATAGGTTTGGTTTATTTTGTTTTACGGCATATCAACCTCAATGGGTTGTTTAATGCCGACAACATGTTTAGAATAGATTCATATGAATAGAATATGTATTCTTTGGTTTAGATTGGTTTCGTTTATTTTGTTTTACGTCATATGGGTTATTTAATGGTGACAAAAATTTTTATTGCTGGTAATATTTTGTTTTGTCAAAAATCTGTTTCTGGTAATATATTTCCTTCAAAATTGAATTGCTGGTAATAGTTAACTATTTGCACATAGCTGGGACCCTAACAGGTGCTACCACGCTCCTCAAAACCTCCTTGCTGCTGGACGTAGTTTAACATCTTACCCAGGACGAGACTATGGTATAGGAATGGTAATTCTACATAAATATGATTAGAGTAACATGAAAACTATAGTTTGCAAGTACTGGTAGGAAAAAAAAAAAACAAAAAACAAAAAAAAAAAAAAACAAAAAAACAAACTACAGCTAGATCGAAAAAGAGGCATTAGTAATAATAACTGAAGTGAAAAAAAAATTCACAAATTTATAAACGGAAGGAGTTTTTTGTTTACAGATGAATCACCAACCTATATTATCAATTTATGGTTAAAAAAAAAAAAAAAAAAAAAAAGAATTCCTATGCATACAGTGAATAGATTACAATGCTGGGGTACTGTCTTATTAAATTATGATTTCAGGATGGAATACAAACTGTTCAAAAAATTAGGTCATGCTGATGGTTTATCAAGATTGATACCCAAAAATATTGAACGGTTTAGGGACACTGTTATTGCAGCATTAAAAAGTAAAATTAAAAATCTATTATGCAATGTAGTATGCAAACTACCAGTTACCTTGGAAGAAATAAAAGTAAATGAGACAGGTTCATTTTGAAGAAAAAAAAAGAAAAAGAAAAAAAAAGAAAAAGAAAAAAAAAAGAAAAAGAAAAAAAAAAAGAAAAAGAAAAAAAAAAAGAAAAAGAAAAAAAAAAGAAAAAGAAAAAAAAAAGAAAAAAAAAAGAAAAAGAAAAAAAAAAGAAAAAAAAAAGAAAAAGAAAAAAAAAAGAAAAAGAAAAAGAAAAAAAAAAGAAAAAGAAAAAAAAAAGAAAAAGAAAAAAAAAAGAAAAAGAAAAAAAAAAGAAAAAGAAAAAAAAAAAAAAAAAAAAAAAAAACTAAAAGAAAATAAGATAGATAATTTTTAGAAAGCAATCCAGACTTGAACTCTTACTTGCTATGTGATGGAGTACAGATGTTTGCACAAAGAGTAGTAATACTTATATTATAAAAAGAGATAATAAATGAATTTCATAGTGGACATCCAGGAATTTCAAGGATGAAATCTCTTATGAGAAGCTATGTATACTGAACCAAAATGAAGACGTTGAAAAATTAGTAAAAGCCTGCAGAGGTTGTGCTCTGGCAGCAAAATCACCTACCATGAAATTACAACCTTGGCCAAAGACAGATACTCCATGGTCATGACTGCACATATATTTCGCAGGTTCAATAAACATATCGCATTATCTTGTGGTAGGGGATAGTTTTACTAAGTGGACTGAAGTTTGTAAATGCAAAAAAAAAAAAAAAAAACTTACATGGTTATAGTGAATTTTTTTTTACATGAACTGTTTGCAAGATGTGGTATTCTGGATGCTATACTCTAGGATAATGGTATACAATTCACTACTTACAAATTTAAAGAATTTTGTAAAATGTTTTTGATTGAACATTATTACACTGCCATATCACCCAAGGTCAAATGGACAAGCTGAACAATTTGTGGGAACTTTTAAGAGAGTTTTGAAAAAAGCAAGTAATGAAAAAGTGAGTGAAGAAGCACTACAAAACTTCTTGAGAGTACCAGATAAATACAGACCCCCACCCCCAATACACTGACAAGCAGATCACCAGCAGAACTGATATTCACAAAATAAATTAAAATCAGTGTTTGACAAGTTTTTATGAGGTTAAAAAAGAATAAGAACAAAACTCATCCTGGGTATGATGATAAACTGCATCTGCATCTTGGGTAAGATGATAAACTACGTCCAACAGCAAGGCCTCTGATCAGGAGGATTTGAGGAGCATGGAACCACCTCTTAATTGCTAGTGTTCCCAGGTCCACTCTGAACTGGGGTGGTAACACCTGTTAGGGTCCCAGCTATGGGCAAATAGTTAACACCCAAACTTGTGTAAAAATAGGTTTTAATACCGGAAATACTTTGTAATAAAAAAAATTATTACCAGCAATAATTTTTGAAGGAAAAATTATCAGCAAAAAAAAAAAAAAAAAAAAAAAAAAACCAGCTCTAGATTTCTTCAAGGAAAAATATTCCCAGAAATAGATTTTTGAAGAAAAACATTACCAGCAATAAAAATTTTGTCAGCATTAAATAACCCAATGAGGTTGATATGCCGTAAAACAAAGCAAACCAAACCAAAAAGAACATAACATTTTTCAAAATTGTCAAAAAAATGTTTTTCAGAGCATATAAAAATGGAAATGAAATGTGGGAAGACAGTGTAATAAGGTCACAACTTGGAAAAAGGATATATATGGTAAAAAAAAAAGAAAAAAAAAAGAACACAAAAGGCCTTGGAATCAGTTAAAGAAGAGATTTTCTGAAGAAAAGCCCACAAGAAAGGAAGAACCTATGCAAATACTGTATGATACCAAAACAAAGAATTTGTTAAACGTATGATTACCAGAAAAAGGAAATGTATGAAAAAATTAAAAGTTGACCCAAAACGGAAAAAAAAAATACAAAGTTCAGTACATTGGTGAACTCACCAGAAAGAGGGGGGGGGGAAGATACTAAAAATAAAATGAAATATTTACTAATGAAAAAATTCAAAAGGCAGGATGATGTTGCAGAGTAAATAAGTCACCCCCAGTAACACAGATGAACTAGACAAGACACCTTAAAGAACTCAAGTCAGTAGAAGTCTGTTAGAATCAGTCAAAAAGAAAGAATTGATGATGTCATTGAGTAGTAGCCTAAGGGAGACATAATATTGTAACTAGCGATGTGATGATACCAATATTTTTACCAATTCCGACACATTTTCCTGATATTGTTCTAAATTTCCGATTATGACGAGATTCCCAATTCTGATATCTACAATGATTAAAAGGCCCTGCAGTTGGTATGGGGGAAACTTAATGAACAAAGTACATTTATTAATAAAACATTTAGTAGAAAAATGAATATAAAAGCTTATGAAATAAAGTTAGATATCCTTTTTATTTAAAAAATTGGGTAAGAGTTTAAACAATAAAGAGGACAATTTCTTTATATAAATCACTTAAGTACCTAGCTACAGTTGACATATTGTTTTACTTTGGTTATTATCAGAAATCTTAAAAAAAACTTCCAAACTACACTTTTCTGCTTGGTATTGGATACACTTGCCATAATTGGGGTCTGAAAATAATAAAACATTGATTAAAATTTTTCACTGTTAGATGAAAAATGTTTCTAGTTTTCTAATGTATATAATTTGTAAAGATTCAACTGAGGATGAATGAGAGAAAAAAAAAAAAAAAAAAAAAAAGTTCAATTATGCCAAAGAAAAATATTAGTAAAATTACAAATTTTGATGGAAATTAAATTTGAGTTTTTATTTCTAATATAAACTTTTGTGTGAAAAAAAACAAACTTTTTTCAGGAAACTTCTAATAAGTCTGTTTATTCTTTTAAGTAAATAAAAGATGAAAATCCATTTTGAAAGTTATGAGATATTAAGAAATACATGAACTACGTAGAAACAATTTTAAGTTTCGAAAAAGAATGTTTACTTTTTTAAGTCTCAGTTATTGAAAAGAAGATTTATTTTTTGTGTGTATAAAGAAAGGAATGGATTGTTTTATTTTTTTTTCATTTTTTTAGTGCTTAAACATTTTTAAGTAATAAATCAGATTAATAGTTTGAAAAAAAAATTAAAAAAAAAAAAAAAAATTCATTCCTTTCTTTACAAATTGTTTTGTTTATGTTATGAAACTTAGCAGATATATCTATTTCAAGAGTTAGTGAAAAAATTGTGTTTAAAGGCACTATTCAACTTTGCTTGGTCATCAATGCACTCTGTAGCCGAGAAGTCAAAGCATGTCAGATCTAATGATCATTTTCCCTAGAGAATGTAGGTTCGAATTCTGATGGGGAGCACATATTTTTCTAAGATTTCTTGAATATTCAGGCTGCTAGACAAGAATAAATGTACTATTTAATAAATAAATGATGGAGTGTCTACTGAAATATGAGTATCCACTGAAAATAATGTTAAAGTAATTACATATATATTACATTACATATATATATATATATATATATATATATATATATATATATGTGTGTGTATGTGTATAATCATTTCACTCCATGCAAGGCAATAAGGCCACTAGAACATGTGGCATTACTGAGAGTGAAATAGAATGAGAAAACGAGAGGGTTGAGGACAATAAAAGAACAGAATTCAAGAAAACAGAAAAATGAGACCTACTTGCCAATCTAGTAGTACACTTAAATTTATGCGGTAGCAGTAATAAGGAAGAATGCTCATTAGAACAAGTGCCATGAAGATATTTATAGAAAAGCTATGGGGAAGCTATGTCACAGCAGTAGGAAAATGACTGCAGTCAAGATGCCAGGTCAAGACCAATAATATTATAGACTCTTCTTTGGATTTTGTTGTTAATCTCAGCTTATATTACAAAATCTCCAGACCAGATATGGCAACAATATTTAATGCATGGATGAATGGTAAATTTATAAAAGTGCAAAATGGATTCTGGTGAGAAAAAGTGTTTGGCACAACACACTGAACCAACTTTCCTAGCAGCAGACCTAGCAATTATTTCAATATAATCAATTCACTTCATGTCAGTGAAAAGCATGTGGCCAAGATGGCCTGAAGGCAAAAAATAGTTCTCAATCATGATGATTAAAAGATAGTTTCTTTTGTGCAGACATTAAAATTAAGCCATTTCTTGCCCCAGTTAACAAATGATTGGTGGTCATTTTCAAAAGCAGTTGCCAGTTCAATTTTGTTGAGCATATAAGACTTACTATTAAGACAGGAGTAAATTGTTGTATCATCAGCCTATATACCAAGTTGAGAACAGATGACATTGGAAAAGTCATTAATAATCAATGTAGAGCTATCTCCACATTAATGAGAAAGAATCTAAGAGTGGCCATTCAAGACATCTTTTGTCACACAATTTGTTAAGAACAATTGGCTTATGTCAAATATTTGGGCAGAGACACCATAGCCCTTGAGCTTGTGAAGAAGGCCAGAATACCAAACCCTGTCAAACACCTTCGACATATCAAGCCACAGCTCAAGCCTTGCCGTTGTTTTATCGCTTGATTGTTTAAAGCTTGATAGAAAAATTCAATAATAGCCATTAACACATCCGTAATTGACTTAGAGAAATGAAAGCCATATTCATCTATATTTCTATGAGGTATTATGCACACTATTTACATTATTCGGATTATTGGCTTCATCTTTGTCGCCATATTTATCACAACTTTTCAGCCGTTGTATGCTCCAGCCTTCTTCAGGTTGTTGTAATGTCATTACTGAACCCTTTATTTTGCTCACTAGGGTAAACTGTTCTAGTTCCACCTGCCATGTCTAATGGATGTCAGTTATCAGTTATCTCCTGTTAATTTCCCTCTGAAAATTCTCCACTGCCTTAACCAGGTATTGAACTCGCACTCTTTGGGTCCTGTCACCGGATCTAACATCTTTATCCACTGTGCCATGTGTCCTCTAGGACACAGATGGCACAGTGAATAAAAGTGTTAGTTAGATCCAGTGATTGGACCCAAAGAGTGCGAGTTCAATACCTGGTTAAGGCAGTGGAGAACTTTCAGAGGGGAATTAACAGGAGATAACTGACATCCATTAAACATGGCACGTGAAACTAGAACAGTTTACCCCAGTGAGTGAAATAAAGGGGTTCAGTTTGACATTCCAACCACCTGAAAAAGGCTGGAGTGTACAAGGGCTGAAACGTTGTGATAAACATGGCGACATTGATGAGGACAATATCCCGAATAATGTAAATAGTGAAAACCATATTGTTTATTTAAAAGTGGGTCATGTGAAGTGAGATACTTAATCAATTCGGAGTACAATAAAATTTCTTGTATGATGTGAAAAACAAAGAATACGGTGATAATTTGAGGAATCAGAAGGTTCAACAAAGTTCTTAAAAGACAAGAACTATAGAAGATTTCTATCAAGCTGGAAAGAAATAAACAGCAAAGGCATTTGTTGTTGAGTTTGGACAGAAGAAAGACCAGTTTGGGAGCATATTTCCTTGGGATAATTGGAAGAATACTGTCAAACCTCTTGTGGGGATCTAGTTCAGAGATGATAACAGTAACTATGGATAGAGTTGTGTGTATATTACTCAGTAGAGATTACATTCGGGTAGGCGGCAGCTTGGGGTAGGGAGCAGGTGCCAGACAAATACTACTAATGAGTCGAGAGTGGAGTTAGAGAATTTCTGAATAAAGTGGTCTGCTTTACCTCCTCTTTCCAATCAAACTGGCTGAAGAGAGAGAGGAGGAATTGAGGATTTACTCTTACAGAGCTGCCAGTAATCTCAAGAATAAAAATTGTGAGTGCTATATTTTCGTAAAAATAAAAAATAAAAAAGGAAACTAGCTTTCTTGTCCACGTGACTTTTCACACATTCCCTTTCCTCTTTAAAAGCTGCGTTCTCCTTCCTTTTCATTCTGAATTCTTTCCTTTGTTGATTACCGACTGCTATGAATTAAGTTCAGTAAAGCCTTAAGAAAAGGTTATTCTATCCTTGCTTTCTTTTCACTACGTAACAATTCTATTCTAGCTTTCTTCTCTGTACTACGTAACAATTTACTGAACTTAATTCCTCATGGACAAGATTATTCGTCTGGACAAGTTTGATATATCTTCTGCAGACCCTCAGGCTAGCAAGCTCTGGAGACTATGGTACCGTAATTTTAATTATTACTTATCAACTATTGCTTCTTTAAACCCGGTCAAACTCGAAGTCCTTTATTTAAACATCGGTGCTACCATTGCTGATATTATCAAGGGTTGTTCTGGATTTGAACATGCTGTTGAATTGCTGAAAAGTGTTTGTGACAAGTCTCCAAGTGTTATTCATGCTAGACATTTGTTGTCTACACGTCTGCAGCAGGAAAATGAGTCTGTAGACCAATACCTTCAGGCCTTGAATCGACTTGCTGCTGACTGTTGCTTCCAAGATGTTACTGCTACTACTTACAGGGATGAATCTGTCCGTGATGCATTTATACGTGGTCTCAGGTCCCCCGTAATACATGCCAGACTGCTTGAAAATGATACACTAACTCTCAAGGAGGCTACTCAATGTGCTAGAGCCTTAGAACAGGCTCACTTTCGTGCTGAATCATACGCTTCTCAGATTGGATCAGCCACTGCTACTATCACTAGGACTAAAAATGTGTTTACTGATTCTGCCAAAGAGGCCACTTTCACTACTATTACTAAAAATATGCTTTCTGACTTAACTGATTCTCGTACGGAGTGTGACTCTGTACAATTGTCTGCTGCCCTTGCTCGTGACAAGTGCTACAACTGTGGAGGGAAACGTCACTTTAAGGATAATTGTCACTATTGTCCTGCCCGTGATATGTCGAAACTGTGGCAAACTCGGTCATTTTTCTAAAGTTTGCCATTCTACCATGCCGGCACCTTCACATTCTACCTCAGCTATTATAGTAACCCGTGCTAAAGACTATGATAGGTCTCCTCCAGTTACTAAAACTTTAGAATTAAAAGGAAAGAGATTAACTTCCCTCATAGACACCGGTAGTTCTGATAACTTTATCAGTGCCCGTATTGTTAAAACAATGAAACTGTCTACTTCTAAACGGAATTCCGTAATTTCCATGGCATCATCTGCCATTTCCCTCAAACTATCTGAATATTGTACTGAGGACATTATCTTCAATGGTTACGAACATAAACAAATTTACTTTACAGTACTTTGTGATTCCTGTATGGATATTATACTCCGAGTGCCCTTCTTAAAACTACACCAGAGTATCACTATTTCTTTTGGTGGATCTCAGGATATTCTAAAAATCTGCGCTTTAACCAAGATCAGTTGTGCTCCTGTTAAGTTGTTCCGAAACTTGACCCCTGACTGCAAACCTATTGCTACTAAATCCCGAAATTACCGTGCGGGGGATGCTCGGTTCATTGAAAAAGAAATTCTACAACTGCTTGAGGATGATATAATTGAAACAAATTACTCTCTATGGCGTGTTCAAATTGTTGTAACTTCATCACCTAATAAAAAGAAACGATTGGTAGTCGATTTCTCCCAGACTATTAATCAGTTCACCTTGAGGCCTACCCCTTGCCTCGAATCGAGTAGAGAAATCTACTATTTGAATGAGAGACTGAGCAATTGAGAAATTTAAAGTTTGGATGCTGGCAAGATCAGTGACATTAGAGTGATGAAGCTACTTGACATGATGAGCACTTAAGTTGCCAAACAGTTCTTTACCGATGAATGTAGAAGGAGAGCCTTATCTGTACTGTCAGATATTCTATTGAACAAGCAACTTTCCTAAGAAGGGGAATTATAAAAGAAGAAATAACTAGCCAAATTTAATAGTGATAGTTATAAGCACATATTTAGAAACCGAGACAATTCCCTGACAATAGGGAGATTTTCCCAAACATAGACACCGATTCATTTCATGTGGACTCTACAATCTATAGAAAGGAAGATGGCTATGGACAGATAATTCAGTTGTAGAGGCCAAGGAGTCTGGAAAATGTTGCAAGAGAAACTGGTACAAATACCACATATGTTGGAGAAAAAAAAGGTTGAGAGGCTTATGTACTTTTTTTTCTTTTTACAAACTGGTTTATTTTTATTAATAACTAGCTTAAAAACCATCCTATCAAGCAGCATTTAAGCTAGCTGCTGTGTAGGGCTTTTGATTGGGCCTTTGGCTCGTTCAGAAGTTTGAGAGTCCTTAAGTCTTTGCATATTCTCAGCATTGGAAGCTCTCCTGGCTGCTGCTTGATCTGGGTTTTCATTTCCATGGGACTTTCTTTTCTTCGCTGTAGCCTTGGCTCATTTGATTGCAATCTAGTCCTCGGTTGGCGGAGATTGCTTTTTGCCATATGCGATGATTGCTTTTTGCCATATGCAATAAACTAGAGAAGAACTCAAAATTGATTGCTGTATTTAAGTATGGCATTAATATTTAAGCTTACCTTTTAAAAGTTTAATGATAATTCCTCTGATGCCACTTAATTTAACCTTTAAAGAATTGTTGTTTTATTCCCCTCCCCCCACAGACAACGAATTGTAAATATGGGAACTAGTTAGTATTTTCATAGAGACAATGAGGTATAGTGAATGTAGTAAGAAAGGTACATATGAATGTGTTGTTTTGGTGTAAAGAATATTGTTTGTACGAGTGAGTCAGTGTTTGCGGCTAGCTAAGTTATAGTTAAGAAAGAAGACTGTCCTTACCCCATCCCCCCCTTCAATCGTGCGACACATTTTTTGTGTATTAAACAGAATAAATATTACTTAATTTAACCATTACCATGCTAATTTTTTCTAGAATTGTTCCCCTTGCCACTGCATTTTCTGAGGGTGCAAAAACAAACACCTGATTTAAAATTGTTATAACTTTCTTTATATTGTACGTATAGATTTTATTTTTGTAGACTAATCAAAAGAATGGATGAGCAATATTTTGACATAATGCATTATTTGCATAGTTTTGCATGCATGTTCTGATGTTGAAAACAAAAAACTTTGAAACACAAAATAAAAAAACAACTGCATTTACAACTACATTAACAATTTAATATACTTTAACTTTTATTACTTCTTGTAGAATTCTGGGTTGCAATAAGAAGCAAAAAGCTTTCATTTCATCAAAAAAGTGATGTGCTTCCTTGTGTTTGGTCTTTTTTTCACCTGACTAGCATATGTCTTGTTGACAAATAAAGTTATTATTTTGTCATTTATAAATAGACAAAATAATTCACCTCCAATAGTTTCCAGTAGCTTCCATAAAAATTAGTCAGCCATGGATGATTGCAGCAGCTAGTGGCCATCATTGTTTTCCTCTATGTAGTTATCTTTATAACCAATGGAAATAAACAAAAATTATAAAGTAATGTGTATATGTGACAGAGTTCAAGGTCAGTTTGCGTCAAGAGGCTTCACTTTGAGTACTTTCGCTCCGTTGCCATAGAAACAGACCAGATACTTTTTGACCAGACCTTGTAGATACACGATTACTGCTGGGTAAGTACCTACCAGCCATTATTACCTGTTTGTAGGCTGGAGTCATCTCATGGTACTTTAAGTAAAAATTTATTATGTGCTTATCATCTTTAACCACTTCATTGTCGATATCCACTGGAGAAAAGTCTTCAAAGTCATCATCGAAGTCCAAATCAAAAGAAAAACTCCTGAATAAAGGTTTTGTTGGATGTTGAAGCAGCCATTTTTGTTTCCAAAAGAATCACAAAAACTTGTTTAGTGTCTAGAAGAATTTAAAATGCCATTGGAAAACGGAAGTTTAGCCTCGTTCCAAAGCAGTAGTAGGTGATTTACAGCTTAAAATACTGGAAATAATAGGTGACAAGGGTTTATTTGTAGCAACCATCTCAAGGTGACAAAATGCACCTAGAACTGCAAAGGGAGAGAATTCTGTGGCGCCACAAATTTTGCCTTCAGTGTGATAAAGATTAAAAACAATCTGATGTACGCAGATCCTGACTTTCTGTACAAACAATTATTTTTATATTTCATGTGTGGCTTTCATTGGATTCCGAAAAAAAAAAAAAAAAAAAAAAAAAAAATTGCCGTAATTAAAATTTGGGAATCCAAAATTTCAGGATTGCCTAGAATGTTTGTAATTTGCTTATGGAGTTGGCCAGATTAAAAAATGGTACGAAATATTGGGCTACAGCCTCAAGGTGTAAAGTTGAAAATGTGTGACACACTGACATTTGCATTTATTATATAGATACTTTTAAGGTGGAAGAGGCCAAAACTAACAGTCACTGCTGATTGTCTAAGGCAGTTCCAAAATTTTTATTCTCTGGGCCAAATTTTTGGAATTAAAATTTGCTTGTGCTTCAAATTTTATGTGATAAAAAGAACATTTAAAAACAATAAAAACAGAGTGAATTAAAGGGAGATAACCACAGATTTGAAGTCAGAATATTATCATTGATAACTCTCTCCTCCAATTTGCAGACCCTAGTTACTATATTCTTAATACTTGATATAATACAAAAATATCACAATGATAAAATTGGTCAAAACTATATTGGGACTCATGCATGCAATTACAAAAAATCCATAATAATATTTTAAATTTTGAAATCATATTTACTTTGGGTTTAGGAATTTTTTCAAACTATTTCTAAATATTTGTCTTTCAATCATTCTGCCACACCATTTGGAAACAACTGGTCTAAGGCAATACAAGTTAGAAGATGATTAAGATTACAGCATAGTTTGGCTTCAGGGTTGCACACAAGAAGTGCTTGCAGGGACACCCATCCATGTACAACATGACATTGCAAGAACCTGATTATGCAGCTTCCAGAAACCCGTCAACCTGGTAGCCTCAATATGAACAGTTGTAGGCTTCAGCCAGTCATAATCACCAAAAACTCATGACAAACACTCTTATTAACCCTTTCAAGACAGAGCCTCATTTAGAGTTTCAGGGCCAAGAAAATGGAGCCCCTTTTCACAAGCCCTTATTTGGAGAGAGAGAGAGAGAGAGAGAGAGAGAGAGAATAAAAAATCAATGTAAAATCACAGAACACAGCAAACTATTATAGAAGCTGCCATTGAAATGTGAGAAGTAATCTGATTGGCTGGTATGAAGACCAGCCAGCTAATCTAAAGGCTTGTGTAATATCAGGCTGATGGATCGGCCCAATTGTCAGCTAAGGGTTAAGGACTTGGAAGAGAAAATCAGAAACCCATCCTAAAAAGGAAAGAAAGGATAAACCAACTCCTGTTCAAAAGATGAGGGCAGAGTATGAACTGAGTACTAGGTGAACCTATCTACTCCTAAAAAATGTGAACCAATCCAGAATTATTAA
This sequence comes from Acanthosepion lycidas, assembly GCA_963932145.1. Classification (NCBI taxonomy): domain Eukaryota; kingdom Metazoa; phylum Mollusca; class Cephalopoda; order Sepiida; family Sepiidae; genus Acanthosepion; species Acanthosepion lycidas. Next base: position 9,300,408 of record OZ010596.1, read on the forward strand.
ATGCCAAATTCTTCACAGAATTCAAGTTTTATAAAATGATCTTCAGATTCTTTAGACAAGATTGAAACAGAAAGTCATGGTGAAGTCCTTATGTGTAAAGTTTTGGATTGGATCCCAAATCTATTCTTGGTCAATTTTCATAATAGAAATTTCCAGATCAGACCTGTATAAAATACAACCCAGTGTGACATGTGACACATTTCCAAAATAGCAAAGTTTCTGTGCTTATCAGAATAAATTTGGCAACTGACTGCATATGAAAAATTAAGATTTTGGAAGTGTTATTTTATTCAACCACTATCTTTCTATGTAATTAATACTTTTAATAGTCTGTTAAAAAAAAAAAAAAAAAAAAAAAAAAAAAAAAGGAAGGAAAAAAAAAGCCTACTTTCATATACATAGATCGCTTTCTTTTGATATATCCTGTCATATATGAAGAAAATGAGTAACTACTGACATCGAGGTTTGAGTGTGATGCCCTGGACCTATGCATATATGTTTTCCGTCAGGCGTATAAATGGTGGTTTCAGATTACTGACTGGAGTGACTATTGAGTGGAACTATCCAGTCGAATTAGTATGAATTATTGTGTGTCGATGACTTGGGTTTTGATCTAGGATTTACCGCGCGTTAAGCCAAGACACACTACTAACAAGGTATTCATCGATATGGTTATCTTTGCTTGACTTTTACTTCTTTGTTCTTGATAAGTATTTATTTGTGGTTGTAATTAAATTAAAAAGGTAACTTTGGATTTTTATTCTATATATTTTAAATGAAAATAAGGAAAATTAATGACAAAATGGAATAATTTTTTAGTGCAATGAATTTCATAATTTAGGTTTTCACACAGAATTTTTTTTTTTTTTAAATCTCACAGACACATATACACACACCAAGCAAGTTAATACAGGCTGGTATTTTATTTTTTTGAATTTCAATTCAAAATAAGGCAATCATTAGCTGTATAATTTTGTTTTGCTTTCTCAGACAGCAATGGTCAAAATGATTTTCTTTTTTGTTTTAAATCCTTCAAGTCTTGATCTTAGATAAAAAGAAAAAAAAAAAAAAAGGACATTTGTGAAATCAGAGAATCTGATCTTGATTTTAGCCATAATTGCAAAGATTCTCATAATCAATTGATGAGAAACAGAGAGAGTATAAAATATAAATTTTGATAAACAAGTTGTTAATGAATGACAATTTCCACCAGTGTTTGCTTTACAAAATTAAAAAGGAATTTTTTTTTTAATACAGTTTTGAATAAATCCAATAAGAAATCTTATCATCCCAACTTATAAAAAATTCAAATACAGGTTTATAAATACTATTTCAAAACTCACAAATTGGAGAAAAAAAAAATTGCTTGAATTAGTTAATTACAAGATCAATAAATGTATCTGATCCCCCAGCCAAACATCACTTGATCCTAGTTTGTTTTTAATTCATTGTTGACATCAGTGGTGGGTAAACTTTTTTTTGTAGGGGGTCATAACATTACCAGCCCTGAGCAAAGTGGGCTGCATCACAATAGCAATACTGATTAGCAACAATTGCAAATAACAATCAGATATGCACATGATATCTTTACATTATTTACTTATTAGAAATAGTTTGTCAACAGGCTGCCCAAATATAAGAAATTAGTTTCATATTTAATAAATTTATGATAAATGAGATTTGGACAGCCGAGAAAGTTTTCCATGAGCAGGATTCAGTTTACTTGTTGCCCACAACACAGACAGCAGATTCAAATATGTCAGCTGAGACCTATTTCTTTTAAATTTTTTTAATGAAAATAAAATATTAAATAGATACAGTTTTCAGTGTTCTGTATTTTGTGTAACATGTAATAAAAAGAAAAGAAAAAAAAAAAAAAAAAGGTACAGTTTGCAGTGCTCTTAAGAGGTTAGGTCTACACAGATTCAATATTTTATTCTTTTATATGAAAAAAGACAGACTTTTCTATATGGACCTGCCTGGCCAAGCACAATATAGATATTTTATAACATTCAGTTTCCATGGAAACAAACATGCCAGATAAGCACACATAAAAAGTTGCCTCTACCATACTGCCAAAATAGATTGAAATTAAATTTGATTCACTTTAAAATTGCTAAGAAAAGCTAAATAAATTCAGTTGGGAAAGGGTTCATGAATCAACAGCTTTTGAGTGGCACAAGGCCAATTTTCTAGAGCACTGAGCAAAAATCAATCATCATTTTGAGTAGCTTGCAGTATAAGTATATTAATGCACATGTGTAAATTGTGAAATTACACAGTAAAAAAAACAAAACACTTATCTTTCCTACTCAAAGTTTCACTGAGGTTATCAGGGAAGTTAAATATAAAAATGTGTAGATACTATTAGCATCAGGAATATAAGTTTTGAACATTTTATACACTGTTTCTTAATATTGGGCATTTTACTTACAAACAATTCTTGCCTTAAAGTTATTAACCTTCAGAAATACAAGAAACTTTTTTTTTTCAAAACAATCTTTGTTACACAAGTTTTGCAAACATCAACTGACAAAGTGTTTATTATTTTTTCTTTTTTATAGTTTAAAATTAGATTTAAGTTTAGATTAAAAATCAAAATTGGGAATAAACAGTCCAAATTTCATGTTTTTGCTCAAGTATTTCCAATCGTATCAATCATTATCAAGAATTGAATTTTCTCAATATTATAGGCATGATTTTCTTGACATTTTTTTTTGTGGGGGAAAGCTAGGATTTAAATTTGTATAAGTTACACTGTCAGACACCCACCGATGCACACATGCTGAATCGTTGACCACATGCATAACTGGTGCCTGCCACTGCAGGGCAAGAATCACGCCCTTGATCACCACATCAAGTTCAGCAAGATTAATGTGCCTGGCATCATTAGTTGGACGTAACCAGCAAGCATCTTCCACAACGCTCCCATTCAACTCTAGTGCACTCCCGTAGCCACAGAACTTGCATCCACCCAAACTGTCATTTCATTGCCGTTCACACACCAGTCTCCACTGACAGGATCTGATTCCCGCACTCTGGCCACCGTTTCTTCCAGCATACGTTCAAGAGGGGCATCCTTTATCTTGTCGTCCCATCCTTTGGTTAGTGTACTTGCATAACGCTTAATGAATGCAGTTGCCACCCTAAGACAACCGCACACAGGGCAATGACCCACAAGTTTCCCGCACAAGGAAAACACGCTGCGGTGGGTGACCATTTGAGCAATTTCTGGAACCTGACCTCCCAGTTTCCATCGAAGGGAGTTGCTTTCTTCCCAGACTCGCAGACCCAGGACATTAGTTCCGTCTCTCAATCGCTCCGGATCTTTACAGACTAGCCCGTAATCTGCAAAGTGCTGTCTTATGCGCGCTGCAGAAATTAAGCCTTCATTTATGAAGATATCGACATATGCCGACATGGCACTCTTAATTTCCTGATCCTGGGACGTTATAGTGTCAATCACCGACTTCATGATAAGCGGTGCCACATTCAGGCCAAAACCCAAACGCGTAAGGCAAAATCGCTTACCCTTAATGACCACTGTTTGAAAAGGCCATAGCGATTTGTCAATGTGGATCTGCTGGCGCCTTCTCCCCTTTGGCATTTTCCTGGCATTCTGAGGAAATGTGTCCAATGCCATTGCATCGAAAACATCGCTTATCGTGGCCAGACCTCTGCGTTCTGTTTAACCTCTCCTGACGTCCTTATGTACAATCCTTCGCCATATGGTTGGGTCCAGAGCACTTGTAGTAGGTAATCGTTCTGCTAACAGGTTTGCCAGGAGGAACCTCAGTTTCTGAGCGCGGTAGTTCTACAGATGCAGCGGCCAATACCTGGCACCCTTCATCATCCGTCATAATGGCCCTTGCTCGGGTCAGAATCTGTTCTAGATTCATGTCGTTCATCCTGGACGAAGCTTTGAGAAGCTGCCTAACATGATGTGGCAACCCTGACACAAATGCACATGCCATCCACCGATCAGGCAGCAGATCTCCTATTAGCCGCGCCAAACAATGCATTTCAGCCAGAAATTTATCCACCGTTTCCCCTAGATGAAGACGCCATCCCATAAATTGGTCGAATGCATTAAATCTGTCAGTTGCGTATGCAGTCATAAGGGCCCATTTAATTTGTTCCGCGTCTGCCCTCTGCTCTCCACTAAGTTGTCTATACACAGCAAGGGCACCGCCTTGTAGTTGTAGAGGCAGGATGCGCTCTATCTTGTCCATGGTGCAAAGTTCGCATACCAATTCCACATTCTCTATCCATTCAACAATGGGCATATCAGTTGGGGCGCCGCTGAATTCTGGAATCAAACGGACGTCAAAGATCTTGCCTTCCATTTTGAAGAATTAATAGGCTGAAATAGCTTGTGGATAATAATAATAATAATAAAAAAAAAGAAAACAGCAACCAGTGAGTAAATTCAAGCTCTCCCAACTGGTATTCCAACTTAGAGTCGTTCCTTGAGTTCTGTCTCGAAATCACACTAACAGACTTTTCTAGCCACCAACCGTGAACGTCACTCCAAGCACCTCGCACTGGGAAAAATTGGTTACTTTTGTATTTGTCCATATACCCATAATCCCTTGCGTCTTCATGCGATCCCATAATTCACTGCGTCCCAGTCCCATAATGCATTGTATCTTATTGTATAAAAATGCAATGCAAGTCCCCCCTCATTCTTTTATGTTATCTGGCCGAGGACGGATTACGGCAGAGCGGTAAGTGCTTTTTTCTCCCTCATTTCAACTGCATTAGCTTTACATGCTAAGCAAATAGGGGCTCTTTTTAGGCAGGGACAAGGCAAGTGGCAACCAGTTGTGCTCATCCCAGGTCCTGTCTCATCACGTCTGCCACAAAGTCTTACTTATTAACCCATAGCTGGAGAGAGAAGAAGCAGTGTCAGACCTTTCCCCAAAGGTATTTGTGCATCAGTGAACATAAGTAAGTTAACTGGAATTGGAACTCAGCTCTCTGATTAACAATTCCGCATCGAAGTTTACACCACTTAATATTCTCAAGCGGTCACCCATCTGGGTACTGATCAGGCTTCACATTGCTTAACTTTCGTGATTGTATGGAAACTGTAAGTCCACCGATCCATATGTAAAGTCCTTGTCATTTTCATGAGGATAATGTGAGCAATAATAATTATACGAAACATTTAATGCTAAACTCGGCACAGCTGTCATGGCCTCGAATGTTAATAGAATCCTTGACATGGTACATTAAGATGAGTTACAGTAAAAATATCCCATAATCATGACGAAAAGGTGTTCCCTCAGGGAGGTTCAGCACCTTGAGCAACTATTGGGACTTAAATGCAACTCAGACTTCAAATGTAATGATCCATCACTAAAAATGCTAAGAAAATGGCTGGTTCCCTATACCACACCTGCAAGTACTGCTATCCTCTACAAGAGTCATATCAGGCCAAAAATGGAGTTCTGCTGGCATATATAGCCAGGAGCTGCACAGTCTTCACTTTCCACTCTTGATAGTCCAAAAGTGTTTCCATGTCCTTGCAGGCAACAAATTATTTTCCACTCGGCAATCCCATTCTCACAAACAAGACTCATTGCCCTATCGCTATTTCAATGGCGAGTATTCAGATGAACTATACTCCTTAGTTCCGCCAGTCCTAACCTTCACAGCTAAGACCCACCATACCATGCATATTGTAGTGAACCGTCCTCATTCCTTTCATAGCTCCCTGGTGAGATGTATGTACATTCAACTCAAGCAGCTTCTCATGAACTGCTGCCTTGTAAAATTGACTCTCAAGAAGCTGCTCCCACAATCGCAACAAACTTAACCTGTTCAAATCTAGGGTTAAAAGTTATATTCTGCACATATCCACATAATCTGTATCAAACCCTCTACCTTGAGTGACCACTTGTATAGGGTGAACACCACAGTAAAAAAAAATAATAATAATAATACTACAGCCTGTCAATTGCCTGACCATAACCAGTTGGTCATGACTTCTCAGAGTTGACGCATTGGGCATCTTTGTTAATGATTGGAAGAGCATCATAGCCAGGTGACAATAGTTTTTAAGTTTGAAAGATGCCAAGGTGACATAAGCGTCACATCTAGATACTTGGAAACACCTAGAGACTGTTTGAGTGAACTGCGTTAACAGACTGGGGGACATATCTCCACGGACCCCTTCATACACAGTTATGAATGGCTTTTAGTATCAAAACCATATTGTGCCCATCTGGCTGTGATGCATTTGCTTTGTATATCCCTATCTGGGTGGCATAATAGGTAACTGGCCTTCATATATTTGCACCTTAGTGTCACTTAGTTGATGTGCTGCTCTCTGACTCAATCAAATAAAACACAAATACTTCTTGGTGATGGTGGGGGAGGAAATGCCATTCATTAAACACATGCAGATACATTAATTGAATTTTCAACAACTGAACTTTTTAAATTATTCATTATAATATTTTTCAAATATATTTTTTATTATTTATTTTTACTAAATGAAGCCCAACATCAATAGTGTCTGAAGCATTTCCAGAATTATATGCTTGTAAAATAAGCCAAAGTAACCAGGATATGAAATGTGAGACAGACAAAGTAATTTGTCCATAAGAATTAGTTTCAGAAATAAAAGGGACAGTGTTATTGGTTAGTGGAATACAAGAATTTAGGTAAAAACGGCACAAGTACGAAAAAAATGGTGAAAAGCGAATATCAGTGGCTCTATCACAAACCCATCATGAAGTTATAGCAAGTAATCAAGGAAAAGAAAAGATTTGCTTCCAAGGGAAAATGTATACCAAAGATTACAAGATCAACTACTATTAGATGGAGATGTGTAAGGTAAGGAGAACTTCTTTTTGTAAAGATACCATTACCACCAGCCTTGATATGACTGACCAGCTAAAAACCACAACCATGCTCATGATTATGCAGTTTATTGCATATATGAAATACATCAACAATATCTATCCACAAGTACAAGAAAGACTTGAAAATCTGCAACTTGCTGGAGAATGGACTACTACTGCTGCTCCCAAGCATTTTGTCATTTTTTTCTATTTCCCTATTTGTGCCATTTTTACCTGTGCCCAGGAATATAGATAGCACAATGTCAATAAAATTTAAAATATCTTGCCTAAATAAACGGATAAAGAACATTCAAAGTTCTCTAGTTCTACAGTTGGTAAACGTATCCACGTGTTTGCTCACATGGCTGTTATAGACATAGTTTTATGACAAAAAAAAAAAAACAATTCACAACTTTTAAAGTAATGAGATTATGACTAACACACCATTGTCAGATATTTTTTTTGGGGGGGGGGGTGTTAAAAAAAATAATAATAACATCTTTAGGCAAAAATAAAAACTGTTTTTCAACTTCTCTTTGATCAATATGGCCACTTTCTCGAGAAAAAACAAAAAACACTGAGTGGCATTCCAATCCTTGAACCATCTGACTATTTTTCATCCAATTCAATAGTGAGCAATTTTCTACCGGGATAAAAAAAAAAAAAAAAATGGTTGTTGGGCGTTAGTTTTGTTTGTTTGTTTTTTTTTAAAAAACCAAAACTGATTACTAAATAATTCTTTTTACATGTATCACAGAAAAGTGAAAAATTATCCTTTGCTGACGTTAATCAGAAATTCACATCAAACTTTTTATTATTTTTTGATATGAAAAGGACGCAAAAAAAAAAAAAAAAAAAAAAAAAGTTTTTTTTTTAGAATTTCATTTTTAATTCTTTTGGGTTCTTTAGGTTTTTTGCAGACTAAGCAGAAGAAATATTCTTGTATATTTCTTCTATCTTGTCAGGAGAATAAAGAATCTGTACAAGACAATATGCGATATTAAGAATTTAGGAGTTAAGAAGAAGACGAATATTTAAAATAGGACGGTGAGAATATTATTAATTAAAATTAATTAAAATGGTTGAGGGGGACTTGACAGTCGTTCTTGCATAAATGAAATCATTTAACAAATGATTTAAAATTTATTTTTCTTTTAAATTTTCCGAAAGAAACATTTCATTTTAAATTCAAAAGAAAAAAAAATCTTTTTTCAAACATCATGCAAAAAACTTCATGGTTTTTGAAAAAAAAAAAAAAAAGAAAGAAAGAAAAGTTCGCATTTTCACCTCAAGAGTAGTTCTCTAATTTTTATTTCATTGATTTTAATAATTTTTGTTTTTAGCGAACCAGAAAATGATGCCATGCCGTCAATGTTTCTCCAGTTAATCTTGTTTAGTAAGGTCGATCTTTATTCTTTTTTGAGTGCTCTAGTAATGTAGCCTTGTGCCAACCTAAGCTTATTTAAATAATTATGAAACATCGGATGAAATAAAAAAATAAAATAAATCAGTCATTATTAAAAAAAAATAGGAAGTTATATAATCAATTTTCAATTGTAATTTCCTTTTCAATTAAACCAGTTATATTTAAAAATGGTGACTTTCGTAAATTTTTCGCTTTTTATTCAAATGGGGGAAAAAAAAAGGACATTTTTTTGGATTCGTAAAGGCTCAAAGCAGATTTAAAAAAAATTTTTTTAAAGAAAAAAAAAAAAAAAAAAAAAAAATCGGAAATATCCTCATTTGTTCAGAAAAAGGAACTTACGAAATCCGAACGAAAACAAAACTATTATTTTTAAATGCCATCAAAATTAAAAATGAGTAAATAAATGAAATTGACAAAGTTTGTTTTTGACATCGACAGTTTCAGATTTTTTTCCCCAACCATCGTGGAACCATAGACTTTTTTTTGGGATCGTATCAAAGTATTTGACAATCATTTTTGAAAAGAAAAAGATTTAAAACATACAGACACAAACAAAAATGCTTATATAACGGTTGGTTTATTATTTTTAAACTGTATAATTAGTAATTTCAGGTTTTTTGAAATGATAAAAAAAAGTTTTTAATGTCTATTGTCTGCCCTTGACAATAAAACCGTTATCATTTTTTTTGTGGCTACGAAAGAATCGAGATTGAAACAATGGACAAAGCTTCAGAATAGACCAAATATAATACTGCCAAATACATAATAAAAATATTTAGTAATTTTCATAGTTTTATTTGAACCGGCGAAGTAAAAGGAAAAAAAATAAAATAAGAAATTTTAAAAAAATACGAAACTAAAAAGTTATATTGTCTTCGGGATCAATTTATAAAAGTAAATAATAATATTTTACAAGTATTAATTTAATTTGCATAATAAAAAAAAAATATATATATATATATATATATATATATATATATATATATATATATATATATATATAAATATATGTGTATGTATTTTAGAGTTTTCGAAGACTGCGAAAAGGAAAATTTAAAAAAAAAAAAAATGTTAAAATATTGAATTGAAAACAAAGAGAATCCCGCCCACACTTAAAGCATAACAAGACCACGTGACTCAAGACTAAAAATCAGAAAGAAGGGAAAAATAAAGGTGAAGGAATTGGAAGAGGTAGAGATCAACATCTTAATAATAATTAGAAACAAAATTAAAGACAAGTTTAGAAAGAAAGAAAAAGAAATATTCATAATTAATCATACCTCTGATAGAATCAAAAACTTTTATATCGGGTCCAGAGCCAGTCGCGTGGTTCAGGCCATCTTCCAAGTGGTTAGAATTTGCTGTGAGTGGGGTCGGTTGAAAAGCGGATGGCTGTATTTGTAAGTGATGAGGTGAAGTTGGGTTGTGTTGGCTCAGTCGGTAGTCGGTCTGTGGTTGAGAGTGAAGATTGACTTCATGGCTTTGTTGGTGATGGTGGATATCATCGGGGTCAGGGGACGAGGCGTGGTTGTTAAAATGGATACGATCTGCGCTGCCGGAGACTGATACAACAGCAAGGGTATCGGTAGGATAAACGTCTTCCGGCTCTTGAGAATGTCCTTGTTGACTGACCACCACTGCTGAATCGTGAGGGTAGCCAACGCTAACCTGAAGTCGCTCGCTTACATCTTCATCGGCGACCACAGCTGCTCCTACGTCGTCGTCGTCATCATCGTCGTCGTCGTCAACAGTGGTGGAAACATCATAATCCAAATGCATGACAGAAGGTCGAATTTTTCTTCGAGGTCTTTCCACCTCGGCCACGTTTTCCTCATCCTCCAAGACCCCGTTCTTGTCGTAGTCCAAGTGGACCAGAGAGGGCCGACTTTTTCGTCGTGTCCGGCTAACTTCAGTCACCTCTTCATCGATGCCGTCCTCGACAGATACTGTAGCTGTCGGGCCGATATTTTTCCGGTTGTTAGGGGTCTTCTTTTTGCGTTTTTTGTTGCTGCTTGAGGTTTTGGGTTCAGGTCTTTGACGGTTGACAACTGCAGTAGCAGGTGGCAAGCTTTGGCTGAAGTCGGTCAACCCTGGGCTCCCCGAATGTGACGACAGATCTCCAGTAGATATTCCATTCGTAGATCGAATGCTATTTATATTGTTACTGATATTGTTATAATTGATATTGTTGCTGTTATTGGTAAGAATATTATTAAGAATAATTGTACCTGCGTTATCAATGCTGCTAGTGTTGTTAGAGGGAGAAGACCCCGAAACTTCGTTGGTACTTGCCGAGTTCGACATTCCACCAACCGTGAGAAGTGTCAAAGCGCTTCCCGACCCACCGCTTCCAATATTAGAAGAGGAAGACGTTCCACCCGGCGGGACCAACGTAAGAGTCCCCGAGTCGTTGCTACCTGCCTCACCGGGAACACGTAAAAAGTCAACCCGGGACCGGCTTTTAAGGTTCTTCCAGCATTGTCGCAATTGCTTGACTGAACGCGCTGATACGTCGTTTTCGGCGTTATATTTGTTTGTTAAGGTAATCCAAGCAGAATTTTTCTCTCTAACAGTCACTCCATCTGTGTGTCGGTCCTCGACTATATGTCGATATTCTTGCATCAAAGAGAGTAGAACCTGCTTTTCGTGATGCGTGAAGTTAGCTGAACGCCGCGTGGACATTCGAACTCGCTTCTCAGTTTTTGTGGCTTTTGTCTTGGCCATTTTCAGTTTAAATTAAGACTTCAAAGAGAGGGGGAAAAATGTAGAAGTGCTGTAAAGAACAGCTTCTAATGAGAAAAATCACAGAGTTAGCTTTTTTTTTTCTAACACTCAGACTTCGATCAGAATTCGATACTGACTCCCGATCACAATTCTAGTCAACGATCAGGTTAGATTTTTGAAACGTGATCAAATGGACGATCAAATCTACCAGAGTCAATAGAGGCTGTGTTTGAATTAATTTTGTGGTAGATTCTCTTAGTCTAGTGAATGCTAGACGAATGAATCGGAGGCGACCAAATCGAAGATCAGTAACAATGATCTAACGCATGTTTTGAACTGCGATGGCGCTGTTGGGGTAAAAAGCGGCAAACGATAGTAGACAGTCATCAGCTCTGCCTTAATCTGTCGGGGTCTCACCCTATGACCTTCCAAAAGAAAAAAACCACAGGTATTATCGACCCTGCTTGTAGATTATAAAAGATGACAATAATAATAGTGGGAAGAGCTGTCACGTTTTTAGTGTCTCTGTGATGAAGTGACAGAAACAGTAGACTTGAGACGAGGACTAGATTTTAGTATCCAGATACTGCAATGGCGCTGGTAGTGGTGGTGATAATAATAATAGTAGTAGTAGTAGTAATTTGTGGAAATGGTTCAACTGAGTTAGAATTTAAAACCATGATTCAAAATTTAGTTGTAGTTGAAAGATTATAACTCGGACAGAAAGATAGAGTGTTTGAACATTGTATTAACGAATAAAATAGTTTTTGTATCAAAGCATATGTTTAAAAAAAATGTAGATCGATTATCACATAAGATCAAATAAAAAAAAAAGTTAAAACTTTAAACTCTTGAAAATAAACCTGGTTTTATATAAAATAGATTTTTTTCCTATTTTTAGAATTTTCGTTTATTGCTAAATCAACAATATTCGTTGTAGACAAAATTAAAACTGGAATTTATAAGACAACTGAGCTGTTATTCAAATATATTAATATTTTTCGAGCTCAAAGAAAGTAAAAAATAAAACACGTGATTTTTTAATGCATATTTCAAATATTGCACGATTAAGATAAAAATATATTTGATTAAAATTCAATTTATATAGCTCGATCTACTTTTTAGTCTGAATTCATTTTTAGCCCTGAGAGACGAGCAGAAGATGAATAAAAATATAGATATATATCGGTGTATATATAGATAAGAAGAGCAGTCGGCCTAAAAATCTACAGAAATGGCCGGCTTGACTGGTTAGAAGAGATGGTTTATATTTGGCTCAGTAACTGAAAAGTAAGCCATGATCAAAGTAGCGAAGATCATCAGGGAGCTATCAACGGTAAAAACAAAAAAAAAGCCTAGATTTTTTTGTTTGCTTGTTAATAATACAAAACAGTATTATTAACCCTATTAAAAATTAAAAGAGAAGACGAAAAGTAATAATGTTGGACTTCTCAAACTTTGAAAATACTTTTTTTTTTCTTTAGGTAAAAGTGAGAGGCGAAGATGTAGCTCACTCGAGAATTAAAAGAGAAAGTTTGTTGCTAAAAATAAAACATTAGATGTATAAATAATATATATATACATATATTTTGGCAAAATATTTAAAATAGTTATTTAAGTAAAAACTGAATAAAAATGAAAAAGAACAACAAAAAAGTATTTTTCTAGGCGCAATTCACCGCGGGATAGAACGAAAATATTTTTAAAAATGATACTTCGTTTGTCTTTGAAATGAAAAAAGAAGAAAAATCTATACATTTAAGCTTTAAAAACAACAACAAAAAATCTCTTTTAAAACCCAAAACGTGGTTAAATAGACTTTAATTCGTCTTTTCCACGAGGTAAGGAATAATTAAAGCGACTTAAAAGCAGTCGCCTGAAAATACGTTAATGTTGGCTCATCTAAACAGGAAAAAGTTACAAGTGAGCCAAGAAAGCAAGCAGTAAAGAAACAAAGCATAGTAGTGTTAATAAAATGACAGCATGTATTAAAAAGATGAGGACGTTAAAAAAAGTGTGAAGTTATTGGAGAATAAGACAAGAGAAATTATATAGTAGCAGTAAAATTAGCACCCATGCAGCTCAAGTGTATTTTAAAAACCTTGATACGTGATCAAAACTGCCTCGCCTGACGTGGAACACAACACACTCTGATCTACATATATAGACCAACATAAATAATATCATCTGGAAGTTGTAGTTGAATGTGCTACTGCTAGCTAGCTTTTTGACTAAAACTACTACTTCCTACACTAGACTATCAGGGGTGGGGGCACCACCCCACACTTTCGCCCTTTCTGATTTGGTCTGCCAAAGCAGACTTACCAAATTTACTTGTTTTCGCATCGCTTTTATTCACCCCCCTCTTCTTCGTCGTCGTCTCCTCTTGGCTTCTAACGAACAGAAGCAATATATCAACCTCCTATCACACACTGTTGATTATGAAGAACTTTACTGTTTTTGTTTTTTAATTTGTTTTTATTAATAATAATAATAATAATCCAATTTCGTTAATAATAGTAAATAATCCATAAGTTTAATATTCGGAAAAAAAATGTTCTAAAAGTCGTCATTTCGATATTTTTACGATTTAAAAACGAAAAAATGTTTTAGATTTAAAGTTAAAAAAATCGGTCTAATTAATTAAAGTAAAATTTCATAAGGTTATTATTTAAGATATTTTTCAAAATTCGAAAACTACAAAAATAAAACGGGACAAGCAGCTATTAAAAATAAGTTACTTAAAGTGTAATTTACAATATTTATGTTTTTAATTTGGAAAACCTGTCTCAGTTAAATAGAATAAAAATCAAACTATGCCATGAAATTCTTGAAAATATTTAAAAAAAAAAAAAAAAATCAAAACAGAGCATGTTTCATAAGAATTTCTAAAATTATAGTGCCGGTATTTTTACGCAAGAAGACCGACATGTTACTGATCTTCTTGGATTCTTTCTGGTTTTAGATTTTTAACATGATCTGCAGTATCACAAAAACTATTGCGATTCGAGTAAAAAATATTATCTCCAATAACACCTGATGATAAACAAGATAGAAAAAAAATGTCGATTTCAATATTTACATATATTTTTTTTAATAAACCCCAAACTACGATTTACGAGGGAAAAAGTTGTACAAGTTTAAGTTTTAGTTTTTCAGGTTTCACTTCTTACTACATGTGGGGGGAAAAAAAGTCGTTAAGTACTCTGCATAAGTTAGGCATTATCCGTGTGAATTCGTGTAGAATAGAAAGTTAGTAAAGAAAGAGACTAATTTGAAATAAACAGGATAGAAAATATAATAAGTTGTTATAAGATGGTTAATAAATGAAGAAATGGATAACCAAATAAACAATTATGATCATAAACAGTAGCAAATCGAAGTAGAGCTAGAGCTAGATCATCGTTTAGTTGGGAGATAAGCCATATGTTCAGTACTACTTGAAACAGAAGAAAAAGGAAAGCCGATCAGGATACAGGATAGATTTAAAAACTAGTAAAACATTTTAGAAACAAATTGAGCGGAGACTTGAAAAAAAAGAAAGAAAAAAAAAAAAAAAAAAGGCATTTAACATACGTCTCTCTAATCCTTGTCGGGTTCGGTTCTGGTTTGGCGCTCTGCCCTAATTTTGAGCTTTTCTTTCTTCTTTTTTTAGGGGGAATAAAAAAAAAGGTAAAATGTATAGGTATTTGTGTATGTATATATTAAATTGTGATGTTACTTGGTTATATAAAAAGTTAAACTTAAAATAAATAAAAAACAAACAAAACTTTTCGCTTGTTTTTGATGTGTTGAATTTGACTTTCTTGGTAGACCGATTTTTTGAATCTCAAACTCCGAGGAGTTTCTTTCTCTATAAAAAAAAAAATACCCTGGCTGCTACATAATCCACACGAAATGGTATGGAATCAGTTTATAAACAACAACAAAAAAAATAACCCTGAAAGAATGTCTCTTGGTAAAGCAACTACTGAATTATGGTAGTATCATTACCGTCCCTACCTACTTTTAATAGTACTGATTTACAGTAAGAGTGATTGACTAGGTTTTGTCACTACGGATGACCGAAGTCGGCATAATTTGTTAGGGCACTTGTATTATTAGTTATACTATTTTTTTAGAGAGTAATTGGGGGAAAAAAAATTAATAGTACAAGACAAAATTTTAAAAACTCTAGAAAAATAGCTTTAAAAAAAATATATATATATTTTTAATTGAAACTATTTCATAACACTTCAAACGAGATTTCGAGGTAAAAGAAACTTTATTTATATAACTAAGAAAACACGCATAGCTCATTTTGTAAACACGTAGAGATTCGTTTCAAATCTAAACAATACAGATGGATTTTATTTTTAACATCCTAAAAAATTGTTTAACACATACAACATTCACTAAAGTTAGTTTTGAAGAAGAAAATAAAAAGAATTCTACCAATGTCTTTTTTTTTAAGGGAAAAAAATCAATTTGAACGCAAACCAAATTTGGCTTGGCTCAATCGTCGAGTTAATCCGGTCATTACCAAAAGCAAGTTGGTAAGCAGAAAAATAGGAGGGGGTATATTTGTTATGCTTCAATGTTGAATTCAATTCTGTTTTTACATTGATACCCACCAAAACTGGTTAACAGTACCAACTACAAACAATATTTAAGAAATCACTTTATGATTCAACACAAGTAATTTCCCTTTTTCGAGACTATACGACATAATTTTTAAAATTAAACGCACAAAGACCTTAACATAAAATAAAGGTTGTTTGTGGAACAGCAAGTGAAAATAGAAATATTTTTCGTCGCAAAATGGGGGGAAAATCATCAGACGGAGTGAACTTTCTCCCTGGAATCAGGAAGAGAAAACATTTGAAGTTCATAACGAGGCTGAGAAAAACGGAAACGCTGGCATTATAGCCACCTCGAGCATCCGTAACTAATGGAAGGGAGATTGTGTTTAAACACGCGTTTTGCACCAATTCAAAAGTCACACAAGAGAATCGCTTGTTATCTATTCTTGCACTACTAGTTGTTTGGATGCTTTCATATATATATATATATATATATATATATATATATATATATATATATATATATATATATATATATATATATATATATATATATATATATATATTGGAAATAGCAAGGGAGCACATACTTTTTTTTCTTACACTCACAAAAAATAAAGAAGTTTAGTCGTAAATGATGAATTAAGAAAGGTTAACTTAAAAATATTGTAAATCAATCTGATTGATTTTTTTCTTTTTTTTGCGTTTGTTTACTTTTTAGCATAACAACTTCCTGAAGTGAAGCATTTTATTATTACGTTTTTTTCTGTTGACTTGACTCGTGGGTCAAGTCGCGATTGCTGGACGCTGGTCAGTGGTCACTTTCTTAAGCTCATCTTCTTGTTCATTCTCTAGTGAGAGTCTTCTTCTCCATTCGACCTCAGAAAGGTAGAATTATTTATCTGAAAGTTTTTTTGGTTTTTTAAAAAATATTTTTGAAAGCTAAATTTCACGTCTTGTTAAGAAAACTTCATTTTTTTAAAGTTATTTTTTTTATCATGCGTGTGCGCGTCCAGCTCAGGTTGTTCAATTTTATTTTTATTTCCTATGTACATTTATTTCAATTTTTTAATTCTGATAAATGAGTCCTTAGGTTAGTTAATAATACTAATAAATTTAAAATTATAATTAATAATACTAATTAAATTAAAAAAACCAGTGACCACATGAATGAAATGAAACTCAGTGTAGGTAGACCTTTGTTTTCATTTATTGCTTTTCAGGAAGTTATATTTTAATTTTTTTTAAAATAAATTAATTCTGCGTTTTTTTTTTTCTACAAAAGTATCTAGTATATATTGGGGGTCAACTGACAGCAAATCCTCACTCATTTTATTCATCATTATTGTTTTTTTTTTATTAATGTCCACACCAGATGTCTCTTGGTTAAAACAGAAGAACAGGTGACAGCAAGTCTCATCAAATCTTCAACACGTTTCTCGGAAATTTCTCTCCAAATTTCTGGGATAAGGAATTATTTACAAATGGGCACTAGTTTTGTCCTCATGTTGTTATTATCACAATGTTTCAGCCAATTCTCCCTCTTCACTTCTCTAGGAATTTCAAACTGAACCATTTATTTTTTTTTTAATCATACCCTAAGCAAGTTGGTTAAGCCACTAAGATGCAAAAGGGTTAATAACAGTGAAAGAGAATGCGAAGACATTAGTGAGGAGAAAGGACAATAAAAGAACAGGGTTCAGGAAGACTGACGATGACGATTGACATTGCATTTAGATTTTTGAAGATTATAGGTGGAAGGGAAGCAAGAAACAAGAAGAGAGTTTTACAGGCAAGAAGTGTGAGAAAAGAAACTATTAGAATAGAACTTACAGTTACATTGGGCAATTTCAACAGTAAAACAATGAGATACCAACTTGCTAATATGGCAGTATGTTTAAATTCATGTGATCAAAGTACCAAGGAGGAAATCCCATTAGAATGATTGCCATGAAAATATTTATCGAACAGATAGAGGGAAGCCACATGACGATGATGGGAAAGTGACTGAAGTTGAGATGCCAGGTCAGGACCCTACTTTAGATTTTGTTGAGAATCACAAGATATATAGCAGTAATACCAGACCAGATATGGCAACAATATTCAATTCATGGAAGAATAGTAGATTTATAAATGAGCAGGATAGATTTTGAAGTGAAGAATTTTCTGGAACAAAACAGTGGTCCAACTTTCCTAGCAGCAGATTTTGCAATTGATTCAATATAATCATTCCACTTCATTTTGTGTACCTCGAGATATGTAGCAGAAAATTCAGATCAGCAATATTCAATGCACAGACGAATGGTAGATTTATAAGCGTGTAAGATAGATTTTGGTGAGAAACTGTCTGGCACGACACAAAAAACCAACTTTTCTAGCATCAGATCTTGCAATTGATTCAATATACTCATTCCACTTCATGTCAGTGGAAAATGTGCGACTAAGAAGGTGTAATGAGTTACTGTAATGGAGGTTAGCATCAGCCATGCTGATGAAAGGTGACAATGTTTCTCCATGTTGATTAGAAGATAATAGTTATCTATTGTTCATGTCTCATCTTGTTCTAGGATATTGTTAGCACTGTTTTCCCTTAGCCTGAGGCTGTACTACCTGGCAGAGGGATTGAACTTACAATCATTATGTCACCAACTTCACAAGCACTAGGCTTTTGTCTCATGGGACAATCCTGAATCTAGAACTAGAATCATTAACCCTTATCTTCTTATTGCTTGCTTGCTGTACAGTATTCTCACAGACTTGGTAACATCTTGGTCTACAATGATGCTTCTCCAAAATTGGGTAAAAGTGTTTGTTACCTAAACAATAATTATTCATTATGACATAATTACAATTTTGGCACAAGACCGAAGTGAAGTTGGTCAATACTGACTATCCTAAACCTAGCTAATCTGATTTGCAACCCATTCTTTCATTTCAATTTAATCTATCAACACAAGAACTCATCCATCACCATTCGATCCAACATATACCACAATACCACATATTCCCAGTGATCCTACTAAAATAACCATGACATAAAAATTCGGTAACATACAATATTTTTTTTGTTTTAAATATCTAAAAATAAATTAACTAAAAATAATGAGTAAAAAATTAACAAACAACACTATAAAATATCTACAAATAACTGCATTCAGATTCACAATTATTTCTACTCAATATTCTCAAGAATAATTTGAAATAATTACTACCACCTACCCAATAACTGCTAGGATAATACAATAGACCTCACTACCCATAATGCACCATGAAAGAGCATATACAAATAGTCAAACCAAAGCACAACACATGGCCTGAAGATTGCTACAGGTGAAATAGTAATTCCTGCACAATATTCTAACAACTGCCAGCAAAAGTGACACATCAATGGAAATAGTGAATATCACCAACCCAATAACAAAGAAATATACACTGCATGAATAAAAGTTTTCATGACTGATTCTTCTCATCCTTATGAAAATTGTGCCCATTAAAAGTAGAAATAATAACATCAGTGATGTCAAGAAGAAAAAAAAAAACAAAGAGAATATGTTGTTTCCACTCCAAAAGAATAGATTATTTATTGCAATATAATTATATTTTTGGCACAAAGCCGAAGGGGAAGTGGGGTGAG
Source organism: Acanthosepion lycidas (assembly GCA_963932145.1). Classification (NCBI taxonomy): domain Eukaryota; kingdom Metazoa; phylum Mollusca; class Cephalopoda; order Sepiida; family Sepiidae; genus Acanthosepion; species Acanthosepion lycidas. The sequence goes on from OZ010596.1 coordinate 9,319,605, forward strand.
GTTGTTCAACACTGACTATCCTAAACATAGGTAATCTAGTTTGCGACCCATTTATTCATTACAATTTACTCTATCAACACAAGAACTCATTCATCACCATTTGATCCAACATATACCACAATACCGCGTATTCACAGGGAGCCTACTGAAATATACATAACATAAAAAAATTTGGTAGCATACAATTTTTTTTTTCTTAAAAATATATAAAAATAGAAGAATAAAATGTGTTGGGTGTGGGGGGGGGGAAGCGAACCCAATAATGAAAATAAAGTACAAGGAAACATTCAAAAGAAAGAAGAAAATAACAATGGAATAAAAAGTAAAAATTTGCTGGTGATTCTAATGGGATATTTTATTAATTTATTAACTATTAATGTGATTTTATATTCTAATGAGATTTTTCTAAAGTGCTTTAGAGTTATTCACCCGTGTCACAAAGGTTTCAATCAACATCTAAATTTGACATCATAAATGCAGATTTGCTATAGATTATAATAAAAAATTTAATTATAAATAAAAGAATAATTTGATTGATCTGTTAATATTTCTGAGGTATTGTAAATATTTATATTGTTCAGACAGTTGTAATGTTCACAACATTTTGACAATTGTACACACCAACCTTCTTCAGATGATATATGCAGGAATTTCAAACCGATCCCAATATTTCGTCAATGTGCCAGACGATTTTGAGTTATGACATCAATAACTGTCCAGCTCAGAGGTGAACAAAAAATAAGAGAGATCAGTTATTAAAAAGATATAAATGAAACAGAAATACATAGAAAAGGCATGTCATGTGGAGCTAGAACAAAATACCGCAGTGGATGAAATAAAGGGTTCACTTCGAAAAATATCAACATATATTATCAAAAGAAGGCAAGAGCATAAAATGAACAAAAAGTTGCGAATATGTCAATAAAGATGAGGACAACAGTCCAAACAATGTAAATAGTGTAAATAGTTACAATACTTCATCTCAGAAATATAGACTGTGATTATGACAATAAAGATGAGGACAACAGTCCGAACAATGTAAATAGATACAATAACTCATCTCAGAAATATAGACTGTGAAAATGGCAATAAAGATGAGGACAACACTCCGAACAATGTAAATAGTGTGAATACTTACAATAACTCATCTCAGAAATAAAGATTGTGAATATGGCAATAAAGATGAGGAGAACAGTCTGAACAATGTAAATAGTGTAAATAGTTACAATATCTCATCTAAGAAATATAGACAGTGAATATGGCAATAAAGATGAGGACAACAGTCTGAACAATGTAAATAGTGTAAATAGTTACAATACCTCATCACAGAAATATAGACAGTGAATATGGCAATACAGATGAGGACAACAGTCTGAACAATGTAAATAGTGTAAATAGTTACAATACCTCATCTCAGAAATAAAGACTGTGAATATGTCAATAAAGATGAGGACAACTGTCCAAACAATGTAAATAGTGTAAATAGTTACAATACCTCATCTTAGAAATATAGACTGTGAATATGGCAATAAAGATGACGACAACAGTCCGAACAATGTAAATAGTGTAAATAGTTACACTATCTCATCTAAGAAATATAGACTATGAATATGGCAATAAAGATGAGGACAACAGTCTGAACAATGTAAATAGTGTAAATAGTTACAATACTTCATCTCAGAAATATAGACTGTGATTATGACAATAAAGATGAGGACAACAGTCCGAACAATGTAAATAGTTACAATAACTCATCTCAGAAATATAGACTGTGAAAATGGCAATAAAGATGAGGACAACACTCCGAACAATGTAAATAGTGTGAATAGTTACAATACCTCATCTCAGAAATAAAGATTGTGAATATGTCAATAAAGATGAGGACAACTGTCCAAACAATGTAAATAGTGTAAATAGTTACAATACCTCATCTTAGAAATATAGACTATGAATATGGCAATAAAGATGAGGACAACAGTCTGAACAATGTAAATAGTGTAAATAGTTACAATACCTCATCTCAGAAATATAGACTGTGAATATGGCAATAAAGATGAGGACAACAGTCCAAACAATGTAAATAGTGTAAATAGTTAGAATACCACATCTCAGAAATAAAGACTGTGAATATGTCAATAAAGATGAGGACAACAGTCCAAACAATGTAAATAGTTACAATATCTCATCTTAGAAATAAAGACTGTGAATATGGCAATAAAGATGTGTACAACAGTCCAAAAAATGTAAATAGTGTAAAGAGTTACAATACCTCATCAGAGAAATATAGACTGTGAATATGGCAATAAAGATGAGGACAACAGTCCAAACAAAGTTAATAGTGTAAATAGTTACAATACATCATCTCAGAAATGTAGACTGTGAATATGGCAATAAAGATGTGGACAACAATCCGAAAAATGTAAATAGTGTAAATAGTTACAATACCTCATCTCAGAAATATAGACTGTGAATATGGCAATAAAGATGAGGACAACAGTCCAAACAATGTAAATAGTGTAAATAGTTAGAATACCACATCTCAGAAATAAAGTCTGTGAATATGTCAATAAAGATGAGGACAACAGTCCGAACAATGTAAATAGTTACAATAACTCATCTCAGAAATATAGACTGTGAATATGGGAATAAAGATGAGGACAACAGTCGAAACAATGTAAATAGTGTAAATAGTTACAATACCTCATCTCAGAAATGTAGACAGTGAATATGGCCATAAAGTTGAGGACAACTGTCCAAACAATGTAAATAGAGTAAATAGTTACAATACCTCATCTCAGAAATATAGACTGTGAATATGGGAATAAAGATGAGGACAACAGTCCAAACAATGTAAATAGTGTAAATAGTTACAATACCTCATCTGAGAAATATAGACAATGAATATGGCCATAAAGTTCAGGACAACTGTCCAAACAATGTAAATAGTGTAAATAGTTACAATACCTCATCTCAGAAATATAGACAGTGAATATGGCCATAAAGTTGAGGACAACTGTCCAAACAATGTAAATAGTGTAAATAGTTACAATACCTCATCTCAGAAATATAGACAGTGAATATGGCAATAAAGATGAGAACAACAGTCTGAACAATGTAAATAGAGTAAATAGTTACAATACCTCATCTCAGAAATATAGACAGTGAATATGGCCATAAAGTTGAGGACAACTGTCCAAACAATGTAAATAGAGTAAATAGTTACAATACCTCATCTCAGAAATATAGACTGTGAATATGGGAATAAAGATGAGGACAACAGTCCAAACAATGTAAATAGTGTAAATAGTTACAATACCTCATCTGAGAAATATAGACAATGAATATGGCCATAAAGTTCAGGACAACTGTCCAAACAATGTAAATAGTGTAAATAGTTACAATACCTCATCTCAGAAATATAGACAGTGAATATGGCCATAAAGATGAGGACAACTGTCCAAACAATGTAAATAGTGTAAATAGTTACAATACCTCATCTCAGAAATATAGACAGTGAATATGGCAATAAAGATGAGAACAACAGTCTGAACAATGTAAATAGAGTAAATAGTTACAATACCTCATCTCAGAAATATAGACTGTGAATATGGGAACAAAGATGAGGACAACAGTCGAAACAATGTAAATAGTGTAAATAGTTACAATTCCTCATCTCAGAAATGTAGACAGTGAATATGGCCATAAAGTTGAGGACAACTGTGCAAACAATGTAAATAGAGTAAATAGTTACAATACCTCATCTCAGAAATATAGACTGTGAATATGGGAATAAAGATGAGGACTACAGTCCAAACAATGTAAATAGTGTAAATAGTTACAATACCTCATCTGAGAAATATAGACAATGAATATGGCCATAAAGTTCAGGACAACTGTCCAAACAATGTAAATAGTGTAAATAGTTACAATATCTCATCTCAGAAATATAGACAGTGAATATGGCCATAAAGTTGAGGACAACTGTCCAAACAATGTAAATAGTGTAAATAGTTACAATACCTCATCTCAGAAATATAGACAGTTAATATGGCCATAAAGTTGAGGACAACTGTCCAAACAATGTAAATAGTGTAAATAGTTACAATACCTCATCTCAGAAATATAGACAGTGAATATGGGAATAAAGCTGAGGACAACTGTCCAAATAATGTAAATAGTGTAAATAGTTACAATACCTCATCTCAGAAATATAGACAGTGAATATGGCCATAAAGTTGAGGACAACTGTCCAAACAATGTAAATAGTTTAAATAGTTACTATACCTCATCTCAGAAATATAGACAGTGAATGTGGCCATAAAGTTGAGGACAACTGTCGAAACAATGTAAATAGTGTAAATAGTTACAATACCTCATCTCAGAAATATAGACAGTGAATATGGCAATAAAGATGCGGACAACAGTCCAAACAATGTAAATAGAGTAAATAGTTACAATACCTCATCTCAGAAATATAGACTGTGAATATGGGAATAAAGATGAGGACAATAGTCCAAAAAATGTAAATAATGTAAATAGTTACAATACCTCATCTCAGAAATATAGACAGTGAATATGGCCAGAAAGTTGAGGACAACTGTCCAAACAAGGTAAATAGTGTAAATAGTTACAATACCTCATCTCAGAAATATAGACTTCGAATATGGGAATAAAGATGAGGACAACAGTCTGAACAATGTAAATAGTGTAAATAGTTACAATACCTCATCTCAGAAATATAGACTGTGAATATGGGAATAAAGATGAGGACAACATTCCAAACAATGTAAATAGTGTAAATAGTTACAATACCTCATCTCAGAAATATAGACTGTGAATATGGGAATAAAGATGAGGACAACAGTCTGAACAATGTAAATAGTGTAAATAGTTACAATACCTCATCTCAGAAATATAGACAGTGAATATGGCAATAAAGATGTGGAGAACAGTCTGAACAATGTAAATAGTGTAAATAGTTACAATACCTCACCTCAGAAATATAGACTGTGAATATGGCAATAAAGATGAGGACAACTGTCCAAACAATGTAAATAGTGTAAATAGTTACAATACCTCATCTCAGAAATATAGACTGTGAATATGGCAATAAAGATGAGGACAACAGTCCGAACAATCTAAATGGTGTAAATAGTTACAATACCTCATCTCAGAAATATAGACAGTGAATATGGCCATAAAGTTGAGGACAACTCTCGAAACAATGTAAATAGTGTAAATAGTTACAATACCTCATCTCAGAAATATAGACTGTGAATATGGCAATAAAGATGAGGACAACAGTCTGAACAATGTAAATAGAGTAAATAGTTACAATACCTCATCTCAGAAATATAGACTGTGAATATGGGAATAAAGATGAGGACAACAGTCCAAACAATGTAAATAGTGTACATAGTTACAATACCTCATCTCAGAAATATAGACTGTGAATATGGGAATAAAGTTGAGGACAACTGTCCAAATAATGTAAATAGTGTAAATAGTTACAATACCTCATCTCAGAAATATAGACAGTGAATATGGCCATAAAGTTGAGGACAACTGTCCAAACAATGTAAATAGTTTAAATAGTTACTATACCTCATCTCAGAAATATAGACAGTGAATATGGCCATAAAGTTGAGGACAACAGTCTGAACAATGTAAATAGAGTGAATAGTTACAATACCTCATCTCAGAAATATAGACTGTGAATATGGGAATAAAGATGAGGACAATAGTCCAAAAAATGTAAATTGTGTAAATAGTTACAATACCTCATCTCAGAAATATAGACAGTGAATATGGCCATAAAGTTGAGGACAACTGTCCAAACAATGTAAATAGTGTAAATAGTTACAATACCTCATCTCAGAAATATAGACTTCGAATATGGGAATAAAGATGAGGACAACAGTCTGAACAATGTAAATAGTGTAAATAGTTACAATACTTCATCTCAGAAATATAGACAGTGAATATGGCAATAAAGATGAGGACAACAGTCTGAACAATGTAAATAGTGTAAATAGTTACAATACCTCATCTCAGAAATATAGACTGTGAATATGGGAATAAAGATGAGGACAACATTCCAAACAATGTAAATAGTGTAAATAGTTACAATACCTCATCTCAGAAATATAGACTGTGAATATGGGAATAAAGATGAGGACAACATTCCAAACAATGTAAATAGTGTAAATAGTTACAATACCTCATCTCAGAAATATAGACTGTGAATATGGGAATAAAGATGAGGACAACATTCCAAACAATGTAAATAGTGTAAATAGTTACAATACCTCATCTCAGAAATATAGACTGTGAATATGGCAATAAAGATGAGGACAACAGTCCGAACAATGTAAATAGTGTAAATAGTTACAATACCTCATCTCAGAAATATAGTCTGTGAATATGGGAATAAAGATGAGGACAACAGTCTGAACAATGTAAATAGTGTAAATAGTTACAATACCTCATCTCAGAAATATAGACTGTGAATATGGCAATAAATATGAGGACAACAGTCCAAACAATGTAAATAGTGTAAATAGTTACAATACCTCATCTCAGAAATATAGACAGTGAATATGGCCATAAAGATGAGGACAACAGTCTGAACAATGTAAGTAGTGCAAATAGTTACAATACCTCATCTCAGAAATATAGACTGTGAATATGGCAATAAATATGAGGACAACAGTCCAAACAATGTAAATAGTGTAAATAGTTACAATACCTCATCTCAGAAATATAGACCTCGAATATGGGAATAAAGATGAGGACAAAGGTCTGAACAATGTAAATAGTGTAAATAGTTACAATACCTCATCTCAGAAATATAGACTGTGAATATGGCAATAAATATGAGGACAACAGTCCAAACAATGTAAATAGTGTAAATAGTTACAATACCTCATCTCAGAAATATAGACAGTGAATATGGCCATAAAGATGAGGACAACAGTCTGAACAATGTAAGTAGTGCAAATAGTTACAATACCTCATCTCAGAAATATAGACTGTGAATATGGCAATAAATATGAGGACAACAGTCCAAACAATGTAAATAGTGTAAATAGTTACAATACCTCATCTCAGAAATATAGACCTCGAATATGGGAATAAAGATGAGGACAAAGGTCTGAACAATGTAAATAGTGTAAATAGTTACAATACCTCATCTCAGAAATATAGACTGTGAATATGGCAATAAATATGAGGACAACAGTCCAAACAATGTAAATAGTGCAAATAGTTACAATACCTCATCTCAGAAATATAGACTGTGAATATGGGAATAAAGATGAGGACAACAGTCCAAACAATGTAAATAGTGTACATAGTTACAATACCTCATCTCAGAAATATAGACTGTGAATATGGGAATAAAGTTGAGGACAACTGTCCAAACAATGTAAATAGTGTAAATAGTTACAATACCTCATCTCAGAAATATAGACAGTGAATATGGCCATAAAGATGAGGACAACAGTCTGAACAATGTAAGTAGTGTAAATAGTTACAATATCTCATCTCAGAAATGTAGACAGTGAATATGGCAATAAAGATGAGGACAACAGTCTGAACAATGTAAATAGTGTAAATAGTTACAATACCTCATCTCAGAAATATAGACTGTGAATATGGGAATAAAGATGAGGACAACAGTCCAAACAATGTAAATAGTGTAAATAGTTACAATACCTCATCTCAGAAAAATAGACAGTGAATATGGCCATAAAGTTGAGGACAACTGTCCAAACAATGTAAATAGTGTAAATAGTTACAATACCTCATCTCAGAAATATACACAGTGAATATGGCAATAAAGATGTGAACAGTCTGAACAATGTAAATAGTGTAAATAGTTACAATACCTCATCTCAGAAATATAGACTGTGAATATGGGAATAAAGATGAGGACAACAGTCCAAACAATGTAAATAGTGTAAATAGTTACAATACCTCATCTCAGAAATATAGACTGTGAATATGGCAGTAAAGATGAGGACAGCAGTCTGAACAATGTAAATAGTGTAAATAGTTACAATACCTCATCTCAGAAATATAGACTGTGAATATGGCAATAAATATGAGGACAACAGTCCAAACAATGTAAATAGTGTAAATAGTTACAATACCTCATCTCAGAAATATAGACTGTGAATATGGGAATAAAGATGAGGACAACAGTCCAAACAATGTAAATAGTGTAAATAGTTACAATACCTCATCTCAGAAATATAGACTGTGAATATGGGAATAAAGTTGAGGACAACTGACCAAACAATGTAAATAGTGTAAATAGTTACAATACCTCATCTCAGAAATATAGACAGTGAATATGGCCATAAAGATGAGGACAACAGTCTGAACAATGTAAATAGTGTAAATAGTTACAATATCTCATCTCAGAAATATAGACAGTGAATATGGCAATAAAGATGAGGACAACAGTCTGAACAATGTAAATAGTGTAAATAGTTACAATACCTCATCTCAGAAATATAGACAGTGAATATGGCAATGAAGATGAGGACAACTGTCCAAACAATGTAAATAGTGTAAATAGTTACAATACCTCATCTCAGAAATATAGACAGTGAATATGGCAATAAAGATGAGGACAACTGTCCAAACAATGTAAATAGTGTAAATAGTTACAATACCTCATCTCAGAAATATACACAGTGAATATGGCAATAAAGATGAGGACAACAGTCCGAACAATCTAAATGGTGTAAATAGTTACAATACCTCATCTCAGAAATATAGACAGTGAATATGGCCATAAAGTTGAGGACAAATGTCGAAACAATGTAAATAGTGTAAATAGTTACAATACCTCATCTCAGAAATATAGACTGTGAATATGGCAATAAAGATGAGGACAACAGTCCAAACAATGTAAATAGTGTACATAGTTACAATACCTCATCTCAGAAATATAGACTGTGAATATGGGAATAAACTTGAGGACAACTGTCCAAATAATGTAAATAGTGTAAATAGTTACAATACCTCATCTCAGAAATATAGACAGTGAATATGGCCATAAAGTTGAGGACAACTGTCCAAACAATGTAAATAGTTTAAATAGTTACTATACCTCATCTCAGAAATATAGACAGTGAATATGGCCATAAAGTTGAGGACAACTGTCCAAACAATGTAAATAATGTAAATAGATACAATACCTCATCTCAGAAATATAGACAGTGAATATGGCAATAAAGATGCGGACAACAGTCTGAACAATGTAAATAGAGTAAAGAGTTACAATACCTCATCTCAGAAATATAGACTGTGAATATGGGAATAAAGATGAGGACAATAGTCCAAAAAATGTAAATAGTGTAAATAGTTACAATACCTCATCTCAGAAATATAGACAGTGAATATGGCCATAAAGTTGAGGACAACTGTCCAAACAATGTAAATAGTGTAAATAGTTACAATACCTCATCTCAGAAATATAGACTTCGAATATGGGAATAAAGATGAGGACAACAGTCTGAACAATGTAAATAGTGTAAATAGTTACAATACCTCATCTCAGAAATATAGACTGTGAATATGGGAATAAAGATGAGGACAACATTCCAAACAATGTAAATAGTGTAAATAGTTACAATACCTCATCTCAGAAATATAGTCTGTGAATATGGGAATAAAGATGAGGACAACAGTCTGAACAATGTAAATAGTGTAAATAGTTACAATACCTCATCTCAGAAATATAGACTGTGAATATGGCAATAAATATGAGGACAACAGTCCAAACAATGTAAATAGTGTAAATAGTTACAATACCTCATCTCAGAAATATAGACTGTGAATATGGGAATAAAGATGAGGACAACAGTCCAAACAATGTAAATAGTGTACATAGTTACAATACCTCATCTCAGAAATATAGACTGTGAATATGGGAATAAAGTTGAGGACAACTGTCCAAACAATGTAAATAGTGTAAATAGTTACAATACCTCATCTCAGAAATATAGACAGTGAATATGGCCATAAAGATGAGGACAACAGTCTGAACAATGTAAATTGTGTAAATAGTTACAATATCTCATCTCAGAAATGTAGACAGTGAATATGGCAATAAAGATGAGGACAACAGTCTGAAAAATGTAAATAGTGTAAATAGTTACAATACCTCATCTCAGAAATATAGACTGTGAATATGGGAATAAAGATGAGGACAACAGTCCAAACAATGTAAATAGTGTAAATAGTTACAATACCTCATCTCAGAAATATAGACAGTGAATATGGCCATAAAGTTGAGGACAACTGTCCAAACAATGTAAATAGTGTAAATAGTTACAACACCTCATCTCAGAAATATAGACAGTGAAAATGGCAATAAAGATGTGGAGAACAGTCTGAACAATGTAAATAGAGTAAATAGTTACAATACATCATATCAGAAATATAGACAGTGAATATGGGAATAAAGTTGAGGACAACAGTCTGAACAATGTAAATAGTGTAAATAGTTACAATACCTCATCTCAGAAATATAGACTGTGAATATGGCAATAAATATGAGGACAACAGTCCAAACAATGTAAATAGTGTAAATAGTTACAATACCTCATCTCAGAAATATAGACTGTGAATATGGGAATAAAGTTGAGGACAACTGTCCAAACAATGTAAATAGTGTAAATAGTTACAATACCTCATCTCAGAAATATAGACAGTGAATATGGCCATAAAGATGAGGACAACAGTCTGAACAATGTAAATAGTGTAAATAGTTACAATATCTCATCTCAGAAATATAGACAGTGAATATGGCAATAAAGATGAGGACAACAGTCTGAACAATGTAAATAGTGTAAATAGTTACAATACCTCATCTCAGAAATATAGACTGTGAATATGGCAATAAATATGAGGACAACAGTCCAAACAATGTAAATAGTGTAAATAGTTACAATACCTCATCTCAGAAATATAGACTGTGAATATGGGAATAAAGATGAGGACAACAGTCCAAACAATGTAAATAGTGTAAATAGTTACAATACCTCATCTCAGAAATATAGACAGTGAATATGGCCATAAAGTTGAGGACAACTGTCCAAACAATGTAAATAGTGTAAATAGTTACAATACCTCATCTCAGAAATATAGACAGTGAATATGGCAATAAAGATGTGGAGAACAGTCTGAACAATGTAAATAGTGTAAATAGTTACAATAACTCATCTCAGAAATATAGACTGTGAATATGGCAATAAAGATGAAGACAACAGTCTGAACAATGTAAATAGAGTAAATAGTTACAATACCTCATCTCAGAAATATAGACTGTGAATATGGCAATAAAGATGAAGACAACAGTCCAAACAATGTAAATAGTGTACATAGTTACAATACCTCATCTCAGAAATATAGACTGTGAATATGGGAATAAAGTTGAGGACAACTGTCCAAATAATGTAAATAGTGTAAATAGTTACAATACCTCATCTCAGAAATATAGACAGTGAATATGGCCATAAAGTTGAGGACAACTGTCCAAACAATGTAAATAGTGTAAATAGTTACAATACCTCATCTCAGAAATATAGACTTCGAATATGGGAATAAAGATGAGGACAACAGTCTGAACAATGTAAATAGTGTAAATAGTTACAATACCTCATCTCAGAAATATTTTCTGTGAATATGGGAATAAAGATGAGGACAACAGTCCAAACAATGTAAATAGTGTAAATAGTTACAATACCTCATCTCAGAAATATAGACTGTGAATATGGCAATAAAGATGAGGACAATAGTCTGAACAATGTAAATAGTGTAAATAGTTACAATACCTCATCTCAGAAATATAGACTGTGAATATGGCAATAAATATGAGGACAACAGTCCAAACAATGTAAATAGTGTACATAGTTACAATACCTCATCTCAGAAATATAGACTGTGAATATGGGAATAAAGTTGAGGACAACTGTCCAAACAATGTAAATAGTGTAAATAGTTACAATACCTCATCTCAGAAATATAGACAGTGAATATGGCCATAAAGATGAGGACAACAGTCTGAACAATGTAAATAGTGTAAATAGTTACAATATCTCATCTCAGAAATGTAGACAGTGAATATGGCAATAAAGATGAGGACAACAGTCTGAACAATGTAAATAGTGTAAATAGTTACAATACCTCATCTCAGAAATATAGACTGTGAATATGGGAATAAAGATGAGGACAACAGTCCAAACAATGTAAATAGTGTAAATAGTTACAATACCTCATCTCAGAAATATTGACAGTGAATATGGCCATAAAGTTGAGGACAACTGTCCAAACAATGTAAATAGTGTAAATAGTTACAATACCTCATCTCAGAAATATAGACAGTGAATATGGCAATAAAGATGAGGACAACAGTCCAAACAATGTAAATAGTGTAAATAGTTACAATACCTCATCTCAGAAATATAGACAGTGAATATGGCAATAAAGATGAGGACAACAGTCCAAACAATGTAAATAGTGTAAATAGTTACAATACCTCATCTCAGAAATATAGACAGTGAATATGGCAATAAAGATGAGGACAACAGTCCAAACAATGTAAATAGTGTAAATAGTTACAATACCTCATCTCAGAAATATAGACTGTGAATATGGCAATAATGATGAGGACAACAGTCCGAACAATCTAAATGGTGTAAATAGTTACAATACCTCATCTCAGAAATATAGACTGTGAATATGGGAATAAAGATGAGGACAACAGTCTGAACAATGTAAATAGAGTAAACAGTTACAATACATCATATCAGAAATATAGACAGTGAATATGGGAATAAAGTTGAGGACAACTGTCCAAACAATGTAAATAGTGTAATTAGTTACAATACCTCATCTCAGAAATATAGACAGTGAATATGGCCATAAAGTTGAGGACAATTGTCGAAACAATGTAAATAGTGTAAATAGTTACAATACCTCATCTCAGAAATATAGACTGTGAATATGGCAATAAAGATGAGGACAACAGTCTGAACAATGTAAATAGAGTAAATAGTTACAATACCTCATCTCAGAAATATAGACTGTGAATATGGGAATAAAGATGAGGACAATAGTCCAAAAAATGTAAATAGTGTAAATAGTTACAATACCTCATCTCAGAAATATAGACAGTGAATATGGCCATAAAGTTGAGGACAACTGTCCAAACAATGTAAATAGTGTAAATAGTTACAATACCTCATCTCAGAAATATAGACTTCGAATATGGGAATAAAGATGAGGACAACAGTCTGAACAATGTAAATAGTGTAAATAGTTACAATACCTCATCTCAGAAATATAGACTGTGAATATGGGAATAAAGATGAGGACAACATTCCAAACAATGTAAATAGTGTAAATAGTTACAATACCTCATCTCAGAAATATAGACTGTGAATATGGGAATAAAGATGAGGACAACATTCCAAACAATGTAAATAGTGTAAATAGTTACAATACCTCATCTCAGAAATATAGTCTGTGAATATGGGAATAAAGATGAGGACAACAGCCTGAACAATGTAAATAGTGTAAATAGTTACAATACCTCATCTCAGAAATATAGTCTGTGAATATGGGAATAAAGATGAGGACAACAGCCTGAACAATGTAAATAGTGTAAATAGTTACAATACCTCATCTCAGAAATATAGACTGTGAATATGGCAATAAATATGAGGACAACAGTCCAAACAATGTAAATAGTGTAAATAGTTACAATACCTCATCTCAGAAATATAGACTGTGAATATGGGAATAAAGATGAGGACAACAGTCCAAACAATGTAAATAGTGTACATAGTTACAATACCTCATCTCAGAAATATAGACTGTGAATATGGGAATAAAGTTGAGGACAACTGTCCAAACAATGTAAATAGTGTAAATAGTTACAATACCTCATCTCAGAAATATAGACAGTGAATATGGCCATAAAGATGAGGACAACAGTCTGAACAATGTAAATAGTGTAAATAGTTACAATATCTCATCTCAGAAATGTAGACAGTGAATATGGCAATAAAGATGAGGACAACAGTCTGAAAAATGTAAATAGTGTAAATAGTTACAATACCTCATCTCAGAAATATAGACTGTGAATATGGGAATAAAGATGAGGACAACAGTCCAAACAATGTAAATAGTGTAAATAGTTACAATACCTCATCTCAGAAATATAGACAGTGAATATGGCCATAAAGTTGAGGACAACTGTCCAAACAATGTAAATAGTGTAAATAGTTACAACACCTCATCTCAGAAATATAGACAGTGAATATGGCAATAAAGATGTGGAGAACAGTCTGAACAATGTAAATAGAGTAAATAGTTACAATACATCATATCAGAAATATAGACAGTGAATATGGGAATAATGTTGAGGACAACAGTGTGAACAATGTAAATAGTGTAAATAGTTACAATACCTCATCTCAGAAATATTGACTGTGAATATGGCAATAAATATGAGGACAACAGTCCAAACAATGTAAATAGTGTAAATAGTTACAATACCTCATCTCAGAAATATAGACTGTGAATATGGGAATAAAGATGAGGACAACAGTCCAAACAATGTAAATAGTGTAAATAGTTACAATACCTCATCTCAGAAATATAGACTGTGAATATGGGAATAAAGTTGAGGACAACTGTCCAAACAATGTAAATAGTGTAAATAGTTACAATACCTCATCTCAGAAATATAGACAGTGAATATGGCCATAAAGATGAGGACAACAGTCTGAACAATGTAAATAGTGTAAATAGTTACAATATCTCATCTCAGAAATATAGACAGTGAATATGGCAATAAAGATGAGGACAACAGTCTGAACAATGTAAATAGTGTAAATAGTTACAATACCTCATCTCAGAAATATAGACTGTGAATATGGCAATAAATATGAGGACAACAGTCCAAACAATGTAAATAGTGTAAATAGTTACAATACCTCATCTCAGAAATATAGACTGTGAATATGGGAATAAAGATGAGGACAACAGTCCAAACAATGTAAATAGTGTAAATAGTTACAATACCTCATCTCAGAAATATAGACAGTGAATATGGCGATAAAGTTGAGGACAACTGTCCAAACAATGTAAATAGTGTAAATAGTTACAATACCTCATCTCAGAAATATAGACAGTGAATATGGCAATAAAGATGTGGAGAACAGTCTGAACAATGTAAATAGTGTAAATAGTTACAATACCTCATCTCAGAAATATAGACTGTGAATATGGGAATAAAGATGAGGACAACAGTCTGAACAATGTAAATAGAGTAAACAGTTACAATACATCATATCAGAAATATAGACAGTGAATATGGGAATAAAGTTGAGGACAACTGTCCAAACAATGTAAATAGTGTAAATAGTTACCATACCTCATCTCAGAAATATAGACAGTGAATATGGTCATAAAGTTGAGGACAACTGTCGAAACAATGTAAATAGAGTAAATAGTTACAATACCTCATCTCAGAAATATAGACTGTGAATATGGGAATAAAGATGAGGACAACAGTCCAAACAATGTAAATAGTGTACATAGTTACAATACCTCATCTCAGAAATATAGACTGTGAATATGGGAATAAAGTTGAGGACAACTGTCCAAATAATGTAAATAGTGTAAATAGTTACAATACCTCATCTCAGAAATATAGACAGTGAATATGGCCATAAAGTTGAGGACAACTGTCCAAACAATGTAAATAGTGTAAATAGTTACAATACCTCATCTCAGAAATATAGACTTCGAATATGGGAATAAAGATGAGGACAACAGTCTGAACAATGTAAATAGTGTAAATAGTTACAATACCTCATCTCAGAAATATAGACTGTGAATATGGCAATAAAGATGAGGACAACAGTCTGAACAATGTAAATAGAGTAAATAGTTACAATACCTCATCTGAGAAATATAGACTGTGAATATGGGAATAAAGATGAGGACAACAGTCCAAACAATGTAAATAGTGTACATAGTTACAATACCTCATCTCAGAAATATAGACTGTGAATATGGGAATAAAGTTGAGGACAACTGTCCAAATAATGTAAATAGTGTAAATAGTTACAATACCTCATCTCAGAAATATAGACAGTGAATATGGCCATAAAGTTGAGGACAACTGTCCAAACAATGTAAATAGTGTAAATAGTTACAATACCTCATCTCAGAAATATAGTCTTCGAATATGGGAATAAAGATGAGGACAACAGTCTGAACAATGTAAATAGTGTAAATAGTTACAATATCTCATCTCAGAAATGTAGACAGTGAATATGGCAATAAAGATGAGGACAACAGTCTGAACAATGTAAATAGTGTAAATAGTTACAATACCTCATCTCAGAAATATAGACTGTGAATATGGGAATAAAGATGAGGACAACAGTCCAAACAATGTAAATAGTGTAAATAGTTACAATACCTCATCTCAGAAATATTGACAGTGAATATGGCCATAAAGTTGAGGACAACTGTCCAAGCAATGTAAATAGTGTAAATAGTTACAATACCTCATCTCAGAAATATAGACAGTGAATATGGCAATAAAGATGAGGACAACAGTCCAAACAATGTAAATAGTGTAAATAGTTACAATACCTCATCTCAGAAATATAGACAGTGAATATGGCAATAAAGATGAGGACAACTGTCCAAACAATGTAAATAGTGTAAATAGTTACAATACCTCATCTCAGAAATATAGACTGTGAATATGGCAATAATGATGAGGACAACAGTCCGAACAATCTAAATGGTGTAAATAGTTACAATACCTCATCTCAGAAATATAGACAGTGAATATGGCCATAAAGTTGAGGACAACTGTCGAAACAATGTAAATAGTGTAAATAGTTACAATACCTCATCTCAGAAATATAGACTGTGAATATGGCAATAAAGATGAGGACAACAGTCTGAACAATGTAAATAGAGTAAATAGTTACAATACCTCATCTCAGAAATATAGACTGTGAATATGGGAATAAAGATGAGGACAACAGTCCAAACAATGTAAATACTGTACATAGTTACAATACCTCATCTCAGAAATATAGACTGTGAATATGGGAATAAAGTTGAGGACAACTGTCCAAATAATGTAAATAGTGTAAATAGTTACAATACCTCATCTCAGAAATATAGACAGTGAATATGGCCATAAAGTTGAGGACAACTGTCCAAACAATGTAAATAGTGTAAATAGTTACAATACCTCATCTCAGAAATATAGACATCGAATATGGGAATAAAGATGAGGACAACAGTCTGAACAATGTAAATAGTGTAAATAGTTACAATACCTCATCTCAGAAATATTGTCTGTGAATATGGGAATAAAGATGAGGACAACAGTCCAAACAATGTAAATAGTGTACATAGTTACAATACCTCATCTCAGAAATATAGACTGTGAATATGGGAATAAAGTTGAGGACAACTGTCCAAACAATGTAAATAGTGTAAATAGTTACAATACCTCATCTCAGAAATATAGACAGTGAATATGGCCATAAAGATGAGGACAACAGTCCAAACAATGTAAATAGTGTAAATAGTTACAATACCTCATCTCAGAAATATAGACTGTGAATATGGGAATAAAGATGAGGACAACAGTCCAAACAATGTAAATAGTGTAAATAGTTACAATACCTCATCTCAGAAATATTGACAGTGAATATGGCCATAAAGTTGAGGACAACTGTCCAAACAATGTAAATAGTGTAAATAGTTACAATACCTCATCTCAGAAATATAGACAGTGAATATGGCAATAAAGATGTGGAGAACAGTCTGAACAATGTAAATAGTGTAAATAGTTACAATACCTCATCTCAGAAATATAGACTGTGAATATGGCAATAAAGATGAGGACAACAGTCCAAACAATGTAAATAGTGTAAATAGTTACAATACCTCATCTCAGAAATAAAGACTGTGAATATGGCAATAAAGATGAGGACAACAGTTTGAACAATGTAAATAGTGTAAATAGTTACAATATCTCATCTCAGAAATGTAGACAGTGAATATGGCAATAAAGATGTGGAGAACAGTCTGAACAATGTAAATAGTGTAAATAGTTACAATACCTCATCTCAGAAATATAGACTGTGAATATGGGAATAAAGTTGAGGACAACTGTCCAAATAATGTAAATAGTCTAAATAGTTACAATACCTCATCTCAGAATTATAGACAGTGAATATGGCCATAAAGTTGAGGACAACTGTCCAAACAATGTAAATAGTGTAAATAGTTACAATACCTCATCTCAGAAATATAGACTGTGAATATGGCAATAAATATGAGGACAACAGTCCAAACAATGTAAATAGTGTAAATAGTTACAATACCTCATCTCAGAAATATAGACTGTGAATATGGGAATAAAGATGAGGACAACAGTCCAAACAATGTAAATAGTGTAAATAGTTACAATACCTCATCTCAGAAATATAGACAGTGAATATGGCAATAAAGATGTGGAGAACAGTCTGAACAATGTAAATAGTGTAAATAGTTACAATACCTCATCTCAGAAATATAGACTGTGAATATGGCAATAAAGATGAGGACAACAGTCCAAACAATGTAAATAGTGTAAATAGTTACAATACCTCATCTCAGAAATATAGACAGTGAATATGGCAATAAAGATGTGGAGAACAGTCTGAACAATGTAAATAGTGTAAATAGTTACAATACCTCATCTCAGAAATATAGACAGTGAATATGGGAATAAAGTTGAGGACAACAGTCTGAACAATGTAAATAGTGTAAATAGTTACAATATCTCATCTCAGAAATATAGACAGTGAATATGGCCATAAAGATGAGGACAACAGTCTGAACAATGTAAATAGTGTAAATAGTTACAATATCTCATCTCAGAAATGTAGACAGTGAATATGGCAATAAAGATGAGGACAACAGTCTGAACAATGTAAATAGTGTAAATAGTTACAATACCTCATCTCAGAAATATAGACAGTGAAAATGGGAATAAAGATGTGGAGAACAGTCTGAACAATGTAAATAGTGTAAATAGTTACAATACCTCATCTCAGAAATATAGACTGTGAATATGGCAATAAAGATGAGGACAACAGTCCAAACAATGTAAATAGTGTAAATAGTTACAATACCTCATCTCAGAAATATAGACAGTGAATATGGCAATAAAGATGTGGAGAACAGTCTGAACAATGTAAATAGTGTAAATAGTTACAATACCTCATCTCAGAAATATAGACTGTGAATATGGCAATAAAGATGTGGAGAACAGTCTGAACAATGTAAATAGTGTAAATAGTTACAATACATCATATCAGAAATATAGACAGTGAATATGGGAATAAAGTTGAGGACAACAGTCTGAACAATGTAAATAGTGTAAATAGTTACAATATCTCATCTCAGAAATATAGACAGTGAATATGGCCATAAAGATGAGGACAACAGTCTGAACAATGTAAATAGTGTAAATAGTTACAATATCTCATCTCAGAAATGTAGACAGTGAATATGGCAATAAAGATGAGGACAACAGTCTGAACAATGTAAATAGTGTAAATAGTTACAATACCTCATCTCAGAAATATAGACAGTGAAAATGGGAATAAAGATGTGGAGAACAGTCTGAACAATGTAAATAGTGTAAATAGTTACAATACCTCATCTCAGAAATATAGACTGTGAATATGGCAATAAAGATGAGGACAACAGTCCAAACAATGTAAATAGTGTACATAGTTACAATACCTCATCTCAGAAATATAGACAGTGAATATGGCCATAAAGATGAGGACAACAGTCTGAACAATGTAAATAGTGTAAATAGTTACAATATCTCATCTCAGAAATATAGACAGTGAATATGGCAATAAAGATGAGGACAACAGTCCAAACAATGTAAATAGTGTAAATAGTTACAATACCTCATCTCAGAAATATAGACAGTGAATATGGCAATAAAGATGTGGAGAACAGTCTGAACAATGTAAATAGTGTAAATAGTTACAATACCTCATCTCAGAAATATAGACTGTGAATATGGGAATAAAGATGAGGACAACAGTCCAAACAATGTAAATAGTGTAAATAGTTACAATACCTCATCTCAGAAATATAGACAGTGAATATGGCAATAAAGATGAGGACAACAGTCCAAACAATGTAAATAGTGTAAATAGTTACAATACCTCATCTCAGAAATATAGACAGTGAATATGGCAATAAAGATGTGGAGAACAGTCTGAACAATGTAAATAGTGTAAATAGTTACAATACCTCATCTCAGAAATATAGACTGTGAATATGGGAATAAAGATGAGGACAACAGTCCAAACAATGTAAATAGTGTAAATAGTTACAATACCTCATCTCAGAAATATTGACAGTGAATATGGCCATAAAGTTGAGGACAACTGTCCAAACAATGTAAATAGTGTAAATAGTTACAATACCTCATCTCAGAAATATACACAGTGAATATGGCAATAAAGATGAGGACAACAGTCCAAACAATGTAAATAGTGTAAATAGTTACAATACCTCATCTCAGAAATATAGACAGTGAATATGGCAATAAAGATGAGGACAACTGTCCAAACAATGTAAATAGTGTAAATAGTTACAATACCTCATCTCAGAAATATAGACTGTGAATATGGGAATAAAGATGAGGACAACAGTCCAAACAATGTAAATAATGTAAATAGTTACAATACCTCATCTCAGAAATATAGACAGTGAATATGGCCATAAATTTGAGGACAACTGTCCAAACAATGTAAATAGTGTAAATAGTTACAATACCTCATCTCAGAAATATAGACAGTGAATATGGCAATAAAGATGAGGACAACAGTCCAAACAATGTAAATAGTGTAAATAGTTACAATACCTCATCTCAGAAATATAGACAGTGAATATGGCAATAAAGATGAGGACAACTGTCCAAACAATGTAAATAGTGTAAATAGTTACAATACCTCATCTCAGAAATATAGACTGTGAATATGGCAATAAAGATGAGGACAACAGTCCGAACAATCTAAATGGTGTAAATAGTTACAATACCTCATCTCAGAAATATAGACATTGAATATGGCCATAAAGTTGAGGACAACTGTCGAAACAATGTAAATAGTGTAAATAGTTACAATACCTCGTCTCAGAAATATAGACTGTGAATATGGCAATAAAGATGAGGACAACAGTCTGAACAATGTAAATAGAGTAAATAGTTACAATACCTCATCTCAGAAATATAGACTGTGAATATGGGAATAAAGTTGAGGACAACTGTCCAAACAATGTAAATAGTGTAAATAGTTACAATACCTCATCTCAGAAATATAGACAGTGAATATGGCCATAAAGTTGAGGACAACTGTCCAAACAATGTAAATAGTGTAAATAGTTACAATACCTCGTCTCAGAAATATAGACTGTGAATATGGCAATAAAGATGAGGACAACAGTCTGAACAATGTAAATAGAGTAAATAGTTACAATACCTCATCTCAGAAATATAGACAGTGAATATGGCCATAAAGTTGAGGACAACTGTCCAAACAATGTAAATAGTTTAAATAGTTACTGTACCTCATCTCAGAAATATAGACAGTGAATATGGCCATAAAGTTGAGGACAACTGTCCAAACAATGTAAATAGTGTAAATAGTTACAATACCTCATCTCAGAAATATAGACTGTGAATATGGGAATAAAGATGAGGACAACAGTCCAAACAATGTAAATAGTGTACATAGTTACAATACCTCATCTCAGAAATATAGACTGTGAATATGGGAATAAAGTTGAGGACAACTGTCCAAACAATGTAAATAGTGTAAATAGTTACAATACCTCATCTCAGAAATATAGACTGTGAATATGGCAATAAAGATGAGGACAACAGTCCGAACAATCTAAATGGTGTAAATAGTTATAATACCTCATCTCAGAAATATAGACAGTGAATATGGGAATAAAGTTGAGGACAACTGTCCAAACAATGTAAATAGTGTAAATAGTTACAATACCTCATCTCAGAAATATAGACAGTGAATATGGCCATAAAGTTGAGGACAACTGTCCAAACAATGTAAATAGTGTACATAGTTACAATACCTCATCTCAGAAATATAGACTGTGAATATGGGAATAAAGTTGAGGACAATAGTCCGAACAATGTAAATAGTGTAAATAGTTACAATACCTCATCTCAGAAATATAGACAGTGAATATGGCCATAAAGTTGAGGACAACTGTCCAAACAATGTAAATAGTTTAAATAGTTACTATACCTCATCTCAGAAATATAGACAGTGAATATGGCCATAAAGTTGAGGACAACTGTCCAAACAATGTAAATAGTGTAAATAGTTACAATACCTCATCTCAGAAATATAGACAGTGAATATGGCAATAAAGATGAGGACAACAGTCCAAACAATGTAAATAGTGTAAATAGTTACAATACCTCATCTCAGAAATATAGACAGTGAATATGGCAATAAAGATGTGGAGAACAGTCTGAACAATGTAAATAGTGTAAATATTTACTCTACCTCATCTCAGAAATATAGACTGTGAATATGGGAATAAAGATGAGGACAACAGTCCAAACAATGTAAATAGTGTAAATAGTTACAATACCTCATCTCAGAAATATAGACAGTGAATATGGCCATAAATTTGAGGACAACTGTCCAAACAATGTAAATAGTGTAAATAGTTACAATACCTCATCTCAGAAATATAGACAGTGAATATGGCAATAAAGATGAGGACAACAGTCCAAACAATGTAAATAGTGTAAATAGTTACAATACCTCATCTCAGAAATATAGACAGTGAATATGGCAATAAAGATGAGGACAACTGTCCAAACAATGTAAATAGTGTAAATAGTTACAATACCTCATCTCAGAAATATAGACTGTGAATATGGCAATAAAGATGAGGACAACAGTCCGAACAATCTAAATGGGGTAAATAGTTACAATACCTCATCTCAGAAATATAGACAGTGAATATGGCCATAAAGTTGAGGACAACTGTCGAAACAATGTAAATAGTGTAAATAGTTACAATACCTCGTCTCAGAAATATAGACTGTGAATATGGCAATAAAGATGAGGACAACAGTCTGAACAATGTAAATAGAGTAAATAGTTACAATACCTCATCTCAGAAATATAGACTGTGAATATGGGAATAAAGTTGAGGACAACTGTCCAAACAATGTAAATAGTGTAAATAGTTACAATACCTCATCTCAGAAATATAGACAGTGAATATGGCCATAAAGT
Organism: Acanthosepion lycidas; assembly: GCA_963932145.1. Lineage (NCBI taxonomy): Eukaryota > Metazoa > Mollusca > Cephalopoda > Sepiida > Sepiidae > Acanthosepion > Acanthosepion lycidas. The sequence continues at coordinate 9,343,022 of OZ010596.1, forward strand.
TGAGGACAACTGTCCAAACAATGTAAATAGTTTAAATAGTTACTGTACCTCATCTCAGAAATATAGACAGTGAATATGGCCATAAAGTTGAGGACAACTGTCCAAACAATGTAAATAGTGTAAATAGATACAATACCTCATCTCAGAAATATAGACAGTGAATATGGCAGTAAAGATGCGGACAACAGTCTGAACAATGTAAATAGAGTAAATAGTTACAATACCTCATCTCAGAAATATAGACTGTGAATATGGGAATAAAGTTGAGGACAACTGTCCAAACAATGTAAATAGAGTAAATAGTTACAATACCTCATCTCAGAAATATAGACTGTGAATATGGCAATAAAGATGAGGACAACAGTCCGAACAATCTAAATGGTGTAAATAGTTATAATACCTCATCACAGAAATATAGACAGTGAATATGGGAATAAAGTTGAGGACAACTGTCCAAACAATGTAAATAGTGTAAATAGTTACAATACCTCATCTCAGAAATATAGACAGTGAATATGGCCATAAAGTTGAGGACAACTGTCGAAACAATGTAAATAGTGTAAATAGTTACAATACCTCGTCTCAGAAATATAGACTGTGAATATGGCAATAAAGATGAGGACAACAGTCTGAACAATGTAAATAGAGTAAATAGTTACAATACCTCATCTCAGAAATATAGACTGTGAACATGGGAATAAAGTTGAGGACAACTGTCCAAACAATGTAAATAGTGTAAATAGTTACAATACCTCATCTCAGAAATATAGACAGTGAATATGGCCATAAAGTTGAGGACAACTGTCCAAACAATGTAAATAGTTTAAATAGTTACTGTACCTCATCTCAGAAATATAGACAGTGAATATGGCCATAAAGTTGAGGACAACTGTCCAAACAATGTAAATAGTGTAAATAGATACAATACCTCATCTCAGAAATATAGACAGTGAATATGGCAGTAAAGATGCGGACAACAGTCTGAACAATGTAAATAGAGTAAATAGTTACAATACCTCATCTCAGAAATATAGACTGTGAATATGGGAATAAAGTTGAGGACAACTGTCCAAACAATGTAAATAGAGTAAATAGTTACAATACCTCATCTCAGAAATATAGACTGTGAATATGGGAATAAAGATGAGGACAACAGTCCGAACAATGTAAATAGTGTAAATAGATACAATACCTCATCTCAGAAATATAGACTGTGAATATGGCAATAAAGATGAGGACAACAGTCCGAACAATCTAAATGGTGTAAATAGATACAATACCTCATCTCAGAAATTTAGACATAGAATATGGCCATAAAGTTGAGGACAACTGTCGAAACAATGTAAATAGTGTAAATAGTTACAATACCTCATCTCAGAAATATAGACTGTGAATATGGCAATAAAGATGAGGACAACAGTCTGAACAATGTAAATAGAGTAAATAGTTACAATACCTCATCTCAGAAATATAGACTGTGAATATGGGAATAAAGATGAGGACAACAGTCCAAACAATGTAAATAGTGTACATAGTTACAATACCTCATCTCAGAAATATAGACTGTGAATATGGGAATAAAGTTGAGGACAACTGTCCAAACAATGTAAATAGTGTAAATAGTTACAATACCTCATCTCAGAAATATAGACTTTGAATATGGCAATAAAGATGAGGACAACAGTCCGAACAATCTAAATGGTGTAAATAGTTATAATACCTCATCTCAGAAATATAGACAGTGAATATGGGAATAAAGTTGAGGACAACTGTCCAAACAATGTAAATAGTGTAAATAGTTACAATACCTCATCTCAGAAATATAGACAGTGAATATGGCCATAAAGTTGAGGACAACTGTCCAAACAATGTAAATAGTGTACATAGTTACAATACCTCATCTCAGAAATATAGACTGTGAATATGGGAATAAAGTTGAGGACAATAGTCCGAACAATGTAAATAGGGTAAATAGTTACAATACCTCATCTCAGAAATATAGACAGTGAATATGGCCATAAAGTTGAGGACAACTGTCCAAACAATGTAAATAGTTTAAATAGTTACTATACCTCATCTCAGAAATATAGACAGTGAATATGGCCATAAAGTTGAGGACAACTGTCCAAACAATGTAAATAGTGTAAATAGTTACAATACCTCATCTCAGAAATATAGACAGTGAATATGGCAATAAAGATGAGGACAACAGTCCAAACAATGTAAATAGTGTAAATAGTTACAATACCTCATCTCAGAAATATAGACAGTGAATATGGCAATAAAGATGTGGAGAACAGTCTGAACAATGTAAATAGTGTAAATAGTTACAATACCTCATCTCAGAAATATAGACTGTGAATATGGGAATAAAGATGAGGACAACAGTCCAAACAATGTAAATAGTGTAAATAGTTACAATACCTCATCTCAGAAATATAGACAGTGAATATGGCCATAAATTTGAGGACAACTGTCCAAACAATGTAAATAGTGTAAATAGTTACAATACCTCATCTCAGAAATATAGACAGTGAATATGGCAATAAAGATGAGGACAACAGTCCAAACAATGTAAATAGTGTAAATAGTTACAATACCTCATCTCAGAAATATAGACAGTGAATATGGCAATAAAGATGAGGACAACTGTCCAAACAATGTAAATAGTGTAAATAGTTACAATACCTCATCTCAGAAATATAGACTGTGAATATGGCAATAAAGGTGAGGACAACAGTCCGAACAATCTAAATGGTGTAAATAGTTACAATACCTCATCTCAGAAATATAGACAGTGAATATGGCCATAAAGTTGAGGACAACTGTCGAAACAATGTAAATAGTGTAAATAGTTACAATACCTCGTCTCAGAAATATAGACTGTGAATATGGCAATAAAAATGAGGACAACAGTCTGAACAATGTAAATAGAGTAAATAGTTACAATACCTCATCTCAGAAATATAGACTGTGAATATGGGAATAAAGTTGAGGACAACTGTCCAAACAATGTAAATAGTGTAAATAGTTACAATACCTCATCTCAGAAATATAGACAGTGAATATGGCCATAAAGTTGAGGACCACTGTCCAAACAATGTAAATAGTTTAAATAGTTACTGTACCTCATCTCAGAAATATAGACAGTGAATATGGCCATAAAGTTGAGGACAACTGTCCAAACAATGTAAATAGTGTAAATAGATACAATACCTCATCTCAGAAATATAGACAGTGAATATGGCAGTAAAGATGCGGACAACAGTCTGAACAATGTAAATAGAGTAAATAGTTACAATACCTCATCTCAGAAATATAGACTGTGAATATGGGAATAAAGTTGAGGACAACTGTCCAAACAATGTAAATAGAGTAAATAGTTACAATACCTCATCTCAGAAATATAGACTGTGAATATGGGAATAAAGATGAGGACAACAGTCCGAACAATGTAAATAGTGTAAATAGTTACAATACCTCATCTCAGAAATATAGACTGTGAATATGGCAATAAAGATGAGGACAACAGTCCGAACAATCTAAATGGTGTAAATAGATACAATACCTCATCTCAGAAATATAGACAGAGAATATGGCCATAAAGTTGAGGACAACTGTCGAAACAATGTAAATAGTGTAAATAGTTACAATACCTCATCTCAGAAATATAGACTGTGAATATGGCAATAAAGATGAGGACAACAGGCTGAACAATGTAAATAGAGTAAATAGTTACAATACCTCATCTCAGAAATATAGACTGTGAATATGGGAATAAAGATGAGGACAACAGTCCAAACAATGTAAATAGTGTACATAGTTACAATACCTCATCTCAGAAATATAGACTGTGAATATGGGAATAAAGTTGAGGACAATAGTCCGAACAATGTAAATAGTGTAAATAGTTACAATACCTCATCTCAGAAATATAGACAGTGAATATGGCCATAATGTTGAGGACAACTGTCCAAACAATGTAAATAGTTTAAATAGTTACTATACCTCATCTCAGAAATATAGACAGTGAATATGGCCATAAAGTTGAGGACAACTGTCCAAACAATGTAAATAGTGTAAATAGTTACAATACCTCATCTCAGAAATATAGACTGTGAATATGGGAATAAAGATGAGGACAATAGTCCAAAAAATGTAAATAGTGTAAATAGTTACAATACCTCATCTCAGAAATATATACAGTGAATATGGCCATAAAGTTGAGGACAACTGTCCAAACAATGTAAATAGTGTAAATAGTTACAGTACCTCATCTCAGAAATATAGACTTCGAATATGGGAATAAAGATGAGGACAACAGTCTGAACAATGTAAATAGTGTAAATAGTTACAATACCTCATCTCAGAAATATAGACTGTGAATATGGGAATAAAGATGAGGACAACATTCCAAACAATGTAAATAGCGTAAATAGTTACAATACCTCATCTCAGAAATATAGACTGTGAATATGGGAATAAAGATGAGGACAACAGTCCAAACAATGTAAATAGTGTAAATAGTTACAATACCTCATCTCAGAAATATAGTCTGTGAATATGGGAATAAAGATGAGGACAACAGTCTGAACAATGTAAATAGTGTAAATAGTTACAATACCTCATCTCAGAAATATAGACTGTGAATATGGCAATAAATATGAGGACAACAGTCCAAACAATGTAAATAGTGTAAATAGTTACAATACCTCATCTCAGAAATATAGACTGTGAATATGGGAATAAAGATGAGGACAACAGTCCAAACAATGTAAATAGTGTACATAGTTACAATACCTCATCTCAGAAATATAGACTGTGAATATGGGAATAAAGTTGAGGACAACTGTCCAAACAATGTAAATAGTGTAAATAGTTACAATACCTCATCTCAGAAATATAGACTGTGAATATGGCAATAAAGATGTGGACAATAGTCTGAACAATGTAAATAGTGTAAATAGTTACAATACCTCATCTCAGAAATATAGACAGTGGATATGGCAATAAAGATGAGGACAACAGTCTGAACAATGTAAATAGTGTAAATAGTTACAATATCTCATCTTAGAAATGTAGACAGTGAATATGGCAATAAAGATGAGGACAACAGTCCAAACAATGTAAATAGTGTACATAGTTACAATACCTCATCTCAGAAATATAGACTGTGAATATGGGAATAAAGTTGAGGACAACTGTCCAAACAATGTAAATAGTGTAAATAGTTACAATACCTCATCTCAGAAATATAGACTGTGAATATGGCAATAAAGATGTGGACAATAGTCTGAACAATGTAAATAGTGTAAATAGTTACAATACCTCATCTCAGAAATATAGACAGTGGATATGGCAATAAAGATGAGGACAACAGTCTGAACAATGTAAATAGTGTAAATAGTTACAATATCTCATCTCAGAAATGTAGACAGTGAATATGGCAATAAAGATGAGGACAACAGTCTGAACAATGTAAATAGTGTAAATAGTTACAATACCTCATCTCTGAAATATAGACAGTGAATATGGCCATAAAGATGAGGACAACAGTCTGAACAATGTAAATAGTGTAAATAGTTACAATATCTCATCTCAGAAATGTAGACAGTGAATATGGCAATAAAGATGAGGACAGCAGTCTGAACAATGTAAATAGTGTAAATAGTTACAATACCTCATCTCAGAAATATAGACTGTGAATATGGGAATAAAGATGAGGACAACAGTCCAAACAATGTAAATAGTGTAAATAGTTACAATACCTCATCTCAGAAATATAGACAGTGAATATGGCCATAAAGTTGAGGACAACTGTCCAAACAATGTAAATAGTGTAAATAGTTACAATACCTCATCTCAGAAATATAGACAGTGAATATGGCAATAAAGATGTGGAGAACAGTCTGAACAATGTAAATAGTGTAAATAGTTACAATACATCATATCAGAAATATAGACAGTGAATATGGGAATAAAGTTGAGGACAACTGTCCAAACAATGTAAATAGTGTAAATAGTTACAATACCTCATCTCAGAAATATAGACAGTGAATATGGCAATAAAGATGAGGACAACAGTCCAAACAATGTAAATAGTGTAAATAGTTACAATACCTCATCTCAGAAATATAGACTGTGAATATGGGAATAAAGTTGAGGACAACTGTCCAAACAACGTAAATAGTGTAAATAGTTACAATACCTCATCTCAGAAATATAGACAGTGACTATGGCAATAAAGATGAGGACAACAGTCCAAACAATGTAAATAGTGTAAATAGTTACAATACCTCATCTCAGAAATATAGACAGTGAATATGGCAATAAAGATGAGGTCAACAGTCTGAACAATGTAAATAGAGTAAATAGTTACAATACCTCATCTCAGAAATATAGACAGTTAATATGGGAATAAAGTTCAGGACAACTGTCCAAACAATGTAAATAGTGTAAATAGTTACAATACCTCATCTCAGAAATATAGACAGTGAATATGGGAATAAAGATTAGGACAACAGTCTGAACAATGTAAATAGAGTAAATAGTTACAATACCTCATCTCAGAAATATAGACTGTGAATATGGGAGTAAAGATGAGGACAACAGTCCAAACAATGTAAATAGTGTAAATAGTTACAATACCTCATCTCAGAAATATAGACAGTGAATATGGGAATAAAGATGAGGACAACAGTCTGAACAATGTAAATAGTGTAAATAGTTACAGTACCTCATCTCAGAAATATAGACTTCGAATATGGGAATAAAGATGAGGACAATAGTCCAAAAAATGTAAATAGTGTAAATAGTTACAATACCTCATCTCAGAAATATATACAGTGAATATGGCCATAAAGTTGAGGACAACTGTCCAAACAATGTAAATAGTGTAAATAGTTACAGTACCTCATCTCAGAAATATAGACTTCGAATATGGGAATAAAGATGAGGACAACAGTCTGAACAATGTAAATAGTGTAAATAGTTACAATACCTCATCTCAGAAATATAGACTGTGAATATGGGAATAAAGATGAGGACAACATTCCAAACAATGTAAATAGCGTAAATAGTTACAATACCTCATCTCAGAAATATAGACTGTGAATATGGGAATAAAGATGAGGACAACAGTCCAAACAATGTAAATAGTGTAAATAGTTACAATACCTCATCTCAGAAATATAGTCTGTGAATATGGGAATAAAGATGAGGACAACAGTCTGAACAATGTAAATAGTGTAAATAGTTACAATACCTCATCTCAGAAATATAGACTGTGAATATGGCAATAAATATGAGGACAACAGTCCAAACAATGTAAATAGTGTAAATAGTTACAATACCTCATCTCAGAAATATAGACTGTGAATATGGGAATAAAGATGAGGACAACAGTCCAAACAATGTAAATAGTGTACATAGTTACAATACCTCATCTCAGAAATATAGACTGTGAATATGGGAATAAAGTTGAGGACAACTGTCCAAACAATGTAAATAGTGTAAATAGTTACAATACCTCATCTCAGAAATATAGACTGTGAATATGGCAATAAAGATGTGGACAATAGTCTGAACAATGTAAATAGTGTAAATAGTTACAATACCTCATCTCAGAAATATAGACAGTGGATATGGCAATAAAGATGAGGACAACAGTCTGAACAATGTAAATAGTGTAAATAGTTACAATATCTCATCTTAGAAATGTAGACAGTGAATATGGCAATAAAGATGAGGACAACAGTCCAAACAATGTAAATAGTGTACATAGTTACAATACCTCATCTCAGAAATATAGACTGTGAATATGGGAATAAAGTTGAGGACAACTGTCCAAACAATGTAAATAGTGTAAATAGTTACAATACCTCATCTCAGAAATATAGACTGTGAATATGGCAATAAAGATGTGGACAATAGTCTGAACAATGTAAATAGTGTAAATAGTTACAATACCTCATCTCAGAAATATAGACAGTGGATATGGCAATAAAGATGAGGACAACAGTCTGAACAATGTAAATAGTGTAAATAGTTACAATATCTCATCTCAGAAATGTAGACAGTGAATATGGCAATAAAGATGAGGACAACAGTCTGAACAATGTAAATAGTGTAAATAGTTACAATACCTCATCTCTGAAATATAGACAGTGAATATGGCCATAAAGATGAGGACAACAGTCTGAACAATGTAAATAGTGTAAATAGTTACAATATCTCATCTCAGAAATGTAGACAGTGAATATGGCAATAAAGATGAGGACAGCAGTCTGAACAATGTAAATAGTGTAAATAGTTACAATACCTCATCTCAGAAATATAGACTGTGAATATGGGAATAAAGATGAGGACAACAGTCCAAACAATGTAAATAGTGTAAATAGTTACAATACCTCATCTCAGAAATATAGACAGTGAATATGGCCATAAAGTTGAGGACAACTGTCCAAACAATGTAAATAGTGTAAATAGTTACAATACCTCATCTCAGAAATATAGACAGTGAATATGGCAATAAAGATGTGGAGAACAGTCTGAACAATGTAAATAGTGTAAATAGTTACAATACATCATATCAGAAATATAGACAGTGAATATGGGAATAAAGTTGAGGACAACTGTCCAAACAATGTAAATAGTGTAAATAGTTACAATACCTCATCTCAGAAATATAGACAGTGAATATGGCAATAAAGATGAGGACAACAGTCCAAACAATGTAAATAGTGTAAATAGTTACAATACCTCATCTCAGAAATATAGACTGTGAATATGGGAATAAAGTTGAGGACAACTGTCCAAACAACGTAAATAGTGTAAATAGTTACAATACCTCATCTCAGAAATATAGACAGTGACTATGGCAATAAAGATGAGGACAACAGTCCAAACAATGTAAATAGTGTAAATAGTTACAATACCTCATCTCAGAAATATAGACAGTGAATATGGCAATAAAGATGAGGTCAACAGTCTGAACAATGTAAATAGAGTAAATAGTTACAATACCTCATCTCAGAAATATAGACAGTTAATATGGGAATAAAGTTCAGGACAACTGTCCAAACAATGTAAATAGTGTAAATAGTTACAATACCTCATCTCAGAAATATAGACAGTGAATATGGGAATAAAGATTAGGACAACAGTCTGAACAATGTAAATAGAGTAAATAGTTACAATACCTCATCTCAGAAATATAGACTGTGAATATGGGAGTAAAGATGAGGACAACAGTCCAAACAATGTAAATAGTGTAAATAGTTACAATACCTCATCTCAGAAATATAGACAGTGAATATGGGAATAAAGATGAGGACAACAGTCTGAACAATGTAAATAGTGTAAATAGTTACAATACCTCATCTCAGAAATATAGACCGTGAATATGGCAATAAAGATGAGGACAACAGTCCGAACAATGTAAATAGTGTAAATAGTTACAATACCTCATCTCAGACATATAGATTGTGAATATGGCAATAAAGATGAGGACAACAGTCCAAACAATGTAAATAGTGTAAATAGTTACAATACCTCATCTCAGAAATATAGACTGTGAATATGGGAATAAAGATGAGGACAACAGTCCAAACAATGTAAATAGTGTAAATAGTTACAATACCTGATCTCAGAAATATAGACAGTGAATATGGCCATAAAGTTGAGGACAACTGTCGAAACAATGTAAACAGTGTAAATAGTTACAATACCTCATCTCAGAAATATAGACAGTGAATATGGCAATAAAGATGAGGACAACAGTCCAAACAATGTAAATAGTGTAAATAGTTACTGTACCTCATCTCCGAAATATAGACAGTGAATATGGCCATAAAGTTGAGGACAACTGTCGAAACAATGTAAATAGTGTAAATAGTTACAATACCTCATCTCAGAAATATAGACAGTGAATATGGCAATAAAGATGAGGACAACAGTCTGAACAATGTAAATAGTGTAAATAGTTACAATACCTCAACTCAGAAATATAGACTGTGAATATGGGAATAAAGATGAGGACAACAGTCCAAACAATGTAAATAGTGTAAATAGTTACAATACCTCATCTCAGAAATATAGACAGTGAATATGGCCATAAAGTTGAGGACAACTGTCCAAACAATGTAAATAGTGTAAATAGTTACAATACCTAATCTCAGAAATATAGACAGTGAATATGGCAATAAAGATGAGGACAACAGTCTGAACAATGTAAATAGTGTAAATAGTTACAATACGTCAACTCAGAAATATAGACTGTGAATATGGCAATAAAGATGAGGACAACAGTCCGAACAATGTAAATAGTGTAAATAGTTACAATATATCATCTCAGAAATATAGACTGTGAATATGGCAATAAAGATGAGGACAACAGTCTAAACAATGTAAATAGTGTAAATAGTTAGAATACCACATCTCAGAAATAAAGACTGTGAATATGGCAATAAAGATGAGGACAACAGTCTGAACAATGTAAATTGTATAAATTGTTACAATACTTAATCTCAGAAATATAGACTGTGAATATGGGAATAAAGTTGAGGACAACTGTCCAAACAACGTAAATAGTGTAAATAGTTACAATACCTCATCTCAGAAATATAGACAGTGACTATGGCAATAAAGATGAGGACAACAGTCCAAACAATGTAAATAGTGTAAATAGTTACAATACCTCATCTCAGAAATATAGACAGTGAATATGGCAATAAAGATGAGGTCAACAGTCTGAACAATGTAAATAGAGTAAATAGTTACAATACCTCATCTCAGAAATATAGACAGTTAATATGGGAATAAAGTTGAGGACAACTGTCCAAACAATGTAAATAGTGTAAATAGTTACAATACCTCATCTCAGAAATATAGACAGTGAATATGGGAATAAAGATTAGGACAACAGTCTGAACAATGTAAATAGAGTAAATAGTTACAATACCTCATCTCAGAAATATAGACTGTGAATATGGGAGTAAAGATGAGGACAACAGTCCAAACAATGTAAATAGTGTAAATAGTTACAATACCTCATCTCAGAAATATAGACAGTGAATATGGGAATAAAGATGAGGACAACAGTCTGAACAATGTAAATAGTGTAAATAGTTACAATACCTCATCTCAGAAATATAGACCGTGAATATGGCAATAAAGATGAGGACAACAGTCCGAACAATGTAAATAGTGTAAATAGTTACAATACCTCATCTCAGACATATAGATTGTGAATATGGCAATAAAGATGAGGACAACAGTCCAAACAATGTAAATAGTGTAAATAGTTACAATACCTCATCTCAGAAATATAGACTGTGAATATGGGAATAAAGATGAGGACAACAGTCCAAACAATGTAAATAGTGTAAATAGTTACAATACCTCATCTCAGAAATATAGACAGTGAATATGGCCATAAAGTTGAGGACAACTGTCGAAACAATGTAAACAGTGTAAATAGTTACAATACCTCATCTCAGAAATATAGACAGTGAATATGGCAATAAAGATGAGGACAACAGTCCAAACAATGTAAATAGTGTAAATAGTTACTGTACCTCATCTCCGAAATATAGACAGTGAATATGGCCATAAAGTTGAGGACAACTGTCGAAACAATGTAAATAGTGTAAATAGTTACAATACCTCATCTCAGAAATATAGACAGTGAATATGGCAATAAAGATGAGGACAACAGTCTGAACAATGTAAATAGTGTAAATAGTTACAATACCTCAACTCAGAAATATAGACTGTGAATATGGGAATAAAGATGAGGACAACAGTCCAAACAATGTAAATAGTGTAAATAGTTACAATACCTCATCTCAGAAATATAGACAGTGAATATGGCCATAAAGTTGAGGACAACTGTCCAAACAATGTAAATAGTGTAAATAGTTACAATACCTAATCTCAGAAATATAGACAGTGAATATGGCAATAAAGATGAGGACAACAGTCTGAACAATGTAAATAGTGTAAATAGTTACAATACGTCAACTCAGAAATATAGACTGTGAATATGGCAATAAAGATGAGGACAACAGTCCGAACAATGTAAATAGTGTAAATAGTTACAATATATCATCTCAGAAATATAGACTGTGAATATGGCAATAAAGATGAGGACAACAGTCTAAACAATGTAAATAGTGTAAATAGTTAGAATACCACATCTCAGAAATAAAGACTGTGAATATGGCAATAAAGATGAGGACAACAGTCTGAACAATGTAAATTGTATAAATTGTTACAATACTTAATCTCAGAAATATAGACTGTGAATTTGGCAATAAAGAGGACAACAGACCAAACAATGTAAATAGTGTAAATAGTTACAATATATCATCTCAGAAATATAGACTGTGAATATTGCAATAAAGAGGACAACAGACCAAACAATGTAAATATTGTAAATAATTACAATACCTCATCTCAGAAATATAGACTGTGAATATGGGAATAAAGTTGAGGACAACTGTCCAAACAATGTAAATAGTGTAAATAGTTAGAATACCACATCTCAGAAATATAGACTGTGAATATGGGAATAAAGATGAGGACAACAGTCTGAACAATGTAAATAGTGTAAATAGTTACAATACCTCATCTTAGAAATATAGACTGTGAATATGGCAATAAAGATGAGGACAACAGTCTGAACAATGTAAATAGTGTAAATAGTTACAATACCTCATCTTAGAAATATGGACTGTGAATATGGCAATAAAGATGAGGACAACAGTTTGAACAATGTAAATAGTGTAAATAGTTACAATACGTTATCACAGAAATATAGACTGAAATTGGTGATAAATTTTTTGATTCTGTACTGTTATCTATTACACTTAATCAAATCAAGTTCTTGTGAGTTCTACAACTATAAAATACCAATGGATATTCTCTTGTGATACCCCCGATGAGTGGATCGATGTTTTGCGTCTGTCTATGAATCTCTGATGCTGACGGTGACATTAAAGTACTAAGTGCCAAACAGTTTACTTGAATTAATTATCTATCTATCTATCTATCTATCTATCTATCTATCTATCTCAATCTGTTCATTTCTATCTATCTATCTATCTATCTATCTATCTATCTATCTATCTAATGTAATTCATTTTTTGTAGATGTTCACAGGGTACAATTTCAATATGGCATATTGACTATATTATCAGCATCTCTGATATGTCTTTTTGTTTTTTCCTCGGAATCAAAATAGAATAGGAACAAGAAGAATTATGATAGGATATCTCATGTATTTGTATTCTCATATCATATGTATGGTGTTAACCAGAAATATTTAATACATATATATATATATATATATATATATATATATATATATATATATATAAAATATGAAAGGAAATTGATCTAGGGAGACAACCTACCATGTCAAAATGCCCGAACAATCATAAGTATGAATGTAATTCATTATTTAAAGAAGTAAGACGGTACAAATGAAAAGCTTTCAAGTTGACATGATTTTCCTTTTCAGCAAAGCAGACAATAAAAAAATGAGTGCATTATTGCCTGCTGTATCTTCTCTCTCCCCCCCCCTTTCTTTTTTCTTTTTTTTTTTTCTCATTGAAACCAAAGAGCATCACTGATATGTCTTTTTGTTTTTTCTCACAATCAAAATAGAATAGGAACAAGGTGAATTATAATAGGATATTTCATGTATTTGTATGTTCGTACCATGTGTATGGTATATATCCCTGCAGATCAAGTTGTAGCAAGTTTCTTCAAATTTTGAGAAAATTTCTCACTATGCTCTCAGATCCCAGTACTGTCGAACAGTCATAGTACTTCCAATCTCAGTTCCTGTGCCAATTATTATGGACAAAAATTTAACCATTATAATTTAAAGCTTTCCCAGTTGTCAGGTGAGGTCCTGGTATCTTCCCCAATATTTTGTTTTCTTTCGTCATTGTCCAGCCAGAGATCTGGCAGCTTTTCCCTTGTTTATAACTAAAAGCCAAAAGAAAGAAAAAAGTAAGGACTTTATCGTGTATAGATACTAGTGAAGATGTTTTTCTTTTTTCTTTTTGTATTTGTTTATTTTACACACAAGTCATGATTGATAGATTTTATCAGAGATCAAGTGATAGCAAGTCTCCTGAATGCCTTCAGCACCCTCCTTACTACTCTTACCAATTTTAATAATGCTGTTTGGATAGTTTCAATTTTCCCAAACATTCTTTTCAATATTTTCCATGTGTTCCACTAATGCTGCATGTTCATGTTTTGCAATCTTTCAATTCTCTTGGTAGGTTTGTTTACTTTTTTTTTTACAGTTTTTCACTTTTCCTTCAGTAATTCTCTGTGGTTTACTGGAACAATGACATTCATAATTTGACAGGTTTTCTCCTTTTGCAATGATATGATTTGATTTTCCTAGATCAAGTGATTCAAAGTGTCAGGATGTTTTAAATTTTTTTCTTAAATTTTCCTAGAAGTTTTTTTGGATTGTGTCTTCATTATCAGTTTTTATGGACAAATCATAGTATTTTGAACATTTTCCATTGGATCACTTTTCTTGGAACTTTCTGCAAAATGGTGTGTCAAATGGATGACACTGCTATTATTTTAACTACCTTTGCTCCTTGGCAATAATTATTGCTTTATAAAGCGATGATCAGAATTGTAATAAAACATAGACATATGATAAAAATGAATTTATCATTTTTTCTTCTTGAGAATTTGCAACAAAAATAATAAAACTATTTATTAGATTGTTTATTTATAAGAATAATTTTATATTTATAACATTCTAAAAACTAATAAAACTAATACAATGCAATATTTATCATTTACCAATTCATAAAGTAATAAATATGCAAACAATTTATTATACATAAATTTATAAAATTTTACTAAATTAGTAATATATATGAATCAACGATAAAGAAATCCTTATTATTTACCATTTTATCAGGTTTGAATCAATTGGCAATTATCTAATGTTTTGACAGCCATTCTAATAAACAAGCTAAAAAATAAATGGTGTTTATTATTTTTGTTGTCAATTCTCAAAAACAAGGAAAATGTATAAATTCACTTTATATTTACATTTTTATTAAAATTCTAATCATCACTTTTTGCTGAGGGAGTGAAGATGGTTAAAATAATAACGGTTTATTGGGGGAGACTGTCCTTTTGACGCTCTGTTTTTTTGCAGGCAGGAACGTCCATGTTTGCCCATTTTTCCTTCCTCATGTGTACTGTACTCCTGAGCTAATTTGTTGAATTTTCTTATTATATAATTATCATTATCTACACACTGTGTTCTCCCATCAAATGTAAATGATAACTTCTGGAAGTGAAGTGAATTTACAATAATTAAGATGTCATAAATAAGTAAAAATAAAAATAAACAAAAAAACTAAATAAATAATTAAACAAATAAAGTAAATAATAGATAAATTAACAAACTATGAATGAAGACAAACACAAGTTAATGTAATAATTATAATAATAATAATCAATCACATATAATTAAGTAATCAATAATAAATAATGAGTAAAAAATTAACAAACAACACTAATAAATAGCTAAAAATAACTGCATTCAAATTCACAGTTATTTCAACTAAACAGCTTCTTGAATGATTTGAAACATAGCTGTTATTACACACCCAACAACTGTCAAGATAATAGAATAGACCTTACTACCCATAATGCACCAGTGACAAGCATATATAAATAGTCAAGTCAAAACACAAGACACATGGCCTGAAGATTGCATTTAAGCATGAAACAGACTGTAACCATTGGGTGTTGAACTCAATGTCCATTTTTTTTATATATATCTATATATGTAAAATAAGATATAATAACAATGATAATAATAATAATAATAGCAATAATAATAATAATAATCTGCAAAATACTTACAAAAGAGTGCAAAGATTAAATATATGCAATATATACAGTGCATATAAAGTAACATAGTTTAGACAAAGTCAATACCTTAAATTAAATAACATAACCAACCCCTGTAAAAAAAATATTAAAATAAATAAAATAATCAAAGTAAATAATAAATACATTAACAATCTATGAATGCATGCATAAACAGATATAATATTAATAAACAAATAATTAAGTCATCAATAATAAATAATTAGTAAAAGATTAATAAACAACACTATAAAATATCTACAAATAACTGCATTCAGATTCACAATTATTTCTACTCAATATTCTCAAGAATAATTTGAAATAATTACTACCACCTACCAACTATTAGGTTGGTGCAAAAATAATGTCGTTTTTGTCGTTCATGTGAGAAAACGACAATATTTTTGCACCAACCTAATAACTGTTAGGATAATACGATAGACCTCACTACCCATAATGCACCATGAAAGAGCATATATAAATAGTTGAGCCAAAACGCAAAACATATATTGCTGGTAACTTTTCTTTTACTAAAATGTATTGATGGTACTAATTTTTCATTACAAAAATGTATTGCTGGTAAATTATTTTACAAAAATGTATTGCTGGTAAATTATTTTACAAAAATGTATTGCTGGTAATATAATTTTTGTTTTTAAATCCATTGATGGTAATTCTTTTTCTATGAAAATTTATCACTGGTATTTTTCTCTAGAAATGTATTTTTATACTTTCAATATTTTTTGACCCTAGTTTCACTAATTATCCATAGCTGGGACCCTAACAGGTGTTACCACCCCCAGTTCAGGGTGAAACTGGGAACACCAGCATTTAAGAAGTGGTTTCATGCTCTTCAAAACCTCTTGATCAAAAGCCTTGCTGCCAGATGTAGTTTATCATCAAACCCTGAACAGAAATAATAAACAAAGTAAAAAAATATAAATACATAAAAACAAGTAATAATAATAATAATAATAATAATAATAATAATAATCAACAACAAATGATTAAGTAGTAAATAATAAATAATGAGTAAAAAGTTAACAAACAACAGTAATAAATAGCTGCAAATAACTGCATTTGGATTCACAATTATTTCTTCTCAATATCTTCTAGAATAATTTGAAACATAACCATTACAGCCCATCCAATAACAGTCAGGATAATACAATAGACCTTGCTACCCATAATGCACTATTGATCAGCATATATAAATAGTCAAGCCAAAGCACAATACACATGGCTTGAAGATTGTATTCAAACACGAAACAATCTGTCTCCAATTGGTGTTGACCTCAGTGTCCACTTTTATATTTACATATGCTCTATCTCTGAGAGTGAGAACTTTTACTCATGGAATTATATCTTTATCATATATATATATATATATATATATATATATACAGTGGGTGAAAACAAATATTCATACACATACAAATTTTTAATTTATTGTATTTCCAACTAATGAATAAACATACTTTTCATATAATCAACTGTACACAAATGCATAATAACTAAATATGCGTAGAAAACTGATAAAATTTTGATCTAATAGAAATAAATCAAATCCTATTTATCTATTTTAATAGGTGAAAAAATATTCGTACAATTCAAATTTCAGATTTTAAAACTTTTAAATTGCTTTAATACTCTAGATTATCTAAGTGAAATACTCTAGAATGTTCCAATAATGTTATCAATACTTATTTTTAGCCTAAAAAATACAAGCAGAACATTTTGTAATTGATATTCATACAAGAAGGTTTTCATCATGGCAAGAGGTAAAGAATTGACAAATTTGCAAAAAAAACTGATTGTTAAGCTCTGGAAAGAAGGCAAAAGTTACAGGAAAATCTCAGACAACCTGAATATTCCATTTACTACCATTAGTTCATTCAATGCAAGGTATAAAAATCTCAAAACTGTTGAAAACCAAAGAAGAACAGGTGTTCCATGGAAGATTTCTTCAAGATCTTCAAGGAAATAGATGCGTCAAATTAAACAAAATGCAATGTTTACTTGTCAGGAGTTGCAGGATGATTTGATTTTATCATGAATCTGTGTCACTAAACAGACAATAAGCAATGAAATTCATTGGGAACAATCTAAAGTCACACTCCCCTCAGAAAACTCCATTGCTATTGAAATGGCACAGTGATGCCAGGTTGAAATTCGTTTGTGAACATAAGGATAAGGAAAAATCATATTGGGAAAGAGTATTATAGACAGATGAAACCAAAATTATTTTGTTTAGACATAATTCTAGAAATCATGCATGGAGGAAAGATGGTAATGGCTTCAAATGAAAGAAGATAGTTCCAACAGTGAAATTCGTTTGAGGCAGCATCATGGTTTGGGGATGTTTTTCTGCAAAAGCTACTGATAACATATCAGTAATAGATGGTAGAATGAATGCCGCAGCATATCAAAATATTTTGGAAGCAAATTTAATGATTTCAGTTGAAAATCTTGGACTTCCGCCTGATTGGATCTTCCAACAAGATAATGATCCTAAGTACACTGTAAAATCTACAAAGAAATGGCTTGCTGAAAATAATGTAACTATACTGAAATGGCTAAGTCAGTCTCCAGAATTAAACCCAATTGAGAATCTGTAGTGTTATTTGAAAATCCAAATCCAGTTGAGAGCTTCAAATAACATCCTGGATCTGAAGACCATATGTGAAGAAGAATGAAACAAAACTAAAATTTGCAAATCATTAATTGAGAACTACAAGAAGAGTTTGGTTGCTGCAGAAATAAATAATGGCTATTCTACAAAGAATTAAATGAAGATTATGTATTCTTTTTTTGTATTGTATAAATACTTTTTCATCCATTTAAATGGATGAATGAAATTTATTACTGTTAAATCAAAATTTTTTGGGTTTTCTATGCATATTTAGTTATTATGCATCTGTGTACAGTTAATTATATGAAAAGTATGTTTATTCATTAGTTGGAAATACAATAAATTAAAATTTTTATGTGTATGAATATTTGTTTGCAACCACTGTATATATATATATATATATATATATATATATATATATATATATATGTATATATATATATATATAATATTCAATGATACACACACATAATTATTTATTAGAAAAAAATAACATAAATATGTTACAAAATCACAACAAAAATTGCCATTTTGTTTCAACATTTTTGGTGTCTTAACAAGTGATGGTGTTGAATGTAGAATAAAAGGTTTATTCTACATTCAACATCATCACTTGATAAGACACGAGAAGTGTTGAAACAAAATGGCTATTTTTGTAGTGATTTTATAACATATTTATGTTATAATTTTTGAATAAATGAGTCTATTTGCTCTACTCTGTATTGAGCACTCTTTTAAGACTAGTATTTGTTGCTTATTGGAATTTATTCCATATACACCAATCCTGTACTTAGGAATATATATACATATATATATATATATATATATATATATATATATATGTATCCTTGTGCAGGTATGCAGAAAATAGAAAAGAACACGTTGGGTGCATAATCCGGGGTTCCTTAGTATTTTTGTTTTTATTTTTAAAAAACTGTGCTCCATACAGAAGTAGAGCTTATATTATAATAATATTTTTTGTTTAAAAATATGATTCCTTCGCTACATAAGAGTTCTCATGTTTCAAAAACGAGAGCCGAAATCATCCAAATAATTAATAAAATTAAGTTGGATTGAGGTGTTTAGTCACGTTTCATCTTCAAGCGAAATTTTAGGAATAAGCTATCTCTCGGTTTACGTGTATTTTTACAGAATTTGTTATTGTGGGAGTGGCTATACTATTTTCCTTCTTTAAGTGGTCAGGGAGTTAATTCTTATCAGTAGATTCATCATCCTAAGGAAGACCCCACTACCAGAATGATAAACCCTACTAGACCCAACATAGGAAAGATAAGCAAAAAAATCCTGGAAAGGATCACTAGCCAAATTAAAAAACAACTTGGATTAACACTCTGGATTAACACCAAAGAAGTCATAAACTGGTTTACCAACATCGAAAATAAGCCCGAATGCACCCTAATCCAGTTCGATATTGTCGATTACTACCAGTCAATATCAAAAGACCTCTTCACGACTGCCCTGGAGTTTGCTACGGTATATACAGACTTAACTGAAGAAGAAACAAACATTATTCTCAATGCAAAGAAATCTGTCCTCATCCATAATGGGGACCAGTGGATAAAAAACACCAATGACAACTTTGACATTATCATGGGATCTCTAGACTCTGCAGAATCTTCGGACCTTGTCGGTCTATTTATACTGTACAACCTAACCGCCCACCGTGAACTGGACGTGGGGGACATCGGGCTGTACAGAGATGACGGGCTCATGGTAGTGAGGAGCTCCACAAGCTTTAAAACAGAGAAAATTAGAAAGGCAATTTACAGTGAATTCGGGAAACTAAATTTAAAAACAATAGTCAACACTAAATTAAAAAAAGTAAACTTCCTAGACGTAACCCTAGACTTAACTAACAACGTTCACCTACCTTACAGAAAACCTAACACTAATCCCTTGTATGTACATCCTAAGTCAAACCACCCCCATCTATAATTAAGCATATACCCACATCAATAGAGAAAAGAATAAGTATGAACTCAGCAAATAAAGAAATATTCCAACAGCACAGTAGTTTTTACAACACAGCCCTGAAAAACAGCGGATACAAAAACTTTGACATAACCTATAGAAACGTTAGTACCAATAATAAGAGAAACAGGAAAAGAAAAATCATCTGGTATACCCCACCGTGCAACCAAATGGTCAGCACCAAACTAGGCCATAAGTTCCTAGCTTTAATTGAAAAGCACTTTCCCACTAATAGCAAACTTAGCAACATCTTTAACAAAAACACATTGAAACTGAGTTACAGCTGCACTGAAAATATAGAAAGAATCATAAAAAGACACAATAAGAAAATCCTAGAAAAACACGCATACCAAAACAGTAATAAAACACATAAACTAAAACTAGATAAAAATAACGAAAAATTATGCGATTGTAGAAACCCTAAAAACTGCCCGTTGGAAAATAAATGCCTCACAAAATCCGTGGTATACCAATGCACTATCTCATCCATTGAGAGCCCTAACACTGATAGGATATACATAGGATCAACAAAGAATAATTTTAAAATTAGATGGAGACAACACAAGAGCTCTTTCAACAATATTCAAAATAGAAATCAGACATCTCTATCCCAATATTTCTGGCATCTAAAGGAAACGAATAAAACACCAAAAGTAAAATGGAAAATAGTAAATAGAACAAGAACCTGTAGAACCTGGGATGACCCATGCCTCTTATGCTTACAGGAAAAACTACACATCATTAAATTCCTAAATAATGAAAAATTATTAAACCATAGGCAGGAGTTAACGGTTTTTTGCCGACATCAACAGACTTTCGCATTAGATAATTAGCATAAAAAAAAAAAAAAAAAAAAAAAAAACATAGCTAAGTAAAATTCTAAAAAGCTCAGCCAAACCCTTAAATAGGAAAAACCCTTTTTGTCGTCGTCAAAAAAACTAAAAAAACAAACTGAAATTCAATGCAAAGCGATCTGTATATTAAACACCCACTTAAATAAACAAATAAATAAATAGATAATCAGATAGACAATAATAAAAGACAATTCTCCAGACACATAACGACTGTAGGCACGCCATAAAAATATCCTTCACTGGGAACCAACTAAAGGATGACCGTAAACATTAGCCTTGAAATAGATACCCTACCCAACCTTAGCAAAACCTCTCAGAGGATGATGAATCTACTGATAAGAATTAACTCCCTGACCACTTAAAGAAGGAAAATAGTATAGCCACTCCCACAATAACAAATTCTGTAAAAATACACGTAAACCGAGAGATAGCTTATTCCTAAAATTTCGCTTGAAGATGAAACATGACTAAACACCTCAATCCAACTTAATTTTATTAATTATTTGGATGATTTCGGCTCTCGTTTTTGAAACATGAGAACTCTTATGTAGCGAAGGAATCATATTTTTAAACAAAAAATATTATTATAATATATTATATATATATATATATATATATATACTTGGCTAAATTATTCAATAATACATACATATATATATATATATATATATATATATATATATATATATCCACGTATAGGATTGTTGTATATGTAATAAATTCCAATAACCAACAAATACTATTCTTAAAAGAGTGCTATATATATATATATATATATATATATATATATATATATATATATATATATATATATTCTTAAAAGTGTGCTATATATATATATATATATATATATATTTGTCTAAGAATAATATTTGTTGGTTATTGGAATTTATTCCATATACATCAATGCTATATTTGCATGGATATGTATATATATATATATATATATATATATTTTTGTATAAATTATTCAATGATATATATATATATATATATATATATATATATATATATATATATATATGTTTGTGTGTGTGTGTGTATGTAATAAGTATAAGAGCAATACTCAGTTATTGTGGGCATCTAGGTTGTTATGTGGTTGTCTCAGAATCTTCACCATATAGAATTGAGTATCTCATCCCTTGTTCCACCGGAAGATTGTGAGTGAGTCGTATAACTCTCTAGATGTCCATATGAAACTTTAAATCATGGAAAGGCAGTAAAATCTATGTATTGTTTTTCTTATGTTTATTATATTGACTGTATATTTTTCATATTTTACATTGAGCGCTGTTCTTGTAGTGTCCTTGTTTGTGTTTAGTATACCATATATCTATCTCTATATATATATAAGATACCATATATCTATCTTTATATATATATATCTTTAACCTTAAGAAATCATTATATAATACCTTGGTCTCGGGAAGCAATCCTTGTATTTGAAACTGTTGGAAAGCGTCGTGAATAAAATTTGGTAAAAAAATGTATTTGGAAGCTGCCAATTGTTACGCTAGCACAAAGTCAAAAGTCATTGTGACTGAGGATTTTAGTGTACTGGGGTTATCTAAACTGTTGAACAGACCAGAAATTGTGCTTTCTCCAAGAAACTGTAATTAAGGTCTGCTAAGTATAGTTGCAGTACAAATCACAGGTGGCCTCGGTGGGGTTTGAACAAACACAAATGTGCCACAGTAGGTGTCTGCAACAGCAACTGGGTAGCCAATCTAGAAGACAAGTGTTCTCAGAAAATGAGAATACACACACACACATATATATATATTTATGACGTCACACATTATGAAATGGACAAAGTCTGATATTTAAGTAAATGCTCTGTTTATAATAAACAATAATATTAATAACATTTACCGGCCTGAGTCAGAAATTTTCATAGAAAATATTCGTCCTCTGACAGGAATCGAACCTGTGTCCTATACGGAACTGTCATTTAGCCTGACGTGCCTTAACTGATTGAGCCACAGAGGGTTGTTCAGTTAGCAAGGTCGATTTTACTGCTTTTTTTGCATGGAAGATTGTAGTTTAAAAGAAAGTAAAATCGACCTTGCTAATCAAACGATCCTCTGTGGCTCAATTGGTTAAGGCACATCAAGTTATATGACAGTTCCGTATAGGATACAGGTTCGATTCCTGTTGCAGGATGCATATTTTCTATGCTCCTGTGTAAGCCTCTTTTTGGATATTAGTAACATTTTCTTCTTTTTTTTTTTTAACTAAGTGTGTATTTTTGTTTTCCATGTCGACAATGTGTTAAAGTTCTCGGAATAATTCTTTAGAGAATAAAATTTGAATAAAATAGACAATTGTAAAATGGTACCTTCCCAACATGGAAAAAATACGCACTCTTAGTCAAAAAAAAAGTTACTAATATCCAAAAAGAAGCTTAGACAGGAGCATCTTTTTAAAACTTTTTGAATTTCCTGTAACTACACAACCTTTTGCTTTTGTTTATCATCACTTGTCATAATGAAATCAAATGATGAAACATGTCAGCAATGACTAAGTACTATTTTTCCAATTGTTTATTTTAGTCAGTTTGTCTTCTCTATGGATTTATTCTGAAAATTTTAACACCCACACACATATATTTAATTAATTAAGAAGACAGTAGATAATGATTGACACTACATTTACATTTTGAAGGTGAAAGTTGATTTAGGAAAATATATGACAAAATGGAAAAAATTTTATGTAATATGTTTTGTCTTTTAGGACATCATCAAAATAAAGTGATGTCTATGTTGATGTGATTACATATGTGTATGAAGGAGAGAGCATTCTGAAAATTTAAATTTAAATTTTTTTCTTTTTTAAATATGTGCTTGGGTATATTTATTTTCTTTTTCTTTTTTGTTTATGTTTTTATCACTTTTGTTATTAAATATGCCACATCGTTTATAATAGAGGATCTGACAAGAAAGAGGAAATGTTGTAAGAACCTTGATGTAAATTTACTGTTGATACTTTAACAATTGAAGCACTTTTATACACATTTTTGTTTTAGTAAATTACTTTCTTTTTTAATTAAAATAGAATTTTTGAAATCAAAATTATTGGTCAGGCTCACTACAGTGAGCAACTAATGCATTTAGTGTGTTGTTTTGTAAAAGATCCCTCTTATGTTCATATAATCTTTTATTTAAATTCCTTGAGGTTTCTCCTGTGTATTCTTTCTGGCAGTTATTACTGATAATAGTTATTCCTTCAAGTTTATTTATTATCATTTTTTGTATTAAGTCTTTTATTGTTTTAGAAATAGTTGTAACAAATTATATGTTGAGTTTAGATAAATTTATTTCAGTTGTAGTTGTGATAGAGTTGGTGGTTAGAATAATATATTTTGATCCATTGTCAGAAAGGTCCCACTCATTCAAATTTTCACATGAGCTATAGCAAACAGGTTTCAGTAGAGATCAAGTAACAGAAAATCTCTTGAACACTCCAACACAAGTCAACAACCTTTTTGAGAAGGTTGGTAGCATTTGCAGGAGGGGTGACTTGCAGCCCTGAGTAAAACAATAGACTTGTACAAAACTAAAATAATATTTTTAATCATTTATGCAGATCTTACACTTAAAAAGTCTTAATAACTAAGAAATATCTAAATAACTGGGAAATATCTTCATAATTGGGCAATGTTTTAATATTTGGCAATGTCTTAATAATTGGCAATATCTTAATAATTCGGAAATATTTAATAATTGGGCAATAACTTAATAATTGGGCAATGTCTTAATAATTGGGAATATCTTAATAATTAGGCAATGACTTAATAATTGACAATGTCTTAATAATTGGGAATATCTTAATAATTAGGCAATAACTTAATAATTGACAATGTCTTAATAATTGAGTAATATCTTATTATTTGGCAATATCTTAATAATTGGACAATTTCTTATTATTTGGCAATATCTTAAGAAGTGGGAAATATTTAATAATTGCGCAATAACTTAATAACTGGGCAATGTCTTAATAATTAGGCAATAAGTTAATAATTGGTAATATCTTAATAACTGGGCAATGTCTTAATAATTAGGCAATAAGTTAATAGTTGGTGATATCTTAATAATTGGCAATATCCTAATAATTAGGCAATATCTTCATAATTGGCTATATCTTAATAATTGGGCAATGTTGTAATAATTGGGCAATATCATAATAGTTGAGCAATGTCTTAAAAATTGGTAATATCTTAATAATTAGGCAACATCTTTTCTCACAGAATATCCTTCATGTTGGAGCCATTTTAAAAAATTCAGTTAATTTTACATACTTGTATTTGTCATTCAACAAATCATCGTAATTTTTTTTTGTTTAATCAAGGAAGGTGAAAATGCCACAATGACACGAGAGGTTACTGGGAGTAGAAGATAAGACTTTATGAGAAGGAACTGGAAACCCACCCCTAAACAGGAAACAAGGAATAAATCTCTACTCCTGTTCAAAAGATGGGGAAGGAGTGTGAACCCAGTGATAGGTAAACCTGTCTATTTTTACTGAAGAAGAAAAAAAGTAGGATATTGAATTAAAATTAGTGAATAAAATTTCAGAGTTTAAGCAGAGATGTTAGAAGTTGCAGAGTTAAACTAAGAGCATGTGCAATTTAAGAGGATGTATTCAGGTAGGGACTGTTAGCTATGTAACCACTGTTCCTTAACAAATTTTAACTACTTATTAAGATTTTAACATAGTTGAAGTTCTGTTGTTTCCTAAAAATGAAAATCTGAAAAACTTAAGTAAAATTCAGGCAATTTTATTTTTGAACACTAGGGAGAAGAAAAAGTTGTAATTGTAAATACAATACACAGTTGTATTAAGTGATGTAGAAACAAAAGACATATTTAAAGACTTTACACACAATGATATGGATGGAAAAATAATATCTTTACATAAACTTTACACTTAATAATATTACAGATAAAATAATATCAGCATTAAAATTTACACTTTTATATAATAAATGCAAATGTCAGTGTGTCACACTTTTTCAAATTTACTCCTAGAATCTGTATCCCAACATATACCATTTTAGAATCAGGCCGACTCCATCAGCAAATTAAAAACATTTTGGGCTTGCAATCCTGAAATTTTGGATTCCTAAGTTTTTATTATTGCGATTGTTTTTGGCAATTTTTTTATGTGATTTTTGTGACAATTTTTTTGTACAATAACAATTTTTATAACTAGGAAATAAATTTGGGAATAATTGAAATTAATTGTGAAATACAGTGAAAGTCATCCATGAAATAAAAATAATTGTTTGTATGGAAATTAAGGACCTTCACTCATCAAATTGTCTTTAAATTAAGAGGCAGCAGAAGAATTATTGTTAAACTTTTAAAAGGTTAGCTTAAATATTAATGCAATACTTAATTGCAGCAATCACTTTTGAGTTCTTTTGTAGTTTATTGTTGCCTTCACATCTACTCCTCCCTACCTATTGTGATGAAGGCCCAAGCAAAAGCACTCTGCTAGAGTTAGCTTAAATGCTTCCTGATAGAGTGGCTTTTAAGCTAGTATTAATAATTAACAGGAAAGACAATAAGAATATTAAACATGATAATACGAAAATAATATAAAAATATACACTTAATATTAATAGAAAAATATAAGTTTTAATCTTTA
Organism: Acanthosepion lycidas; assembly: GCA_963932145.1. Classification (NCBI taxonomy): domain Eukaryota; kingdom Metazoa; phylum Mollusca; class Cephalopoda; order Sepiida; family Sepiidae; genus Acanthosepion; species Acanthosepion lycidas. The sequence continues at coordinate 9,370,076 of OZ010596.1, forward strand.
CACATAACATGAAAGGAAAAATACTAATATTAAAATTAACATTTAGTATATATAAATAATAAAATAACATAGTTTTTAAAGTTTAAAAAATAATATTAAGGAAAATTAATATAATTATTAAAACTTTACATTCAATAATATTAATAGAAGAAATAAGTTTTAAATAATAATAATATTAATTTAGAAAATAACAGGTTTAGACTTTTCACATAACATTAAAGGAAAAATAAAAAATATATATAAATATACATATATATATATATATATATATATATATATATATATATATATATATATATATATGCACACATGCACACACACACATTATATATATATATATATATATATATATATATATATATATATATATATATATTTATCTATATATAGTACAGTAAATAGATCTGTTGGTATATATTCCAGGTGGATCCTCATAATATCAGATATTAAAACTGATCCACAGAGACCCCTCAATGTATTTATTATTCAGAGCATATATTTTATACAACAAAAATCCCAAATTACCTCATGTGGGAATCAGACCCATATGAGGAAAAAGAATAAGGAAGATGCAATAAATTTATAAATAAATATATCGTATTATAAATTAACTGATTTAAAATATGGTTTCTTCACTACACAGGAATTACCATGTTTCAAAAACTGAAGCTAAAACCTTGAAATTTAATTATATAATTAAATTAAAAGCATTAATTCTGTTTTATCTTCAAACATATTTTGGAATAACTTATTTTTAAATTTATTCTATAATTCATAATTTTTTGTTTTTTTTTGTTTCCAAGAATGCAGAGAAATCAAATCACTTAGACATGGGCGGTAGTGTGTTCATTTTTATTAACTATTATTGTATCAATTATGAGTTATTGTTCTTTCTTTTTATTATAATATATATATATAAATAAATATATCAGGTGCCATGAGCAAAGGATTGATAATTCTTGCATTTTGGTCATTAATGTCGACTAGATTTGAAATTTAGTCCAGTTCAATAAACACTATTCAATACCAAACACAGAGGAAGGCTCCAGGAACAGACTTTTTTGTGCTCTCATATATTAAGTAAATAACGAAAAATATACAAAAAATATTTTTTTAATTACTTTCATTTTCATATTCATAACGACAGGAATATAATGTTTTAAGTTTAATTCTGAAAGTGATTGATATAAAATTAACAAAGAAAACTTTAATCATTAGGGACAAGTAATATATTTTTGTGCAAGTATTATAACAATGCAAAAGTAGGTATACAGTAAAAGCATGCTAAAAATCATTGTAATAATTATAAAAAAAATCATTAAGTATAATACTAACTGTATACCTAATTTTGCAGCCCCTTGTATATTAGAACACAATTAAAAGTTTTATTCTAAAATTTGATATTATTTTCCGAACAACCTAATAAAAGGCTAACAAAGTAAGAAAAGTAGATATATGAAAAAGAAAATCTTTGACGAGGCTGTTATTGCAAATATAAAGGGAGAGAAAAATACAGTATATTTAGAACATTGGCTAACAACATTAGATCAACCAAATTATCACCATTAAGTAAATATCACAAAAAGAAATGTGTAGGTTAGGCAAAGAAGTATATAAATAACTGATTGTCACAGCAGTAATTTTTAGTGATGATTATAGGGCCACACCTTTGTGCAAATTAATTATACAGGAAGATATGGAGGGCAATGATCACCTGCACCCTTGTGAAAATTAATTGAAACAAAACCAATAATTCCATTATTATTTACTTTTTTTTCATATGAAACATGACCCAGTGCACATGTTAGTACTTCGTATGTCCATTCCACAAAGTCATTACTTGCAGATTGACCACAGATTCTCGATTGGACTTATATCAGGAGAGTTTCCAGGCCAATCTATAGTATTTTGATTTGCTCACTGGTAAGGCTTGCCAGTGTGTTCATGCAGTGTTACATCTTTCGTACACTTCCTTGAAGTAACATCCATTGCAGACAATGACTGTAGGACAACTAATTGACAACAGAGTCTGGGTTTGATAAAAATCTGAAGCAATCACAGATGACACAATATTTTTCAAGGACAAACAAATGTCATCATACACCCTGAAAATAGATACAACCACTGTAAATGACCTAATCTGAGGAAAAAATAGAAATCGATACTTGTATATATATATATATATATATATATATATATATATATGTGAAAATATATAGAAAATAGGAAAGAACTGGTTAGCTAAACAATCCAAAGTTCTTTAGTATTTTTGTTATTATTTTTAAAAAATAGTGCTCGATACAAAACATATAAATTTCAGAAATAAGTTATTCCAAAAAAAATTTCACTTGAAGATGGAACAGAGCTTACTTTAATTCAATTTAATTCAAATAATTATATTGAAGTTTTCGGCTCTTGTTTTGAAACATGAGAACTCTTATGTAGCGTGTTGGAATCATATTTTTAAATAAATAATTATATATATATATATATATCTACTATCTATATTTCTCTTGTTGTCTGTCTGTCTGTGTATCTGTCGTGGGCGTTGTTACCTCGCCCAGGCTGCATTTCTCACCCGATTTCAATGCGGTTTTCACCACAAGTTTGCAAATGGCTGCCGTAAGGACATGACAGAGGCCGATTTTTGAGTTCAGACTCAGGTTCCGAAAAAATCGATAATCGAAAAAATCTGCTTACAGAAGGAATGATCGCATTTCAACCAAATTTGACACCCTCTTAGAGTCTATCATTAGAAATGTTATCCAGAAGTTTCATGGCCACTGACCCCTAAACAGTGCTGAAAATCGATATAACCCAAAAACTGATATGCTCAGATTGTGTGTGAACCGCATGTCCGTTTTTAGCAAAAACTGGCCGGATTTATGAGGAAGCCATTGGGAGTCACCATGTGAAGTTTGAACTCTGAGCACCCCCCAAACAGAGTGCAAATTGACAATCAGTCAACCCTTAAAGATGTTTTTTTCTGGTTGGGTATTTCCTAAATGCAGATTAATTTAAGGTCACGCTATGCGCGGGAAGAAACAGGTCAGTGTGTGCAGTGGAGTGGAAGAAAACATTTGACCTCAAATTCTGGAATGGGTGCAGGGCCATTGAAATTCGGCTTTTTTATCCCTGCTACCAGTTCTGACTTTGAGCCACAAATGACATATTCGACTTTGTCAACACTATTGCTTTAATCGTAGTAACATCAGCACGGCAAAGGGCACTCCTTTAAAGGTAAGGAAGGGCAAAAATATTTTAATTCATGTGATAACGATTGCTCTATGAGTCATACAATTTTTTAGTCAAGCACGGGCAACGCCGGGCCATGCTGCTTGTATATATATATATATATATATATATATATATATATATATATATATATATATATATATACACACCCATGTGCAAATTAATTGAGACAAAATGAATAATTCCGTTATTATTTACATTTTTTCATATTTTTCCAATGAAACATGACCCAGTACACATGTTTGTACTTCATATGTCCATTCCACGAAGTTGTTCCTTGCAGATTGACCACAGATCCTTGATTGGATTTAAATCAAGAGAGTTTCCCGGCCAGTCTATAGTACTTTGATTTACTCACTGGTAAGACTTGCCTGTGTGTTCTTATGTCCATTCCACAAAGTCATTACTTGCAGATTGATCACAGATTCTTGATTGGATTTAAATCAGGTGAGTTTCCTGGCCAGTGTATAGTATTTTGATTTGCTCACTGGTAAGGCTTACAAGTGTGTCTGTGCAGTGATACAATCTTTGTATGCTTCCTGGAGTAATGTCTATTGAAGACAATGGCTATAGGACAACTAATTGACAGTCAAGGCAATAGTTTTGGGGTGTGATAAAAAACTGATGCAATCACAGCTGACACATTATTTTTCAAGGCCAAAGAAATTTTACCACACACTCTGAAAATAGATTTATATTAATGCACACCACTGCAAATGACCTAATTTGAGGGAAAATAAAATTTGATTACACTTTGTCACTTCAGTGAGTTTAAAAACTGTCCGAATGGTGAAAGAAAGGAAACTAAAGCAGTTGTTTCAATTAATTTGCACAATAAGAGTGTACATTGGATGGACCTGATGCCTTGGCTAGAGTTTAGTGTCCTTCATAGAAACAGACAGACATTATGACTTCGAAAACAACAGTAGGAAGGCAGTGCAATGTTTTGGGTGAGTATTTTAGCCAGTAAAAATGTAGGTCCATTTAAAGTTGTTGCTGATAATATCAAGGTAAATTCAGAAAAGTATTGCAAGTTCTCAAAGAAGATAGAAAATTCTTGAAAAGAAAGAAAAAGAAAAGAGGAGAAAAGTGAAGAAATGAAAGAAGGAAAGAAAAAAGACAAACTGATGGATGGAAAGAAAACATAAAGAAAACTATTGGAAAAATTAAAATGGAAGAAAATGATGTAATCTTATAGGGAAAGAAAAAGAAAATTAGTACACATTATGGAAGAAAGGAAAAAGAGAAAAAGCTGAGAATAAAGGAAAAAAAGGTAAAAGACAAGAAGACATTTCAAAAGAAAAAAAGAGGATGATGGAAAGAAAGACAAAGAAAAATTTTGAAGGAAATAAAAAGAAAGAAATCAAAGAAAATATGAAAAACAATGAAAGAAATCTTATTAGAAAGCAGTCAGCAAGAAAGAAAAAAGAAGCAAAAACAAAGCATGATAGAATGAAAAAATAAAAAAGAGGAGAAAGAATAAATCAAAGCAGAAAAAAGAATAGCATAAGCTAGAGAGTGGGGAAAATAGAAAGAAGGGAGGCAATGATAAAGAGTGAAAGAAAGAAAAAAGAAGAAAGACAAAGAGTAAAAAATAAGAAAGAAAAACAGAAATATAAGAAGAGTGATATTCATAAAATTTCAGTCTTTTTCTTTTTCATTTTGATCATTATTTTAATACACTTTTAATACACTTTTAATACACTTTTAATACACTTTTATTGCCTTAAAATATCTTTTGTTTGATTGATTTTTTTATGGCTTATCAACATTTTTAAGATTATTTAAAGCCTAAGCATATGTTTGGATAGTAAGAATTTTTTTGAGAAATTTTTCTGATACAAGTCACTATTTAACCCATATTTGGGAGGAGAAGAAGGGGATCAATAATTTTCACAAGAGTATTTGCATATAAGTGAATATAATGAACCCAACTGGAATTTGAACTTGGCTATCTGATTTCTTATTCTGAGGCATCATCCATTACACCAGCCACACATCCAATCTTACAGCATTCCTGAGTGGGTCTTAAAAAACTTTAAAGATGACTGAAGATCTTCTTTTATAATTATATTTAAATATTTATTTGAGAAGGAGAGTATATTTTTGCATGACAAAGTTGGTTATTGCCCACCTTGCCCCCCCCCAAAAAAAATGTTTCAAAGTTTAATGGAATAGTTACAGTCTGTTTTTTTTTTTTAATAAGTTTACCCTAAACAAGGTGATATAGTTTTATAAGATGCAATGGATTATTAAAGAATCTGAGAAAAAAAAAAAAAAGGAAAGAGGACAATAAAAGAATATGAATGAAGGAGACAGAACATGATGATGAAAATTGTATTTAAATTTTTAAAGATTAAAGTTGACTGGAAAGCAAGAAGCTGGAAGAGAGTTTCACATATGAGAAGAAGAGAAACAGTATAGAACTTATGATTGCATCTAACCATTCCAACTATAGAATGTAGAGATCTTGCTACTAATCTAATACTACTCTAAAATTTATAAAGTCAAAGAGGAAAACATCATTCAGTATTTCTAATGTTATATTCCGAGATAATAGGAATATATACTTGAAAAACATGGTGGATAAAATAAGTAAAGGTTTATTGTAAAAAACCAATACCTTAAGAATAAAGGTAACAGTTATGCACAAGGTTGTTGCAAGTCAATCCAGTAGTGAGTACTACTATTGGAAGGTTGGTAGTTCTTGTGTAATTGAGTCATACTCAACAGATCTGAGCTAGTGTATTTACTAATCTCTCCACATGATCAGATGTGGCACAGGGCCGAATTTAATGTGGGGTATCCAGGTCTGTAGGCTCAGCCAAAAATTCCCCTGGACCCTGTATAAAATTGGGTTGGGTAGCTGTTTCCTCAGATACGAGACTCTGCCCTTCAACTAATTTGGGGATCCTCTCTGCCTCTAGGTTGAGAGTTTGACCAGCACAGCTGGAACGGATCCCAGCTAGTCTCTATCATCCATTAACTTACAGATACTTATAGGTAGTTACTACTTATAGTGTAGTCACTCATGGGGGTGACAGGTTATTCCATTACATCACCTAAGCACCTTTGGATTCCTATGTTACACTTTGTGTCATCAGATACACTATCCTAAAAGATTGCTCAAATTTCTCAATCCCTTAATATATTGTTTAGTTTCTGAAAAGCATCTTTCAGTATTCCTAAGCACGTCTGTAGTCCTATGTTACACTTTGCTACCTGGGTACTTGAATTTCTATACCTGTTTCATTCTGTCACTGCCTCTGATGCTTAATTCACATTTTGGTTCTTTGATTACAGCAAAGAATTCCAATGTTTTCAGGGTTCCATTCCTGTTTCAAAAGACTAATTCAATCAAGTGACACTGAATCCAAAACAAAGAAAACTGCAGTTAGAATAAACAGATGAAATTCCAACAAATGGAACCTTTTCTATGTGCAGCTTAGAGTCAATTTTTTAAGAAAATAAGGCAATTATAAAGGATTTTTACAAGAGAGAAATTGACGCTTTAAATTTTTGAAAATCAAAGTTGATTGGAATGCAATAAGCTGGAAGGGAGTTCCAAAAGCAAGAATTGTGAGCAAAGAATCTGTTAGCACAGAACCTATGGTAATATCTAGCAATTCCAACTGTGCTTAAATTCATAGAGTTGTAGTACAAAAGAGGAAAGCTTATCAGAACAATTATCATGAAAATATTTGAAGAAAAATCAGAGAGAAGCCCTTATGGAGGTGGGAAAGTGACTATAGCTGAGATGCCAGGTCAAGGCCAATAACATCATATGCATACATATATAAACTAAGAAAGAGAGATACAACAAAAATTCAAAACTTCAACAAATCAATGTTGCCTATGAATTCACTTAATAATAATTCAGACAATACACATTGGTTACAGGACCACTATATTATCATGACAATTATCTTGCTATATATCCAATAATAATTTAATTGAAATATCATGAAGCAACAGAACATAGCAAGTAATTTGACAAATTATTATCAATAGCTTGAAAGTACTATATTACATAAACATTAAAAACACTACACATATGTCAAGCATTATCCATAACAAGCAAAAAAGGGGACATTAATGAAATTTCATCAAATTTATGAGCAGACATATTAAATATACCTCATAAATAAAAAAAAAAATATAACATAATTGATGTGTGAAAACATGATATGCAAAAAAAAAAATTGTATAATATGTAAAGAAGTAATATTTATTAAATATAAAATACTCTTCAGATATTAAAATCTAATAGAAAATTTGCGATCTATCTTTAAGAGAGAATTATATGAAACTGATAATATTCTTGGGAAGCAAGAAAAACTGATGGAAGTAATTCTAAAGCAATACAGAAAAAAAAATCCTAAAACAAACAAAATCAATGGTTTAAAGATTGATGAAGGTTATAGAATATCAAGGAACACATATTAGCATACAACATAATAAAATAATAATTTATTAAATTATATACAATATTGTTTTAATCAAAAATATGTTTATATGACTTATATCTTTGGGATTTATTTATACATTTATCAATAAGTATAAAATATGCTATGATTAGTTTTTTGCATCATAAAACATACAAGTTGTCAAACTATTTATTATTAAAAATACTGATAGATATCATAAGCTGAAAGTCATTCAATATATAAGCAGTCATATAAATATAAATATAAGTAATTCTGAAAATTTACCAACATAATTTGGTTAATACCAATTTTGAAAATAGACTGATTTGCATAATAAAACAAGGCATAGATTGGCTTGCATAATAGAACCTGACATAGATTGACTTTCATAATGAAACCTGGAATAGATTGGCTTGCATAATAAAACCTGGCATAGATTGACTTGCATAATAAAACCTGGCATAGATTGGCTTGCAAAATAAAACCTGGCATAGATTGACTTGCATAATAAAACCTGGCATAGATGGGCTTGCATAATAAAACCTGGCATAGAATGACTTGCATAATAAAACCTGGCATAGATTGGCTTGCATAATAAAACCTGGCATAGATTGGCTTGCATAATAAAACCTGGCATAGATTGACTTGCATAATAAAACCTGGCATAGATTGACTTGCATAATAAAACCTGGCATAGAATGACTTGCATAATAAAACCTGGCATAGATTGGCTTGCATAATAAAACCTGGCATAGATTGGCTTGCATAATAAAACCTGACATAGATTGTCTTGCATAATAAAACCTGGCATACATTGACTTGCATAATAAAACCTGGCATAGATTGACTTGCATAATAAAACCTAGCTTAGATTGGCTTGCATAATAAAAACTGGCATAGATTGACTTGCATAATAAAACCTGGCATAGATTGACTTGCATAATAAAACCTGGCATAGACTGACTTGCATAATAAAACCTGACATAGATTGGCTTGCATAATAAAACCTGGCATAGATTGGCTTGCATAATAAAACCTGACATAGATTGGCTTGCATAATAAAACCTGACATAGATTGGCTTGCATAATAAAACCTGACATAGATTGACTTTCATAATAAAACCTGGCATAGATTGGCTTGCATAATAAAACCTGGCATAGACTGACTTGCATAATAAAACCTGACATAGATTGGCATGCATAATAAAACCTGGTATAGATTGGCTTGCATAATAAAACCTGGCATACATTGACTTTCATAATAAAACCTGGCATAGATTGGCTTGCATAATAAAACCTGGCATAGATTGTCTTGCATAATAAAACCTGGCATACATTGACTTGCATAATAAAACCTGGCATAGATTGACTTGCATAATAAAACCTGGCATAGATTGGCTTGCATAATAAAACCTGACATAGATTGTCTTGCATAATAAAACCTGGCATACATTGACTTGCATAATAAAACCTGGCATAGATTGACTTGCATAATAAAACCTAGCTTAGATTGGCTTGCATAATAAAACCTGGCATAGATTGACTTGCATAATAAAACCTGGCATAGATTGACTTGCATAATAAAACCTGGCATAGACTGACTTGCATAATAAAACCTGACATAGATTGGCTTGCATAATAAAACCTGGCATAGATTGGCTTGCATAATAAAACCTGACATAGATTGGCTTGCATAATAAAACCTGACATAGATTGGCTTGCATAATAAAACCTGACATAGATTGACTTTCATAATAAAACCTGGCATAGATTGGCTTGCATAATAAAACCTGGCATAGACTGACTTGCATAATAAAACCTGACATAGATTGGCATGCATAATAAAACCTGGTATAGATTGGCTTGCATAATAAAACCTGGCATACATTGACTTTCATAATAAAACCTGGCATAGATTGGCTTGCATAATAAAACCTGACATAGATTGGCTTGCATAATAAAACCTGGCATACATTGACTTGCATAATAAAACCTGGCATAGATTGACTTGCATAATAAAACCTGACATTGATTGGCTTGCATAATAAAACCTGACATAGATTGTCTTGCATAATAAAACCTGGCATAGATTGACTTGCATAATATAAACTTAAATAGATTGGCTTGCATAATAAAACCTGGTATAGATTGACTTGCATAATATAAACTTGAAATAGATTGGCTTGCATAATAAAACCTGGCATAGATTGACTTGCATAATAAAACTTGGCATAGATTGACTTGCATAATAAAACCTGGCATACATTGACTTGCATAATAAAACCTGACATAGATTGACTTGCATAATATAAACTTGAAATAGTGTATATTATTCTATCCTAAAACTGTTAACAGGAATTTAACAAAAATAACAAATATAGTCAATCAGCATTTTTTAAATTTCTGTCTCTCAGGCAAATTTAAAACATATATTTTTTTTTAATCATGTCAGCCCAAGCAAGGTCGAAATTGCCGCTAATATGCAAAGGATTACAGGGAATGAAAGCGAGAGAAAAGACTGAGCATAGTGACGATTGGGGAAAGGAAAAAAGATGAATGGGATTCAAGAAGACAGCTGACAAGTGATGTTGCATTTGAATTTTTGAAGATTGAAGTTATCAGAGATGCAAGTAAATGAAAGTGAGTTCCACAGACGGGAACTGCAAGAAAAGAAACTGTTGGAGTAGAAGTGGCAGTTTCATTTAACTATTTTAACAGTAAAAGGGTGGGACCTAGTTGTAGTTGGGGAACTAGAGAAAAAGTTTGTCAGAGCAGTTGTCATGAAAATATTTGTAGGAAAGACAGAGGGAAGCCACGTCACATCAGTGAGAAAGTGACTGAAGTGGAGATGCCAGGACAGTACTGATTACATTGCAGATCCTTCTTTGGATTTCATCAAGAACCTCAAGATGAATAGCAGGAGCACCAGACCAAATATGGCAGCAATATATGGATGTGTGGGTGGCGTAATGGTTAATAAGTCTAAGAATTAGAAATCGAAGAGCCAAGTTCAAATCCCAGTTGGGTTTGTTACATTCACTTATATATAAATACTCTTGGGAAAGGTATGAATCTGTCTTTTCTCCCACAGCTATGGGTTGAATGGCAGGACAGACTACATCCTATAGCCTTGGTTGCCAACCAGTCTACCACAGAATGAAACTGCAGCTTACTGTGGAAAATCTTCTGTCTAGTCTTGAAATGAAAGAGTGGACCAAACATGTGTTATGTATCACATTTGACTTACTGACAATAGGAAAACACTACAGAACACTCTGGTAGGTAATCGATCAATACTTGATTAACAAATAATAAAAAAAAAGGATTTTGTTTATATTTTATTGTTTATGAATAAGATTAACTCCACTTTGTTGTTTTTGAAGAAATATTGATAAATGTTAATTCAGTATCAATATAATTTTATCAGTCTTTCTTTATAAGTATCTTATATTAAAGCCACTTGTTTGTTTTTAAGCTGAAGCAAACAGAGATATAAAATTAAAGGAATACTGTTCTGATTCAAAACTTGTGATAATCAGGCTAGTGACATACGAATACATCAGCATTCTGTTGCTAAAATATTTGGATAAAATTAACTTTGGAATATTAAATAATTTTAATTTTAATTTTTTAATGTTTGCAATTATTTCAATGAGTTATTTCTTTATTTCTTTCAAATCCATTTCAAAGAAGAAAATTAAATTTAACATTTTATTTGAAATTTTATTAAACAAGAAAGCCAGAGGCTTAAAATTTAAAATCTATCACCGTTTCAATTTTGTTTTTCTTCAGCATTTACTTGATAATTTTTAGCAAACTGCTTTGTTTTTTTCTTGTTTTCTTCAGATAACATTGGAATGTTTTTAAATGCTATTACCACTTCACTTACTTTTTTTAGCAAAATGTAAAATCTTTTTAAAATTTTGATTATATTTTATCAGGACAATTTAGTTGAATTTATCATTTGTATTATTTGCTATTTACATCAATTATTTGCTCTCAGACTAATATCCTCATGTTTGTTGTTGTTTTCCCATTGCTTTGGCCACTGTACACTTCGACCTTCTTTAGGTGTTTGATTTGAGTTGTCCTTCTCCTAGACTAGTTTCCAATAGAGGCTGCAGTCTATCTTGCTATTTAATCCATAGGGGAAAAGAGATGGATTTATATTTTTTCAAGGAGATTTGTATGAAAGCGAATGCAATGGTCTTGGTTGGAATTTGAACTTGTCATTGTCATTTTTGAATCAGAACAGTATTCCTTTAATTCCTTCTCTCATTTCCTGTAATGATAATTGCTGCACAACATGCGTATCAATTTCTGGGACTATAATTTAAAAAAAAATTATTGTTAATAAAAAATGTCATTAACCACTGATATAATATCAGTCCTCTTATATAGCAGTGAATGCTGGACAATCTCTTAAGAAGAGATTTGAAGCAACAGAAATGTGGCTCTACAGAAATATGGTAAGAATACAATGGACTGAACATGTGAGCAATGATGAAGTTTTAGAGAAACAGAAACAAAAAAGACACATACTTAACATCAGGAAGAGAGAGTTGAAATTTTTAGGGAACATAATGAGGAAAGAGGGCGTGGAAAATTTGACACTCACAAGGCAGATTGAAGAGGAATGGTGGTTCTGTAACAGAGGAAAATAACGCATAACTTAGTGAACCTGAGTAAATGTGGAAGAGGCTTTAGGAGAAATAACTAAAAGACACAATTTTTTAAAGAGATACAAAGGACAGGAAATTGTGGAGAGCCATGATCGCCAACGTCCTGAAAAGTCATGGCACATAGAATGGTTCTCATCTTGTTTGTTATAGTCATAATGTTTCGGTCGTTGTTCTATCCAGTGTTCTTCAAGTCCCTGATTTATTTAATGATATTGAAGGAATTTTAAACTAGATTTTTATTCAAACTGCAGGGGTAGATTGTTCTCATTCTGCTTTGTGTCCTCTTTCTCTTGATGAAGAAAAGACTTGAAGCAACAGAAATGTGGTTCTACAGCAGGATGCTGAGAATGCTGAGGTGGACTGAACATGTAAGCAATGACAAAGTGTCAAGGAAACTAAACAAAAAGGGCACTTTTGCTTAGAACTAGAAAGAGTTAAAATTTGTAGGGCACATAATAAGGACAGAAAGCTTGGAGAATATGGCACTCAAGGACATTGAAGCTAAGACAGACAGAGGAAAGCAGCGAATAACCTACTCGTAGCTTATGTAGGACAGGAAGTTGTGGAGAGACATGATTGCCTATATCCTAAAAAACACAGCATATACAAGAAGAGAAAGACTACTACCTCATAAGATAATCAAGTGGTGAACTTTTGAACTCTTGAACCTGTATTTTTTTTGCCTAATAATGTTCCATTCTCTGCTGGCTGTACTAAGAGACAAGAATTTGTACCTTTTCTTTTTTTTAATATTTTCTTTCAATCACCTTATTCTCTATTGCTACGTTGTATTTATTACTTTGATTTTATTCTATGTTGGTTGGTGACCTCCCTTTCCCCCACATACATGATCTGGCATACATGACTTTTTAGTTTCTCCATGGCAGAAGCAATATCAAATGAATCAATTGAGAAGAATTAACGAATACAAGTTAGCTCCCATATCGATGTGTTAGAGGTAGAAAATTATAATTAATACAGGATTTTTGTAAATTTATAATACCAGATATTTTTTATAAACGTACAGTCTGTCTGAAGTTATTATGCAAATCATATAAACCTCAATAATTCGAATTTACTTTGAAAAATATTTGTCAAAGTTTAAATGGATTAATTTAGACATCAAAACAAAGCTTGAGTAAAATGTTTAGGTACTTTCAACATTTTTTATTAAAGTTATGTCAAACTAGAAAATCACTTTTATTACAATAACAAGGTAATAAAATCAACAATTAATCAACACCTATAATAGAACAAATAAGAAATATATATGATAAGTATTTGAAGCATTTACATCTTAATACAGTGACCCTCCTCAATAAAAGATAGCAATCTATTATCCATTGATTTTGCAAATTGTTTTACTTCCGCAAGTTCAATTTCCGACATCGTGGTTTAATTGTTTTTGATATATTTTCTTTGATGCCATATTGTTTGCCACGTTCATATAATATTATCTTTTTTTCAAGCGGATTCAAATTGGGACTTACTGGTGGCCATTCTATTATCTTCTCTCCTGTAAACCTTTTACACTCAAAAAATTTCTTCGATACATAAGAAGGAGAATTATTGTGCATAAATATACATTTTACTTTGAAAATGCGAGGCTGCAACTTGTTCCATTCAAAGAAGTTCTTGTCCATGAAATGGCATAAGTTAGCACTATTCAGTGTAACTTCTCCATCGACTTTGAATGGTTCAATAATGGTTTGGTTGACAATTCCAGTCCTTGCTGCCTTCATTTAGCCACAGGCAAGTCTGAATTGGATAAAATCCACCCATTGGCCCATCCATCAGGTCCATTGATTGACACTCGTTATTGCCCATGAAAATTACTTCCTGTATTTCTTGGCTCAATTTTGACACTTTAAAATATTTGTGTTTTCTTCGAAGATTCCTTGACTGATCCCAATTTCCGAAGGATTCTGCACCTTTCGTCCTTCTTGACTCCCTCAGTTCCAGCCTGTTCAAAGATCTAAGCACTGATCAAAAGTGGTTGCTTTCGCTAACACGATTTAGTTCAAGTTCACTTCGAGGAGACAAGTTCTTAAAACCCTTTTCCTTTGTCGGGTTACCTCCTGTTAATTTTCGGAGACGCTCTCAGGACTATAAATAGTCTGCGATAATTTTTTATCACTCTTTTCTGATCTTATCCGCCAACATGTAACCTCTTGCGGAGATCGCGTTTCCTTTGGGAAACGCATGAACAAAACACACATGCACACGCACACATACGTATGCACATGAAGTCACTATACATACTCTGCACATGCACACGCACACATACGTATGCACATTAAGTCACTATAATACTCTGGACCAAAACGGTTTTCACGTTCATTTGTTACGCGATCATTGTCTTTGTCGCTTGTACACCTTGTTAATACATAATCATTTGTTTGTGCATATATATTGTTTCTTGTTGTTTCTTTACATTTCTTTATGCGGACTCACATTCTGAGTTCGCCATATTTGTCTATATTTTTTATGTGCAGGGGTTATCAGAGAAAATACAAAGGATCCGCGGTCCATATAACATCAGGACAACCTTCAAAAGCTTGACAACACTTCGCAGATATCTCTCCCGAGTAAGACCCCCATAAAGGAGAACATGACTAAAGACTGTGTACGCTATCCCGTGCATCCGCGGAAATAAATATAAAGGGGAGACAGGACGCCCTCTTAAGGTAAGGCTTCAAGAACATCAGAAAGCTGTAACATGAGGGGAAGTGGAAAAATCAGGCGTGGCTGACCACATATGGAGAGAGAAGTGAGATGACCGTCATCTGTGGGATCAGGTTGAGATCATAGGCAAGGAACACCATTGGAAAATCTGTAAACTTAAGGAATCAGCACATATGCTATGCCACAAAAATCTCCTGAGCCGGCCAAGCATAGAAATGAATACAATATGGGAACCAGTAATAAAGAGTGCCAGAGAAAAGCTATAATAACAAAGAAAATTGCAATATGAGCTCTGGTAAAAACATAAAATGATAACAACAAAAAATTGCAATATGAGCACTAGTAAAAATGATTGCTGAAGACATTAGGTTTATAATACCCAGAAATTTATACACAGATGTCCTCAAGGACACATGGTACAGTGGATAAAGGCGTTGGTTAGGTCCAGTGACAGGACCCAAAGAGTGTTAGTTCAATATCCGGTTAAAGCAGTGGAGAACTTAGAGATGGGAATTAACAGGAGATAACTGATATCAATTAAACATGGCACGTGGAACTAGAAAAGTGAGCGACATTCCAACCAGAGCGTACAATGGCCGAAACGTTGTAATAAATATGGCGACGAAGATGAGGACAATAGTCCGAATAATATAAATGATCTGCCATATTTTTTGTGGGTATTTCAGCGTGTTATTCCCAGTTTCAAACGTTTCAACGTTAATAACTCCCGAAACAAGTTGGGAATCGCATTTGCAACACATTTGCTTCTAGTTCTCAATTTAGTAATACAGTGTAACCCAGATATAAGATACACGGATATAAGAGAAACCCGGATATAAGAGAGATTTTATATGGTCCCAAATTAGAGCCTGTGTTAATGTATATATAATAGGCTAAACCCGGATATAAGAGACTTATTATCAGGTCCCGACAACTCTCTTATATCCGGGTTACACTGTACTTTCAACATCCTTCTCCATTGATATACTAATGTGGACATTCTCTCACTCAGTAACTTTCTTTTCAGTATTTGTTAGATTCTTTACCCATGTTTAATATGCACAATAACGTCAGACTGCAGTTTTTTTTTTTTTTAAATAAAAATATAATAACTTTAATAAAACACGTTGAAACTATTGAAAAATTTAACTCGTTTTGTTTTGATGTTTAAATCAATCATTCAAAATTCAAAAAATTTTCAAAGCAAATTCAAAGTTCATGGTGATTTTCAAGTCCGAAAATACAGGCATCCAGTGAGGATCGAACTCACTCGTAATTGTCCTAGCGAGACAAGCTGTCTAACCATTACACAGTCGACGTGTCCAAATTCGCAGTTTATGGGATTTGATTAATTAGTCAGTTATGTGCCATGTGTAATACACGCTTAGGCGATCATGTATCTTTCGATACATGACTGACGAGGCAGATTTTTTCCCGCAATAGATTGCTATTTCTTTCTGCGGTTGATCAGTTTCTATCCAAGGCTATAGAACTGGTTTATCATGCTATTTACCCATAGCTGGGGGAACAATGGTATTAAGTGAATGCCATGGATCTGACTGAAATTCGAACTCAGCTCTCTGATTTCTCAATCCGAGCCGCTATCCATTATTTCACCATGACTCCTCTATTTGATTAATGCTATAATTTTCATTATAAAAATCAGACTTGATTAATATTGATTTTTATAATGAAAATGATATTTTATGGAGGGCATTAATTTAAAATTTTCCGAATGTTACGAAATATGGCAGGTATCTCGTGAGACAGACTTGTTAACCGTTACACCACGCCGAGGTGACCCAATAGATGAAATGTTACGAATGCAGCAACCAAAATGTGGACACCAGATTATTTAAATCAATGGACACTAATGATAATTCCTTATTTCAGATTTATAGACAGAAGTCAGAATATGAAAAACTTATCGATATTGTGGATTTAATATCGCAATATAGCGACTAGGTAATATCAATGTTATCTATTTAGACACGACAAGTATTTTAAAATGATTTCTAATTTAATCGAAAAAATTGCTTCTTTACAAATTTAGAGTAATTAAAATAGTTAATCATTTATAATTGACGAAGAAAAAAACCTGAAAGGAAGAAGTATGGGTGGGGTGGGGAAGAAATGGAAAAGTCTTTTAAACTCTTTTTGGAGGTATCTAAATTTAATTCTTTCAATTCAATTGATTTTCATTAACCATTCCAATTAGAGGTGTGAAAAAAAATCCAACAGTACCACCAACGAAAAATTTAATATTCAAATTTTTAAACTTTGGGGGAATTAAAATATTTTTTTATACTAAATATTCAACATCAAGCAATAAATAACTAAAAAGAGTAGAAAAAAAAAGAAAAAAAAGAACGATATTTTATTTCTGTTTTTCTAGGAAAAAAGGCAATTGTCTCTCAAAAGAAGGTGTTTTAATTAAATCTAATTTTAGAAAATCATTTCTGCTGAAATTATAATGCATAAGATGTGCATTGCTAAGCTTAGTCTGGCATAAGGCTACAAAAACAAAGTCCATAAATTTAATTTATATTTAATATTGCAGTGAACTCTACATACATATATACATTTTTGTTCCACGTATGCTATTTTTCAAGGATTCCAATTCTTCTGGAAGTCTTTGATAACTGATCATTTGGTTCTCCTCCTTTTTGTGCTTTAAAGCATCCTAATCAACAACTGAATGTCATCGATTTTGGGGTTTTATTGAAACGGATAATTTGTGAAGCTTAAGAGGCCTAAACCAGTTTTGTAGATAAAATCAAATATTATTTCATTTTCTTTCTCTTTCGGAATATAACCAGCATTTTTCGTGGATTTGAAGCCCATTTTAAAATTATGTCGCTAAATTGACAGGCTCTCAGTGTTTATAGCTGCCATTATAACAACTGAGACAAAAAAATCGTTTTAATAGGGATATACATACATTGTCGCCCCTGAGTGTTGACTTCAATCTTCACTTTATATATATATATATATATATATATATATATATATATATATATATATATAGATAGATAGATAGATAGTGCAATCTCACCTTTATACAAGTTTCCATTAAAAACGACTGACATGGCACTGTTGTTATTTTGGGTTTAGTAACTTTGTTTTTTACGTGGGACATGTCGTATCTGAATGTTGTAGTGTTACATTCCTTGCTGGCTTGTACCTTGTCAGTCGTTTTTAATGAAACATATAAAAGATGGCTCGCTGCCCAAATACACAATTTATTACATTACATGAACCACCAGCCAGGTTTTGATTGCATAGTGTTAGTGTGTTTTTTTTTTTGTTTCTCTCCACAATTTAACATTTGATCTATGCTACTGGACTTCATAATTTCATTTGCAATTTTTCTGAGTTTATTTGTTTTTTCAAAGAATTAACTATTTTGTTATTATTTTCTTAATTGTTTAATATTTTTGCTTCCAATTATCTTCCTTGTCTGTTTGCATTGATAATGATATAATTCTAAAAATGCATTGAAAATTAGAAAGACAGGGGTTGTCAGTAGTCAGGAATCAATTCCAAAAATTGCTACTAGAGTAGAGCTTTTACATGTATTTATCACATGTATTGCCAACAATTTCACTATCAAAATCCATTGAAAATCAGGAAGAAAGGATTGTCCATGGTTAGGAATGAATATAAACATTACTGATCAAAAATTGCTAATGGACATGGTAATATTAGCCATTTCCTTATAAGGAAACATCCGGTATTCACTGACCGAGCAGTCAGTGCTAATTTCAGTTGAAATTTAAGAAATCTTTCTCTTAATTCTTCAGGAAAATAGTTTTCTCAGATCCAGTATCTGTTATTGCTATTTTTAGTATTAAAGAGGTTTTTCTTTATAAACTTTTTGTTTGAAATAGTGTGGAGCAACATCTGAAGTATGTCATTATTTGCTCATCTTGTTTTGTGCAATTTAGTTGTTGAAAGTCCTTATGTGGATTCTGCTGTTAGGTATAGTTCTTTGTGATTGTGTAGTGTCAGTCCACAAGTTCTGAGGAAGAATGGTCTTCACTAAGACCACAGGTTTTATACGCTCAAAGTCACTTTTAACCATTTATCTAAGAAATCCTTTGTATACTGCTGACGAGGCTATTATATGTATAGTGTATAATAGGGCTTGTTACAAATATGCAAATACATTGATAATACTTTTACAAGAGAAAAAATAAGGAATAAAATGACTGTCAGTGTTTTTTTTAATCATTTCACTCCAAGGAAGGAGATAAAGCCACTAAGATGCAAGGGCTTACATTGAGTGAAAGAGAATGAGAAAACTTTAGGAGTAGGAACTGGAAACCCAACCCTAAATAAGAAACAAGGGATAAAGAGACTGGGAAGTAAGTACGCTTTACCGATATAATATGGCTATCTTATGTATAATATAAGTAATTCAGAGAATATATATTACGTATCAGATTTATTTTGATCCTCTCAGCTTATGGTCATGATTTAAGGAGCTCATTTGTTTGCTAAAAGTAAAAAAAGAAAATGTCAATGTTACTCCATGTCTTCCAAAGAGACATTTAAAGATCTCCAAATGCTTGGGTTATCACATACAGTGGGGGAAAATAAATATTCGTACACTTGAAAAATTGTATTTTTATGAATGTAAAAGCCTTAAATAAAACAAATCTCCTCACATTTTATGTATAAAGGCACATACTATTAAAAAATTATAATAAACTTAATTAATTCTTATTCTAACAGAAATTAATGCATTTTTTAAAATTCTAACTGGTGAAAAAAGTATTCGTACATATCAATTATTAGAATAAAATATTCAATTAATTATGAAAAAAGCATATTCTAGAATGTTCCAGTAATGTTATCAGTAATTATAGCTAACGCTATTAGCCATTATCAGAGCATTCTGCAATTTCTAGTCTTACGAGAAGGTTCTAATAATGCCTAAAGGTAAAGAATTGACTATTTCACAAAAACAACACATTTTGTCTTTTTGGAAAGATGGTAACAGTTACAGAACGATTTCTTACAACCTGAATATTCCTTCTACTACAATTGCTTCGTTCATTGCAAGGTTTAAAACTCGTAACAGCGTCCAAAACCAAAGACGAACAGGTGCTCCGAGGAAGATTTCTCTAAGATCAGCAAGGATATTAGGACGCCAGATTCAACAAAATCCACAGGTTACCCGATAAGAGCTGCAGGAACATCTACGTGCATTAGGGATTAAAGTAACCAAGCGTACAATAAGTAATGAACTACACAAAAACAGTCTGAAATCACGCATCCAAGGAAAACTCCACTCCTCTTGAAACGACATGCTAGGCTAAAATTCGTTAGAGAGCATAAGGATAAAGAATATTTGTTTTGGGAAAAAGTACTATGGACAGATGAAACTAAAATAGAGTTGTTTGGTCATAATTATCGAAATCATGTGTGGAGGAAGGACGGTGAAGCCTACTTACCAAAGAACACGTTGCCAACTGTAAAGTTTGGTGGTGGCAGTATCATGATCTGGGGCTGTTTTTCTGCAAAAGGTGTTGGCAGAATATCAATAATAGATGGCAAAATGAATGCCGAAAGATACCAGAAAATCCTGCAAGACAATTTAATGCGTTCTGTTGAGAGACTTCGGCTACCTCCTGATTGGGTTTTCCAACTGGATCCTAAGCATACCGCTAGATCTACAAGGAAATGGTTAGCTGAAAGCAACGTTGGTGTCTTGCAATGACCAAGTCAGTCCCCAGACTTGAACCCAATCGAGAATTTATGGCTATATCTGAAAATTCAAATTGGGAAAAGAGCACCAACAAATATCAAGAATTTTAAGACAATATGCCAGGAAGAATGGGACAAAATATCACTAAATGTGTGCAAATCATTAGTTGAGACGTACAGGAATAGACTGGTAGCTGTTGAACTCAATAAAGGATATTCCACAAAGTATTAATTAGTTAATATGCTTTTTTATTTTGTACGAATACTTTTTTCATCAGTTAGAATGAAAAAAATGCATCAATTTCTGTTAGAATAATAATTAATTAAGTTTATTACTATTTTTTAATAAAATGTATCTTTACACATAAAATGTATCTTTACACATAAAATGTATCAAAATTTGTTTTAGTTAAGGCTTTTACATTAAAAAAATACAATTTTTCATGTGTACGAATATTTATTTCCCCCCACTGTATCTTCCAACCCAAAACAAAAATCTGCTTTTTTTTTCTCTTTTTAATGATATTAATGATTAATAATGATATTAATGAGTAATGATTTTAATGATATTAATGATTAATGATTTTTAATAAAATTAATGATTTATGAATTTTAATGATATTAATGATTAAAGATTTTTAATGACATTAATAGTTAATGATATTTAAAGATATTAATGAGTAATGATTTTTAATGATATTAATGATTTTAATGACATTAATGAGTTTTTAATGACATTAATGATTAATTAATTGTAATGATAGTGTAGCCGAACACCAAAGATTTCAAGGACATTTCAATGTTGCCGTATGAAACTTTCATCTGTCTACGATTTATTACCGAGTGAATACAATAATTGTGGTACAAGGCCGAAAATAATGGGGTCAAGGGTGGTTGATAGTAACTATCCTAGATTTATAAAATCCCATTCACTAGCCATTCATTCATTACAATTTACTCATTCACCATAAGAATCAATGCGTCACCATTCGCTTCTACATACACCAAAATTTGAGGACCAAAAAGGGTACAATTGTCTCCCAAAAGATATCTGTTTTAATTAAACTTAATTTTAGAAAATCATTCCTGCTGAAGTTATGATGCATAAGAAGTGCATTGCTAAGCTTAGTCTGGTATAAGGCTGCACAAACAGAGTTCATCAGGTTCTCCTCCATTTTGTGTTTTAAAGCATCCTAATCAACAATTGTCATCGACTTCTGGAGTTTATAAGAATCTATCCATCACCATTAGTTCCTACATACACCAAATGCCTCACACACACAGGGCCCCTACCATGACTTAAAATTTTAATATTTATAATTCTGTATACAAAAATATATATAAAAATTATACCAAATGATTGGGGGGGATTGTTGGTGATGACCCCGAAAAACTGAAAATGAATGATCTTAATTGTTTGTCTTGTAATGAAAAAAAAAAACGAGTCAACACGAATATAACGCTGCCAGCGTGAAGGCATGAACTGAAATGTGCTTAATGTGATGGGGTTCTTGCACATGTTGGAATTTTTCGTTAGTTGATTAGTTACGAAGAGGAATTAATCAAACAATTTGTATAAATCTTATGGAACTCTCTTGTCATTATGTTCATTCCTCTGGGTTGCCAAGTTAATAATTTGCTTACGTAAACACCTTTTTAGAAGCTGAAAGGTCAGTAGATTATGAATATTTTTTTAGAATGTGCACCTTAAGATGTTTGTCGAAATTACAGTCGTTTTTAATAAAATGTTCGGCAAACTCCGTTGATGTCACATTGTTGTGTCTGACATCATACCTGTGTCCATTTAATCTTTTATTTAATTTCTGTTGTTCAACCCACATAAATCAAGTCATGTTTGGTAGATTGAGTGGCGTATATTAAACAGGAATCAGTACAACTGCCACCCTCTGTAGAAATCGTAATGTTTCGTGATATTGTAGAGGACCGTGGATTAGCGTGTTGTTAAATTAGGAACACGTGCGTTTATTCCTGCTAGAAAAAGGTCCAACTACAAGAACATGGCGGACTCAAGTTGAGTCCAACCGAAGATGTAAAGAAAACAAAGAAAACCGATATATATATATCAATAAATATATGTATTAAACAACAAAATTTACAATGGACATTGACATCAACATGTGTGTTTGTGTGTGAACGTAAAGAGTTTGTATTTTGGTGAATGTTCGTACGTACGTGGATGTGTGTTTCATGGCGTTTTCCTACAAGTGGGCAAAAACGCGGATCTCTGCGAAAGATCACATTTTAAAATGTGTCCGTTGAAATGCAAGGTGAAAAAGAGAACGAGGCAAGAAGTCGCCCAGTATTTATAGTGTAGGGAGAACGACCCCTAGTGAGCAATTAGGGAATTAAGGAGGAGCTAACTCCGACAATATAAGTTAAAGACAGACATACTGTGAAAACATTGTTTAACTTTTCTTTTTCTTTTCTTAAATTGCGTTCTTCTCTTAAGTATTATTATTATTATTATTATTATTATTATTATTATTTCTTTTGGTTTCTGGTATATACTCATTACTTTCTGGGTCCCAACAAGAGACATAAGCTCAGAAATGACTTCACAATATTTTCCACTGATCATTTTGGTAAAAAAAATCCCAAACAAAAAAACCTAAGATAGATAAAGCTATTTTCATTTTTGGTATAAAAGAAATGGCTGTTCTGGTAATGAACGCGTCAACACGAATGTAACACCGCTATCGTGAAGGCATGAACCTGAAACGTGCTTAATATTATGGTGATCTTGTTCATCTTGGAATTTTCCCGTTAGTTGATTAGTTACTAAGAAGAATTAATCAAAGAGCTTAGTATAAATCTTATGGATCTCTTCTGTCATTCTGTTCGTTCTCCCGAGGCAGGAAGTTAGCAGTTTGCATGAGTAATTATCCTCATGTGTTTTAAGAGTCACAATGTCAGTAGATTCTGTATATTTTTCAGAATGTGCACCTGAAGATACAGTCGTCTATAATAAACTGTTACGCAAGTACGTGTGGCCATTGAAACTTTTATTTAATTTTTCTATTGTGCAAAAGACATAAACCAAATCATACTTGGTAGATTGGATTGTGTATATTAAATGGGAACCAGTACAATAAATTAATTTATTAATATTATTATTATTATTTTATTATTATCTTTGATTTCTGGTGTGTACTCGTTTCTTTCAGGGTCCCAACAAGAGACATAAGGTCAGAAATGGCTTCATGATATTTTCCACTGATCATTTTGGTAAAAAAAAATCCCAAACAAAAAAACCTAAGATAGATAAAGCTATTTGTACTGTGTGAGCTATACTGTGAGTACAAGTATTTCTTTAAAGCATGGACCATCAAGAATTCCTTCAATGAGCCTATCGGAACCTTTTTCAATCAATCCGAGGGCTCCAACTATAACTAGAATTATTGATGTTCTCATGTGCTACATATTTTAGATTTCCACTTAGTTCCTTTGATTTCTTTTGTATACTTGCTTTTTTTTCCAGAACCCAACCAGTGATCTAAGGTCAGAAATGGCATTTCTATTGAACATTTTTTGTAAAAAAATAAAAAATAGAAAACCCCTCAGATCTCACACATTTTTTAAAGCATATCACCCTCAGCAAGGCGGGAATGCTACTAGCATCCAAAGGGTTACAGAGAGTGAAAGTAAGAGTAAAGAGGAAGGGGCTACAGTCAGTGAAAGTAAGAGCAATGACGGAGGGGCTACAGAGAGTGAGAGCAAGAGTAAAAAGGGAGGGGCTACAGAGAGTGAAAGTAAGAGTAAAGAGGGAGGGACTACAGAGAGTGAGAGCAAGAGTAAAGAGGGATGTTTGAGGAAAGGATAAAGAGAAGGACGGTGATCAAGATCAAGGCATCAGAGTAAGAGGAAGGGAGTTCCACTGTCTGGAAGAGTGATAGAAGAAGCTGTTGGAGTAGAAGAGGCAGTTACATTTAACTGTTTCGACAGTGAAAGGGTGGGACCGAGATGCCAACCTAGTAGTACGCTTAAATTCATGCAGTTGGGGCACCAGTGAAAATAGCTCGTCAGAGCAGTTACCATGGAGATATTTGTAGAAAAGACAGAGGGAAGCCACAACACGTCTATGAGACAGTGACTGTAGACGAGATACCAGATCATGGCCTATCACACTGCATATTTTACATAGACAAAACCCTTCGTAATGTGTGAGCTGTACTTGCGAGAAAATTATTTATATTTATTTAAAGCATGAATTACCAGGAATCCCTTCAATAAGTCTATCAGAACCTCAAATAAAACACTGATCCTCGTGTGGCACATTTTTGAAAATTCTACTTCAAGATCCTTGTATTTTGATAGTTTATTTGAAGATCTTCAAACATATATTAGAGTCTGCAGGAATATAAAAAAGCACATTCTGTTTTTGTGGTCTTTGATAACTACACCTATGTGCAAATTAATTAAAACCGCTTTAGCTTCCTTTCTTTGACCATACAGTTAGTTTTAGACCCACTAGAGTGACATGGTGTAATCGATTTCTATATTTTCCTCAGATTAGGTCTTTTGCAGTGATGTGCACTAATATGAATCTGATTTTGAGGTGTATGATGACATTTGTTTGGACTTGAAAATATTGCGTCGTCCGTGATTGCATCAGTTTTTTTTTTATCACGCCCAGACACTATTGTCCGCGATGAACGTTACTCCAAGGAAGCGTACGAAAATTGTAACGCCGAATGAACATATTGGCAAGCCTTACCAGTGAGCAAATCAAAGTACTATAGATTGTCCCGGAAAATCCCCTGATTTAAATTCAATTGAGAATCTATGGTCAATCTGTAAGGAACGACTTCGTGGAATGGACATACAAAGTACTAACATGTGCAATGGGTCATGTTTCTTTTGAAAAAAATACGAAAAAGGTAAATAATAACGGAATTATAGGTTTTGTTTCAATTAATTTGCTTAAGGGTGCATATCTGGACGATTAGCTTTGATTATTCTGGCTGCGTTTATTTGTAAAGATTGTTATAGATTCTATCTCTGTAACCGGGTCTTGGTGATAAATCATATCAATTTCTTTCAGTTTCCTTCCCGGAAAATTTGCATATTTTCCAATGCAGCACTTCACCCCGATTATTATTATTATTATTATTATTATTATTATTATTATTATTAAAGTAACACTTAGAGAAGAGTGCGATTTAAGAAAATATGGTGTTTAACAATGTTTAACAATATTTCGAGACGTAGGGAAGAGACTGGTCAGGTACTCACTGACCATACAAGCACCCCCACTCGAGCCACAGGACTAATGATGAGGATAATGAAAACAAAATAAATAAATGAAAATAAAATTAAATAAATCTTACCTTCATATTTTTCACCCCACACCAATCTGGTAGTAATCCTGGTCTTTTGGGATCTTTGTAAATGGCAATTTTCTTGCTGGTGGCTTTTATAGTTTAATTGCTTAGTTGTTCAAATGAATACATTTTGTGCCCTGAAAAGTGGTAATGGCATGAGCATTTAGATCACGGCTTGTGAGTAAAGGAAAGTAAACTGAGTTTTGATCAATGTTAACCTGTATTTTTTATAACAAAAATTACAATTAGTCATAACGACTACCAAAATGTTTAGTCCTTCCGCATTGGTTTATTTACGACGAATTCGCTGAGACCATTTTACAACACCTGTAAGTCTCTTAACAGAACAACTGCATAGCGCAGTAAAAACAACGGAAAAGACTTGACTTGGTATCCTTGCTAGTTATTTCTATGACTTTCTTAAGTTTATTTTATATTTTTAAATAATTAGTCATGTGTTAAACTCATTTACAGTGGCAAAAACTGAAGATAATCTGCTTTGAATTTTGATTATATTTTAATAAGGCAACCGTTGTGAATAAAGTTTTTTCGTATAAACTTGAATTATTTCCAATTTAGTTCGTAACTTTATTAATGAAAAAGAAAAGAAAAACACTTTTTGAAAGCATATTTAGAAAAATATTACATTTGAATTTCCTTTTACATCCTTTGAAAACAACTGTCGTTCGTTTCGTTTATTAAAATATCGTAGAAATTAAAAAATATCCGTGAATTTTTCATGGGTAATAACTGATTTATTAAATAATAATTGATTTGGGGCTTTCTTCTTTCTGTTCTTGTTCTTCTTCTTGTCTGGGAAATGAATAAAATGTGATTCAAGAAAGTGTTGGGCTAACTTTTTATCCTCTTGCATAATTGGCATGAACCGCGCTTGGCCGGTCATGTGACCAATCAACGGAGTCGCGTCTTTACAGACAGCACAGTATTATGGTAGACACCGGGGAAAGAAAATGCGTTTCTGATTCGTGGGTAGGCAAACCGTTTGCAACAAGACGCACCGGACTTGTGAGTAAAGACAGTCTTTTGCCACATCCAAATTTTACCCTTTTATGATCGAAGAGAAGACATACAGTACATTAGTATACTTTAACATGTTCTCTATTTAGAAAGTCAGATTTCAATTATGTTCTTCCAACTTCTCTCTAGCCGTCCTTATTTTTATCATAAAATTTTGGGTAATTATCTACTTTCGACGGCTAGATATCACCAAGGCCGCCCAAAATATATTTGGTAAACTAACAAAAGTGACAATCGTATCCATAATCATTTGAGCAATTGAAACGGTTCCAAGGATCCTCACTGAGAGAGTAAGAGCTATGGGTTCATGATCAAAAGAAAACCATTCAATCCAAGACAATTTTAAATTTGGCAATAAGTTCTAAGGACAGTACTGGGGATTCGAGGAATCTAGCTGTTATTTATGACGTGTTCAAACCATTTCAACCTCCTCATATGCACCGTGAAGAAGAAGGAGCTGAAATGGTATGACCGCGTCTTAAGAGTCAACAATATTACCCAGTTATGGGTATGACGATAAACTACATTCGGCAGCAAAGCCTCTGATCGGGAGATTGGAGGTTTTGAGAAATTTGCTTAACTTAATTGCTGTTGTTCCTGGTCCACTCTGACCCGGGGTTGTAGTACCTGTTAGGACCCCAGCTATGGACAGATAGAGAACCCCAAACAAAAACAAAACCTTATGAAAGTATAAAAAGTACATATTTATCGTAAAAATACCAGCAATATATTTTTATATAAAAAATTACCGACAATGCCTATTTATAGCAAAATAACCAACAATACATCAATCAACATGAAAGAACTATTTCAAAACATTAATCCATATAATATCCTAATCCATTAATCCATATAATATCCTATAATTTCCTAACAAATCAAACTGTATTCCAAAATATAACTTTAACAAAACTGCAGCATAAAAACATAAATATCATTACCTTTAGTAGTTATGTACACACAAAGATCTATATGTAAAGCTTAGTATCATCTACCATGTGTTCAATTGTGAAAGCAGAATAACATATATTTTTATTACTTCTAAGCACCAAAGAAAATTAAATTTTGGCATTAAATGATCCATCACATGTTGATAATCTGTTAAACAGACAAATCAATTATTCAGTTACTGAGTACATCAAATAACGCCTGATGAAGACCAGAGAGTACAATGACTGAAACGTTGTGAGTATAACAACCCTGGCATATAATAAAACAAGAACAAAAAGAAACTTATTGGAAGGTAATAAATTGTAGTTTGTATATGTGCAATTGTCTTTTAGGCACATGGTTATTGCAATCATACAATGTGATCCTCATCCAAGAATTCCACCAATTACCCTCCATTGTATTTAGGATTTTTGATCTCATCAGTATACACTAAAAGCTGTGAAATGGCCCACTACTACACACAAGAAGAAAAAACAAACATCATGTTGAGGAATATGAACACGGACCCTGTTCCCTTATTCTAATTCCCTTATTATAAAATGAAAGAACTCTTTCATGACATTAATCCATATAATATCTTACAATTTCTTAAAGAAATCAAACTGTATTCCAAAATATAACTTCAACAAAACTACAACATACAACGCACATATCACTGCCTGTAGGAATCATGTTTACAGAAACATATGCAGAAAAGCTGAGTATCATCTACCACGTATTCAATTGTGAAAGCAGAATAACATATATTTCTGTAACTTGAAAGTTTTCAAGAAAATTACATTTCAGCATTAAATGACCCATAAGGAGTTGATATGCCGTTAAACAAACAAATGAGATGAAATCAAAAATATTTCCATTGCTAAGTTATAATCACAGGCAAAATAAGAAAAGGCAGAAAGAAGAAAACTGGACCTGGATTGATGATGCCAGTGAGTGGACTAGAAGAAGATAAATAATGGAAACTCTGATATTGGAACGCAACTGAGACATCTGGTGGGAGCACCGACATTTTGACGCCATCCATTCTTAAGACTGATGAGGATGATGATTATGATGATGAAGAATGGAGGGTGCAAAGGAAAGCGAAAAAAGTGGAGTCGGTTTATAATGCATTTAAGACTTCAAAAGTTTAGCTTTAAAATTTCTTCAAGTAATTCTACGTTTCTATCTCTCAAGAAAAAGCAATTGAAATTTTTTCACTTGGAAGGAAACCACTTTGACAGATTATTCAGTGGTTCCCAAAGCTTTTTTTTTTCTGGGTTGCATTTTCAGAATTAAAATTTGCTCGCGTCTCACCAAATTTTATGTGATAAAAAGTACATTTAAAAATAAAAGAAAACTGAGAGAGGGTTAAAGGGAGATAAGTCAGAACATTATCATTGATAACTCTCTCCTCCAATTTGCAGACCCCAATTATTATATTCTTAATACTTGACATGATACAAAAAATATCACAATGATAAAATCGGTCAATAATTATTTATACTGGGACTCATGCATGCAATTACAAGTAATCCATAATAATATTTTGCATTTTGAAATCATATTTATTTTTGTCATATGAATTTTTTGAAACTGTTTCTAAATCTTTGATTGTCTTTCAATCTTTCCGCCTCACCTGCTATCCTTTTCTGCTACACCTGTGAAGCTCGCCGTACCGTTTTGGAAACCGATGGATTGTAGGAAAAGAAGAAAAAGTGCAGAAGGTTATAAGGACGGAGTTTTATGACGCATGTTCTCCTTTTAAAGATTCCGTTTTATGTTCGTAACTAAATATTGTGTTGCTTCTTCATTCATTGCTACTATAACATTGAGCAATTTTAATTTCATTTTCATAGTCTTTCTTTTTTTTAAGCCTTTCATCCCAAGCAAGGCGGGAAGCCACTAGCACGCAAGGGGTTACAGAGAATTGGGGCAAGAGCAAAGAGGAGTGATAGAGGAAAGGATGAAGAGAAGGATAGGGGATAGATCAAGCCATCTGGAGACGTCGATTGACATTACATTTGAATAGTTGAAGATTATAGCTATCAGGGAAACAGGAAAAGGGGAGGGAGTGCCACAGGCGAGAGGTGCGAGACATGAAGCTATTGGAGTAGAAGAGACGGCTACATTTAACAGTTTCGACAGTGAAAGGTTGTGAGCGAGATGCCAGCCTAGTAGAACGCTTTAATTAAGTTTTAGATTTATTTGTGTTGAAAAGGTACTAACTTGGGTAAAAAGAAGAAGCGATGGACAAAGGAAAATGGTCTGGAAGACATTTTACAGGTGTTCAGAGACTGCGAGATATATAGAGGGAGCTTGTCAGATGGCCATCTACGCAGGAACGTTACGACCCGGTTAAAGGATTGATAATTGTAATGATGCTGTCATTTAATCGTCAATGAAAACCAACAGTTACTATTAAACAAAATCTAAATTTGGAGAGAATACAAAAGAACAGACCTGATTGGGCGGAGAAGGTGATGCACTGGTAATTTTGCAAGCCATTGCATTTTGAACATATGTAGCATTGTCATTGCCTCCTTTGTGTCTCTAACTAGTGTGTGGCGAATTACGATAATTGCTTCAAAGTGGCTTGTATTAGTTGTCTTCAGGTCAATACCACAAAGTTCCACTGTCTCGCTTTCTCACTGAAAGTCAAAAGCCATCTTCTTACCAGTTACTTTCCTGGAGGTTAGCATCAGCCATTTTGATGGAAGGCAAAAGAGGTTTTGTAAGATGATTAAAACAGAGCAGTTAGGTTGGGTGGGAGCGTTAAAATGAACAAGCCATTTCATATAACTTTTTCTTTGATTTACACAAGTACATTTCCTCTGCTTTCGGCTCAATACAAAATAGCAATAAATGATTTCTACTATTAAGTGAAGTTCTTAATTAACCAATTATTAGATATTACGAACAAGACCCTTGCTAAAAATGTTTTCATAAATTGTAGCTTAGTAGTAATTTAGTACTGACAAATTCTCTTCCATGCAGAGGCACAAGCCGTATGGTTGCAAGGTCTTTGCTTGGGATAGACTTTGAACAATCCCAAATAACATAAAATCGTCGTCTTTTCTGTTCTAGTTCTTTTACTAATAGCCGAGTCATCTATGTCGGCTCGAGTGTTTTTGGTACATTTCTAAGTGCTCCAGTTAATATGAACATGCCCACAACCTTCATGTTTGCTGGTTTTCTCAGCTAACGCCCAAGGACACCAGCTGAATGTCTAACGGACGTTTCTCTCTATGTAGGCAAACCCAGTTTCTCATTCACGCACACACATGCAGACATTTTTTTTGAAGTTCAACACTTTAAAGAAAACATTTATTGTATTCAAAATCTCTCCTATTTAAACAAATTTTAAAT
>OZ010596.1:9406515-9519015 GCA_963932145.1 Acanthosepion lycidas
ATTCTGAATTGATCAATCATTTCGTTTTTGTTTTAATTTCATTTTTTTTAATTTTCATTCAAATGTAATCAGGCAAATGTGTAACATTTATTCGAGCTTATTCTCTTATTAAGGCGTTTAAATCTGAAGGGAGTTCAGACAATTCCTTTCTGATACTTATTGTTACATACAAAATTCTTCCTATGCCTAAATCTTCGATATTTAAAGGCTCATGACCATATCGCGTTGGATTGGATCACCGATCGCTGAAGTTAAGTAACGTCGAATCTGGCCAATACCTAAACGCTTAGCAATACCAGGCGCTGTAATCTTGAATGTGCGGGTGGTGTAGTTAAAAAATGCTCTGGATTAGAAATCGAAGGGCTGAGTTCTAATTCCAGTCGGGTTTGTCGTATTCACTTACGCGTAAATACGCTTGGGAATAGTATGAATCTACATCTTCTCCCTCTACCTATGGGTTAATTAGTAAAATTTGTATCAATAAATCATTAATATCCCTCTTAAAATGGCAAATTATTTTCTGGCTTTAAATAACCCGCAAGGGGTTGATAATCCGTAAAAACAATCAAATCATTCAATATCTATATTTCTGAGATGAGGTATTTACACTACATTGTTTGCAATATTGTCCTCATCTTTACTGTTACATACACGACACTTCAGCCCTTGTACGCTCCGGCTTTCTTCAGGAGACATGGCTCAGTGGATAATAGCGTTGGTTGATTGATTCAAAAAGGGACTTGACCCAAAGAGTTTTGAGCGGAGAGAACAAAGACTTAGAGAATTATCAAGACAAGTTAACGAAAACTGAGCTATCCAAAGACATGGTACGTGGAATTAGAATAATCAATCCCTTGCGGAATAAATAGAAGGTTAGGTTCGAAATACCAACAAATATCACCTGAAGAAGGCCGGAGCGTACAGCGGTTGAAACGTTGTGAATGTGACAGGAAAGATGACAACATAGGGACATCAAAATCGTCATTACAGCACTTAATCCAGGAAGAATCGTTAAGTGTTAACAGTGATTTCCTAGCAGTTATAATGATATTTGTTCCATCATCTGTTATTACCATATGGTTTTTCACGAAGTTGATACAATTATCGAAGAGTCTTCTGGGAAGACGCCATGAACATTATACACACATACGTACGAACATTCACCAAAGAACAAACACAAAAAGTTCACACACACGCTATTGTCTATGTCCATTGTAAAATTGCGTTGTTTAATACATACATACACACATATATATATATAGAGAGAGAGTAATGAGGAGGATTTGATAATTATATTAATTGATTCATCGAGTCTGATAGAAACCTCAGGAAGCACTGGACGGCCGTTTCGTCCTATATTTGGGACTCATCAGCAGTGCGCATCCACAACCGAGGGAATCGAAACCCCGACAGTTAGGTTGGCAAGCGAACACTATACCAACTGCTCCGCCGGGCCACGGTGACGAAGAGATTGCAAATCAGACTCTAAGAAGCGCCGCTCACTCCCACATTCCGTGGTGGAACTCAACTGAAATTCTCTCTGACCATAGGACTGAGCCTCCTGGAGCCACGACTGGGAGTGAGCGGCGCTTCTTAGAGTCTGATTTGCAATCTCTTCGTCACTGAGGCCCGGCTGAGCAGTTGGTATAGTGTTCGCTTGCCAACCTAACTGTCGGGGTTTCGATTCCCTCGGTTGTGGATGCGCACTGCTGATGAGTCCCAAATATAGGACGAAACGGCCGTCCAGTGCTTCCTGAGGTTTCTATCAGACTCGATGAATCAATTAATATAATTATCAAATCCTCCTCATTACTATGTGTGTTTGTCTTCGCTTGAACCAGCTTCTAATGCTCCAGTTGGAGCGGCTTGGTGAGAGTAGTCGTGGCTCCAGGAGGCTCAGTCCTATGGTCAGAGAGAATTTCAGTTGAGTTCCACCACGGAATGTGGGAGTGAGCGGCGCTTCTTAGAGTCTGATTTGCAATCTCTTCGTCACCGAGGCCCGGCGGAGCAGTTGGTATAGTGTTCGCCTACCAACCTAACTGTCGGGGTTTCGATTCCCTCTGTTGTGGATGCGCACTGCTGATGAGTCCCAAATATAGGACGAAACGGCCGTCCAGTGCTTCCTGAGGTTTCTATCTGACTCGATGAATCAATTAATATATATATCGGTCTTGTTTGTTTTCTTTAGATCTTCAGTTGGACTTATTGAGTCCTCCATTTTCTTGTAGTTGGACCATAAACGCACGTGTTCCCAATTCAACAACACTCAAACCACACGGACCGTTACAAGTTTATCGGTTATTTTTTAATTATTTTTTTTTTTGAGAATAGACCTAGTTCAGTTTTGGTAAGATTTATCAATCTGGACCTTATATTATTAGCGAGGTTAGGTTTGTAGTCTTTAAATAAAATATAGGCATCTTTGGTATGGATCTTCCCCATTCTATCCGTAATATTTAAATTATTAGCTAACTTGGCAGTCTCATTGTCCACCTCGGAGATCCTAGTGTTATATCTATCATCGTTAGAACAATGTAAATTGTGTAAATAAATCAACCAATCTTCAGTGATCAGCATGAAATTCAGTTTCTTTCAGAATGTAGTCATGTTAACGCAATAAATTTTTATTCTTTCTAGTTCCATTTGGTTTATTTTAGGCTTGGTTATTCCCTTGCTAAAATGAAGTAAATAGACATTGCCCTGCAAGAAAAGAAGAAATTAAGATATTCGATTGACCCTCATTCACTTAAGTATCCAACAGAATCAAAAAAGAGAGAAAATAGATTTAAAAAATCCACATTTCCAGAAATAAGAGAAAACAGCTTAAATTGTCTGCAATAAATTTTACTATAATTTTAAGGCTCGAGAGATAGTCAGGGTTACTGTTGATATAGAAATGATGGGTGGGGTGTATTATATACGAGGATGAGCTGAAAAGTTCATAGACTGAATATGAAGGAGTGATGCTAGAACTGTGAAATCTTGCAGACATTAATTTTAACTCTTCTTTTGAGGCACGGTGGAGAAATGGATAGCGGCTCGGAATGAGGAATCGGAGAGCCGAGTTCGAATTCCAGTCGAATCCATTACATTCACTTACGTGCTAATACCCTTGGGAAAGGTGTGAATCCTCTTCTAGAGGACAGGTTGGATTCTATAGCCTTGGAGAAAGTAGCTCTGAATTCAAAACTCTAGATAACCCCGGCGTCGCACATACTATACAGCTAAAGAAAGAGTCATTCGTATTGGCCCCATCATCCCGGCTCCGGTCGATTAAAAAAAATCAGCATTTGGAGAATCTGATACTCATGGCACGAATAGAGGGAAAGAGAGACAAGGGAAAACAACGCATGACATACCTGGCGGGCTTAAGCAAGTGGATGACAGAACGTAGTCTCGGGGAGAAAGCAGAGGGAAGGAACTTGAGAGTTGCATGGGATAGAAGGAGGTGGAGAGCCATAATTACCTACGTCCTGAAAGGACATGGCGTATAAAAGGAACACAGAGAGGGATTGTAAGGGGGAATCATCTTAGAGAAAGGCACTTATTTGTAGTGAGGGGTTTAATCAGAAGGATGCTAAGGATATCATGGACCGAATGTGTGAGCAACGATGAGGTCTTAGAGAGGATGCAAACAAGGAGGAGGCTTCTACTTAACATCAGGAAGAGGCAGCTGGCGTTCTAGACAAATGAGGAAGGAGGGCCTGGAGAATCTGATACTCACGGGTCGAATAGAGGGAAAGAGAGACAAGGGAAAACAACGCCCGACATACCTGACGGGCTTAAGCAAGTGGATAACAGAACGTAGTCTGGGGGAGGTGACAGAGAGAAGGAACTTGTTGAGAGATGCAAGGGATAGGGGGAGGTGGAGAGCCTACGTCCTGAAAGGCACATAAAAAGAAAAAAAGAAAATCACATCTGTCTGATCATACTGTTGGTCAAAAATGTCATCAACAGCAGATATGACGCCATAATCACTGCGATACAGGTTCCCACCAAAGTGTTTTTTTTATGTTGGAGAACAGATGATAGTCAAATCAGGAGAATAGGTATTTGACAATTTAGCAGCATGCTTAAATTCATGCAGTCGAGGCAGTTAGGAAAAGAGCTCATTAGAACAATCGCCATGGAAATATTTGTCAAAAATACAAAGGGAAGTTATGTCAGTGAGAAAGTGATTTAAGCCGAGATGCCAGGTCATTACCGATTTCATTACAGATCCATATTTGAATTTTGACAAGAACCTTGAGATATATAGTAGGAGAAGAAGACCAAAAATATCAGAACTATTTCATTCACGGATGAATGGTAGATTTATAAATGTGCAAGATGGATTCTGACAAGAAAAATTATCTGGCAAGACAGTGAATTCAATTTATCTAGCAATTGATTCACTATAATCAATAATATAGGAGAAAGGACAATAAAAGAACAGGCTTAAGGAAGACAGAAGATGTCTATACTTGACATTTAAGCATAAATGTCCTTTTTATTGCCATTGTCTCTAGAACTTCTTCATTGATCATATGTTCAGTCCATGGCATTCTCAGCATCCTTCTTTAGAGACATATTTCTGTTACTTCAAGTCTCTTCTTCATCTGAGGCGAGATTGTCCAGCATTCACTGCCATACAGAAGAACTGATACTACATAACTGTTGTGTATCATATGAACGTAGAAGTTGGTAGAAAGTGAAAATTATTATTATTATTGTTATTATTCTCCGTCTTCTTCTTCCCCATTCCTCCTCTTCCTCCACAGAACGTTGGCGATTCTGTCCTTTGCAGCGTTGAATAAATTCTTGTCTTTCTGCCATCTTTCAAAAACTTTTGCTTTCCTCTGTACCTCTTATCGTCAATCTGTCCTGTTCTTTAGGGTCACATTTTATCTTCTTCATCTTAGTGGTGATTGTCCAGCATTCACTGCCATATAGGAGGACTGATACAACATAACAGTTGAGTACTCTTTTTTTTTATTTGTTGCTGGCACCAGTCCTCCCTAACTTGATACCACCGACCGGGCTTGTAATGCGGGAACATCGTTGCTTCTTGCTGAAAAAGAAAGTGGATCTTTGAATTTGTCACGTAACTCTTACAACAGGAAGTGATTGTTTTTTTCTTTAACCATTCATCGGTCTTATTTTACTCTGTGCTTGATCAGTGTTATTTTATGGTTGACTAGACTAAAAACTGCATTCCATGCCTACTTTTAAATTAGATCTTGTTAAGGGCTAATACTGCCTCAGTCGCAAAAGCTAAAGGCACCTCAGGTCCAGCTTAGAAAAGCGATGATAATTTTGAAAAAATAACTTTGGATTCCACAAATAACTCCATGGAACTTCAAGACATCACTTTGACACTGAATAAGGCGATAAGTCCAATTTCGGCACAAAAGCGATTTGGGCCGAAACTCCAATTCAAGCCGAAACTTGAGTTCTTCAAATCACAAAATCTGTGGAACTTCAACTGAGTTGAGTTCTTCAAATCAAAAACTCTGTGGAACTTCAACTGAGTTGAGTTCTTCAAATCACAAACTCTGTGGAACTTCAACTGAGTTGAATTCTTCAAATCAAAAACTCTGTGGAACTTCAGCTGAGTTGAGTTCTTCAAATCACAAACTATGTGGAACTTCAACTGAGTTGAGTTCTTCAAATCAAAAACTCTGTGGAACTTCAACTGAGCTGTGTTCTTCAAGTCACAAACTCTGTGGAACTTCAACTGAGCTGTGTAATGAGTTGCTCTCCGAGAAGTTAGCATCAGCCATGCTTTTAGCACATGAACGATCATGGCTCTTCACAGCTTCTTTTGTTGTTCCCAGCAATGCTTGCATCTGAATGATTACTCTTTTACTATGTTGTATTTGTTCCTTCGTCTATTTGTTCAAATAGGTTATTTTCTAAGTTTTGATTCTCTTGTTTTCGACGTTTTCTGTGAGTGTTAAATTTACCAAGCTTTCTTTCCTCATAATTTTCCACACAAATTCCAGTCGTCATTTTCTGAATGTTATTAACGTTTTTTTGTAAACACTGTTGAACTTTGCTATCTTTTCTTCATGACTTTTTAAAAAAATTTCGTTCCTAAAACCACATATCACGCCATGTTAGAATTTCTAGAATTTCTCCACATGTTTGGTCTTTACATTCCGGTAAATAATGGTAACTCCATTGTAACCAGTAAGAAGTGCCACTTCTAAACGGAAGAGATGTCGAAGCTACCGTTAAAGTGATACAAACTGCCGGATACGTTTTCCTGAGACTCCAGCACTATATAAACTGCCATCAATTCGATTTCAGAGCAGAAGGGTTGTTCCTTTTACAATGGTCGTTTGTATATTCCTCGCCCATTTTGGCCTTTGCACTCGCCGAAGACGAGTGGGTAATGCTATTGGCTTCAGTAGGACGAGTGTGTTTCGCTACGTACCTACTCACCGAACCCGATACCGACGACTGAAGGTAGCCACACAGGCGCCAGGAATTCACCGTTAACAGCAGCGGTAGAGACCATTAGGCAATTATAACCTCACGGGATATTTTTCTACAACAACGATATAATGCTATCTCCTACATATGTTGTAGAATCCTAGGGGGGACTCTAATCGCTTTTGTATATTGGCCGAAGCAACAGCGTAAATAATTCCACCATTGACTTTGATAATACCACATTTTCATTGTCTTGTATTAACTCTTATTCCTTTTCTGTTAACGTGAGTTACAGTAACGTAGATTGATTTGTTTTTTTACGGCTTATCAACCTTTTGCCGGTTATTTAAAGCCAGAACATATTTTGGTGTTGTAAGAATTTTTTGGGGGTAAATAACGACTTAATGATACAAGTTCCACTAATGAACCCATAGCTGGTGGGAGAAGAGATGGATTCATCCCTTTCCCAGTTTTATTTGCGTGTAAGTGAATGTAACGAACCCGATTGGAATTAGAACTTGGATCTTCGATTTCCAATTTTGAGCTGTTATCCATTTCACCACGCGCACATACAAGACAACAGCACCTGGTATTCCGAAGCGGCCACTGTCAACGTTGCTTAACTTCGGTGATCATCCGAGAAGCGGTGTTTCAACGCGATTTAACCGTAAGCCACAGTAACCTAGATTGCACACATGAATAAGGTCTTTTAATATTCGTAAAGTGTTTATAAACATTGCAATTCGAATTTCTATGAAGCTTGCCTGAATCGACAGACACCTGAAGAAGGT
This sequence comes from Acanthosepion lycidas, assembly GCA_963932145.1. NCBI lineage: Eukaryota > Metazoa > Mollusca > Cephalopoda > Sepiida > Sepiidae > Acanthosepion > Acanthosepion lycidas. The sequence continues at coordinate 9,413,724 of OZ010596.1, forward strand.
CGGTAGGCACAACGGTCGAAACGTTGTGATAATTACAACAAAGATGAAGATATTAAATAATGTGAAAAAAAATTACTTTTATCCTTCTTTATCAATAAACATAATCCAGTATTTTTTAATTTACCATTTAAATCGAACATTATACAGTGAGAATTTTCGATTGGAATTCAGCTAATAACTGTACGAGGGTTATCGATTTATTGACTTTGCTACTTTTCTTTTTGCTTAAGTATTGAATATTTAGGCATTTGGAGAATATTGTAGGTAATAATAAGTATTAGAAATAAATTCACTAAGCTTCATACAATATTTAACGCCCGAAGACAAAATCTTGATAATAATAATAATAATAATAATAATAATAATAATAATAATAATAATTTCCAATTTAACAAACTAAATAAATAATTAGAAAAATAAATAAATAGAAAAATCAATTTGGATTTTTCAAAAGAAAGAAAGGAAAAAAATGAAGTAACAGAAATTAAATTTTTCAAAATTTTACTGAATTTTACTGATGTTTCGCACGAGAGGGAAAAAGCAAAGCATTAGCAGGTGTTCCAATATATATATATATATATATATATATATATATATATATATATATATATATATATATATATGGTTAAAATTTGCTAAATTTACCTGGGAAGAATTCTCAGTAACGAAGATACAGCTTTCGTAGATAGAGACATAGGAATCAATACTGCATGGTGACTGTGAATTTCACGCGTCGGTGCATTCTTCAGAATAAGTTTTGTTTGAATATAAAAATAGGAGATAAATTCCTTGATTTGAATATCGAATAGAAGTGTGAATCTGGAAGTTACTAAACAATATCCATTCTACCTCATTATCTATCTATCTATCTATCTATCTATCTATCTATCTATCTATCTATCTATCTATCTCATTCAGTTATATATCTACCTGTAGTTATATATCTGTATTAATCTGTTTCACATTCCTCCTCCTTGAATCTCACAGCTCGCTCGTTCAAACGTATTCTTCGAAGTCCGTAATCCTTGTTTTTGCTCCCACCCACACAACTCTACCAGCTTTTATGTTTACTTCAGTCAGTTTTGCAGAATCTTTCACGCCCACCTACAGGCATTTAATTAGTCCTAAGGCACCAGGTAATTTACATGACCGTGTATGGCACAGGACCTCTTTCGGCGGGGAGATAGGCCATGTCCATTATACTATCTATTGTTTTTTTAATCGGTACCACCCCATACAAGTCAGTAAAGCCACTAAAACACAAGGGGTTACAGGGTGTGAAGGAATTAGGAACAAAAACATTAATAATTAACAGACAGAGAAAAGAGTTATCACGAGTACAGTAGACTGAAATTGCATTTACATTTGTCTGGAAAGAATGGAGCCGAAAGGGAGTACTACAAACAAGAAGTGCGAGAAAAGAAACTGTTAGCATAGAACTTACGGTTACATCAACTCAGCTCAATTGTAAATTGATGGGATCTAGACGCCAGTCTAGTACTGTGCTTAAATTCAAAACGTCTAGGGAAGAGCTCACCCAATCAGTTACCATGAAAATATTTATAGAAAAGACATAGGGAGGTAAGCTTATGGCGGTGAGAAATCGACTGAAGCCGAGACACCAGATCAAAACTAATAATCTTGCTGATTCTTTGGATTTTATCAAGGAGATCAAGATCAATAGCAATACACTGAACCACCTTTCTTAGCAGCTGACCTAGCAATGAATTCAATATAGTCTTTTCACTTCATGTCAGTCAAGAACGTTAGCCCGTGAAGGTTCAACGTGTCACTTTCCTGGAGGTTAGCATCAGCCAAACTGATGGAAGGCAGCGAGGGGTTTCTCAGATAATTAATGGAGAGAAGTTTCGTTTTGGAGGCCTTAAAATTAACAAGCCATCTTTTGCTCCAATTAACAACGGACTTGATGTCGTTTTGGACATCGGCTGCCATTTTGACCTTGTCGAGCTGATCAGACTTAATATCGAGGCAGGAGTAAATGATTGTGTCATCAGCGTAGTTGAGAGCTGATGTCACCAGAAAAGTTATTAATGAAAATAAATAATAAGTAGGACTCTGGGGGAAACCCCCGTTTTAGTACAAATAGATCTAGATGAGTGGGCGTTCAGAATAACTTTCATTTTACGATTTGACTGGATCAGTTAAAAAAAAAAGATTCCGGAGAAACCGTAACTCTTCAGCTTGTGGAGAAGACCTGAATGCCTGACCCTGTCAAAGGCTTTCGAAATATCCAATGCTACAGCCCGAGCATCACCATTTTTTATCTAGAGCACGATAGAATTTTTCTGCAATTATCGTCAGTATATCAACAGTTGAACTGAAGAAATGAAAGCCGTATTGCTTGTCTGAGAAAAGGCCCTGCGATGAGAGATGAGAAACCAATTCACTATTGATTAGGCTTCTAGGAGTTTTCCAAAAAGAGGAAGGCTAATAGGCCGACAGTTGGATGAGTCGTACGATTCTACAGAGTCCTTGAAAACTGGAACAATAGATGATGACTTCCAGCAGGTAGGAAAGGTATCTATCTATCTATCTATCTATCTATCTATCTATCTATCTATCTCATTCTGTTCATATCTATCTATCTATCTATCTATCTATCTATCTATCTATCTATCTATCTATCTATCTATCTTAGTAAGTTCATTATGTATGTAAGTATGTATGTTCATATCTATCTATCTATCTATCTATCTATCTATCTATCTATCTCAGTATGTTCATTATATATGTAAGTATGCATGTTCATATCTATCTATCTATCTATCTATCTATCTATCTATCTATCTATCTCATTCTGTTCATATCTATCTATCTATCTATCTATCTATCTATCTATCTATCTATCTATCTATCTATCTTAGTAAGTTCATTATGTATGTAAGTATGTATGTTCATATCTATCTATCTATCTATCTATCTATCTATCTATCTATCTCAGTATGTTCATTATGTATGTATGTATGTTCATATCTATCTATCTATCTATCTATCTATCTATCTATCTATCTATCTATCTATCTATCTATCTAGACACACATCTATCTTGTTAACCAGGTGATGCACCACAGCCAAAACGGAAAATGGGATTGTTTAGAATTAACCAGCAGCTAAAACGAACATCATCTCTGTATGTGTGTGAGTGTGTGTGCATTTAATGCCAAATCATAGGTTGGCCTGAAAACTCTTTGTTTCTACGGCAAACTGTACCCTGTATCCGTGTGTTACCAAAACAAATGCCTATCTAGGGAGCAGGGAGAGAAGAGATGTAACGGCTAAATGAAGAAAGTGCTCATGCTCAAAATTGAGTAGTCATCTTTATATATATTATATATATATTTATATATTAAGACATTTTTTACATTAGTCGGACTATTGTCTTCATCTTTGTCGCCATATTTGTCACAACGTTTCGGCCGTTGTACGCCCGGCCTTCTTCAGGTGGTTTCGAACTGAAACCTTTATTTCGATCATTGGGGTAGACTGTTCTAGTTCCCCGTGCCATGTTTGATGGATGTCAGTTATCAGTTATCTCCTGTTAATTTTCCCTCTTAAAGTTCTCCACTGCCTTAACCGGGTATTGAACTCACACTCTTTGGGTCTGCCACTGGATCTAACCGACGCCTTTATCCACTGTGCCATGTGCCATGTGTCCTTGAGGACATCTGGGTATGAATTTCTGGGTATTATAAACCTAATGTTTTCAGCAACCATTTTTTAACAGTGCTCATATTGCAATTTTGCTGTTATCATTGCATGTTTTTACCAGAGCTCATATTGCAACTTTGTTATCATTGCTTTTCTCTGGCACTCCTTATTACTGGTTCCTATATTGTATTTATTTCTATGCTTGGTCGGCTTAGGAGATTTTTGTGGCCTAGCATCCTTGTGGGATCATGTTGAGATCATAGACAGGGAACACCACTGGAAAATTCGTAAACTTAAGGAATCAGCACATATGCTAGGCCACAAAAATCTCCTGAGCCGACCAATGAACAGTCTACCCCAGTGATCGAAATAAAGGGTTCAGTTCGAAATTCCAACCACCTGAAGAAGGCCGGAGCGTACAACGGCCGAAACGTTGTGACAAATATGGCGACAAAGATGAGGACAATAGCCCGACTAATGTAAATACTGTACATAATACCTCATCTCAGAAATATAGACAGACTCTAAGACATTTTTATTTTTATACATTCTTTTTATACATACAAATATTTAAGTAAATGCTCTGTTTGATAATAAAAAGTATTTATAACATTTACCGACAGGAATGTCCGAGAAATTTTCATAGAAAATATTCGTCCTCCAACAGGAATCGAACCTGTATCCTATACGGAACCGTCATATAGCCTGACGTGCCTTAACCGATTGAGCCACAGAGGATCGTTCGATTAGCAAGGCCGATTTTACTGCTTTTAAACTTTAATCTTCCATGAATCTGCTCAAAGCGTATCCAAATGTAAACAAATGACGTCACACATTATGAAATGGACAAAGTCCGACAATTATTTTAAGACATTTTTATGTTTATATATAAACATACTACCTCCAACAGGAAGGCCTCTGATCAAGAGGTTTTGAGGAGCATGGAACCACCTCTTAATTGCTGGTGTTCCCAGGTCCACCCTGACCTGGGTTGGTAGCACCTGTTGAGGTCCCAGCTATGGACAAATACTTAACACCCAAACTTGTGTAAAAACAGATTTTAATACCAGAGATACTTTGTCATAAAAGAAAAATTATTACCAGCAATAATTTTTGAAGGAAAAATTATTATCAGCAATACTTAAAAAAAAATAACAACAATACAAACAGCTATACATTTTTTGAAAAAAATAAAACCAGCTATTTCAAAGAAAAATATTTCCAGAAATAGATTTTTCAAGAATAACATATTAACAGCAATAAAAATTTTGTCGGCATTAAATAACCCATTGAGGTTGATATGCCGTAAAACAAAACAAACCAAACCAAACCAAACCAAACCAAAAAAAAAAAAAAAAAAAAAAAAACATAAAAAAAAAAAATGGAGTGTTAGTCAAAGGGAAATAACTGAGGCATCCAGAAGAAACGTAGCACGTGGAACTAGAACAATCTACCCCGGTGAACGAAAGAAATTCCAATCACCTGAAGAAGGCTGGAGTATCCGTACAACGTTGCGAAACGTTGTGAATATGGGAATTACGTAATTCGAGAAAATATTGGTCTTAAATAAATGTCAGAGTTCATATCTTGTTATTCTTCAGATTTCAAACATTTCCAGCATTTTTAAAGAAATACATTTATTTATTTAAAATTATAGCATTATCATCCTGTAAGCAAAATTTTCCTCAGATTTCGAAGATATTACATCACCTTTCAGCTAAAGTGTTTATGTCATCATAAAAGATCTTAAATAGATCTTAGAACACATTACAGTTAGATTATGTATTCAGTCATAAAAGAACGATTCCTGATGTTATTTTAAAAATTCCACGCTGTAAATAAATATATTCTTACCTTACTGGCTAAAGATCCATTAATGATTTATTCGGAATATAAAAAAAGATGTAAATCACTAACAGAGAGTACAGTATAGTCTGAATTTTTGGGGATGTTGAAAAAGTCTTGCCAGAGTCAATATTTAGCCACCATTTTTATGCTGATTTATTCGAAGACAAAAAATATCCGAAAAAGTGGGAAGCAAAGAAGAATGGTAATGATAATATTAGCCGTTTCATTACAAGGAAACATTCGGCATTCATTGACTGAGAAGCTAGTGGTAATCGAGTTACACTTTTCTTTATTCCCTGCTCAACAGGTCGGAATCAAATTGTAGCATCTGTTCTTCCCGTTTCTAATGCTAATTGTATTATTAAATGTTTCTTTATAAAGAAACATTCAACATTCATTGACCGAGCAGCTAGTGGTACTCGAGTTACGCTTTGGATAGTTAGATGTATACGTTAATGTTTTAGTTAAGTTTAAAATTCTTTAAAAACGTTCTTTCATCTCTGTTCAAAACAACTAACAAACACCAGCCGAGAGAGAAGAATGAAACTTTATTATCGAATGGAGGTCATCACCCAAGACCACCCTCACCAAGGGGCTATGCATTATGTCAAACCCTGTTAAACGCTTTCAAGATGTTCAAATTATACATTATGCTAAATTTCAACCAACAGAAACTCTCGGAAACCACTCAAAGTAGAGGTTTGCTGTTGGAATTAAAATTTAGAATAGTGTATAGTGATAGAATCAGTAATAAGCTAATTTGAATTCTGAGATCATGCATTTGCACGCTTAACTTTTAATTTTATTTCGTGTTATTCTTGTTTTTTGTATATCAGGTAGGATTTTTTGCAACACGCAATATTTAGTATTGCATCCTTACAGAATTTAGTATTGTTGAAGTTATCGGCAACATTTTTGCTGAGATTTACAAAATCTACATTTCGTTCCATCTCACAAAAATTTTATAGGAAAAAAAAAATTTTCTTAAAAGATATTGTTTACCGTGAAGGTAAACAATATCTTTTAAGAAAATTCATTTTTTTCCTTTTTAACAGCGAAGAATAAATTCTTAGGATTTCTTACTCTTGAGCATGCAACATACAACTGGCCAATCCATAAATATTTCTTTCTGGAGCTAAATTCGAACTTTTTGAAGCTTTTGGCCTTGTGATTTGCTTATAGTTCTCGCAAACGGATAGCGAACTGGAAACTGGATGCTTGTATATAAGAACTCAAAGAAAAGATATGTAAAAAATAATATTGCATTTCTATCAAATAAGTATTTGTTATTTTAATCATTAATTTGTTTTTAAAATAGTGGGAGTATTTCGTATGTCAAATAATAAAACTTTGGATTTTTCCAAAATATGAATGAAAATTTAGTGTACTAACCTACGCACCCTAGTAAATAAACTGTACTTTGTACCCCTTTACCTGTTTACACTTCTCTCCAAAATTTAGTTACGATCGGTCAATGTATGGCTATGTGACTATGTGACTATGTGACGGACTAACGGAAGTCACAAACGTTTATATATAGATTTTATCGATCGAATACTCTCTGACTCTCCCTACGTAACCAAACTGATTAAGATGTTAATGTTTATACTTGTGAATTAGAAAAAAGAAGAATGATTCCGGATATGAGGCATTCCGGATATGAGGCATTCCGGATATGAGGCATTCCGGATATGCGGGATTATACTGTTTTTCAAAACAAAAGCAAACGGAAATATTTTACAAGGTTTTCCTTTTCATTATTAAATCTATTCACGTTAGTCCTAAGGATATTGAAAATCCCATGGACAGAACGAGTAATCAAGAAGGAAGTCTTGAAGATAACGGTAAAAGAAAGAACTCATACACTCAAGGAAAAGATAGCAGAAATTACTTGGGCACATAATGAGGAATAAGGGCATAGAAAGCTTAACCCTCACGAGAGATATTGAGGGCAAGAGAGATAAGAGACAGCAGCGAGCCACTTACCTGACAACTGTGCAAAAGGATGGTGGACCCTCGCCCCAGTTCCACCATCCATTAACAAAGGGAGAAAAACTATGAAGAGCCACACAGGATAGAACGTTGTGGCGGGCCATGATTGACTATGTCCTGAACGGACGGGATACATAGAAAAAAGAAGAATGATAACTCATACTAAAATTTCAAATAGGAATTACTAAATTTATTTTCTGTGATCATCTCGGTTCGTGTATCTACTCATTTTTACATCTGTTGAACCTCACTTTTTTTCTAATTGCTGTAGGAAAAACCTAACCGGAAGTTTATACTTCCACGGTGGCGAGAGAGATGTGTAAATGTGCCTTCTACGCATATAATCTGCGCATTATTTCAATGGTGTAAAAAACTTCGAATAAAAGAAAGCAATTTTAGAAGCAATATGGATTATTTCCTCGCGTTCTAGTCGTTCAGCGTTAGACAGAGAAGAGACCATTCTCCGAGATCGCTCTGTTTCAACAAGACCATTAACATTGTCTCATGCCAGTTAACGAAAAACACTCTATAACATAAAGACAATTCTTCACACAGATACTTGGACTTTATTCAATTATACTGAACAATGTATTCATAAATGCATTACATTCTGTCACACAAGAATCCTATTAAATGAACTTGTCATTTACTAATCCCTTTATCAACTTATTTATGCAAACAGCTTCAAACTTCGTATATAAATTTTGATGATTAAAAAAACTCAACTCCCTTTTCTATATTTATTTCAGCAGCCTGGTGGAAGGAAGCATACCTTTCTATTTTTTGCTCCAGATATTTTTAGGTTGACTAAATTACAGGTCGGGGACACTAAAATCAAGCAGGTAAAGAAATTTAAATATCTGGAAAGTGTTCGAACAGAGGACGGAAAGTGCAACACTGAGAGCCGAAGACGCATTGAGATGTCCAAAGATGCCTTCCAAAAGCTAAGCAGAGTATTAAAAGACAGAAAAACTTTGTTTGAAACAAAGAAAAGTGTACTGAACTGTTACGTGATATCTGTCCTCCTGTATGGCAGCGAATGCTGGACATTTTCCTCAGAGATGAAAAAGAGATTGGAGCATTAGAAATATGGTTCTACAGAAGGATGATAAGGATACCATAGGCCGAACATGTGAGCAACAACAAGGTTTTGGAGAGAATGGAAACAAAAAGGAAATTTATACTTAAGATCAGGAAGAGATTGTTGAAATTTCTAGGGCACATAATGAGAAAGGAGGGCTTGGAGAATTTGATAATCACAGGGCAGATTGAAGGAAAGAGGGACAAGGGAAAGCAGTGCGTAACATACTTGATGGGCTTTAGCAAATGGATGGCAGAACAGAGTTTGGTAGAAATAACAAAAAGACAAAACTTATTAAGAGAAACGAGGGGCAGGAGGATGTGGAGGGCGATGATCGCCAATGCCCTGAAGAGACACGGCATAATTATAAATGAAGAAGAGAACAGCGGAACGAGAACAAGCTAGCTCCCTGGATTAATTAAATGGTTCGGTTCGAAAATCTCTCGAGGTTACCACGATCGACAGACACCTGATGAAGGCCGGAGGACACAACGGCCGAAACGATGTGATAATAACAACAAAGAATAGGAATAATGTGAATAGATTTAATAATAAAAAGGAAAGAGTAATGAATACATGTCCATTTCTTGTGGGTTTTTCTATTTATTTAGTCTCAGTGGCCTACGACTTACCTATCGGAGAATATTTCTCATGGTCTATTTATTTAGTCTCAGTGGCCTACGACTGACCTATTGGAGAATATTTCTCATGGTCTATTTATTTAGTCTCAGTGGCCTACGACTTACCTATATTTCTCATGGTCTATTTATTTTCATAGTCAAACAAAATAAATTAAAAGATAATAATTCCAGGACAGGTCAGATTTTGTTAAAATGTGATTTTTATTTATTTATTAATTAAAAATAAACGAATTCGTGTTTCATTTTTCATTAACAATAATGCACTCTAAACTTTCTCCACTTCCAGTTCGTTTATATTGGTATAGCCGGATTTTTCCTCCATTTTCTATTGCATGAATACATTTCTTTCTTTCAAAGAACTAATCTCAGTTTGACATGCCAAATAAAATTTGTAGAGTTTCTCAAATCAATCCGGTTTTGCTTGAAGTTTCTGAAACTACAGTTAACTTGGATTTCACACAGATCAAAGTTCGTCAATGACTAGTCGATGCCAAATTTCTAAAATATGTTACTTGAAATATGAAGCATACATACCGTATATAGATTATGTATTGACAACGATTGTTCCTGTTGGTTTAAGCATTGGATTCAGCGTCGCTAGGCTGGGTGCTGATGCGTGAAAAAAGATCGAAACCCAGTTTATGATATTGATGTTTATTAGACGATGTCAATTTTGATCTCGGGCAACATTCCTTTATCATCCACCAAAGAATGAATTCTCTTCGAAATCGTTGTGTACAAATTGCCAACAATAGCACCAACCCAGATACAGACAAAGCCCGCTTTTACTGATTTGAATCAACGCGAAATTAAATTAACTTAATTTGGAAAAAAAAAACAAAAAACAAACAAAAAACGACCATTTCCAGTCTTACGCGTTTAAAGATTCACTTATCACAAGATCTTTCTGGAAATCTCGGATACAGTTACTGTGAGATCTTTCTGGAAATTTCTGGAAAACTAGAATGCAGTTACTGCGAAGATTTTCTGGAAATTTCTGGTTACTGTGAATTATTTCCAGAAATTATCCCAAAACTCGAATTTGGTGACTGCGAGCTTTTTCTGGAACTTTTAGAAAACGATGATGTGGTAACAGTGAAGCCTTTCTGGAAATTTTTGGATAGCACAAATGCAGTTGCTCCGAGGCTTTTCTGGAAACTACTATACTATGGTAACAGTGAAGCCTTTCTGGAAAACTTGAATGCAGTTACTGTAACGTCTTACCGGAAGTTTGCGGAGAACGTGCGTGAAGTTACAGCTAAATCTTCTGGAAGTTTGTGGAAACCGTTAATGCAGTCATTGTGAGGCCTTTCTTGAAATTTCCGGAAAACGTTGCATATAGTTATTGAGAGCACTTTCTTGAAATTGATAAAAAAATTCGAACGCCGTTATTAGGAAGCTGTCGTAACCTAGGGAAGGTTACTGAATAGAATAGTCACACGAAAGTTGGTAATGAACGATAATACTTCGGAAAAGAACAACACATATAGGATTCGCCAGTGGTGCGTAGAAGTAGTAGTCAATTTCTAGAAGTGAGTCAAGTGAATTCCACAATGAATCTTCAACTGCAGGATATCTGCCAACCGCCCCACGCGGTCAGAGGTGGCACGAGGCCGAATTTAATATGGAGCATCCGGGCCCTTAGGCTCGGCCAAAAATTCCCCGTAGACCCCATATAAAACGGGGTCTTGTAGCTGTTTCCTGAGACAAGACTCTGCCTTTCGGCATAGCCTCGTCTAGGTATCATCTCTGCTCGGAGGTAGAGAGTTTGACCAGAACAGCTGGAGACGAATCTTTAACTGCAGACCAACATACAGTATTTACTACTGTATTTATGTGAATGGCGACATACCTATTATCGTCCGTAGGTATGCTACAACAGAAGCCTTTCTTGAAAATTTTGGATAATTCGAATTTGAAATCTTTCGGGAAATTTCTGGAAATTTGAATGCAGTTGCTGCCAGGGAGTTACTTGACAATTTCCAGGAAACTCGAATAAATTGATTGATGCTTTTAATGTGTGAGAATTACTTGATTTGCATGGGTACCGTCTTAGCGTGTAATATAGAGAAGATGTATTTTAGCAAAGAGAACACATATTGGACTATAGGTATTTAATCCAAATAGTTTAGAGCAGACATTCTTAGAATCCCTGGTCACCCAACTCTGTGGTCCGAGGTTTCTGAACCTCGTATCTATTCTCACCATATTTTACGCTGGTAAATCGGAGAGCCAAGTTCGAATTCCATTCGAATCCATTACATTCACTTACATGCTAATACCCTTGGGAAAGGTATGAATCCTCTTCTCCTCCTTCCAGCTATGGATAAATAGCAGGACAGACCAGGTTCTATAGCCTTGGATGGATACTAGTCTACCGCAGAAAGAAATGGCAACCTACTGCGGGAAAAATGCCTCGTCAGTCAAGTATCAAAAGGTACATGATCAGCTAAGCGTGTATCGCGCATGGCACATAACTGACTGATCCTTAGGAAAGGTATGAATCCTCCTCTTCTACTCCCAACTATGGATAAATAGCAGGACAGATCGGGTTCTATAGCCTTGGATGGCAATTGATCTACCGCTGAAAGATATGGCAAACTACTGCGGGAAAAAAATCTGCCTCGTCAGTCATGTATCGAAAGGTACATGATCGCCTAAGCGTGTATCACGTATGGCACATAACTGACTGACTGAATTATTGAAATAATTTAGAAATCCAAACTGCTTTGTTAATTGCAAATTAAAAAAAAAAGAAAAAAAAAGTAATAGATTTCAATGATTTAATTAGATTTCAATGGATCTCAAACCTTTCTTCTGATTCAATACATAATTCCTACTTTGGTTAAAATTCTTCCTCCTTAGATTTGAAATTCCTTCCTGGGAGCCAAATGGCTCCTGTTTGAGAATCTTAAAGAAAAGCACCTTTTAACGCCAATCTGTACGAAAACAAGTGAATGCTAAATGAATTCCCAGCTTGATCTACTCCCTAAGATCTATATATTAGGTTGGTGCAAAAATAATGTCGGGTTTTGACGTAATTTTTAACGTCAAAAAACGGCATTATTTTTGCACCAACCTAATAAATGATTAAACTTCAGAATTTTCTTTGGAAGGGAAAGTCAGAATTTTTCAGCATATTTTCGTGCAAACATTGGTTAAGAATATTTTATGGGAAGAGAAACATTTATACTTCCATCCAAACTGAACGAAAAGCTAAGGAAAACAGTCTGTATTTATAATTTTATTAAAATTAAATAGTTTGCGAATCACTTTGGTTTGTTAAGATGTTATCTTATTGCCACCTGCGACGCATCGAGAGGTTTCACCGGCGCAGCCTTCTGAAAATCCTTAATATCCACTGGAATGACTTTGTCACCAATATTGAACAGATGAAGATCACCTGCATCAAGGCTTCTGAAGTCCCAGCTACGCTCGCTGGACACGTTTCCAGGATGGAGACTCATCGCCTGCCTAAAAATTTTATTTTACGGCTGTCGCGGCAGAGGAGCACCAAAGAAGCGATGCAAAGATTGCCTGAAAAAATCCTTTGGTGCCTGTCACATCATTGCCAATGGTCAAGCCGGGCTGAGAACCGTGACGCCTGCTTCCTCACCACCGACTATGTTGTCCTCTTTGAAAATACCCGCAGGGCCGCTCTTAGGAACAAGAGGCAGAAGAGGAAGAACTGCAACGCTATGCCATCGAGCCCAGGCCGGACTTTCAGTTGCAACTACTACGGCCGTGTATGCCTGTCCCGCATTGGACTTCCCAGTCACAAACGTGACTGCAAGCGACGTGTACAGACACACCCTCTTCAACTTCGATTTGCGAAGACAAGCCATGATGATCGTATTGCACTTTGGTTAGATAAGTGTTTAGTCAGTCTACGAGTGAATCTTTTAATGGTATATTTGTTACTTAGGATAACCCAGAGAACGACCGAAATCGCTAGAACCGATGTTAACCCTTTGGAGACGGAGTCTCATTTGGATTTTCAGTGCCAAGACGGAACGCAAAGAATCGATGTAAAATCACAGAAAACAGTAAACTATCATAGAAAACGCCATTGAAATATACAGATGGTCAAGAAATGCAAAAATCAATCTGATTGGCTGGCATGAAAACCAACGAGCTAATCTCGAGACTTGTATTACCGACAAATCGGTCCTGTCGTTTTCTTTGACATTTGACCTTTCGACCGATATATCGGCCTCGTCGTCTCCTAAGGGTTAAGAACTACGGATAATTTCTTCAAAATCTTGAATCAATCATTCGCCCTCCTGTATAAAAAAAGAGTGAAACTACATAAAAAAATATAAATGCAATATTTTTTATCTGTTTTCAATTCAATAATATATGCATGAATGAAAAATTGCTGCACACACACACACACACATACACACACACACACATACACACACACACACACACACACACACATACACACACGCACACACACACACTAGCAACGTTGCGGTTATCGACGCTGAAAGTGAGTTCAGCGAAGCAAGTTCGAATTACAGATGAGCCTGCTACGTCCACTTTCACACAAATGCCATTGGAAAAAGGCATGAGTCCTTTTTCTTGCTCACTGCTATATGTTAAATAGCAAAGTAGACAATGTTAGAAAGCTTTGGGTGGCAACCAAACTAAGAGAAGGAAAACTCTGAATTTCAAACCGTGGAAAAGGAATCAATTCCACCAATATTTCATGTTAAGTATCAAATAATAAAGAAAAAAATGCATATATATATATATATATATATATATATATATATATATATATATATATATATGAGTGTGTGTGAAGAAATTTAGTCTTAAGATGTGCTATATTTATGGGATAAAGTGCTCAATATCTGAGATAGAGCGTGTGTAAATATAGAAGTGAACATAGAAGTCAACACTTAGAGGTGACAGTCTGTTTCATGCTAGATGCAATCATCAGGCCACGATTGCGTCTATCTATCTATATATATATATATATATATATATATACTGGACACTCCCCTCGTTTTTCGACGAATGAGGTTCAGTTCCTAGGAAGCGACTGCCAGATTACTCGCACTTATAATTTGGTTCTAGTGGTGAAGGCTTTGCGCAGAACCAACCACACTTTTGGGAAGGGCCGAATACAGAGATCTGGTCTGCCGAATGTCGCAAGGTCCCCAAACAACCTTCGCAGGTTTTGAATTCAGAGTTTTCTTTCTCCTAGGCCACTTGCCATCCAAGGATTGCCTTGCCAGTCTGTCCTGCTATTTACCCATAATGGCGGTGGGGGAGAAGAGGATGTATACCTTTCTCAAGAAGGCACCGTAGAGTAATGACTAGCAGTTCGGTTTAAATTCCTGTCGTAACCATTACGTTTACTTACGTGCTAATATCCTTGGGAATATATATATATATATATATATATATATATATATATATATATATCATGAAAAGTCGGACAATTATTCAATATATTTTCTGTTTGTACGTTATTTTCATCGATACAATTTATTTAATCAAATGCTCTGTTTTTAAATAAAAAGTATTAATTACATGATGCAATTAATTCAGGCCGATAAATGTGATTAATACTGTTTAATTAAAAACAGAGCATTTAATTAAATAAATTGTATCTATAAAGAATAACGCATAAACACAAAATATATTATATATTATATATATGTATATAAGTTTGTATATATATATATATATATATATATATATATATATATATATATAGAGAGAGAGAGAGAGAGAGAGAGCGAGAGAGAGAGAAAGGAAGAGATTCTGTCCCTAAAATATATACACACTTTGAGAAAGGAAAGACTTGTCTTTTGTAGTTTTACCAAATTGCAATAACATTTTTACTGTAGTATTTTCTTGACAGATGGAATTACCCTAATGGCTATATCATCAACAAATCATAAAGGATGTTGTGAATTGAAGTTAAACCAACTACGATTGCGGCCCTTAGGCAAAAAACAGAAAATGCATGTGCAGCAATCCCAATGGACACCAAAGTTGCCCAAGCAGTAGATCGCCATACTAATAAATGTCTGGAAGCCAAAGGTCACCATTTTGAGCATCTCTTGTGATTGTAGAGTCCAAGGGAAACTTGTATTAATCTTGCGATGGTCTCAATAAATTTAGTATTCCAATATCTATACAAGTTTTTCCTTTCCTGAAATGTGTATATATTATCATTTATTTTCCATATAAAGTATAACATATATTTTTAAAAATCCATATTATAACCAAAAACGTTTGCGTTTTCTCTCTTTTCTTTAAAATATACACTTTCCACTCGCTGGAACAACTATCACCTCTCCCTTATATATATATATACTTGCAGCATAGCCCGGCGTTGCCGGTGCTTGATTCAAAAATCGTACGACTCATACAGCAACCGCTATCACTTGACTTTTTTTTTTTGCCCTTCTTTGCCTTTAAAGAAGTGTCCTTTGCTGTGCTGATGTTGCTACATGCCTTACTTCTTGCAAATCTCACACTGCAAATTTTTTCTAAGCTCTATACTAAACATTAAATCTGTTACGAAAAAAGAACTAAACAAAATGAACAGAAAACGATCAACTTTAAAAAAAGGACTCGTAACTGGAAAATCGAATGAAAAAAGAATGTTAACAACAAATACTTTTTCACACCCAACCCAGTTCTGCGGAATCAGAATCAACGTTGAGTTTAAGCAAGCGAATGAGCCAATTGGAGTAAAGTGCCATGCAGATTAAAATTTTTTCCCACTTGTGACGAATGCAGTTATTTTTTTGTATGCTAGCATGCTAGTTAACATTCGTGTCAGTCAGCTCTTGGCTCTCACACTGGCCAATAGAATCTTCCTGCGTATTCATGGCATCCAGCTATTGGTTCTTACTCTGGCTAGTACAAAATGGCCGCAAACTACATGAAAACTGCCGTAGAAGCATGAAAAATCGATTATTTCCACTATCGATGGGAGTTGGGAAATGCAAAGTCGGTTTTGGCCTTCCCGCTAACTTGGACCATGTGCATGTAAATTTTGGTTCAAATCCGTCGAAAATTGCGGCCGTGCATTCGTTACACACACACACACCCTGCCTTTATATATATATATATATATATATATATATATATATATATATATATATATGTGTGTGTGTGTGTGTGTGTGTGTGTGTGTGTGTGAAGAAATATAGTTTTAAGGTGTGCTATATTTATGGGATAAAGTGCTCAATATCAGAGATAGAGCGCATGTAAATATAAATATAGAAGTGAATATTGAAGTCAACACTCAGAGACGACTGGCTGTTTCATGCTGGACGCAATCGTTATATTTACATGCGCTCTATCTCTGATATTGAGCACTTTATCGGCCGAAACGTTGTGATAAGTATGGCAACAAAGATGCGAACAATAGTCCGAATAATGTAAGTAGAGTCATTTTTAGTGGATGCCCATATTTGAGTAGATGCTCTGTTTATTTTTTAAACAGTATTTTATAGAACCTATAAAATCTTTTAAACAGGATTTTAAATAAAGATTTACATTACTTAGCATCCACCATAGTTTACCTTAACTTTCGTTGTTAGCAGGAACAATATTTAGGAGCGTTACTGAATTTCAAAATTTTGAAAACCTAACGATATTTTTTTTTACTTCTGTTTATAAATAATGTTGCTAAATAAAATCCTTACATTTGTCTTGATAAAGTCCATTAGAGGACGAACCGCGTTGTTAAAAGAATAGTTTTGGTTTTTAATCATATATATATTACTTATTAGTAATTTGTATAATTTTCATAATAATGCATCATGTCCAGAATTGCAGAAAAGCAGTGGACAGCCGTTTCGTTCTATTCTGGGACTTATCAGTAGTCCACTTCTACTAACGAGAAACGAATTCGGACCGTTAAGATACGACACAAGCATCTTACGATTGGCCCAAAAAGTGGAAATGTCTACTCAAACACGTCTACCCACAAAATATAAAGATTAAATTAAAACAACTATACGAAGCTTAGAACTGCTCATGTTTAAACATAATACACATTCGTTGTGTTATATTTAACAATAAGTTTGAATATATATATATATATATATATATATATATATATATATATATATATATATATATATATATATAACCTATCTGAAAGAGTCTTGTTCGACAATTTATGTTGTATTCAATAGAATATGTTTAAATGAGGACTTACCTTTTCATCTATCTATCTATCTATCTATCTATCTATCTATGCCTGTGTGTTTGCCAAAGTCAGACAGCCATGATAGCAAATTCTGATATTTTTATTAGATTAAGACACATTTTTTGACCCAGCAGGCAATTGCTAGCACTGCAGAGATTCAAATTATATTTTTTGAATAACAGAAATAAAAATATTAAAAAAAAAAAAAAACGCATAAATTAATTTTCCTTTATTAAAAAAAATTCTAAATTTAATATTAAACGCTAAGTCTATCTCAGAGCCAAAAGGGGAGAAATCAAATGTATTTCCAAAATGTCTATGGCTTGAAAATTGACTTTCGTAAACCATGTTTTTTGCTATTCATCGAACTCCGATGAGAAATACCCAATTACCTGATGATAGATACGTAGGTATATCAAAATGTTTGCAGCCAAATGGTGAAAAAATATGTCTATTTTAGAAGCAAATATATTTATTTTTCACTTACGATGATAGGCTGAAAAGTTCATAGACTATGAAGGAATGGTGCTAGAGATATTAATTTCAACGCTTCTTATTAATAACTGTGTTGTTTCTTTCCAGATAAACAGACATCTGACTGTTCAAAGTGTTATAACCTAGGTAAGGTTACTGCATAAAGTAATCAAGGTTTGTAATGAACGATAACACTTAGGACAAGAACAACATATATAAGATACGCCAGCGGCGCGTAGATGTAGTCAACTGTTAGAAGTGAGTCAAGTGAATTCCACAATGAATCTTCAACTGCAGGACATCTACCAACTGCCCACGGAGTCAGATGAGGCACAGCGCCGAATTTAATGTGAGGTATTTGAGCCCGTAGATTGGGCAAAAATTATCCGTAGATCCCATATAAAACGGGGTCTGGTAGCTGTTTCCCAAGAGGAGATTCTGTTTTTCGTATTACTACTTGGACTCAGTGGAAATCAGCATAAATAAGCCATCTATAGGTCATGACCAGAAACAAATTAAAACTATTTATATACGCACATTCTCCAAACACCCAATCAGCATAAATAAGCAATATAGAGGCCATGACCAGCGTAAATAATAGTGAATATATAATTGAATACAATGTAATTGTACTTTAAACCTTGTTGAATGAAGTACATACACAGTAATGGAAATCATTTATGGCTCAACCTAATAAAAAGGTCATTAAAATCTCTTTAATGCGTCTTAAGGATTCTCTTAATGGTGAGACAAATGAGCCCCCTCAAGAATTTTGTGAGATTATAATTGAGCCTCGTAGTCACGGAAGGGGTTATCAAAAGCTTTCTAATGAGTCGAAGATCCCGATTTATAGGATTAAAATCATCATTCGGAAAATAGCAGCAAAAGATCTGATTACGATCTGCTCCAAAAAGAAGGTCACTGTAAAGTAAACTAATGAACAGCTAGGTCCCTGCTTCTGAAAGTAATACACGGACTTATTTACGACCGAAGAAGATCCTCAGAAGGATCTGTCGAAGGTTCAGCACGGAAGTGAGCAAGGATACAGTTAGCGGCACACTGCACCAAGTTCTTCATTCTTAAACTGTCAGAACCAACGACTCCTCTGCTGAAGCCCAGGCACATGAAGGTTGCTTTACGGGTTGTCAATCAGCATCTCGAGAGGCCTGCTTCCTCTTGAGACAAAATATTATGGTCTGACGCGAAAAAGCCCGTATTAAGAGTTCGAAATATCTGGAGAAAGAGGAACATTACCTATAATTCTTAAAAAACAATAACAAAAAAAAAAAACAAAAAAAAAACACAAGCAAACAAAAACAAGCAAACAAACAAAAACAAGAAAACAAACAAAAAAACCATAAAAAAACCCAAAAATTACAAAAAAAAAAAAAAAAAAAAAATAAAAACGCTCCGACAGTTAAACACGCGGTGGAAGTTTGGTTTGTTTTGTTCTACGGCATATCAATCAAAATGGGTTATCTAATGTCAGCAAAATTTTTATTGCTGCTTATTTTTTTTTTAAATGTATAGCTGGAAATATCTTTATTTAAAAAAATGTATTGCTGATAATAATTTTTCTTCAAAAATTTATTGCTGTTAATAATTTTTACAAAGTATTGTGATATTAAAACCTATTTTTTCACTTTCATAGCGTTTTGACCCAATTTTGGGTGTTAACTATTTACCCATAGCTGGGATCCTAACCGGTTCTACCACTCCAGGTCAGGGTGGACCTGGGAATACCAGCAATTAAGAGGTGGTTCCATGCTCCTCAAAACCTCCCAATCAGAGTCCTTGCTGTTTGATGTAGTTTATTTTCTACCACAGGACGCGGATGGAGTTTCTCGTCATACCCAGAACGCGAATGGAGTTCATCGTCAAACCCAGGACGTGAATGGAGTTTATCATAATACCCAAGATGCCGGATGGAGTTTATCGCCATACCCAGGACGCGGATAGAGTTCATCGTCATACCCAGGACGTGAATGGAGTTTATCATCATACCCAAGATGCCGGATGGAGTTTATCGCCATACCCAGGACGCGGATGGAGTTCATCGTCAAACCCAGGACGTGAATAGAGTTCATCGTCAAACCCAGGACGTGAATGGAGTTCATCGTCAAACCGAGGACGTGAATGGAGTTTATCACCATACCCAGGACGCGGATGGAGTTCATCGTCATACCCAGGACGCAGATGGAGTTTATCTTCATACCCAGGACGTGAATGCAGTTTATCGTCATACCCTGGAAACGGATGGAGTTTATCTCCATAGCAAGGTGGGGATGGAGTTCATCGTCATACCCAGGAGGCGGATGGAATTCATCGTCACACCCAGGACGTGAATGGAGTTCATCGTCAAACCCAGGACGTGAATGGAGTTTATCGCCATACCCAGGATGCGGATGGAGTTCATCGTCATACCCAGGACGCAGATGGATTTTATCTTCATAGCCAGGACGTGAATGGAGTTTATCGTCATACCCAGGACACGTATGGAGTTCATCGTCAAACCCAGAACGTGAATGGAGTTTATCGCCATACCCAGACGCGGATGCAGTTCATCGTCATACCCAGGAGGCAGATGGATTTTATCTTCATACCCACGACGTGAATGGAGTTTATCGTCATACCCAGGACACGTATGGAGTTCATCGTCAAACCCAGAACGTGAATGGAGTTTATCGCCATACCCAGACGCGGATGCAGTTCATCGTCATACCCAGGACGCGGGTGGAGCTTATCGTCATACCCAGGACGTGAATGGAGTTCATCGTCATACCCAGGACAGGGATGGAGTTCATCGTCAAACCCAGGACGTGAATGGAGTTCATCGTCAAACCGAGGACGTGAATGGAGTTTATCACCATACCCAGGACGCGGATGGAGTTCATCGTCATACACAGGACGCAGATGGAGTTTATCTTCATACCCAGGACGTGAAAAGTGTTTATCGTCATACGCAGGACACGGTTGGAGTTTATCGCCATAGCAAGGTGGGGATGGAGTTAATCTTCATACACAGGACGCGGATGGAGTTCATCGTCCAACCCAGGACGTGAATGGAGTTCATCGTCAAACCGAGGACGTGAATGGAGTTTATGGCCATACCCAGGACGCGGATGGAGTTCATCGTCATACCCAGGACGCAGATGGATTTTATCTTCATACCCAGGACGTTAATGGAGTTTATCGTCATATCCAGGACACGTATGGAGTTTATCGCCATAGTCAGGTGGGTACGGAGTTCATCGTCATACCCTGGACGCAGATGGATTTTGTCTTCATACCCAGGACGTGAATGGAGTTTATCGTCATACCCAGGGAACGGATGGAGTTTATCTCCATAGCCAGGTGGGGATGGAGCTCATCGTCAAACCCAGGACGTGAATCGAGTTTATCGCCATACCGAGGACGCGGATGGAGTTCATCGTCATACACAGGACGCAGATGGGGTTTATCTTCATACCCAGGACGTGAATGGAGTTTATCGTCATACCCAGGACACGGATGAAGTTTATCGCCATAGTCAGGTGGGGATGGAGTTCATCGTCATAACCAGGACGCGGATGGAGTTCATCGTCATACCCAGGACGTGAATGGAGTTTATCATCATACCCAGGACATGAATGGAGTTTATCGACATACCCAGGACACGGATGGAGTTTATCTCCATAACCAGGTGGGGATGGAGTTCATCGTCATACTCAGGACACGGATGGAGTTCATCGTCATACCCAGGACGTGAATGGAGTTCATCGTCATACCCAGGACAGAGATGGAGTTCATCGTCAAACCGAGGACGTGAATGGAGTTTATCGCCATACCCAGGACGCGGATGGAGTTCATAGTCATACGCAGGACGCAGATGGAGTTTATCTTCATACCCAGGACGTAAATGGATATCGTCATACGCAGGACACGGTTGGAGTTTATCGCCATAGCAAAGTGGGGATGGAGTTTATCATCATACCCAGTACGCGGATGGAGTTTATCGTCATCCCCAGGACGTGAATGGAGTTCATCGTCAAACCCAGGACGTGAATGGAGTTTATCGCCATACCCAGGACGCAGATGGATTTTATCTTCATACCCAGGACGTGAATGGAGTTTATCGTCATACCCAGGACACGGATGGAGTTTATCGCCATAGCCAGGTGGGGATGGAGTTCATCGTCATACGCAGGTCGCGGATGGAGTTTATCGTCATACCCAGGACGTGAATGGAGTTTATCGTCATACCCAGGACAGGGATGGAGTTCATCGTCAAACCGAGGACGTGAATTGAGTTTATCGCCATACCCAGGACGCGGATGCAGTTCATCGTCATACACAGGACGCAGATGGAGTTCATCGTCATACCCAGGACGTGAATGGAGTTTATCGTCATAGTCAGGACGTGAATGGAGTTCATCGTCAAACCCAGGACGTGAATGGAGTTTATCGCCATACCCAGGACGCGGATGGAGTTTATCGTCATACCCAGGACGTGAAAAGAGTTTATCGTCATACCCAGGACGCAGATGGAGTTTATCGTCATACACAGGACGCAGATGGGGTTTATCTTCATACCCAGGACGTGAATGGAGTTTATCGTCATACCCAGGACACGGATGAAGTTTATCGCCATAGTCAGGTGGGGATGGAGTTCATCGTCATAACCAGGACGCGGATGGAGTTCATCGTCATACCCAGGACGTGAATGGAGTTTATCATCATACCCAGGACATGAATGGAGTTTATCGACATACCCAGGACACGGATGGAGTTTATCTCCATAACCAGGTGGGGATGGAGTTCATCGTCATACTCAGGACACGGATGGAGTTCATCGTCATACCCAGGACGTGAATGGAGTTCATCGTCATACCCAGGACAGAGATGGAGTTCATCGTCAAACCCAGGACGTGAATGGAGTTTATCGCCATACCCAGGACGCGGATGGAGTTCATAGTCATACGCAGGACGCAGATGGAGTTTATCTTCATACCCAGGACGTAAATGGATATCGTCATACGCAGGACACGGTTGGAGTTTATCGCCATAGCAAAGTGGGGATGGAGTTTATCATCATACCCAGTACGCGGATGGAGTTTATCGTCATCCCCAGGACGTGAATGGAGTTCATCGTCAAACCCAGGACGTGAATGGAGTTTATCGCCATACCCAGGACGCAGATGGATTTTATCTTCATACCCAGGACGTGAATGGAGTTTATCGTCATACCCAGGACACGGATGGAGTTTATCGCCATAGCCAGGTGGGGATGGA
This sequence comes from Acanthosepion lycidas, assembly GCA_963932145.1. Classification (NCBI taxonomy): domain Eukaryota; kingdom Metazoa; phylum Mollusca; class Cephalopoda; order Sepiida; family Sepiidae; genus Acanthosepion; species Acanthosepion lycidas. The sequence goes on from OZ010596.1 coordinate 9,436,891, forward strand.
GTTCATCGTCATACGCAGGTCGCGGATGGAGTTTATCGTCATACCCAGGACGTGAATGGAGTTTATCGTCATACCCAGGACAGGGATGGAGTTCATCGTCAAACCGAGGACGTGAATTGAGTTTATCGCCATACCCAGGACGCGGATGCAGTTCATCGTCATACACAGGACGCAGATGGAGTTCATCGTCATACCCAGGACGTGAATGGAGTTTATCGTCATAGTCAGGACGTGAATGGAGTTCATCGTCAAACCCAGGACGTGAATGGAGTTTATCGCCATACCCAGGACGCGGATGGAGTTTATCGTCATACCCAGGACGTGAAAAGAGTTTATCGTCATACCCAGGACGCAGATGGAGTTTATCGTCATACCCAGGACGTGAATGGAGTTTATCGCCATACCCAGGACGCGGATGGAGTTTATCGTTATACCCAGGTAGCAGATGGAGTTTATCGCCATACCCAGGATGTGAATGGAGTTTATCGTCATACACAAGATGCCGGATGGAGTTTCTCGTCATACACAGGACGCGGATGCAGTTTACAATCATACCCTGGACGTGCATGGAGTTCATCGTCATACACAAGATGCCAGATGAAGTTTCTCGTCATACCCAGGACGCAGATGGAGTTTATCGTCATACCCAGGACGTGAATGGTGTTTATCGCCATACCCAGGACGCGGATGGAGTTTATCGTCATACCCAGGTAGCGGATGTAGTTTATCACCATACCCAGGACGGGAATGTAGTTTATCCTCATACCCAGGACGCGGATGGAGTTTATCGTCACACCCAGGACGTGAATGTAGTTTATCGTCATACAAAAGATGCTGGATGGAGTTTCTCTTCATACCCAGGACGCGGATGGAGTTTCTCGTCATACCCAGGACGTGAATGGCTTTTATCGTCATACCCAGGACGCGGATGGAGTTTATCGCTATACCCAGGACGCGGATATGGTTTATCCTCATACCCAGGACGTGAATGGAGTTTATTTTCATACCCAGCACGCGGATGGAGTTTATTGTCATACTTAGGACGCCGATGGAGGTTATCGCTATACCCAGGACGCGCATGGAGTCCATCATCATACCGAAGACGCGAATGGAGTTTATCGTCATACCCAGGACTCGGATGGAGTTTATTGTCATACCCAGCACGTGACTGGAGTTTATCGTCATACGCAGGACGCGGATGGAGTTTATCACCATACCAAGGACTCGGATGGAGTTTATCGTCATACCCAAGACGTGAATGAAGTTTATCGTCATACTCAGGGCGGAGATGTAATTTATCGTCATAACCCAGGTCGTAAATGGAGTTTATCGCCATACCCAGGACGCGGTATGGAGTTCATCGTCATACCCAGCACTCGAATGGAGTTCATCGTCATACGCAGGACGCGAACGGAGTTTATCGCCATACCCAGGACGCGGATGGACTTTATCGTCATACCCAGGACGTGAATAGAGTTTATCGTCATAGCCAGGTCGTGAATGGAGTTTATCGTCAAACCCAGGACGCGGATGGAATTTATCGTCATACCCAGGACGCGGATGGAGTTTATCGTCATACCCAGGACGTGAATGGATTTTATCGTCATTCGCAGGACGCGGATGGAGTTTATCGCCATACCCAGGACGCGGATGGAGTTTCTCGTCATACCCAGGACGTGAATAGAGTTTATCGTCATACCCAGGTCGTGAATGGAGTTTATCGTCAAACCCAGGACGCGGATGGAATTTATCGCCATAGCCAGGACGCGGATGGAGTTTATCGTCATACCCAGGATGTCAATGGAGTTTATCTTCATACCCAGAACGCGGATGGAGTTTATTGCCATACTTAGGAGCCCGATGGTGGTTATCGCTATACCCAGGACGCGCATGGAATCCATCGTCATACCCAGGACTCGGATGGAGTTTATCGTCATACCCAGCACGCGGATGGAGTTTATCGTCATACCCAGAACGTGAATGGATTTTTTCGTCATATCCAGGACGCGGATGGAGTTTTTCGCCATACCTAGTAGGCGGATGGAGTTTATCGTCATACCCAGGTCGTGAATGGAGTTTATCGTCAAACCCAAGACGCGGATAGAATTTATCGCCATAGCCAGGAGGCGGATGTAGTTTATCTTCATAACCAGGACGCGGATAGAGTATATCGTCATACCCAGGACGTGTAATGGAGTTTATCCTCATACCCAGGACGCGGATGGATTTTATCGTCATACCAAGGACGTGAATGGAGTTTATCTCCATACCCAGGACACGGATGGAGTTCATCGTCATACCCAGGAGGCGGATGGAGTTTATGCACAGTCCCAGGACGTGAATAGAGTTTATCGCCATACCCAGGATGCGGATGGAGTTAATCGTCATACCCAAGACGTGAATGAAGTTTATCGTCACACACAGGACGCGGATGGAGTTCATCGCCATACCCAGGACGCGGATGGAGTTCATCGCCATACCCAGGACGCGGATGGAGTTCATCGCCATACCCAGGACGCGGATGGAGTTCATCGCCATACCCAGGACGCGGATGTAGTTTATCGTCATGTCACTGGGTCTAACTAACGCCTTTATACACTGTAGACATCTGTGTATGAATCTCTTTATTATAAACCCAATTTCTCACCAGTGCTCATATTGCAATTTTTGCTGTTATCATTGCATGTTTTTTTACCAGAGTTCATACTGCAATTTTCATTGTTTCTCTGGCACTCCTTATTACTGGTTCCCATGTTGTGAAAGAAGGGAGCCGACGGAACGACTTTGTTCTCATAAAGTCACTCTTGTCACCCCCCCCCAAAAAAAAATTCATAAGAAGGGAGTAAAGATAGGGATTAAGTAAAAAGCCGGCAAACCTGCGCATCCCCACCACTTTTCCGGTAAAAAAGATTACAAAATTCAGTGCTTGGAGCGGCCTCGCTTTGAAAAACAAGCCATGGCAAACACTCAGCCTCCCACGTCTGACCACAAACCCCCCACACAGGTAATTTCACTTATTTTTCTACAATATAGCTATTTGTGCTATCTGAACAATAAAAATACTGAATAAATTTTTTTTTAAATATTAATGTATATTTAATCACCTGTCTATATCTCCGAGATGAGGTATTAGGATTACTTGAATTATTAAAATTATTCGGACTGTTATCCTCATCTTATTGCCTTATTCACAACGTTTCGGCTTCTATATGTCTGAGATGAAGTATTATGATTACTAGCATTATTTACATTATTCGGACTGTTATCCTCATCTTCGTTGCCATATTCACAACGTTTCGCGCGCTGTACGCTCCGGCCTTCTTCAGATGTTTAGCATTTCGACCCGAAACTTTATTTCATCTAGTTCCACGTGCCATAACTCTTCCGGATGTCTCAGTTATTTCCCTTTAATTCAACTCTGCAAGTTTGGTATTGAACTCACAGTTCTTTGGATTTAAGCAAAGTCTTTATCCACTGGGCCACGTCTCCTTGAGGCCGAAACGTTGTGAATATGGCAATGAAGATGCGGATAACAGTCCGAGTAATGTAAATAATGCATATTTATCTTAATAATATGTCGCGATCTGTAAGCTTAATTTGTAATGTATATAAATGTAGGTAGAAAAAAAAGCAAATGTTGATAAGATAGTAAAGGTTACCAAGCACTGCCCGGGAGTTCTATTTTTAATACTACAAGCATGAATGTTTTGTTTTCAATTAGCACATTGTACTACGTATCACGACTTACAGCTTTCAGGTAATTTTCTGTTATTTTATTTGTGTTTTTTCTCTGTTCATGATGAAAATTCTTGGAAGGGAATATACTTTAGATTTTTGTATTCCTTTCTTTTTATAGAATTAACGAAACTTTATATAACCGTTGGAAACATTCACCAAAGAAAGGGTGTCACTCCAATGTTATTTCTTTCTATTTAGCATTCCCAAACAGCGATCAAATTCTATGAAGATCTCAGTCTCTCGCCTAACCTTTTGAAAATCTGAACCAGTGGTGTAACTAAGGGGGCGGGGGCGAAAGGGGCGGCCGCCCCGTGTGCCAGCACAGGAGGGGTGACACAATGTCACTCCAACAAAATGTTTCAACCAGGCTAAGGTACCAAAAATAGTCTGAAAACAGTGGTTGAGATACAAGGTTTCGCAGGCGGGCATATGACCCCCCCCCCGAAATAATTTATGACCCCCACCAGTTTTGTCCCCCCGTCAGAAATTTTCTAATAAATTGTCGGAAAATTTGTGAGTACGAAAAATAGCAATGCTTTCAGCTTTCATGTGTTTCAGTTGCTACAATCTTGGTTACTAACAAGAGACATTGTTGTAACCTTTTATCGGATGATATGGTGTTTTAACTCTGCATCATTAATAACAACAAAGCGAAATACGAAGCCAAAAGTGCAACAATTTCAGTCTTGCCTGTGTATCAATTCGCTGAGATACAATAATTTTCCATTGAGTGAGCGATATACTTTTGAATATATCTACTAGTGTTGGGACGATTAATCGGAATCGGATTCGAGAATCGGAAAAATCGGAAATTTTGGGGTATTGGAATTGGAAAAATTTGTGCCTATTTTCCGATTCCAAAAACGATTCTTTTAAATTTTTAACTTAATATTCCATTATTGGTACTAATGACAAATATTTATGCAAAGTTTTATTGTTTTTAAATTATCACTAAAACTAAAATCATAATAACATCAAAATACGATGTAAATTTATTTTACTTGTATAAAGAAAAACAAAAAAATAAACTTTGCATAAATTCTCTAGGTAACCTTTAAAAGAATGCAGTTGATTTACAATGTCCCGAAAAATGCTTAAAAATTAAATAGAACATTTTTATCAAGAAAAATACTTACAAACATCATTGATAATTAAATGGTACCCAGAAAATTATGAAACAGAAAATTGGACACCGGAAAATTAGCAACAGAAAATTACGTCAACCATGAGCCAGTCGAGACTGTCGGATCTGGCTGTGCTGTCCATTGAAAACGAGCTTACAAGACAAACATATTTTGATGATGTCATTGACCAGTTTGCCACAATGAAAACAAGAAAACATTCATTCTAAGACCATAGTATCGAATGTCATTCTTTTGTGTATTGCCGTGTTTTGTATTTAGTTGTTCTGAAAGTGAACAGTTGCATTTTAAAAATCTTTTTTTTTTATTATTAAAAAATTATTTTCTTCATTTTATTGTGTGGTATTGAATTTTGTCTTGGATCATACATGTAAAGAGTAACGTACCGGTCAGTAGAGTAAAGTAGAGGTAGAGCATGTATAAAAATTTAGCTACAGCTAACCATTCAGCATAGGGTGAATCGGGGTCATTGGGGTGACATTTGAGCGGACCGCCCCGGGTGACGTTTACTCTAGCTACGCCACTGATCTGAACAACACTTAAACAGCAGTCAGTTATGTGACATGCGAGAAAAACGCTTAGGCGATCATTTATCTTTCAATACTTGACTGACGAGGCAGATTTTTTTCCTGCACTAGGTTGCCATTTATTTCTGCGGTAGACGAGTTGCCATCCAAGGTTATAGAACCCGGTCTGTCCTGCTATTTACCCATAGTTGTGGGGGAGAAGAAGAGGATTCATACTTTTCCCTACTATTTACCCATAAGTAGAAGCAGGGGAGTCATACTTTTCCCATGTGAATGTAATGGATTTGACTGGAATTCGAACTCGGCTCTCCGAGTCCCTCCCTAGTTCCAGCAGCTATCCATTACTCCACCATGCCACCTCGCTTATACATAGAGATCCCTGAGTGATCTCAAAGGAGTTTCTCAAGAGAAGGACATAATTGGTATTAATTTCAGCCAGAAGCTTATCTCAAATTATTTCAAACGTTTGACAGCTATCATATCATATAATGTATACGTCATTAATTATTGAATGGTGTTTATTGATCAGTTCAAAATATTTGCAAGTTAATTCTGCTGTATTTGTTAGCAAATTTACGTGTAGGAAAATATTTTATATTTCTCCCGACAACAGAATATACCCTAAATATTTACTATGTTCATTTCAGTTTGTAGAATTAATAGAAGATAATTTCTTAAAACTCTCTCTGGCAAATGTACGTTGATAGCTTTGAACGCAGTGTACCAGAATAGGGTCTCTATTACTACAACACCGTTTACGATAGATTCGTCATGTTGTCAAGATGAAGGACGATAGGACCCCCCAAGAAATATTTCTACGATGAACTGCCAGAGTGAAGGAGAGCAGCGTGTAATCCGTAATTAAGTTATAAGATTTGCATTAGCATTACACTGAAGAAAGCCGATCTAATGCAAAATGACTGGGTAAACCTCGCCCTAGGTCGTTCAACCCGGAGAAATGCAGGGCACAATGGTAGGAAAAACTTTGAAAAGAATCGTGATGAGATTGATAGCTTCCAGAGAGACATTCGTAATGAATGTAGTCACGTTCTCTAAGACAGTGGTTACCAATCCGCGCGGCATGCCTCATAGAAGCGGTAGAAGAGGATAGCAGGTGAGGCTGAATGATTGAAAGACATTCAAAGATTTAAAACTATTTGAAAAGTTCATATTCCAAAAATAAATATAATTTCAAAATTCAACTGGTTTAATTTGGTTTTGATTGGTTTAGTTCACGTCATATCTACATCAATGGGTTATTTAATGTTGACAAGATTTTTTTTTAATATCTGTCTATATCTCTGAGATTAGGTATTACTTGCATTATTTACTTTGTTCAGAATGTTACTCTCATCTTCATTGCCATATTCACAACGTTTCGGCCTTTTTCCGTGATTGGAATTTCGAACTGAACTCTTTTTTTCGTCCACGGGTGTATATTATTCTAGTTCCACGTACCATGACTCTTTCGGATGTCTCAGTTATTTCCCTCTAAATACCTCTGCAAGTTCTGCCTGGTATTGAGCTCACAAACCTTTGAGCCTAATCACTGAATATAAAACCAACATCTTTATCTACAGGACCATGTGTCCTTAAGGAAATGTAGTGGATATGGCAATGAAGATGAGGATAACAATCCGAATAATGTAAATAATGCGAGTAATCATAATACCTTATCTCGGAGATATAGAGGCCGAAACGTTGTGAATATGGCAATGAAGATGGGGATAACAGTTCGAATAATGTAAATGATACAAGTAATCCTAATACCTCATCTCAGAAACATAGAGGCCGAAACGTTGTGAATATGGCAATGAAGATGAGGATAACAGTTCTAATAAAGTAAATAGTGCAAGTAATCCTAATACCTAATCTCGGAGAGATAGAGGCTAAAACGTTGTGAATATGGCAATGAAGATAGGGATAACTGTTCGAATAATGTAAATAATGCAAGTAATCCTAATACCTCCTCTCAGAGATATAGAGGCCAAAACGTTGTGAATATGGCAATGAAAATGAGGATAACAGTCCGAATAATGTAAATAATGCAAATAATCCTAATACCTCATCTCAGAGATATAGAGGCCGAAACGTTGTGAATACGGCAATGAAGATGAAGATAACAGTCCGAATGATGTAAATAATGCAAGTAATCCTAATACCTCATCTCGGAGATATAGAGGCCGAAACGTTGTGAATATGGCAATGAAGATGAGAATAACAGTCCGAATGATGTAAATAATGCAAGATTTTCTATTGCTGGCAATACTTTTTTCTAAAAGTATCTCTGGTGATATTTTCCCAATAATGTAATCCTGTTAATATTTTTTTTCAAAAATGTATTGCTGCTATTAATGTATTGCTGGCATTAAAACCTATTTTTATACTTTCATAGTTTTTTGACCCCAGTTTGAGTTTAACTATTTGCTCATACCTGGAACCATAACAAGTGCTACCACTCTGGCTCAGGGTGGACCTGGGAACACCAGCAGTTAATAGATGTTCCACGCTCCTCAAAACCTCCTGATCAGTGGCATTGCTGCTGGATGTAGTCTATCGTTTTACCCAGGATATGGATGTAGATTATTGTCATACCCAGGAGGGTCAAAATTTAAAATATTGTTATAGATTACTTGTAATTGCATGCATGAGTGCCAGTATAAATAATTATTGACCGATTTTATCACTGTGATATTTTTGCATGATATCAAGTATTAAGAATATAGTAACTAGGGTCTGCAAATTGGAGGAGAGAGTTATCAATGATAATATTTTGTCTTCGAATCTTTAACTCACTCTCTTTTTTTTATTTTTAAATAGACTTTTTATCACGTAAAATTTAGTGAGGCCCGAGCAAATTTTAATTCCAAAAATGCGGCCCAGCGAAAAACAAGTTTGGGAACCTCTGCTCTACGAGATTCTAAAAAGACGACACACGTTGAAAATTGACTAAAATATAAATGTAACAACTTCTGCAAGAGGCACCCAACATTGTTGCATCTACGCAAAAGAATGTAAAACCCCTCTCCTTTTATATGCCGTGCCTCTTCAGTACGTAGACGATAATGGCCCTTCAAATCTTCCTGTCCTTTGTAGCTCTTAATATAGTTCGTCTTTTTGTTATTTCTCTCAAACGCTGTTCTATCATCCATTTACTCAAGTTCATCAAGTATGTTAAATGCTGCTTTCCTCTGGTTCGCATTTTCCTCAATCTGTCCTGTGAGTATCATATTTTCCAAGTGCCCCTTCCTCATTATACGACCAAGGAACTTCAGCTGTTTCTTTTCTGATATTAATTTTCCTCTGGTTTCCATTTTCTGCAAAACTTCGTCGTTGCTCACATGTTCGATCCATGGTATCCTCAGCATCCTTCTGTAGAACAACATATCTGTTGCCTCCAGTTTTCTCTTCTTCTTTGAGGAGATTGCCCTGCTTTCGATACCATACTGGAGGACAGATATCATGTAACAGTTCAGTACTCTTTTCTTTGTTTCTAATGAACTTTTTCTGTCTCTTGATACTCTGCTTAGTTTTTGGAATGCGTCTTTTGCCATCCCAATACGTCGCAGGACTAAAAACCTATCTATGCATTGCCCATATCACAGCTACAATTATATACAAAACTATACTTAAACATGAAAACAATAAACAAAAACTAAAAATTCTTGAAGCTATATACATAAAACAGTTGAAACCTAACCTGAACAAAATAAACTACGAAATCTCCACATTCTTAAATGCTTATAATTGATAACAGAAGCCATTGGTTTATACCAACGGACTCCCATACTTAATACTTCTCATTTTCACTCTCGAATGGTAATGTGTGACGTCACGATCATTATTGTTTTGTCCGTGTATTGTTTGATATATTGAAGTGTAATTGTCATGTTTGAAAAGCTTAGATGGAATTAAAACATGTATCAATATGTTGATTTCCTTTCGTCTTTCAATGATAATATTATGAAGCTTATCAGACAATTTGAAAGGAACTTACTTAAAATGAATAGACAAAACTTGTCTATATTATTTAATGAAACATGCATCAATCATATATATATATATATATATATATATATATATATATATATATATATATATATAGGGGTTTAGTTTGGTTTGTTTTGTTTTACGGCATATCAACCTCAATGGGTCATTTAATGACAACTTTTTTTTTCCTGGTAATATTTTTGTTTTGTCAAAAATCTATTTCTGTTAGAATTTTTTTTCTTCAAAAATGTGTACCTGGTAATATTATTTTTTCAAAAACGTATTGGTGGTAATATTTTATAATGCTTTTTACCTCAGTTTCGGGGTTAACTATTTGCCCATACCTGGGACCCTAACAGGTTCTACCATCCCGGATCAGGGTGGACCTGGGAACACCAGCAATTAAGAGCTGGTTCCACGCTCCTCAAAACCTTTTGGACGTAGTTTATCGTCTTACCCAGGACGGGGATATAGTTTATCGTCTCATCCAGGACGCGGATTTAGTTTATCGTCTTACCCACGACGCGGATTTAGTTTATCGTCATACTCAGGACGCTATATATATATCAGGGATATGACTTTTTGTAACCCTATGTTCCTGTGTTATAAATCAAAGATCGTCACCCCAAGACGAAAATTCTTTTTTTACCATATATTCGGTAGGTTCTATAAAGTTCTAGAAGGCTCCAGAAAGTCATAGTACTACTATGCTTATATACGATATTAGAAATTTCGTGGCAAGGGTGATATTTTAAAAAATAAACTGACTTAAACCTTTCTTCGTTATTTTTCAATAAAAGTTCATCGAATTATGATAAAGAAAATTAATTATTTTACAAACAGTCATAAGCCTAATATACATACATGCACACAGATTGTATTGTTAAAGTTGATGTTTTCAGCACTGAAATTGCTATTAAAAACCGATTTGGATACAATTTTCAGGAGGCAATTATGTTTACATGAGCAACATATGGGGCAATTTTCAGCTTCTAATATCTGTTCTTATTAAAAATAAGAACTTGTCATCAGGATAACAAGCTTAATTAATTATGTAACTGTTGCATCCTTAAATAAGGTTACAAACAGGCAAAGGTGGTATTCGAGTGAAAGGAACAGCAACACGGGCATACGTGGAAGAAAGAGTGGTTTATTGTAAAAGAAACTAGACTGAGAAACAGGGAAGCAATTAACACTTCCCGAATCTAGTCTCCGGTATGTCATGTACATCTCGCCCATTCTTGAAGCAGTTATCTTTTGTACTATTTATTGGAGAAAGTTACTGTTGTATCCTTAAAAATGTCACAAGCATGCAAAGGTAGTACTCGAGTGGAAGGAACAGCAACAGGGGCGTAGATGGAATAAAGAGTGGTTTATTTTAAAAGAGAATATACTACTGAAATACAGGGAGTAGACTACACTTCCCGAAGCCAGTCATACAGATAGACAGACAGACTCTGGTATGTCCTGTGTACACTACATTTATTACTGATATAGTCAGTCCACAATAGGTAATAAGGAGAGTGGAACATTCCATTACAACAACTTATAATTATTATATGATTATAATTATATATATCATCCTGGGTATGACGATAAACTACATCCAGCAGCACGGCCTCTGATCAGGAGATTAATTGCTGGTGTTCCCAGGTCCACCCTGACCCGAGGTGGTAGCCCCTGTTAGGGTCCCAGCTATGGGCAAATAGTGAACCCCCAAACTTGTGTAAAAATAGGTTTTAATACCAGAAATACCTTGTAATAAAAAATATTACCAGCAATAATTTTTGAAGGAAAATTTATTATCAGCAGTACTTAAAAAAAAAAAAAAAAAAAGTGCCAGCAATACAAACAGTTATACATTCTTTGAAAAAAATATGACCAGCTATAAATTTCTTCAAGGAAAAGTATTCCCAGAAATAAATTTTTGAAGAAAAACATATTACCAGCAATAAAAATTTTGTCGGCATTAAATAACCCATTGAGGTTGATATGCTGTAAAAGAAAATAAACCAAACCAAACCATAATTATTATATAATATAATTAAATTAATATTATTATATTATATTAGTTATATTAATTTATATTATAATATATATTTATATACTTATATATTTATTTTATAATATTGATATACATATATATATATATAATTTATATATAAATTATATATATATAATTTATATTATAAATTATATTGATTAATTATATTATTATATTAATTATATTATATTATATCATCATATTATATATTCTGTTCCAATAACTTGATCCGATTTTAATGTTCATTAACTTTAAGCGTCTAATGATTTTTTCTTTTTCTTTCAGATTTGGCGGACATTTGATGGATATTATTTTTCACAAATAATTGCCATGACTTAAATAACATGATCCAATAGAGAAATAAATAAATGTTTACCAATAACACTGATTTATTTACTGCTGACTTTGATCCGTCTTAATGAAACACCCTTATATATAATCCATCTTAATGAAACACCCTTTATTATATTATATTATATTAATATATTTATTATATAATATAATTATTATATAATTGCATGATTTATAAAGATTTAACTAATCATACAGTTATTAACTTCATTTTCTTTGAAAACCTACTTGGCAAAATGGACAATAGTCACCTTTGCAGAATGTGAAGCAGCAATTCCGTCCATAAAACATAGTCTTTAACTTAAAAATTATTAAACAAAAGGTCTTGCTCAATAAATTACAATAATTATGTGCTTATCTTGATTTCTTCATTGCATCTGAAGGAACATATAATGTTACTATTTGTAATACGAGCCCAAAACATTGCTACACACCTCTCCTTAGATTTCTAAACCAACTATCAAGCTGCGCAATATTACATTCAACACTAAAATGACGATTGAAAAACCAGTTTTTATGTACCTATTGTTCATCTGACATTTTTCTCGGTGTGAGGTTTACTTAAACGTGGTAGTTTGTTTGCTTTCGTAACTGTAGCTAATCTTCTAAATCTTTTCTCAATGTATTTATTCTTTACACCAGCTTCTCTCTTTTTTAGTCAATACAAATTTATTGCTTATTACACGTCATTTTTCTCAAATAACTTTTTGCGACATTCTTAGGATCAGTTTTTTTTCTCTTGCAAATGCTTAAAATTTAATTTTTATTGTTCTGTGATTTCTGTTTAACTTTTATACAATTGCCAGCATTGTTTACAATGTATTTTTTCTCTTTTGAATTTATGTCTTTCTTATAATACAAAGCAATCTTTATATTTTTATATAACACAAAGCAATTTTTATATTTTTAATTATTTTACCCAGTGAAAAGCAGTAAAGCGACTAAAACACAAACAGTTACTGAGTGTGAAAGAATTAGAAAACAAACATTATTAAGGAGCGGGAACAATAGAAGAGAAATCAGGAAGACAGTAGATAACAATTGACACTGCATGTAGATTTTTGAAGACCAATGTTGGCAGGAAAGCATGGAGACGAAAAAGAGTCCCAAACGCGAGAAGTGCTAGTTTAGAACTTACGGTTACATCTCGCCAATCAACTGTAAATTGATGTGACCTTCAGTATCTCTCTATATTTCTGAGATGAGGTATTATGTACACTATTTATATTATTCGGACTATTGTCCTCATCTTTGTCGCCATATTTATTACAACGTTTCGGCCGTTGTACGCTCTGGCTTTCTTCAGGTGGTTGGAATGTCGAACTGAACCCATTATTATCTGTCTATATGTCTGAGATGAGGTATTATGTACACATATTTACATTATTTGGACTATTGTCCTCATCTTTGTCGCCATATTTATTACAATGTTTCAGCTGTTGTACGCTCCGGCCTTCTTCAGGTAGTTGGAATGTCGAAGATGGATATTTAATGAATGCTTACAATTTATCTGCCTTAAAATGTAAAGACAATATATCAAGCGTTAACCTGTCAATCGTAGAATTTCTACGCCTCCAGCTAGTTATTATTAGTGCAGTGATAAAACTGTGAAAGTCCTCGAGTTAGAAACATGCGCTATTTTGTGGGATATTTCAATGCAAATAGGTAAGTATTGGAGCAAAATAAACCGGAAACAATAGAAAAGAGGAGTTAATAATTGATCTAGAGTGTCCTTTTGATACAAGGATAAAGCAAAATGAAAAAGAGAAAGTAGTCAACTATGGACCATTTCAGGCTTTCGCAGCTGAAGACCCTCACAATAACAGCGATTCTCATTGACGTCCTTGGTACGGTAAGAGAAAGAATGGAGAGAGGGTTAAAGAAAATAAGCATTGATTACACGGTAGAACTGTTACAGAAAGAAAACCTCTTAAGAACGGCAAGAATAATCCGGGAAGTGATGAACACTTAGAGGAAAATTGCAACATACACAAGGCTGCTAGTTGTGGACTGCTATACACGTATTAATGATCACATTTTAAGATATTATCGGTGAAAATACTGGCGATAATAATTGTTGTAACCTAGGGAAGGTTACTGAATAGAATAATCAAACGGAGGTTGGTAATGAGCGATAATACTTAGGACAAGAACAACGCATATAAGATTCGCCAGCGGCGCGTAGAAGTAGTCAAATGCTTGAAGTCAAATGAATTAATGAATCTTCAACTGCAGGGTATCTACAAACCACCCCACGTCGTCAGATGTGCCACAAGGCCGAATTTAATGTGGGGTATCCGAGCCCGAATGCTCGGCCAAAAATTCTCAGGAGACCCCGTAAACGGGGTGGGGTAGCTGTTTTCCGAGACGATACTCAGCCTTTTGACATCAGCCTCGTCTGTGGATCCTCTCTACCCGGACTCAGGAGTTTGACCGGTACAGATGGAGACGAATCTTCAACTCTAGACCAACATACAGTATTTACTACTGTATTTATGAGAATGAGACATAACCATTGCCGTCTGTAGGTATGCTACAACAATAATGATGCTCCATTTAAGAAATTTGGACAACATAAAACAACAACGTTTGCAGCGAACTTATGATTGATATTTAATCATTTATAGACATCTGCCTAAATGTCTCTTTCAACCAATACCCGATTCTAAATATTTAATATATTCTATATATATTTCGTTCAAATTAAAATTTTAACAACCGCAGTAGCAGCTGTAGTATCAGTAGCAGCAATAGTAGCAGTAGCAGCTTACTAAAGATGTGTTTGTAGGTGTTTGTTCACGGATCAATTCGACTTCACTTCCCACTCCTATGGTTAAAGTAGCGAGAGAGGAAAAACGATATTCTTTTACATGCCGTGTCTTTTCAGGACGTGGAAGATCATGGCTCTCCACAATCTCCTATCCTTTGTGGCTCTTAGCAACCTTTGTATCTTTGCCAACGCTCCAGCATTCCCCGTTCCGCTATCCATTCACAACATGTAGGACAGCCTTCCCTTGTTCCTTTTAATTTTATGTGCCTTGTGAGTGTCAAATTCTCCAAACCCCATTTCCTTGTAATGTTTCTAAGAAATTTTATCTGTCTCGTTCAGATTCTGAATAAAGTATACTTTTTGTTTGCATTTTCCTTAAAGCTACACCCTTGTTCAAATTAATTGAAACAACCGCTTTATTTTCTTTCTTTCACCATACGGTCAATTTTAGACCCACTGGAGTGACAGGGTGTAATCAATTTCTATTTTTTCCTCAGATTAGGTCACTTGCAGTAATATGAATTTATTTTCGGGGTGTATGATGAAATTTGTTTGGCCCTGAAAAATATTGCGTCATTCGTGATTGCATCAGATATTTTTTTTTATGCTCAGGCACTATTGTCTCGACTGTCGATTAGTTGTTCTACGGCCATTGTCTGCGATGGACGTTACTCCAAGGGAGCGTACGAAAGTTTTAACGCTGCACAAATACACAGGCAAGACTTATCAGTGATCAAATCAAAGGACTATAGACTGGCCCGGAAACTCTCCTGATTTAAATCCAATCGAGAATCTGTGGTCAATCTGCAAGGAACATCTTCGTGGAATGGACATACGATGTACTAACATGTGCACTTGATCATTTTTCATTGGAAATATATGAAAAAGTGAGCAATAACGGAATTATTCGTTTTGCTTCAATTAATATGCACAAAGGTGTACTCTGTTGATTGATCGCTCTGTCTGCAGTATTCGCAGCATCCTTCTGTAGAACCATATTTCTGTTGCCTCCAGTTTTCTCTTCACCTGCATGGAGATTGTCCAGCATTCACTACCATATAGGAGGGTTGATATTACACAGGAAAAAAGCCGTTAGTTATAAAGAAATAGGCAAATCATTTTGAAGACAGCTCAAAATGAAAAATGTCGAAAGAGGAAGAGCTTTGAATGAACTCGGAAATTGTGAAAATTTGGAATTAAATGAAAGGTTAAATAGAATTATTTCTTTTACAATTTTGAAGAATTGATTAATTTGAAGAAAGAGTTAATGTTCAAGTGTGGATTCAATTAACGGGAGATTCAGTTTTAAATTGTCTATTTAGCGCCTTTGGTTGAGTAAAAATCTTTTTTTTATGCAATGTAATTTTGTAGCGCGTTGAAAATTCATTTAAAATTATAATTTACTTTGTGCCAGATGATTTACCTATAGCCCTAGCAAGCTGAAGCCGGGCGCCTCAAAATCTAGGGGACCTCCAACCAAATTGTATCATATTTAGATACTATCATAGACCTTTCTTACACATGGGGTCATAACGCATTGTAGACTCTAAACAAACCATCAGTAATTTTAAACGCCTCTCATCATCCTCGGCTATACTTAAATTGTTTAATTTAACACTTCCATTTTCCTCTACTCATAAGAATGGGGTATTTGGAGGGGGAACGCAAGTGGAAAACCTTAGGGTCTCCCTTCATCTAAATGAATTTTCTGTTGAAAGATATGTTTTTATGAGTATTCCACTTTTCACTGGTGGTCGAGTGATATCGATACCGGGATATCCCAAATGTTCACCTGTAATGATCGTAACGTCTGATAAGAATACGAGATTAAAGTTTTCATATGTAAAATAACTGTTCATTCATTTCTGGACTCAAATTAACGTTGGAAGAATCGAGGGTATGTAGTTTCGGGTCATTCTTCAAACGTTCGCTTACTTCTTGCGACCATGTGAAGCATTCTCACTCTCCTCTCATAGGTAAGGTCTTCATATCTTCTTGCTAACCGGTTGTCTTGTGCATTCATATATCCCTAATTCAGCCGGTTCCACTTTGTTGATGTTGGGAAACCGATTGATATTCTTCGAGGCTCAATCCTGTCCTTGGTGGTTTTGAGGTTACCTGCTATGTCAACCCTCGGATCTCTTTTGACATTCTGAGGTGACACCGAGTACAACAGTTACTTTGGTATCTTTTAAGGTGAAACAAATAAATAATGGGGATACTACAGATCAAGAGTTCTTGGAACAAAGATTCCTATTCGACATTAAATTACATTAAAACCGCTGGTATTCCCTGGCGTTAATCACATACTACGCAATGTTGGTGAGTGATGTAGATTCCAGGATATTCCAATGTACACTGGTAGCTGAGAGGCGTAGATCTCTGAGGATTCCAACATACGCTTAGAGTGTTATTTCTATCTCGCAAGTAGGTATCAATACTACGCGATATATTTTAACAAAAGGATACAGAATGATAGCGTAATTCCGTAAGGATAAAATAACAAAAATTTGACTGTGGAAAGTAACGTCTTTTATTGACCAGAGAGTCCACGTATTCACATTTGAAAGTATTACTGGCATTTCCCGCAGCAGGATGTGCTGAATGAGAAAGAACAGAAAGAAAGATAATGCTCTGTTGGTTGCATCCGTTTTTGTAGACATCGATAGGCTCTTGCTGCTGCTAATTACTAGCTGCTGCTTGATGCTGTAACTTTTACACAGTTTGTTGTCTGTGACAGGGGACCTAATACAGTATACACTGGTCATTGAGTAACTAGGATTCCTTGAGATATCAATGTATGCTGGTTGTTGAGAGACCTGAAGGGACATGGCACGTAAAAGAAAACAAAAAGTTATACGTATTTAATAGATTTTATAGAAATTTGCAAGCATCCAGTTAAAATCGAACTCATTATACAGCGCTGTTAGACTCGTTAACCATTACCCCGTCCCCAGTTTGTCAATGGTTTCGTCTGGTACAAGTGTGAATTAACGAATTCTATATTACTCCGTAGAGAGACTTTACTTTTCTATATTCCGCATCTCTTTCGAACCTACGAGATAATGGCTCTCCTTAACTTCCTATTCTTCGTAACTCTGGGCAATATTTGCCTCTTCACCATTTTCTTGTCTATGTTCTGCCATTTACACAAACACGTTAGGAATGTTAATCAATGTTTCTCTCTGATCCTTTTGCTTTCGATATGCCCTGTGAGTGTCAAATTCTCCAAGACGTCTTTCCTTATTACTTGTCCCAGAAATCTAAAGTTTTTTTTATTCTGATTCTATGTAAAAGTGTCCTTTATTTGTGTTGCTTACATGCTCTGTCCATTTTATTCTCATCATCCTTCTGTAGAATCATATCTCTGTTGCTTCAAGTCTCCACTTCGTTTGTGGGTGTCTTGTTCAGCAATCATTGGCAGACATGAGGATTAAGACTACGTAACAGTTCAGTACACGTATTTGTTTCTAACAAAACTTTCTCAGCAATTAATTATTAATTAGTTTTCTTTGGAGGGTATCTTTACCTAACCTAACGTACCTTCGGTTTTCTGTCATCTGTTAAAACAATTCCTGAATTGATTTTGGCTTTTCCATTTTTGTAGTACGACATTATGTTAAGCGTGGCTACCAAGAATCACTGCTGAAACAAATAGCCAATGAAATCGCTAAAAATGAAGATTACCATAATTTTATACCAAGTCAAAACACCAAAAAAACACAATAAAAATTCTGATAGAATCCTATTAGTCATCAATTGGTACCAAAATTTTGCTGGAATTTCGAAAATACTACACGACATCTATGAACACATTGCACAAAAATATTCGCGTTTTAAAGAGATTTTTCTCATCCCACTTATAGTTTCTTTCAAAAGAATTAAAAACATTAGACAAATTTTACCAACTGTAAGAGTCCATAGTCAAAACAACATTGAGTTTCGGATCGCTGTACTCCCGAAAACACTCATAGAGGAAAACCCCATGCGTTATGCAATCTGAGTCAAGTTTTATTCTATTCCAAATTCAAAAATGAACATCACGATTTCTATGGAGGGGGTGGTAATTGTACTGATTACCATTTAATATACACTAAACATCACTTGATTTATGTGGGTTGCACAATAAAAAAAATTAAATAAAATATTCAATGTACACAGATCAGTCACAACAATATGAATTTGCATGGAGATAAAAGATTATTGGAAACTTGTTAAGAATTTAATTCGGCATTGGCTATCAAGAGTCGCGACTGAAACAAATAGCCAATGAAATCGCTAAAAATGAAGATTACCATAATTTTATACCAGATCAAAACACCGAAAAACACAATCAAAATACTGAGAGAAATCCATTAGACATCAATTGGCACCAAAATTTTGTTGGAATTTCAAAAATATCATACAACATGACAGCTACGAACACATGAACGCGTTTTAAAGAGATTTCTTCCCAACCCGCCTATTCGTTTCTTTCAAAGGAAATAAAAAAACATCAGACAAATTTTAACAAATATAAGCGTCCACACCCAAGACAAACATAGAAGAAAACCCTGTTCGTTGTGCAACATGATGAGTCACAAATTAAAAGTGAAATACGATTTCTGCAGAGGATTGCAATTGTATAACGCATAGGCTTTTCCTCTTCTATGAGTGTTTTCGGGAGTACAACAATGCTTGAACTCCATGTTGTTTTAGCTATAGACTCTTACAGTTAGTAAAATTTGTCTATACGCCACTCAATCTACCAGACCTGACTTGATTTATGTGGGTTGAACAACAGAAAAAATTAAATAAAAGATTCAATGGACACTGGCATGATGTCAGACACAACGATGTGACATCAACTGAACTTGCAGAACATTTTATTACAAACGACTTTCATGAGGTGCGCATTCTAAAAAATATTCATAATCTACTGATAATCTATATAAGTTTTTTTTATATGACATAATCTATATAAGTTTTTCCACCAAATCAAAGGCTGTGAAATGAGGACCCCCATAGCCGTTAACTTTGCAAATGTTTTTATGACAAACTTCAAAGAAAAAAACTACTTGAAGCTTTCAAATCGCATCACGGCCATGAACCAGAACATTAGATGCGATTTATTGATGATATTTTTCTTCATCTGGGAAGGTACACAGGAAAATTTACTAAATTTTTTACAATTTTGTGATACTTTTGCACAAAAGTATAATTTTCTATCACATATAAAATTTACATCTCGTTTCTCCAAAGCTGGTGTTGGATTTTTAGACACAAAATGAAATTTCTGAATGACGGAATTGTTTTGCAAGCCGACGTCATCACACATTTACGTCCACCGCCATGCCGATCATCCTTATCACACGTTAAAATCAAAGCCAAAATGTCCGTTCATTGTTCATAAGGCGAATTTGGACGGTGATAAAAGATTATTCTAATAATTTCATTCTGCATTATGTTAAGCGTGGCTACCAAGAGTCGCGACTGAAAGAAATTGCCGATGAAATCGCTAAAAAATGAAGATTACCATAATTTTATACCACGTCAAAACACAATAAAAATTCTGACAGAATCCTATGAGTCACCAACCGGCACTAAAATTTCGCTGGAATTTCAAAATTACCACACGGCAGCTATGAATCCATTGTGCAAAAATATCCGTATTATAAAGAAATAAAAATATCAGACAAATTTTAACAAATGTAAGCGACCATTATTTACATTATTCGGATTATTGTCCTCATCTTTGTCGCCATATTTATTAGAACGTTTCGGCCGTTGTACGCTCCTGCCTTCTTCAGGTGGTTGGAATGTCGAACTGAACCCTTTATTTCGCTCACTGGGGTAGACTGTTCTAGTTCCACGTGCCATGTTTTAATGGATGTCATTTATCAGTTATCTCCTGTTAATTTCCCTCTGAAAGTTCTCCAATGCCTTAACCGGGTATTGAACTCACACTCTTTGGGTCCTGTCACTGGATCTAACCAACGCCTTTATGCACTGTGTCGTGCGTCCATATTCAAAACAACATTAGAGTTTCAGATCAATGCATTCCGAAAAAAACTCATAGAAAGGTAAACCCTGTCCGTTGTGCAACATGATGAGTCATGTCAATTCTATCACAAATTCAAAGAGAAACATTACGATTTCTACAGAGGGTGGCAGTTGTACTGATTCCCGTTTAATATACGCCACTCAATCTACCAAACATGACTTGATTTATGTGGGTTGAACAACAGAAAAATATAAATAAAAGATTAAATGGACACAGGTATGATGTCAGACACAACAATGTGACATCAACGGAGTTTGCCGAACATTTTATTACAAACGACTGTAATTTCGACAAACGTCTTAAGGTGCACATTCTAAAAAAATATTCATAATCTACCGACCTTTCCACCCTTAAATTTATTATGTAGCATCACATTTTATTACAAACGAGTGTACTTTTGACAAAATCTTAATTCTCAAAAAATATTCAAAATCTAGCAACCTTTCGACCGTTAAAACGTATGAGGGTGGTTACGTGAGCAAATTACTAACTTTCCCGCTCGGGGTAATGAACAGAATGACAGGAGAGTTCCATATTAAGCTGTTTGATTAATTCCTTAATTAATTAATTAATTTCAAAATGAACAAGCTTACCATCATATTAAGCCCGTTTCAGTTGTATGTCTTCACGTTTCATTCGCGTTGACACGTTAATCATTAGTACAGCCGCTTCTTCATTACAAAACATCTCAAAATTGTACATATTGAAATTTTTACATCATCGGGTGTGTTTTTTTTGGTAGGTTCCCTCTGTGTGTGGAAGACGTCTCGGCGATAGTGAGCAAGGCGGGCATCGCTACCGGGGACTCTTTCTATGAAATCCGCAACGTTCTGGTGTGCCGGGAAAAGACGATGCCTGTCGAAGTGAAGGGGCGTCGTCCTTCTTGATGGTCGTGTGTTACCTCGGGACACATGTCAAAGACGTGTACTGGCAAGAAAAAGAACGTAGCGCCACATCATAGCCAAGCAACGATAGCAGCAGCAGCACGAGCAGTAGTGGAAACAGCGGAAGAGCCCGGCTAGGCCCCCGAACGGTTATTGGAATTTGGGGGTACCCTGGTGTACTAGTGAGCCAGCCGAAATGAGCTGTCTCATTTTATAGTTCACCAATAGGAGGGTTAACCAATCAGAAGGCTCAAAATATTCAATGCGTCGTGTACAAAGGCGGCCATGTATTTCCCGAATATGGACTGCCAGCCTTTGATATCGAAGACTGAAGAATTACGGAACAGCTGCTGGTCGTATTGGCGATATAGTCAGATTCAGTAGAGTGTCTGACTCGTGAGTGTTAATCTTTAACGTTGTTTCATTGAACAGATTACGTACTGTGCTCTATTCTATATTCATAGACTATGGTGAACATGGTCAACTACAGTGTTTACAAGTAGGTGATGAGGAGGGGACGGAAGACGACAAGTCTCCTCCCCTCAGCAGGATGTGCCACTACTTCAACAATAACAACAATCCAGGAGCGGAAAGAGGGTAGAGGATTCCCGTAAGTCCCCTAAAGACCAAGGTGTGATAACGTGTGTAAAGCATACGGAAAGTTATTTAAAAGTATGGTCACACCTGTTCGAGACAAAGGATGCCTTCCCAAAGATCCGCGTGGCGGAAGTAGGATCGCCGGAGATAAAAAATCTTTCCAGATTTTGTGCAGGGAGGGTACCGATAATACCCCCTCGCTATATACAACGTAAAACCTACCCCACGGACGTTGGCGTATTGTCCTAGATGGTCGGCTGAGGTTGGGGATGGGCACGGGAAGCCTAGGACAGTCTGTCGGGGTCCTCACCTCATCAAATTTCTGCTCCGTATGAGAATAGGGTCTTCTCTGTTTTTAATTTTCAGATTTAAAACATGTCTATCTAGATAGCCAGTTTGAATGCGAATAGCCAGAGGGATTGGGATAAGGCTGCCTGCCTGCTTTGTGACATCTTGTCGTTCAGTGTGGATGTTGCCGCGATCCAGGAGATGCAATTTGTTAGCAACGTTGAAACTTGTGTGCTGTCTAACGACTTTGCCGTCTATTTAGCATACGGAGTCCGACTGGTCAGAGGCGTATTCTTGCTGGTTAAGTGTACTCTGGATGTGAAGGTGAACCTTGTTCACATCGATGCGGAAGGACTGTTGATCGTGGCCAATATTGTCGTGAAAAATGGTTCGTTCCGGATCGTTGTGGTTTATGCGCCCAACGACCAGAAGGAACGCATCTCGTTTTTTCGTCAGCTTAGACCGTTCCTGGTGGATTCGTCGCGCCTAATCTTAGTGGTGGCCTGGAATGCCATCCTGGACCTCAAGTAAGTTGGGCTGGAGGGAAAGTGAGCTAATGGTAGATCGGATGATCGTAGCTATGTTGATGTGATCAGTGAGTTTGGTCTCATCGATAGATACGGGATCGATGATGAGGACATAGGCACGTAGTTGGTCGTCTATCTAGGTATCCAGCTCCCTGGATAGAATGTTAGTCAGAAGGGCCGATGTAGATCTGTTAGATTGTCCTACATTTCATTGGTTAGGCTATTCGGACCACAGATTTGTATGCCCGGGTGGTGTGAGACTCTAGGCTTAGAATAGCTGGATATTGGAAGTTCAATCTGCTTTTGTTGGATAGGCGGGTCTTCCGGCAATAGCTGAGTAGCGTTGTGTAGCGGGAACTCGTCGGGCGGTTATCAGGAATAGGTGGTGGGATGTTAGGATTAGGTCCTTCATCACCGAATACAGCCAGTGGCTCACACTAGATAAGGCTAACAAGGTGAAGGCTCTTAAGGATAGTCTTTTCTGAGCACTATCAGGGTTAGGTTGTTAGGCATAAGTTAAACAAGATGTCTGGCAAAGCCGTGAATATGGGCACAAAATTGCGCAAGGAAGAGTTCCGATGTTCCGATTGTTACATTCGGGGCTGAAAAAGAACAAGTGTTTTGGACAGGATTTAGATAACTACAGGCCCAGAACTCTACTAAAATCTTTAAGATTATGGCCAAGATAACGTTGAAGCGTTTGCAGTCAGTTTGCTAAGCGGATTTGTCCTGTGAAGCACCGAACAACTCAGAGCAACCTGCATCTGATCTGCACGATTCTAGGGTGTGTACAAGACAACGAGCAAGCCGCGCTGATCAATTTGGATCAGGTCAAGGCATTTGATAGGGTCGACCTTCGGTATCTGGTTGCTGCCTTTCAGGCCGCTGGATTCGGTAGATTAGCCCCCTGTATCGCTCCACCAGTGCTGTGAAAGGAAAGCTTTTGTGCTGTCCAGTTGGTTCGTCAGGGTTTCCTGCTGTCGCCCCTAATTTACGTTTTGGCGTTGGTGCATCTTCTTTGCTGGCTGAAGAACAGGGCCTGAAGTCCGGCCCTACGTAGAATCGCTGACGGGATGACGTGTCCACTTTCGTGTCGTTCCGCAGCGACATTATAATAGTAGTACTGAAGGCGGTACGAAAAGGTTACGGAGGCCAAGATTAACCGCGACAAGTCTAGCCGGCTTGCATTTAGGTGCCTAGAACATTTTCATGGGCCCTATGGTTGGACTGACAGACCCGTCCGCATTCTCGAAGTGTGGTTCGGGCCCGGACTTCAGTTGGAGAACAAATTGGTCAGAGGTACAGTTAAATGTTGGCGCGTCAGTCGAGATTTGGTGCCGAAGACGGTTGTCCTTGAAGAGTAGGGGTGAAGCGTGTTCCAATTTCGTCTTTTCTCTCATCCTTTACCGGCTGACTGTACTTCCTCTCTGTAAGCTACGTTAGAAGGCAATTGAACGCTTGCTCTCCTCCCTCTTGTGGGGTGGCCGCAAGCATCACGTCGACAGACATGTCTGGGTCCAAAGTCTGTGTCATGGGGTGCTGGGAATTCCACACTTGGCGAGTCTACGACACATCTCGAAATTGCCTTCCCTACGCCACGCGTTGACAGAGGATTCGATCTTGAAGGGGAGTATAAGTGCCGCATTTCTTCACCTTACCATCACTCCACCAGTTTCTACGGCTGAGTGCCATCGCAGGCCCCTGGATCCGTCGGATCTCCACCTCGAGTGTCGATCAGGCTTGATGGTCATTCCTGGGTTCAGTGACCTTTCTTAGCCTACGTGAGTCTTTTATCGGGAATTAGTGGAGTGGGTCGCAAAGGATTCACACTACAACCAGTTTGGTTTGTCGTGGACGCCAAGTTTTTGTTTAGCTGGTGATTGGTTCGGAATAGGCCACCTCTCAATGACGTACCTGTTATCGGTGTGACCTTAGCTTAGAATAACCTATTGTCCTCCCGTGCGCCCCCTCTGAAATTATGTCGGTGAGTTGACGGCTCGTATTGCTCCCGAAAACCTCGTACTCATTGATCGCGCATACTCGTGTGACAATGTATTGCCTCCGTATTCTGGGGTGAAAAGGATGGTGATTCTGACGCTTCTGGTCATAACTTGAATGATGATTTGGACGACGCGGATGGAGGAAATCTTGCGATGCCATCGCTATTCTCATCAGGAACTGATCAGATTCACTGACCATCAGCTCAATATGAAGATTAGAACTGATAGAAAGCGGTTGCTATTGAAACATTTTAGTGAAAGTAATTGTGATGAGCCTAGTTCGCGTGAACGAGGCTAGTCTTGATTTTCTTTTTCAAGTCGCCCTAAGTCACAACGGGGTGGTTTCCTGTGGAGCCCTCCTCTAGTTAAGATAGACTCTTCTTGTGTACCAAGTTAATGCGAATAAGTGTCCTGTCCGGTCTGTACCCGGCTACCTATGATCCAAATCAAGATCCCCAACTTCCCCAGTTTGTATTTACAGCCTTCATTTCTTGTATTTATTTGTTGAAAGAACTCAATAAATGGCTGTATATGTTTTTATATCTAAAAAGAGAATGTTTTGAAGAGTATTTATGTTGGGGGGAAAAAAGAAAAGAAAAGCATGGATGTGTTTAAATGCCAAGATATGTCCTTGTTTTTGATCTTCGATATCTTTTGCCGTTCAAGAGTTCGGAACAAGATAATCGTCCCCTGTTAGTGTCAAAGAACTCCACGCAACAATAGTAAGCATATATCGATATATACACAAGCTTTAAACAATAAGCTTAAAAATGTCTTCCAATAACTTGGAGCGATTTTAATGTGGACTTTAAGCGTCTAATGATTTTTTCATTTTCTTTCAGATTTGGGGGACATTTGGGCGATATTATTTTTCACAAATAATTGCCATGACTTAAATAACAATTATAATAAATAATTATGTTGGACACACTTGACAAGACGACATCTCTCCAGCAACGGCACAGTAAGGAAACATTTTAATCAGCATAGAATTGTACCAACCTCGATACGCAACATCCTCGTTGAGTGCACGAATATATGTACCACCCATTGAAAAAACATTCAAAAGTGATTGACGACGCCATTATAAAAACAAACAAGAAAGCATTAATTATGAACACGGCCACAAAGTAATGTCCGTATTTGGAAATTAAAACTATGTTTCTTTCAGCAACTTTTATACTGTCTGAAATAGTATTTAAACATCATTTATTATAGAAGTATAACATAATTCTTGAAAATTGATAATAGTTTATTTGATCGTAATCAATAAACATTTTTCATACTCATTAAGTAAACACAAGAAAACACTTGTATGCCTACAAGAAAAAATAATAAAAAACTAAACAAAAGTATCTTTTCGGTCTTGTTCAATGAAATGTTTATTAAAGAGGAATGGATATCCAAATACACAGACACTGTAGACAAGGATTTTTTTTAAATGTTTAATTTTTACGTGAAACAAATCGATGTCTAGATTCGATGAGTCTAGATGGTGACTAAACAAAATCAGACATACACCTGATTAAGGACGATAAAATATAGTGGCAAAAATCAATACATATTTGTCGTTTTTTAAATATTTTTTCCGTTTTCACATTTTGTTATACATTTTATGTTATTTTGATGTAACACACGAAACAACACCCACGCAAATTTCTCCACAAATGCTCAATGGCTCTATCCACTGTTAAATAAAAAAAAAAATCACTTTCTACACATTGAACATCTTCTTTGTGA
This sequence comes from Acanthosepion lycidas, assembly GCA_963932145.1. NCBI lineage: Eukaryota > Metazoa > Mollusca > Cephalopoda > Sepiida > Sepiidae > Acanthosepion > Acanthosepion lycidas. The sequence continues at coordinate 9,463,532 of OZ010596.1, forward strand.
TTTTGTGATAGAGGCTTTAATACATGAAAAGTATTTAGTATAAACATCAATGTCTAACATTTTATATTCACAAGCAAGAATACGAAAAGCGCGTTGACGCGACAGATGGCAAGTTTTAATTTGCGGGCTATGGTAGAAGTTGTTAATTTGTTGCTTTAGTTCGTTTACTAGTGTATAAATAACATTAATATATATATATATATAACTTAAATTGTAGATTTAACAAGATTTATAAATGTTGTATTTTGTATGTATATATATATATGTGTGTGTGTGTATGTGTGTGTGTGTTAATTTGGAAATGTTGGTCCAAGTGGAATACCCATAGTAATACCATCACCCTGCGAATAAATTTTGTGATTGTGATCATAAAAAGTAACTGTATAAGTGTAGGTAAATCTTGCAAAGAATAACGGATTTAATTTTATAGGTGAATGGAAAGGGGATTTTAATAAACATTGTGAAGTCGGAGAACTTCCATGAATGAATATTCAGCATTAAGTTTTAAAAAATGTAGTGTGGCAAGGCATTCATGTATTCTATATTTAGTGAGCAATGGCAAAATGGTATGATGGGGGGGGGTAGGTGATACATTATGGCGGGAATCTGATAAATTATAGATCTTAAAAGAAATTGATTCAGAGCCACAAAATTAGGAGTATCGGCTGTGTATTTCTACATTAAAGTAAATTTAAAATATTGCTACACAGAAAAAAACTTTTTAAATTAAATACTGAAGTAACTCGTTTTACTGCGATTTGCATATATTGCGTATTTTAACAATTTTTCGACATAAAAAAGAAAATTTAGGCTTTTCGGTGATTTTTTAATCACCGAAAAGCCTAAATTTCTTGCCTTTTCTTTTTTTTTTAATAGAACGTGCTGAAACGAAGGCTTACTGTTTAAATATGATTTTATCTATCTATCTATCTATCTATCTATCTATCTATCTAAATGTAAAATATCTTTTTTACCTTGTACGAAAAATTGTCCAAAAACGGAAATGAAGTGAAGTTTCATAAATTTAAATTTTAAATAAAATCGTTTATTACCATCATTGTTAACTACCTGATGAGACGTTTATTAAACGTCGAAACAAAATGTACAATTTTGTAGTAGTAACTTACATGTTCTAATGTAACAGTGTATAATATATATATATATATATATATATATATATATATATATATATGTGTGTGTGTGTGTTTGTCTATGTATGCAAATTTCCTGAAAAAAAATGGAATTCCAAATCAGTTACATATCACCCAAATAGTTCAAATACACACATCAAAATCATGTCCGGATATTTGGGATTCCGGATATGCGGAATTCCGGATATGAGGGATTCCGGATATGAAGGATTCCACTGTATTTAAGTTATTTTAGCCTGGGATTAATTTTTTTATATTATATTTTTTTTAATAAAAGAAGGTTGTGAGTTTAAACGTTTTCTTTTAATTATTTCACATTTTTAGAGTGATGTATATCTCAGCTAGGGAAAGGAGTAATTCTTTTAGAAACGGAAATATTTGAAAAAGTCCGTGCCACATATTTATATGTTGATAAGATTCAATATAACAACACTCTCAAGAATTTTCAGTCTAAGTCACAATCTCCGAAACTATTATTGAGATAATCAGAACACAAAATTCCCAGAACAATAATAATTCTGAAGTACTTATATATAAAGTAAAATTGTCACAACTGCTCCTCACAATACATTGTGGAAATTTGCAGAAATAAAAAACAAACAAAACGTATCTATGAACACTAAAAGAATCTCATACATAACAAGTTATCAAATGCATTAGTCATACATAGAAATAGATTTAAACCACAATTTTGAAGTCCTGGGTATGACGATAAACTACATCTGGCAGCAAAGCCTCTAATCGGGAGATTGGTGTCTTTTTTTAAAAGCGTGGAACCACCTCTTAATTGCTGCATACAGATATAAACATATGTGGACAGTATGAGATTTGCCATATGTATGTATATATGTATATGGGTGCTGTTGTGTCTATATATACGCATTTTTATGTTGAAATTCAAAGATCGATTCCCCCCCACTCCCATAATAACACCAATACACGCAATCTACATAAACCCAAAATTAAAAAAAAATTAATCAGTTTGTCTGACGATCGCAAAAGCGTGAAACCCAGGCTCACAAACTCACATCAATACAACCAAATATATATATATATATATATATATATATATATATATATATATATATATATATATATATATATATATATATAGTACAGGTAATAAATCTGTTGGTATATACTCCAAGTGGATGCTAATAATATAAAATATTAAAACTGATCTACAAAAAGACCTCAATATGTTTATTATAAAAAATCATATATATAACAGGGAAGTCAAAATTACATCATACGGTGGAGTTATGGATAGAGAGTAATGATATAATAGCTAGGAATAAGCATAATTTATATGCTATTTTAATGTATATTTTAAAAGCTAAAAAAAAAAACAACCGGTTTCATCCCAGTCTTATCAAGTTTATTTCTGGGATATAAAAAAAATAAACGTGTAAATTTAATTGATATTAATGATAACCAATGGAGGGGAAAATGAATTTCAAGTATGCTAGAGTCCAAAAACATTCAAACCCAGTAAGCATTCCCTCTGTTTACAGAGGGAAGGCCCACGGGATCTGATATACAAGGATTCTAGAACCTTGAGGAGATATGAGGAGTGGGACCTCGATAAAAAAGAAAAATGGTCTACCCTAAGATCAAAGACCCAATTCCTACTATTTGTAACATGCTCTGCAATAGAAGAACCAAAATATTGGTCAGTTGGCTTTTCCTGGCAGACGGATTCAAAATCCTGAGGTGGGGGTAAGTATTGTTTTATTCTCAGATTCAAATGTTAAGACGTCCTCCCTATGTAGTCGAGTCTACAACTACACTTATATTTGTAAATCACTGAATTAACATGATGGGGGCGGGGAAGGGCATCCTTACGAATGGAAGAGAAAATAGGACGGGTAACAAATATTACCCGAACATTAGCCGAAAAATAACAGCTATTAATAGCACGCGAAATTCGCCTAGGTAATGACTCACTCTTTGAAAGGGAAGACGCAAATAACCTGGACATTTTTTTTTTTTTAACAAAATGCGGCTTAACCCTATGAAATTTATTGATGACATCACAGATAACAGAATCCAAAACATCCAAAGGATATCCATTTTTAGAAAGTGTCATCTTAATAAAATCAATTTAACCACAGAGAAAGCTATCAGAACAAATCATAAGTGCCCTATAAATTAGGGTCTTAAATTAATTTTACATTGTCAGTGACAAAAAGAGTCCCAACGTGTATAAAGTCCCGAAAAAGTAGCCTTTCTAAATATAGAAGTCAAAAACTTGTCACTAATCCTATGAACAAGAACATCCAAAAAGGAAAGACAAGAATTGGACTCCTTTTCTACGGTAAACATAAGAGCAGGATGGACGGAGTTTAATTCGGTGAGAAACAAGTCGGCTTCAGCCTCATTATTAAAAACGCAGAAGATATTCACATAATGAGGATACATAAGAGGGCGACTAATACAAGAAAATAAGAAAACCTCATGAAAACCGACAAAAATATTCGCTAAAGCTGGACCCAAAGGCGAACCCATAGCTACACCGTCGATCTGCCGATACATAATATTATCAAAACTAAAATTCGATAGACGAGGTGGCGAACATCATGAGATCCACAAACACACTCTCAGGAAAATTCGGAGGAGACAAAGAGGTACGATACAACATATCGCAACACATCTCAATAGCCTCAGACAGGGGAACACAGGTAAACAGGGAGCAGATATCAAACGAACACATGAACCCACCATAAGTAGAAGAATTACGTATAATTTCCACAAAGAAGGAATCTTTAATACAATATGTACTGAAATGCGACAAAACTGGTTGTAGCACGTTCGAACAACCCCATCCTAATTTGGAACATTCTAGTAAAATTTGAACACTTTTATAAAAAATAAAAGCTGTTGTAAATAAAAAATATTATTTCTTTTAAGCATTTCTCCCCAAGCAAGGCGGGAAGCCACTAGCATGCAAGAGTTGGAGCGAGAGCAAAGAGGAGTGATAGAGGAAAGGCTGAAGAGAAGTTTAGGGGAGTAAGTGTAAAAAAGACAGAAGGAGGCAACGGCACGTCTGTGAGAGAGCGGCTGCAGACGAGATGCCAGATCAGGGCCAATTCCATTGCATATTTTGAATTACTAAATATCGGTTTTTCTTCGTGGGATACTTTTATGTTTTTTTTTTTTTTTTTTTTTTTAATCTGATTGATTGACTGAATACTTAAATATATGTTCTGTGAGCAGTAAAAGTTTAATTAATGTAACTGTATTAGAAATACCTAAAAACATTTTTATAATGTATTGTAAACTTTTTCTGTGGCACTGTATATATATATATATATATATATATATATATATATATATATATATATATATATATTCATTATGGAAGTCTAAAGATCAACGGCAAAAAACAAATTAAACTCATTACTTATTAAAAAAACTAAAAAATTACAACACGATCATCACTGATAACAACAATAATTCAAAGCTTCAACAAGCCAATGTTGTTTATAAATTCGGTTGCCCACTCTCTAGTAATAATAATTCAAACAGTATATACATTGGTTATGTAAACACTGCACAATTCCGTCGATTAACATGCCGTTTATCTGATAATGGTTTCATTAAGACGAATATCACTAAGCAACATAAAGCATGCCAAATCCTTACCAAATTCAGAAAAACTCTAAAAAAAAATCAACACTTCAAATATTGGAAGCATTAAGTTTAAAGAAACAACCTAATACCAATAAAATATAATAAACAGCTGAATACCAATAAAATATAATAAAATTTAGGGTGAAGCATAGTACATAAATTTGATAAATCAAACGACACGGCGTCACGATAACACAAAGTGTTATATGAACACACAAAGAGGCGATATGTGAAAATGATTATATATCACAAAAAGACATTTTTGATAATGGTTTATAAAAGCTGACAGCACTCAGTCATTGGACAGTAAATGTGGATTGGAAACCAGGATATATCGAAAAAATAAGCAAAACATTTCTTTACAAATTCATTCGTCATCTTTCAGAATATATATATATATATATATATATATATATATATATATATATATATATATATATATATATTGGAGCTGCCGATCATTATTTAAAGATATATTGTTAAATATAACAGACAATGAATGTCTATTATGTCTGATCATGAGCCGTTCTAAATTTCGTATGTTTGCTTTAATTTCGGGTGAAAATAAAGACAAAAAATTGTCCAACATTTGAAAGGTTAGATCAAGAACCAGCTTCATAAAAATGAAGCTGGTTCTTGATCTAAGCTTTCGGTTCCCATGAGATGTCTTCTATGTCAACATAAGAAAATATCTCCGATGGTGCATATCTTTGTTTAAATAGCCACTCTGAAATATACAAAATACTATAAGCTCACTGTCTTAGATAGAATCAATATACTCGAAAAACCAGCATAAAGAAAATTTCTTTCGACACTGTAAACAACATTTTAAAATGTCTGTGAAATATTTAAAATTCCTATAAAATAATTATAATAGGCAAAAATATTAATATATTCGTTGCCGACGTTGTTAATCTCTGTATTTATATCCTAAGGTTTCCGTTTTAAAAGATCGGCCTTAATAAATGTGGATTGGATTTCTGTTACTTTAATTTGGAAAAATCTTTTCATTGGTTGAAATGTAATATTATGATTTCATTAATGTTGGGCCGCTTTTGTATATCGTGAGTTGAGCTGGATATGATTTCTCTGGTGGATTTTTGTTAGTTCTTATTTCAAGTGTGTTCGAGTGAAAAAATTGAGATTCTTTTTCTTTTTAATGTAAAGGGTTGCTACATCGGAAAACAAGTTCCAGTAATGTTTCCAGATATTGTCTCACGAAGACCATAGCTTTATATGGCGTATACTTTGAAGATGAAAGCAGCCAATAATAACCAGGCAAGCCAACTTTGCTTTAACAGGAGTATTTCGAGTATTAAATTCTCACAATTCTTATACCATAAAAAGTGCCACTAAAACACATGGTAAAATATTCATTTCAAATTAAGAAATTACAAGCCTAGAGGAACTTAAGCAGAAAATTAGAGGTGTCGGGGAGTGTTACGCAAGACATGCTACAGCGTGATTATCAGGAGCTGGACTACCGACTTGACGTGTGTCGTGTGGTGCACATGTTCAACATTTGTAAAGCTTTGTGAAATCGTTTCTAAAATCTGCATCTCTTCGAATATCTTGTTCGAATTTTGATAAATAAATCTTTTATTGTTTAACATGAAACCTATTTAATTTCGTTTGACTGGGACATGTAGCTACTCAGATATTCACATTTTTAAATGATGTCAAATTTTGGGGGACACCATATATATATATATATATATATATATATATATATATATATATATATATATATATATATATATATATATATAAATGAAATAAATCCTAAAGAGCAAGGAAAAACTTACCTAGGTTTCACCTAAACGGATTTTCAGGTTAAGCTGGCTAAAGAAAAAAATGATATGAAACAGTATTTATTGATAAAACCACTAAAAACTAATTAGCGTAAAACCACGTGACAGAATATAGAGAGAAAAAAAAAAGAAAGAAAAAAACAAAAAAACAAAAAACCCCAGAAACAAACAAAGCCTCTATTTCCATAACCAGGATTTCTTATGCTTACCCCTATTTAAAATCTCAGATCTTTGATTTATTAAATTATTAGGTTTATTGGAGGTGGCTATTTCTAATTTTTCCTCCATACATAATAAGCAATATTTGTGTCCTGCTTTATACATGGCATTTTTTAGTATTTCTCAGTTTAAAATGGTGTCAATACCATCTTCCTTTTTATTATTCCATATGTATATAGAGAGGCTAGTGATGTGTTTGTAATTTTCATGCTTAAAGCTACTTAAATGATTATAGTAACGCTTTTTGAAATTAGCTTGAGTGGATCCTATGTAAAATATAATGTTTTTATTACTGTGTATTTCAACTTCATAAACCACACATTTACACACACACGCGCGAGCGCACACACACACACACACACATAGTTATCTATTAGGTTGGTACAAAAATAATGGCTAGACATGCGATTGCTTCAAGACGGGATCGAATCCCGACCGATTTGACAACAGTCGGAGACTCTCAGCCTAGGCCATCAGCGTACGCTAGGAAGGAATGGAATTTTTAACACATTAAATACAAAATATATGCATTATCGGCTACCACAGGGCTCAATTCATAGCGAAGAGATTGAAAATTATATATATATATATATATATATATATATATATATATATATATATATATATATATATATATATATATATATATATATATATATATATATATATATATATATATATATATATATATATATATAATTTTGGAAGGGGAATATTTGGGAGTTATGTTTCAAATTTAAAATTCCATATTGTTTTGTTTTCATTCATTTGGTAGATAATCACACGCATATCTTATGGCGTTTGAGTTTATTTATGTGCCGAAAATCTTAAATTTACAAAGAGTTCCTTATTTTTTTATCATTTCATCCCAAGCAATCCAATAAAGCCAGTTGAACGCAAGGGTTTCTTTTGTGTTAGAGAATATGAGAAAAATATATTATTATGGATAGAAGTGTGGGGTATTCACTAACACCATAGTAGTGGGAATTTTAGACTTAGTTTACGATAATAAAACAGTCAAATAAACATACATAATAGCAGAGAAGACACGGTAAGTTATAGGGTAATTTCATACAATTTTATGTATTTGTGTGTATTGGTGTGTGTATTTTTTAGGTTACATTTGAATTAATGTACATTTTATAAAAGGGAGAAATTTACTTCGTAGTATCACAAGTTAGGGAAGTTATACACGTGTCGTCTTCGTAACGGTTCTTGGGCGAAAATATTGAATCTAACGTATTTTGGCGGGATTTCCGTATTTCCGGCAGAAACAATTATTGTTGCATGTTGGAAGTAATTTATTTATTTTTATTTAATTAAATAAATAAAATAAATAATATTTAAACAATGTTTAAACATTATTTATTTTATTTTATTTTATTTATAATTTTCATCATTATTATTATTATCATTTTATATTTTATTTTTATTTATTTATAATAATAATGATATCCCTACAGAGGACAATAAAAGAGCAAATTTTCGCACGTCGCTAAACTGTTGTGTGAAAGGACATATATAAAGATTTAATTATTTTTATTTAACTTATTTTAAACAATATTTAAATATTATTTATTTTATTTTATTTATAATTTTCATCATTATTATTATTAGGTTGGTGCAAAAATAATGACGTAATAATGTCGTTTTTTGACGTATTTTTTAAACCTCAAAAAACGACATTATAACGTCATTATTTTTGCACCAACCTAATATTATTTTTATATTTTATTTTTATTTATTTATAATAATAATGATATCCCTACAGAGGAGCAAATTTTCCCACGCCGCTAAACTGTTGCACATATGGAAAAATTAAACAAAAGCTGTGTGTGAAAGGACATATATAAAGAAGATCTTAAGTGTAAGGACCTGAGTAGAGACAAGGCCAACCCGTGTGGTATTTTATATGCTCCTTATTTACAACACATGCTGTTCGCTCGGTTTCCTGACCGACGGCACAGAGGAGTGAAAACCCGAAGAGTCAAGGAATAAAGATGGATAGATGTGCGAGGCACAAACTTCCGCCCTCCCCTTTAAGGAAAGGTTCAGACGAACTGTGTCCTTGGACTTCAGACGATCTTCCAACCTTATTTCTCCAGTATGAGTCGGGACCAAACCAGACGTGTTCGGATAGAATGGAGTGGATACTCATGGTGATTTTCTAAGCGTAGACGTGGTAAAAGACCGAGGGTATGAGACACCCAATGAAGATTGAACTCACTACTCAGTCGGAATTGTTCTAGCAAAACAAGCTTGCTAACCATTACACCATGTCAAGGCGTCCAAAAATGATTTTCTAAGCGTAGCTTAGGTGCGGCACAATGCCGAATGCATGGAGTATTGAGTCAGGATCGAACTCACTACTCAGTCTTAAATAGATTTAGTGAGATAGGCTCGCTAACCATAACACATAACTCTTGATCCCTACATATGTAACTTGATTCTACAAGCCGGTATTTCAAGTTGCTTGCACTCTTCACCTCCTTTTCGAGCTGGGATGCTCTCTTTATTTCACTCATATTCGCAGCAACATTCTATTGTTTAAATTATCATTTCGTAACCGGGCAATCGCACTTTGCTTATTCAACCAAAAATAAACATCAATTTTTAGCTAATCAGACGGACTGGCTAGAATAAAAATTCTTAAAGTCAGCTATCAAAAGAGTCTAGCTACAACAAACGAAATATACCGGATGAGCGTTATCTAAAAGCCAAAATACACGGGATAAAATCGATTTCTACGCGCATAGGCTTCACGCATCATTTCCGGTTTGTTTCAAAGAAGGGGAAAGAAAAAAATCCATTTATTAACCAATCGCGGCCTTTCAATAAGGTGAAAAAAGGGGAAAAAATAGAAAGCTGACTTGCTGATAAGTTTGTATAAAAGATACAAATTTACCCGACTTGATACTAAACAACTTCGCCTACTGCTTGGTCAGCAGTGAGTCAAATAGTTGGCTGGTTGTCTTTGCTTAGCGTCATATCGACCTCTATGGCTCATTTAATTCCAAAATCTAAATATTTTATAATTTTTATAATTTCTATAATTTTTTGTAGATAATCATGGTTTAGTGATACAAGTCTTACTAATTAACCCATAGCTGGGAGGAGGTGAGATGTTATGGATTCATACCTTTCCGAAGGGTATTTTCGCGTAAGTGACTATAACGAACTGAAAAGGAATTGGAACTCGCCTCTCTGATTAACAATTCCGAGCCATTATTCATTACACCACCCGCACATCGAAGTGTACAGCACTTGGTATTCCCAAGAGGTCAGCCGTCTAGGTACTGATTCTTTTATTTGTTGTTGTTGGATGTGTTCGAGTAATGCGATTTTTGTTATTTGGTAAAATTCTTTGCAATTTTGCAATGTCGGTCCATGAGGTCTACTAAAGTATTATCTTCGCTGAAACTTAAAAGATTCATCGCTTAGTGACATATTTAATCATTCTAAAAAAATTTTCTACATGGTATCCGCAAGAATTCTACAAATCTTTAATGTTTAATTATACAATCTCAGATAAGATTTAATTTTTAAAATTCGGATTAAAGAAAGCAGGCGAATAATATTTGTTTGAGTCATGGCAATTGTTTGAACTTATGGCAGTTCTAGTCCAGGCAATACAGACCAACGGGATTGTAAACATCGCTCCATTTGTGCGCATACACTTTCAAAAAACTGTTCTCTTTTGACTGGGTATTATAGATTTTGTGCGGTAAAACATATCTTTGGGGTGTTCCACACGAAGAATTCCAGTTGCGTAAAGTTTCGTGAACGCAGAAGGTGTCCACTGTAAATTCTTCGCCGAATCCGTTCGCTCGGCAGATTTTTATCAAGACAGGTCCTCACTTCAAGACTTGTCAGGATTATCTTCCCTAAGAGCCTAATGTTGAAATAAAACGTTCCCAGTGAGTGCGTTTGGAAATGCAAGACATCCAGTTTTGAAATGCTTATCCCAAACCGCTTGTGAAACAATTTTTCTTGAAGGTTGATAAGTTTCCGGAAGATTTTCCTCACTTGTAAGACTTGTGGAATGATGATCAGAGAAAGCGGACGCGTACATTTTGACGGTTTAGACATATCTGAACCAGTTGGACGCTATAAATGATATCCCTAAGAGAGTTTAGATCTGGCATGCCTCAAGTACAGTGATACCTCAACTTGTCGTTTCGAGTTAAGTCATTTTCGAAGATACGTCGGTTTTTCTTAAATATTATATGGAAAAATAAAACTTGTCTTAGGACGTTTTACTCAATTTTACGTCGGCAGTTAAAAAACAATAGAAACGGCAAAACACTAAAATAACAATAAATACATATAAAATCATATTTAAATAAATTTAATATATATATATATATATATATATATATGTGTGTGTGTGTGTGTGTGTGTGTGTATTTATGTATCATAGAATCATCAAAAACAAAACAATTAGTATAGAAATTATGTTTAGCAGATATTCATATTTTAAATTCCTGCCGACTCGTTTTCCGCTCCAACGCCGATTTTGAATTCAGACTCATTTACATCTGTGCTCTGCCGTTGACGTTCTTTTAATTATACTTCAGTTGTGATTAAGAATACATTTTTGCCTATGGCTCCCAGTGCAAGTCCCAGTGCAAGTGTAAAGCTATATCATTGGAAGATAAGGTGAAAATTAATTATCTTATTCAGAATACTATACGTAGATATGATGAATACTGTAATAAGCAATGGGAAGTGCTTATTTGCAGTTTATAGTGTGTTTATTTCGACTTAAGTCATTTTTTGACCTATGTCGTGACCTCTGGAACCAATTAATGACGTAGGGTAAGGTATACCTTTACCAGGTTAATATTTCCGTAGTATAGCATAATTTAAGTAATATGCACCTTAATCCAACATATCTTGGGTTCAGTTTACTTATCTTCTATACTAAATTTGGTACAACAGATCAACTGAAGTAATTAAAGTATTTACAACTTATTAATTACACAGAATTTTTGTAAATAACTTATTTTAAATGAACAAACATGGTTTGTGATTGAGATTTTTATTATATTAATGCTTCTTCAAATTATCCTCAGAACATTATAAAGAGAATTGACTGATAATTTCTGGTTTCTAAGACTTTTGTCTTAATATCTGAGCATTATAGCCATTTAGCAATGCAGAAGAGGCATCAAGCCCAGGCCGGACCTTCAGCTGCAACTCTTGTGACTGTATATGCCTGTCCTGCATTGGACTTATCAGTGTCGGCAAGCGACGTGTACAGACTCCCTCTTGATCTTCATTATGCGAAGCCAAGCCATGCTGATGATGGTAGCCATTTAGTAAATGCTTTATTAAAATTATTCCGTATTCAAGTATATGATAAGTGACGATGTCTTACGAATATAAGTAAATATTTAAAATTCTGTTTTAAGAACAAAACCTTTTTTGACAAGCGTTATTTCAAAATTCAAATACTTACAAAAGCATCAACTAATGAACTAATTAGTATTAATGTTGGTTGAAATTTATAAACTTTTTCTCAGAAAAAATTGACTAATCAAATCCACTGTTATCACTTCTAGTACTGCTGGGAGTTTTCTCCCCAAACTTCTTTTCGTCCAGGATATGACGATAAACTACATTAGGCAGCAAGACCTCCGAATGGAAGGTTTTGAAGAACCAAGCCATAATAGTTGTTATTCGCAGGATCCACCTGTATCTGGTTGGTAACACCTGTTAGGGCCCCATCTATGGGCAGATAGGGAACACCCAAACTGGAGTCAAAACACTATGAAGGTATACAAAATGGATTTTTATAGTAAAAATGCCAGCAACACATTTAAAAAAATTACCAGCAACATATTTGCTTTTCGACATAAACGCTTTTTACAAAAATACGTCAATGAAACCCGATCTACAAACTGATTTCTTACAAAGAATACTTATTCTATCCATATGAATCTATCATAAAACTCTTGTCGGCATTAAATGACCCACTGAGGTTTTGATATGACGTAAAATAATAAACCAAATCAAATCAAATCAAACCAACATGTGTTTAAAGTAGTGCCGAAAGCCAGCATCTTGATTCTATCATTATTTCTACTTCCAGTTCTATGTGCTAACCATTTTAGTCATTGGTGTGGAAGTTTTCAAGGGATGCGATTTTTGTTCATTTAGTAAACGTCTTTGAGATTTTCTAGTACCATTTTGTAGGACCTAATGAAGGATAAGATTCTTTCAGGCCTTAAAAGATTCATTTACTTGAAGCCATTTTAATTCATTAATTTACTAAATGCTTTAGTAAAGGCAATGATTTTAATAAAATTATTGCATATTTAAGTACATGATATGTGACTAATTTTTAATTGGTATCGCACAATGCAAAGAAGTAAAGCCACAAAGACACAAAGTGTTAAAGTGTGTGGAAGAATTAGGAACAGATTGTTTAAAGATGAGTTTAGACATTTCTGAACGAGTTGATCTTCATGAGTGACATCCAGGGGGTAGTGTAGTTCTGATGTGGGAATTAAAGCATAAAACCTGAATTATCTGTATAGAGATAATCGTTTAGGCATTTCTCAACTAGTTGGTCGTCAGAATTTTCTTTTCTAAATGTATTTTTTGTCGGGGTTGCTCTGAGAGCTTTCAGTTTAACTATTATCCTTTTCAATTAAATTAATTTCTGGTATCCTGGTATAATAAAGGGCCGTAAGCGCTGTTATACATGCTATAAAATTTCCTAACAGTAGATAAATTCTTAATTTCCAAATACGGTCAGTACATTGTGGCCGTGTTCCTAATTAATGTTATGAACAGTTCGTTTCGAAATATAAAAAATAAACCCGAAATTAATAATAAACAACTTCAGTGATCTTTGACCCAACACACACAACGATTTACTAAGCATAGCTTAAATGTGACACAAGGTTGAAAGTTTGAATCACCCAGCGAGGATCGATCTCACTACTCTACTGTAATAGATTTAGCGAGACAAATTTACTAACCCTTATACCACGTCGACGTGTCCATATTATTTCGAAGGAATGGTGAATACATAGGACAATTTAAAGAATTCTATTGTGACATCTTTCGCTGATAGAATGGTGCCAAAAGAAAGGATGTTATTTGATAAGAACAAAATTTACTTTTGTGAAAGAAATCGTGATTCTATTTAAGTAGCTGAATGCTTGATTTGTTTTTTAATTTTATTGTTTGGATTCACATGTAACACGCTGATAATAATAAAGATGAGGGTATTAGTCCGAATAGAAATAATGATAACTCCTTCAATTCAGACAGAAATCAATGAATGTATACGAGCAGAAAGAAATGATTTCGTGAATCTTTGATATGTTGGGTTACCTCCACCTAATTTTCGAAACCGCTACTTGGGAACGCTTTCCGGTCTATAAATATTCGGCGATATCTTTTCTCGCCTTCTTTTTCTCAGTTTTCCGCAGAGACGTCAACATGTAGGTTTCTCGCGGAAGAACGCGTTCTCTTTTTGGGACAGGCATGAATAAAACACACACACACACACACACACACACACACACACACACACACACGTACGTATGCTCCTTTCACTTCATTTTTTCTAATACTTTCTCCTATACCAAACTATACATACACAAACAATTCACTAGCTTAAATGTTTTCTTCATTAATGTTCACCATTCAGTAACAGAATAATATTCTATTATATATGTAACCCTTTATTATTAGTATATTATCATTTGTTTGTGTATATATATATATATATATATATATATATATATATATATATATATATATATATATATATGCTGCCTAATGTTTTATGTTTATAAAAACTATCGCTCCGCAGTACAAAAAAAAAAATTCCTATAAAAAAACTACTCCTAAGACATTACACTATATTAATTGAACTATATATTTAGTTCATGACATATTAACTGAATACACTTGTAAAAATAGAATACGTGGATTTACCACATCACAAGAAAAGTTCAAATAAAATTCTCACTTAAAATTTTGAAAAATTTAGCGTTGCGTCTTTGCACGTTCCGAGATTGTACACAACCGTCAATAATAGCACATATTCAAAAAAAAAAAAAAAAAAAACATCTTTCGGTCGACAAACAATTATTTCGTCTTCAATTTTTTGATTTTATAAGGAAAACATATGCCTGATGATGAATAAAGGATTATTCGAAAGTACTTGCATTTTAACAACATATAAACTGGAAACAACAGACAACAGTTTTATAAATAAGGATCACTTTACTCTATGGATTAACAGTATTTTAATGCATACATTATACACTACTAGCGATGGATGTCGCCAATAATAGCATTAATATTGCTGATTGATTCTACGTGTGATTATTTCTTTGTATATAAATTATATGCTGTCTAATGTTTTATATATATATTTATATTGGTCCTTGTTGTTCGCTACATTTTTTACGAGGACTCATATTCCGAGCCCTCCGTGTTGGTTGTGGGCATTTCAGAAGACACACGTGTTTATCTCTCAACGCGTACACTGGGCTGCAACAGACAAATTCTTATATTCAGATTAATTGAATAAATTCATTATCCATTCATCAATATTTTCCTGGCGCTATCTTTCAGCTAAGACATGTATTCCATCATAAAAGAACGATTCTTGTTTTCCTGACGATAAACTCTTGATGGAAGTGCTTCCTTTCAATGCATAATTATTACTGACATTTTTGTTTATATTTCCCTACATCAAAATTTCCATCAATAAGAACGTTTTTTTTTTTGTCTGATGAAGTCTCTTTGAAAAGATGAAACGCATTACATATTTTTCCATTTTGTTATTCGATTATCCGGCAATGTTTTTATATTTTAAAATTTGTTTTTTTTTTTAATTTATTTATTGTTCTGCCACTGTGTCATTCAAACAAGCCATTTGATCACTGGAGCGTGACACGTTAACAGTGTGATCAGGTTCCTGCAATTTGCAATAAACAACAGTTTTCAAATCCCACAGAGCAGAGGAAGAGAGGAAGAAAAGATGAGAGAAGATGGGGTAGAGAGAGAGAGAGAGAAAGAGAAAAAGGAAAGATGGGAGAAAGAAAGAATAAAGGCTAGAGAGAGAAAGAAAGAAAGGAAAGATGGGAGAAAGAAAGAACAAAGGATAAAAAGAGAAAGAGGAGACGGAAAGGTTGGAAAGGAGAGAAGAAAGGGTAGAGAGAGAAAGAGAGGAAGGGAAGATGGTTGAAAGAAAGACCAAAGGGTAGAGAGAGAAAGAGAGGAAGGAAGGATGGGAGAAGGAGCGGACAATGAGTAGAGACAGAAAGAGAGGAAAGAAAGAGAGGAGAAAGTAAGAAACAAGGATAGAGAGAGAAAGAGGGGAAGGAAAGATGAGGAAAGGAGAGAAAAACGGTAGAGAGAGAGAGGAAGGAAAGATGAGAGAAAGAGAGAACAAAGGATAGAGAGAGAGAGAGGAAAGATGGGAGAAAGAAAGAACAAAGGGTAAAGAGAGAAATAGAATCAAAGATAAAGAAAGAGGTAAAATAGAAAAGAGAGATAAGGAAAGTGAAGAAAAGAACAGAGAGATAGATAGATAGATAGATAGATAGATAGATAGAGAGATAGATAGATAGATAGAGAGAGAGGTAGAGAACAAGAGAAGGAGAGAGTGGGAGAGAGATGGAATGCAATGGGAAAAGAAATTGAAAATGACGTTTCAATGCAAATTAATACAATCGAGGATCAATTTTGAATCTGTAAGACAACCAATTATCCGAGACCCGATAATCAGTGAATTGCAGCGCGTATTCGATACGCCCGGGTGGACATCCAAATTTAGAAACACTCGGTCGCACATTACCGGCTTAAGATAACATCATGAGGGGTTTGCATATTTCTTTTCCTGAACCTCTCACCCCCGCTTTTTACATTTTCTGATTGAAAGTATCGAGGGAGGAAAAAAAAAAAAAAAAAATCAAAAGCGTTTGTTCAATTTCTAAAATAACTTCCAGGTTTCTGAACTGACAAGGACTTGTGGCCTTGAGCCAACCACAAAAGCTTTGTCACTTGCTTTCTGTCTCTGCGGCATTTCATGTTCTTAAAAGGTGGGGCAACTGGAAATGATTTCATTGAAATTCTCGTTGCTACTTTTTTTATTGGTTTATTGCTGGTGTTGGCTTTAATTATGTTGTTTGGGGGATTTGTTCATTTTGTGCCCTTTTTGTTTTTGTTTTGTCTTTATTTTTTTAAAGTTTTTTTTTAATGACTTTTTATGTCTCTTTAAAAGTTTTTTTTATACCTTTTTTGTTTTGTATGTTTTTCTTCTTTTTGTTTTATCGGCTTCTAGGTGCCAATGCACTCTTAAAAGCAGGGTATTTTGTCGAGGGAAAGCAGAAGCTGAATCAGTTTTAAAAGAAAACGGCACTATTTACGATAATTGAGAAGAAAAAACAAGAGAAAGATGAAAAGTTTTATGACGTCGAAAACACAAGATTCTAAGAGAAAAAAGAAAAAAAGTGAACGAGAATCGCAAGAAAGAAAGAAAGAAACAAAGACAAAAGAAAGAAAGATGAAAGAACGAAAGTAAACTAATAGAAAGGGATAGAGAGCGAAAGATATAAAGGAAGAAAGAAAGCTAACAATGAGAAAGAGACTGATAGATAGATAGATAGATAGATAGATAGATAGATACTGAACAGATCGGGATAGATAGATAGATAGATAGATACTGAACAGATCGGGATAGATAGATAGATAGATAGATAGATAGATACTGAACAGATCGGGATAGATAGATAGATAGATAGATAGATAGATAGATAGATAGATAGATAGATAGATAGATACTGAACAGATCGGGATAGATAGATAGATAGATAGATACTGAAATGAAACTTAAATAGACTGAGAAAAAAGAAAGAGGGCGAAAAAGAAAGAAAGATAAAGAAAGAACCATATAGAAAGCTATATTGATAGATACTGAGATGAAAGAGAAGTAGGCAGAGAAAGAAAGAAAGAAAGACGGAAAGAAAGAAGGTGAAAAAGACAGAAGATGAAAAGACTGAAAGATAAAAGAATTAAAGAAAAACAAAGAAAGGTAAAAGAACAAAAATAAATAAAGAAACTGATAGATAGATAGATAGATAGATAGATAGATACTGAGAAACAGAAATAGACTGAGGAAGAAAGAAAGAATGAAAGCGAAAAAAAAAAAAAGAAAGAAAGATAAAAGGGAGAAAGAACGCTAAGTGAAAGAACCTGGTAGATAGATAGATAGCTACTGAGATGAAAGAGAAATAGACTGAGAAAGAAAGGAAGAAAGGAAAAACATAGAAAACAAAGATTACCGAGATAGAGTTAAACCTTAATTCTGCTTTTTTCTTGTTGCTTTTATTTCAACTTTTTTCGACCAATCGATTTTTGTCTACTTTCATTGGTTTGAAGATCAATTCTGAAGATGGTGATCAAAAGAAGAAGCTAGAATTTTGTATTTAAAATTCTTTTTTTTTTCACAAAGGTTAAAAAAAGAAAAGAAAAAAAAACGGATTTCAGCAGAAAAAGACGGATGAGAGACGAATTGGCAAAAATTTATGTTAGCTGAGCAGAGCGCCAAAGATTTTGTCAAATTGGCGGCTTCAGTCTTAAAATGTTTTTTTTTTTTTTATTTAAATCTTCATTCTTCCATTTTTGTTATTTGTTATCGTTTCCTCAAAGTTGGTTATAAATGAACAAAGAAAAGAAAAATAATTAATTAATACTGAAACAGTGAGGGATAATTGGAGAATGAAAAAGTAAGAGTAGCAAAAAATGAAAATTAAAGAGTATTAAAGAATGAAAAAAAAAAGAAAAAAATAGTGACTCTCGTTAACATTCTTGGCTGACATGAAATGGAAAGACTATATTGAATCCATTGCGAGGTCAGCTGCTAAGAAAGTTGGTTCACTGTGTCGTGTGATACATTTTTTTCAGTCTTACATTTCTATAAATCTACCATTCGTCCATGCTTAGAATATTGCTGACACATATCATCCGGTACTCCTGCTATGTAACTTGAACTCGTTGATAAAATCCAAAGAAGAATCAACAATATTATTGGTCCTGATCTGGCAGCTCGGCTTCATTCACTTTCCCACTGCCGTAAAGTTGCCTCGCTGCGCTTTTTCTATAAATACTTTCATGGTAATTGTTTAAATAGCCTCATCAGATATAGACTCTCACTGGATGTCATTTATGGAAACCAACTCCTTCAGAAATGACTAAACTATCATCTCTATACAACCAATTCAAGTTGTATTCTTAAATAGCCTCATCAGATGTAAACCCTCATATGGATGTCAGAACCTTGGAGGCTTCTTGCTGAGCAAATGAGCATGTAGAACACCTGCAACTCTGGTTAGTTTTGAAACAGGACGGATGGAAGTTATACCCACCCATATAAATAGGAAAAAAAAGCGCAGCCAAAATCACCGATAAATTCCTTGTAGCCTTGTACCAAACTAAGCTAAGGCTAGTAAATACGCGATGCAAAACTTCTGGCGCATATATATATATATATATATATATATATATATATATATATATATTGTTGACGTTTGGCCCAAAACATTTCAAGTTGCACATTAAAATGCTTCCTTTCTTCTTTGGGTGATGATAATAAAATAAATCTTTGTAAAATATACGATATAAAATCGAGTTGAACAGCTTTATTGTGGTCATTAAGAAATTGTCTACGCAAAAGCATCGATGGTTTTCGAAGTTGAAGGCAAAAAATCAAGACAAAATTTACAGGGAATTTCTTTCCTTTTTCTTTTTCAAACCGTCGATGGATGACGTAATTCAAAAACGACTTTTGATTCGTAGCGAATAAACTATTTTTTCAATCTGTTTTTATTTAAAATAGTCTTTCTCTTAACAAGATTAAAATGGTTTCTGAAAAACGACTGAGTTCTTCGATTAAGATTCTATAACGGTCAGGTGAGGCACAATGTGGGAAATCCGAGCTCGTATGCTCGGCCAAAAATTCTCCGTATACGCCGTATAAAACGGGGTCGGGTAACTGTTTCGACATAACCTCGTCTGGGGATCCTTTCTTCTCGGAGGAATAGAGTTTGACCAGCACAGAATATCCAACTAGCATATCTACTAACCACATCACGCGGTTAGATGTGGCACAAGGCCGAATTTAATGTGGGATATCCGACCCTGTAAGGTCGGCAAAAAATTCTCCCTAGAGCCCCTATAAAACGGGGTTCGTGTAGCTGTTTTCTGAGACGAGACACCGCCCTTCGACATAACCTCGTCTGTGGATCCTCTCTGTCCGGAGGCAGAGAGTTTGACCAGCACAGAATGTCCAACTCAAGTCCAAGTACAGTATTCACTACTGTATTTATGGGAATGAGGGCGCACCCATTATCGTCCGGAGGTATGCTACAACAAAATTATACAAAGCATTTTATTCAACTATAATAATATTGAATTTTGATCATTATCAACTATTATCAATTTTGGACTAGTACATGGGTGAGGCACCTTTTTGTGCAGGAAGATCATATTGGAACTCATCGACCCTCATAGAGGCCGCATTCACCAAGTGATTTTTTTTTTACAATTACACAGTTCATACTTTAGGGAAATAATGCATAAAATGGAATTTAATAAATATATAATCTAATAAAAACAGACATTATAAAACTGAAAAGCAAGACCATTTTTTTCACTTTTTACACAAATTAATGACTTCCATTGCATTGCTTCTTTTGAGATGGCATTTTGATATTGCAATACTTATAATCTTTTGTAAGGAGATATTTAAAATATCAGATTTTGAACAGAGATGTTGCTGGTGTATTTGGAGCTGTGGTTTCTCTTTTTAGATGTGAAATTAATTCTTCATTTTTAGCCATCAGTACACACACCAATTTAGTAAGATTCAGCTCAACCTTATAACATTACTCATTGAAGTTATTAAAATATTTATTCCTAGTGTCTTTCCTTTACGGGCGACTAAAGCAAGTAAATCTTCAGATAATTTAAAATCATCAGTTATTTCATGAATGAAATACAATACTTGTGCCGAAACAGTGGAATCTGTCGATTCACCCAAAGCAAAAAAAAAAAAAAATTTGTCTTTTTTATTATATTTTCGATCTGCCCTGTTATATTACTGGTCAATTCAGATTGTCGGTCTGTATTTGTCCATCTTGAAAGAGGCACATTTTTAGATGTGTTAACTTTATTTGCATCTAAACGTTTATGAATTCTACAATGCATTCCTTTATGAGTTCTGCATCGCTCAATAGTTTACCTTTTTTTCCAAGCAAATATGCAACTTTATAACTCGCTCCTGTTGCAGCATTTCCTGAATCTATTACAGAATGGAATAATTGGCGCTGCTTTTGGTTTCCATCTTTTAGTTTCTGCAATGCAATCCTTCGAGTTCCACCGTCAAAGTTAGCATATTTATTGTCTTTATGAACGCCATGATGTTAATGCCCATTGTATTTTTTAAACTGCAGAAATTGTAGTATCACAAAGCAAGATATTTTATCACTGTTAAACAGAAAAAAGATAATTGCATTTACCATTCATCATTGAAAGTTCTATTTTCTTCTTTCAAAGTTCATTTTGATTTTTTTGGACATAATGGGTTAAAATTAAGAGAAATAATTTTATTCTGTAAAGATAAATAAATAAATGTTTATTAATAAAAAGATAAATAAATATTAGCAAACACAAAGAACTAGGTTTATATATGCAGCGTTGTTATTGAAAATCATGCTAATTATCTGTATCAGAGATCAGTACACATAAAGATATCGTAAAAGTTACATTATAGCCTGAAATAAGAAAAGGAAATTTTATAATGAAAAGGGAAATGTCTTGACTAGGGAAATATAGTTGTGGGAAACTTGCAACGCTGCACAAAAGCAGGGGGGGGGGAGCTGACTTCTAAATTTTTAGTCCAAACTCCGGCTTTGACTCCAACATTTGAAATTTACTGCATCCAGCTCCAACATTTTTAAATTTCTGGCTCCAGCTCCGGCTCCGTCTCCCAGCTCTAACCAGTCTAACAGCAATGATTGATCTGCTTTACTGAAATTGGACATTGTTTATTGCTATTCCTAGTTCATAATAGCCGGCTATTAATCTAAATTCTAATGAACACACCTTTGCCTTTATTGATCTCTTATGACTGATTATAATATAATCAATAATTGATTATTGACAATAATATAAAGTTAGCAACAGATTTTAATACAACTCAGTTATCCTTTGTTATCTATAAGTTCAGTGTTTCAGTGAAAATTTCAAAGAAAAAATAATGTTGAAAAATATAAAGTTCGTTGCTAATTGAAATGGTGTGAGATTAACATTTGAAAGGTGATAGAAGAAAAAAGTCAATTTTGAGAATGTTAAGTTGCTCAGGTTGAGAAGTAGTAAGTAGGATAATAGCAAGTTGGCGTTTAATTTTATCAAGGAGCGTTTGTCGCTAGTCGAAGGGAACGAAATTCATTTTTTTTATATTACAGCGGTCCATCATTCAGTTAGAGTTCTTCTTGTGCAGTAGAAGTTTATCTTTGTAAACTGAGTCGTAGAAATAAATTTTTCATCAATTTTATGAAAGGCCAACTGCTATGTTACACTTGCATCCTTTTATGTCCAAGTCTATCTTTTTTACTGTTTGTTGTTAGCATTTTGTATGCCAGTTTATTTTCTGGCACCAGCTCGTGAATTTCTTTCTTTCCTTTTTCTGTAATTTCCCAAAAGCGATGCTTCTCAGTGGTTGAATATTTATTTCAAACATAGGCTCAAGAATTTCTTTCTTTGTTTCGCTCGTGAATTTCTTTCTTTCCTTTTTCCGTAATTTCCCAAAGGCGATGCTTCTCAGTAGTTGAATAATTATTTCACACCTAGTCGCAAATTTCTATTTTTGAATTGGCGATTTCGCTAGCCAAGCTAGGGACATTTTTGATTTAGTTTTTTTTTTATCTCTACAATAGTTATACTTATTGTATGAAAAATTAAATATAAGCACTGATACAAGAGGGTTTAAATTCTGTGGTCTTCTTTCATACAGTATGTACGATTATTTTTTTAAGTATTTTCATCGAGTTTTTTATCATGGAAGACAGTTCGTTAAAATTGTTAGTAAAGGGAAGGGTGAAAAGTTAGCCAAGGCGTAACTAGCAAAAACGTCACTAAGTAATGAAGACTGTTGTTACAAGAAGAATAATAGTAGTGTATATAATTTTGCTATAAAGATCTTAATGGTTCCAAGTTAACACCAGAGAAGAAACTTTAAGTAATGCAAACCAACGCAAGTAATGTGTTTTTGTTCACCAGTAACAAAAGCTCAGTATGATAGATTTAATGATTGCTGAGAAAGAGGAAAAATTATTGTGAACGTTTAGTTTAGGGAGCTGGAGCTGGAGATGGAGCTAGTACACTTTTGCAGGCTTCAGCCCGGGCTCCAACTTTTCTAAATTATCTGGTTCCACAGCTCCACGGCGCAGCTCAAAAGTGGCAAAGGCCACACATAATGACCCAGAAGGCCGCATTCGGCCTTAAGCCCGCAGGTTCTCCACTAATGGACTAATATTTCTTTCATATTAATATCACTTGCTTGTCATTTAGTAGTATTAGTAGTAATATTATCTGAAATTTTTATTAAATGAAGCATTATCAGTCATTATTAGTTTTGCCTAGTATGCTTTTTATATTAATTTCACTTGCTAAGGGCAAGGTTTCGTCTGAGCTACTCGACTCAGTTTTATACGGGCTCTACGGGGAATTTTTGGCTGAGCATACGGAGTCGGATACCCCACATTAAATTCGACCTTGTGCCACATCTGACCGCATGGGGCGGTTGGTAGATATCCTAGAGTTGGAAATTCATTGTCAATTTTACTTCAATCACTTCTAGTAGTTGGTTACTAGTTCTACGCACCGCTGGCGAATCTTATATGTGTTGTTCTTGTTTTACGTAGTACTGTTTATTACCAACCTTCGTTTCATTATTCTATCACGTAACCTTTCGTAGATTAAAACAATGTTATTATGTACATTCTAGATATACTGAATTGAGTGGTAAATATTATTTGAACTTCTGACTCATTATGAATACGTTCTTTTGACAAGAATTTTCGTCTGAGCAATTTGTGGATCAGAGATTATATCTTCCTATAATAAGGATCTCATGGACCGATCGTGTGAGCAATGATGAATTCTTAGAGAGGATGCAAACAAGAAGGAAGCTTATACTTAACATCAGGAAAAGGCAGATTAAATTTCTGGAACATGTAATGAGAAAGGAAAGCTTGGAAAATCTGATACTCATGGGTTGAATAGAGGGAAGGACAGACAAAGGAACGCAATGCATGACATACATGGCAAGTGGATGACAGAATTTGATCTGGGGGAGGTGGCAGAGGGACGGAACTTATTGAGAGCTACACAGGATAGGGGGAAGTGGAGAGCCATGATCGCCTACATCCTGAAAGGATACCATGGACCAAGCATGTGAGCAATGATAAGACCTTGGAGAGGATGCAAACAAGGAGGAAGCTTATATACTTAACATCAGGAAAAGGCAGATTAAGTTTCAGGTCGAACAGAGGAAAAGAGAGACTAGGGAAAGCAACACATGGCACAATACATGGCGGTCTTAAGCAAGTGAATGACAGAACAGGTCATGGGAGAATTAGCAAAGTGACAAAACTTATTGAGAGCTACAAGGGATAGCGAGAAGTGGAGAGCCATGATCAACTATACCCTGAACGTCATGGCACAGAAAAAAGAAAAAAAGAATCATTTATCTTCTATTGGTATTACAATGCGAGATATTTTTTTATCTGTTAATTTCATGAAAGCCATTTTCTCAGTGGATAACGGAGAATATGAGAGAAAGAAAAACACTTTTAAGGAACGAGAACAACAAAAGTAAAGGAATTAGAGAGACAGAAGATAACGATTAAGAAGATCAAATTTGACTGGAAAGCAAGAGTCCTGAAAAGAGTTCAACAGCAGAGAAGTGCGAGAGAAGGAAGTGTAAGGATAGAACTTACGGTTGCATCTAGTCATTCCAACTGAAAATGAATAAGACCTAACTTCCAATCTAGTACAGCGATTAAATTCTTAAAGAAGAGGTACCAAAGAAGAACGATTACCAGAAGAAATTCCATCACATTATTTATAGAAATGGCAGTATAACCTTAAACAAAATCAATAGCGATACAAATAAAAACAAGCAAAAAACAAAACAGATAGAAATATGAACGAGGTTAGATTATGCATCTAGATATATCATAAATAAATAGTAAAAAAAAAAAAAAAAAAGGGCTAAGCGTACCTGTATCTTTGACGTATTTCGATGTTAAATTGTAACCGGTACATAATTCTCCGCTCCTTATAAACCTGGCTCCATCAATGCTACGCATAACGTAGGGGATGTTTTATTTTTTCTCCTTCGACCACCAATATAAAGATGAGACTAAAGTAACGCTTTCTTTTTCGAGTAGAGTTGGATAGGACAACGTGCAGCAATTGATTGACCATCACGATCACCAGACCTAATATCACCAAACATTTTATTTTGCGTTGTACTGAAAGATCTCTAGACCTAATATCACCAAACATTTTATTCTGCTTTGTACTATGATATCACCAAACCTAATATCACCAAACATTTTATTGTGGGTTGTACTGAAAGTCTTTTTACAATTTAAAAGGAAACTGTCTATATTTCTGAGATGAGGTATTATGTACAGTATTTACATTATGTGGACCATTGTCTTCATCTTTGTCGCCATATTTGTCACAACGTTTCGGCCGTTGTACGCTCCGGCCTTCTGCAGGTGGTTGGAATTTCGAACTGAACCCTTTATTACGATCCCTGGGGTAGACTGTGAAACGTTGTGACAAATATGGCGACAAAGATGAGGACAAAGATGAGGACAATGGCCCGCATAATGTAAATACTGTTAAAAGGAAACGTTTAACTGAATATCTTCATTTATATAAAATAAATACATACATAAATCAACTTAAAATAAAATAATAAATAATAATTAAAGAAATAAATGAATATATACAAAGAAATAAGAAAATAAAAAGTCAACAACAACAATAACAACGTTTGTTCACTTTCGTTTTTTAGACATTAAATTACATCATTTATCGTCTTCCATAGTTTATCTTTACTGACACAGCTTTAAGAATGTTCATGAGCTCTTTTGAGTTTTGAGAACTTAACGTCATTTATCCTTTTGTTGATAAATTGCAAAATCAAATCCTTACATTTACCTTCCTCAGGGAACGAAACGCGTTGGTAAGAAAAGCTTTCTTTTCGTTTTTATTCATATTTATTTTTACCTGAATATTTACGCCCCCCCTCCACATACATATATATATTTGGTTTTTCTGCACCACTGAACATCATGCATGCACATGTAACTGACAGTTGCGGGAAATTCATATATTTATATTCTACATTTTTATATTGTATTTTTACCTTAAACATTAATTAATGTAGTGTCATGAGAGATACACGCTTAGTCGATCATGTATCTTTCGATACATGACTGACAAGGCAGATTTTTTCCTGCAGTATTTTGCCGTTTCTTTCTCCATCCAAGGCTATAGAACCCAGTCTGTCCTGCTATTTACCCATAGCTGGGGGGAGATGAAAAAGATTCATACCTTTCCCAAGGGTATTAACACGTAAGTGAATTTCAATCAGTTATGTGCCATGCGTGATACACACTTAGACGATCATGTATCTTTCGATACATGACTGACGAGGCAGATTCTTTCTCACATTAGTTTGCCTTATCTTTCTGTGGTAGACAAGTTGCCACCCAAGGCAACCGGTCTGTAGCTGGAGGGGGTGGAGAAGAAGAAGAAGAAGAAGATTCATAACTTTCCCAAGGGTATTAGCACGTAAGTGAATATGATGGATTCGACTGGAATTCGAACTCGGCTCTCCGATTCCTCAATTCAAGCCACTATCCATTACTCCAAAATAGTGTCTTTATAAGGTTTGCTTCTTTGAATCTATTTTTATTATTATTGTAAATCTCCCTCTCCCTCTCTCGCTATGTATGTATGTATGTATGTATGTATCTATCTACTGGTTATCTTAAAACACTAAAACAACCCTTGCTTATTAAACAAGAGAAATGAACTGATGATTATATGTAGGCATAAAAATAAATATCTGCTTAAATCCGTTAATCCAGATTAATTTTAATATCCATCTTAATTTTTAATTCCTACTTTTATTTTTAAGCTATATTTTTAATTTGTAATCTTAAGTAATTTTTAATTGCTATTTTTAGTGCTAATTACTGCCTATTTTTAATATATTACTATTAAATATATATTCATATTTTAATAAGGACAACTTATCTCCCATTAATTATATAAATTAAAATATGAATATTCCCCACATTTAAATATATAATATTTTAAATTTTCTTCTTTTTTTACATACATATATAAATCCCGCTTATTTTAATTGCCAAATATAATTTTAAAATTAAAAAACAAAAACAAAAAACAAACTATAATGCAAGCATAATATATAACTACGCCAACGTTTTGATTACCAGGTAGATTATAATTCAAAATTGTGCAACGGTCACTTTCATACTCAGCACCTGAAGATTGCGTGGTGCATGAAACACCGAGTCGAGCTGTTCTTACAACATTTCACCTTTCTTGGCAGATGTTCTATTACCACAATGCGGGATATTTAATAAGAAAAGTGATAAAAACATAAACTAAATATATTGCCGTATTCACCAACTCTATCACGACTAATCTCATCAAAAAATGTGTCACAACTACGTCTAAAACATTAAAAGACAAAAACAGAAGAAGGAATTTACTCCATCACCTGTAACAATTGCCACAAGGAATACATAGGAGAAACCACAAGTTAATTTAAATAAACGATTCAATTACGAATCCCGTGAACCATCAGGTATTAGGTTGGTGCAAAAATAATGACGTAATAATGTCGTTTTTGACGTTAAAAAATACGTATGTACTGTAGCTGCAGTAGAACTGGTGTTTCTTGGGCAAAACAATCTAAGGGGACCTAACACTCTCCAGGCTGATTTCGAATTCAGAATTTCTTTCTCCTAGACCAGTAGCCATCCAAGAACTCCGTGTGTTTTGCTGTTTTACTTATAGTTGGGAGGGGGGAGAGAAGAAGATTCATACCTTTCCCAAGGGTATTAGTACCTAAGTGAATTTCAGTCAGTTATGTGCCACGCGTGATAAACGCTTAGGCGATCATGTATCTTTCAATACAAAACTGACGAAGCAGATTCTTTCCCCCAGTAGTTTCCCAGTTGCCATCCCAGGGTATAGAACCCGGTCTATCCTGCTATTTACCCATAGCTGGGGGAGAGAAGAAAATTCATACCTTTCCCAAGGGTATTAGGCCGTAAGTGAATGCAATAGACCCGGCTATCTGATTCCTCAATCCGAGCCGCTATCCATTACTTCATCGTGGCTCTCCTAAGAGATTATATGAACACAAAAGGGACCTTTTACAAAACAACACACAAAATGCATTAGTTGCACACTGTAAGGGGACAAATCACAGTTTTGATTTAAAAATGCTCCTTTAATCAAAAGAAAACAATTTACTAAGATGAAGATTTTTTCGAAAAAGCTTTAATCATTAGATCATCAACAATAAATTTCTGTTCAGGTTCATAAAACATTTCACCTTTCTTGTCAGATTTTTTATTATGACAATATAGGAAATTTATTAACAAATGTGATGGGAACATAAACAAAAAGAAACTTAATAAAATCGGTTTAACTATTTACCCAAATACATTAAAAAAATAAAATAAAATTTAATTTCCCAGCGTCCGCTCCCTTTCATGCGCATGCGTAATTACAACAACGTAAACATTAGTTGATTGAAGCCATAAAGGATTAAAAACGTCACAGGAGAATTTTTCCCACTTTGTCATAAATTTTCCTAAAATTGTTCTGATATATAAAAATGTATCTATAATTTTCCTCTCTAACTCAAGCATTATTTTTCTTTTTCCCTTCATACTAGTAGAAAATACAAGTACAATAGCCTCATCCGTATATAAAAAAAAAAGATTAAAAATAATGGATGCCCTAATAATAAAAAAAGGAAAAGCTTCCACTCAATGATATTAACTACGAACGCGGCCACAATGTGCTGATCTTGTTTGGAAAATAAAATAATTACTATAACTTCAGACACATACATAAAAAAACCATACATTCAGTTAAAAATCAAAAGCCAAAATCGCCCTTGATAAAAAAAAAAAGCCGAGAGCGTTCGGTTATGCAGAAACTTTGGACAGTTTTTACATACTTAATTTACTTTCATACCTAATCGCAATATCTTGACAGTCGTCTTTAATGAAACATGTATAAATGAGGGATTGCTGCCCAAATACACAATTATCACACACACACACACACACACACACACACACACACACACACACATATATATATATATATATATATATATATATATATATATATATATATGCACATTTCATTGAAAACGACAGACAAGGTACTTTCATTTAGTTTTTTTTATTAAACATACATACAACAAGCGATTTCTTATTTTAACAGTTAAAATATTTAATCCTTGAAAATGACTAAATGTATATCTGAAAGCGCCCGGACGAAAAGAACATTCAGACAGTTTTATATAATTTATCATCCGAAAAGAAAAAATTATTAGATCGCATGAGAAATTGTATAAAAAACTAAATAAAAGCACCTTGTCTGTCGTTTTCAATGAAATGTGAATGAAAGAAGGATTGCTGCCTAAATACACAAATATATATATATATATATATATATATATATATATATATATATATATATATATATATATACTTTAAATATTAAAAAAAAAATTTAAATTAGGAGATCAATTGAATCCGCTACCTTGGTTTCAACCTTACGGCATCCTAAGCCGGTTTTTATCAATTGACCTCTCAACGCTACTTTAAAAAACTTATGAACGCCATATTACTTTAAAAAAAAAAAAATAACAAACGCACGGAATTGGGTGTAATAGAAAGTGGGGGGGATGTAAAGAAGGAGGAGGAGGAGAAAGAGAAGAAAAGCAATGTTATTATAATTGTATCAGTGGGGGGGGGTAATTGAAATGAACATTTTCATTTTTTTTTTATCCAGCTTCATATGTGCTTTTTAAGTATGCATGTAAGGACATGACTTCAGACTTCTAATTCTAAAGAATTATATATATATATATATATATATATATATATATATATATATATATATATATGTAAAAATATATAGAAAATAGGAAAGAACTCGTTAGGTAAATAATCGAGCCCTATATATATATATATATATATATATATATATATATATATATATATATATATAGAGAGAGAGAGAGAGAGAGAGAGAGAGAGAGAGAGAGAGAGAGAGAGAGAGAGAGAGAGAGAGAGAGAGAGAGAGAGAGAGAGAGAGAGAGAGAGAGAGAGAGAGAGGAGGCCCGGTGGAGTAGTGTATAGCAGCTCGGATTGATTAATCGAGTTCGAATTCCAGAGAAATCCATTACATTCAGTTACTTGTTAATACGTTTGGGAAAGATATTAATCATCATCATTACCCTCCTTCTATATCCTTGGATGGCAACTGGTCTAGGAGAAGGACAACTCTGAATTCAAAAACCCGTGGAAGGTCGTTTGGAGTCCTTGTGGCACGTAGTACACCAAGTCTCTGTATACGGCCTTCAAAAAGTGTGGTTGGTTCTGCCCAAAGCCTTCACCACTGAAATCAAATCATATGTGCTGGTGTCTGGCTGTCGGTTCCTAGAAACTGAGTTGCTTGACCCTCATACGTTGAATACGACGGGAGAGTCAACTACACACACGCACACAAGCTGAAGGTGTGTGCGGGTACGCACTCAGCTTCCACATATGAAGTACTTTCTCTTTCCTCCTTTGTTTAAGTGAAATGCCCAAATTTCTGGCGCGTCGTCATTTCTGAGGTTGCGGAGAGAAACCGATGAAAAATTTCATGAACGGGCCTTATTAAGTTATCCTGTACTTCGAGTCGACTCGGAAGCAAAAAAAGAAAAAAGAAAAAAAGAAAAACAAAGAAAAAAAGGAAAAAAAAAAAAAGAAAAATGGTAAATCTGTTATATCAATTGTCTTTTTTTGGGCCCATAAATAGCAGACGCCCAACAATCACCCTCGCCACCCCCAACCCGAAACAGTTTAGGTAGAAATGGAAACCGTCTTAATAGTATTCAGTACCGAGTTTGGTAAAGGAAAAAAAACGCCTGCTGACTTCAACAGCCTTATTTCTGCAAAAATTACGATGTCACATAACGAGTCCCGTGACCAATTATGATCGTAAGGTCATAAAATGGGCTGTAGTCGTAACCAGAACCGATAACCTGGCAGAACCGATCCCTGTTTTTGAATTCAAATCTGGCCTTCTCCTAGACTGGTTGCAACCTCTAGACAAGAGAACTCAGTCTACCCTGTTTAGTTTGTCTATAAATGGAGGTTGATAGATTTATCTCTCTTCTTCCTATGACGTCGATAATTTTTTAATCAGTTAAAGATTAATATTAACTTCTGAAAAAGAAAAAAAAGAAACAAACTATTGAACAATTTCTGAACTTTGGTCCTGGGTACACGTTAAAAAGGCCTTGGGTCCGCATTTAACATCCTGTTAAATATATTATCATTATATTGCATTCGTATTTACATAGAAAATTTAGGGTGTTCCAATAACTTGGACAGATTTTAAATGTGAATTAAGTTTAAGCGTCTAATGATTTTTTCTTTTTCTTTCAGATTTAACAGCTTAAGTCTTTGGCAATTTCAACCATGGAAAGATTAACAAACAGCTTGTTAAAGTTATCGAAGCCTATTACGAAAATGGACGTTCAAATTTATAAATATACGGCCTAATGATTCCACTAGCAAAAAGTACACACACCAAACTGTGAGCATTTGTAGATGTAGTGACTTTTCAACAATCTTCCTGGGATTTTCATCAGACCAAATGCGACAATTCTGCTTATTAACGAATCCACCATGATGAAAATGGGTTTCATCACTAAAGAGGATTCTTTGCGAAAAATCTTCATCGGCTTGTCTTTGCTCGTGAACCCAATTAACGAATGTACGGCGCTCCAAATGATCAGCAGATTTCAGTTCTTGTGTCAATTGAATTTTGAAAGCGAACATTTGTAACTATTTTGATATCTACAGTGAAACATTACATACCAATTATTAGGGAAATTTGAATCAGGAGCTCAAGCAGAAGGGTTAAAATTGTTCAGGAACGCAGGGCTCAAAGGGATAATAATTAACTACTATTAGACATGTTATATGAGTGATCACCCTTGAAATTGCGACTACTAAAGTTACTAGAGGGCGTGCCGTTGGCTATAATGGGAGTTATTTATATCACGTCGGGTAAGTCCTCAGAATAATAGGTGAATTATGAAAGAATGGAATATCCACACAGTAGTAATTTCCCCATTATGAGTATTATTCTATCAATGATATAATAAAATTTTATTTCACGGGTTGATTTGGTTTGGTTTGTTTTGTTTTACGGCATATCAACCTCAATGGGTTATTTAATGCCGACAAATTTTTTATTGCTGGTAATATTTTGTTTTGTCAATAATCTATTTCTGGTAATATTTTTTACTCAAAAATGTATAGATGGAAATGTATTGCTGGTAATATTGTTTTTGCAAAAATATATTGAATTTTCTTGCTTTTGTATATTAGAGCAAAATTTGTTCTTACAATTAAATTTTAATATTTACGTATTGCTGGTAATATTTTTTTCTTCAAAAATTTATTGCTGGTAATAATTTTTTTCAAAGTATTTCTGGTATTAAAACCTATTTTTACACTTTCATAGTGTTTTACCCGAGTTTTGGGGTTAACTATTTGCCCGTAGCTGGGACTCTAACAGGTGCTACCACCCCAGGTCGGGATGGACCTTGGAACACCAGCAATTAAGAGGTGGTTCCATGCTCCTCAAAAGCTCCTCATGCGAAGCCTTGCTGTTGGACGTAGTTTATCGTCTTACCCAGGACGCGGATGTAGTTTAATGTCATACCCAGGACGGATGAAAGAAAAAGAATGAAAAACATGTTTTTCCTCAGAGAGATTTTTATGCCGTTAAGTCATACACACAATCATATACACCTATTTACACACGTTCCAGATATAGCCATGACACATAACACATGTATACAACAACAAGCCATGTGAAAACGAAATGAAAAGAGCGAGCCTTACTTGTAATAAATTCCAACGAGAATTTGACCTGCCGAAGTATTCTTCTGTGTTTCTGGAGAAGCTATATTTAAGGTTTCCAGCAGATATTTGAGCTGATCGTATTTACCTTCTCTGTCACTAGCGAGGAACTATTTCTCTCAAACAGGAAACGGCGAATCATGAGTTTTCAAAACATGAGGACTGCGAACCGGAGATATATTCCGAAAGGAAAACGGCGTCATAGTTTTGTGAGCTGACCCTTTAAGGCAACTGCTCGGATTGACTCCTGGAAGATGATTGACGGACTGACCACTTTTGTCATTCTATGAAGAGATGTTCTATTGTCTCGGAATCGCAAAACATACTAACGGCTGTTGGCAACACTTATGTTCACAAACAGACATGTTTACTAAGCGGCTGTCACATGACTAATATTTCGTCATATGAAAAAAACTGAGATAATCGCTTTTTCTATCGCTACAGCTGTATATAACGTTACCTCCATTCCTCATGAAGAGGTCACTCCATTTATTTGAATGAAAGAACGCAGTCGTGGATATAGGCGGACGATTAAGTTCAGAGACAGACAGGAGATTAACAACTGAGATTTTTTCTTTGTCCGTAATTTCTGCCATGCTAAAGTAAATAGATAATAATAAGTGAATGAGGTTTCGATTCGAAAAACCTATCTGGTTGTAAATAAAGCAAAAGACGTATTCATTACATTAGGGTTCTGCTTGGGAGTCAGTTCCACAGAGCAGTAGTTCACGGGAAGATGTTTGAGTGAAATTGACTTCTCACTGATGGAATACGTAGAAGAGAATATCGGTGGTTTGCTACAATGTGAGTGGCATGGCGGGTCTTTCATGTGAAGGTTTGGACCGGCGACAGCAGGGAATGTAGTTGGCCTGAGCACTTTCCATGGAAGTAATGATAGAGCAGAAAGAGGCTTGTTCACATCCCGACTGTGAAAGAAAGGTTGAAGGATGGAAAATAATTCGTCACACAAAACGACTCGGAGAGGCTTTTGAACTCTATCGAGACTGGAAAGTGAGAACTGGCCTGCTCCCGCCCAAATATGACAGCAGGGTTTCATTTTCCGCCTGGTCTGAAATAAGAAATATTGTAGGAGAAGAGCTACTGCAGAAAAAAATTACTTGCTACGATCAGAAAATGTATTGCTTAAAGCAACAAAAAAGGAAGTTGTGGAGAGACATATTCAACCATGTCTTGAAAGAAAGAGATTCTATATAAAGAATACCACAAAGACAAAGAAGGAGTCATAAAGGAGCAAGTATTGCTTAAAGCAACAAAAAAGGAAGCTGTGGAGAGACATATTCAACCATCTTTTGAAAGAAGCAGATTCTATATACAGAATACCACAAAGACAAAGAAAGAGTCATAAAGGAGCAAGTATTGCTTAAAGCAACAAAAAAGGAAGCTGTGGAGAGAAATATTCACCCATGTCTTGAAAGAAAGAGATTCTATATACAGAATACCACAAAGACAAAAAAGGAGCAAGTATTTTCCTGTGAGTATTAAGGGTAAGGATGTGTGGAGGATCATGAACGTTCACCTTCTGAAGAAGTTTAACAGAGAGAACTGTGGAGCGAAGAGAGAAATAAACACCAAGACAGTCAAACATCAAATGACAAAAAAAAAAAGAAAAAAAAAATGTCTTCTGAGTCGGAGGTTCGCGCATCCTTCCGGTTAATAAATTAATCCTTTGAAAATAAATATTTAACATTTTTCAACCAACGAGTCGCGTTCCCGCTGACAATAAAAATAAAAAAATACTTCGGGATCCCTTTGAAGAGTATTTAAGCAAAGTCCCTAGATGGAGAAAAAAGGAGATAGAGGTGGCAACATACGACAACATCTTTCGCACCAAACTACGGTACACAATTTCCCCCTCACTTTATCCATTGTCTCTCTTTTTCACTCATACACGCGGAGAAATCACATTTCTTTTCATCTTAACCAAAACTACAAACAAAGAACTTTAAAACGAGAACTGTATACACGCTGAGAAAAAATTAGTTGCAAAAAAATTTAGTTGTAAAAAAACTTTAATTGCAAAAAAAATTTAGTTGTAAAAAATTAGTTGTAAAAAAAAACTTTATACACGCTGAGAAAAATTTAGTTGTAAAAACACGAACATAAAAATATTTCATATTTTTAATTCTTAAAAACGTTTCTCGCCTTTTTCTTTGTTGTGTGTTGATTCAAACTTGCAACAGAATTATTTATATCTTCTTTTTCCATAAAACTTATCCAAATTACTTACCACTGCTAATGCTTTTGCTTAAGTGAGTATTTTTTTACCATTACCATTACCATCAAGCGAAATCGTAAGTTCATTTCCCATAACAATTTCTGAGACCATTCATTTCGATTCTCAATGGGTTCACCAATATTCCCAACTTCTGGCTGGGGAACTTACGATAACAGTTAGGCTAGCAGACTATTCTTGATTTATACTAGTTTCTGCATATATTTTACCTTGTATCAGACTAAACTTTAATTTTGTCCGATGGGTTAATATAACGCGCTTTTTCGATTGGCATAAAGAGTCGGTGATCGATCCCTGGTAAAAGGTCAGGATCTCGAATGAGGATTTTAAACACTTTCTTCAGTTAGAGATTTGGCGCAGTATAATCTTCTCACCCCAATTTTATCTACATTTCGCTTTGTTGAACATTTATTCAACACTTGCAAACGTATTCTATTATCCCATTTTGCTTTGCCACTAGAAATATTCAGCGTAGGAAATGACCAACCAAGTAGCGGTAGAGCTAGTTGAGAATGGCAAGCATTTCCGAAAATTTGCCTACGTATAACACATTTTTAATGTTTTTGTATATTATTGAATTGTTCGCGAAGATGGATTTCTCGCTATTTAATCATTAACCTTTGTATTTGTTTTATGTATGAATAATTCAAGAATATATATATATATATATATATATATGTGTGTGTGCGTGTGTGTGTTCTGAAATGGACAAAGTCCGACAATTATTTTAAGACATTTTTATGTTTATACATTCTTTTTATCGATACAAATAGTGTCGGACTTTGTCCATTTCATAACGTGTGACGTCATTTATATATATATATATATATATATATATATATATATATATATATATACACGCACAAAAAGAGACGAGACAGAGAACATCTCTACGGTCGTTCATGAAAAAAAAAAAGAAAAAAAAAAAGGATTCACTTTTAATTGTGTATGTATGTACGTGTGTGTTGGTTTCCTCCCCTCCACTTCCTTCTTTTTTTTTCATGAACGACCGTGGAGATGTTCTCTGTCTCGTCTCTTTTTCTGTGTGTGTATATATATATATATAAATATGTCTTGGTGCTTATATATTATAATCTGATTGCGTTTGTTTTACGCGTGAGTTTAGGACCCCATTCACACACTCTTAGGATTAAAATGTATACATTGTCAAAGGACCGGATATAAAATTAGCTAAAGTAACTTCAATGAAGAAATAAATTGAATAACATATATATTTCTTCTTTTCTCCTCAGTAATTTTATAGTTGTAAACTTAATAGCGATTAAATTTTGATTTTGAAATTAGCAGTTTTTAATTTTAATATTAAATTTTATCATATAATTTAGTAATTATTGGTTAGAATAAATTCTTTTTTAATACTACCCATATTTTAAACATCTATTCAGATATTATAACATGACTTCTTTGACAAGCTTTTTGAATTTTCCTATACTTGTATTTTGATTGGTCCATCTAGCTTTTGTAACAACGTTTTCCCCTTGCGAAGGATTGCTAATTAATTTGAAACTTTTAAAACCATTTATTTTACATTCAACATCATCACTTGATAAGACACCGAGGGTGTTGAAACAAAATGGCTATTTTTGTAGTGATTTTATAACATATTATAATTTTATATATATATATATATATATATATATATATATATATATATATATATATATATATATGTGTGTGTGTGTGTGTGTAATCAACTATTAATTGGTTAATCATCTCACATCGCCGGGACTTCTTTCAGACAAGCAATATGGCTTTCACTTCTCTAGCTCAACTGGTGATGTACTATCGATTATTGCTGAAAATGTCTGTCAAGCTTTAGATAAGAATGGAGAAGTTCATTATCTTCTTCATTGTTCGCATTTCATTGGAATCTGTTTTCTCTTCTCTATTGTCTTGCAATGTACTTTGATCCTAAATTATTGTCAGGCATTTCTTTGCGCGATTTTGTTAGACGTTTCCTTTTCTTCTTACCTCAAGTGTCATCTCAGATCCGTCATCCAGGCATCTATAAACATTTGTGTGTATAATACGTTTTCAGTACATTCCGGTCCCAGGCAAAAGGCCAAGTACGCGACATTTTGGTCCCAGACAGACCGGACAGTTTGATCTTTGACACATGTTCTGATCTCTGTACAAGCAATCTAATCATTTTCATAACTTTTACTCTAGTTTCATACAATCTAACAGCCACATGTCTATACACACATATATCTTAGTGTAACGTTATCAACAAGAATGCGAAAGCCGATAGACGTAGTACACACTGTTTAATAAATAAAAACGGACGTCTGTTTCAGATACGAAGTATCCTCTATAATAACATTTTTCATATGTAAAATTATTTATTCACTTCTGGATTTCGTCAATTAATGTTGGCGTGGAGTGTGTGATTTTCGTGACTTTCTTCGAACGTTGATTCTCTTCTCGCGAGAATGTGACCGACACCTTTTCCCTCTCGGGTGGAATGCTTATCTTACTACCTGTTAGCCGGCTGTCCCGCGTTTGCATGTCAACCTTCTGTTCACATGTCGGGGCAGTCATTGACATCCTTTGAGGCATGAATCCTTGTGGCTACGAGATCAGCTTCTAGGTTGACTTTCGACTTGTTAAACAAACGCTAGTATAATTTATGGCGTTCCAAATTCAAGGGGAGATAACACGTTCCATCAAAGTTCCAAGAAATTAACGGATCCCATGTCTACCTGAAAACCGTACATATTGCTTTATATATGTAAGTGTATAATAATTCAAGTTTGTTTATGTGTGATTTAGATTAAAATGTATATTCATAAGTGTATATGTCGCGTAGACATTATGTTTGTTGATTTTTTGTATGTTGATTTGGGAATGCTTTTAGATAAACATAAGTTCACTTGTTAAGCAACGTTAGTGTAATTTATGGCGTTCCCAACTCAACTTCGGAACGCTATAAATTATACTAATGTTGCTTAACAAGTCAAATATACACGAAGCCTGATTAACCAATGAAAATGAAATAACACAAAAATAAAAAAAAAAAATACCATAATTTTTCTCTCCCCATATTTCATTCTCTGACGAAGTTTTAATAATAGTGAAACATGTTAGATTATTAATTATTCTTTCTCTGATCTTTCTTTCGGATTCCGATCCATATTTGATCTCAGTTCATATATTTATGACTTTAAACGTTATTATTAGTGGATAATTATATTTGAATAAACGATCCGTGTATATATCAAACAGTATATTTATTTATATTTAACTACGGATCTGAAATTTCGAGAAATCTTATTAAAGAAAAACTTGCGCTCCTCGGCAGGGATCGACCGTACCTCTCTTAGAGAGCTACCAGTTATTCTGGTACGCCTATGCCGCATTAGCCACGAAGTGACAGACGGTAAGGTGAAGTCAAATTTGATGTTGAAAGCATCGAATTTGACTTAAAAAATTCTGCTAAATCTCTCTTGTCAATGATATATTCAACTGTGGAGGAGAAGCTGCAAACATCAAAATGTTAGTTTAAATAACGTGTAAGCGGAGTTTCAGTTTATAAAACCCCAACGGAGGCCAGCGATAAACCATTTTTCAATGGCAAAAACATAAAAACTCTAATGGGAAGTGATCCAAAAACATTCATCAGAAGATTCTCAACTTCAATGAATATTTGTCTTGTCTAGCTGAATGTTTCTTCCACTTCTTCTTGACAAGAATTATTGATAGTAATGATGACAACCGAGATAATGTTTGATTTATGAATAGGTCTTGTATGAATCTGTTCAAATATCCTTGATAGAAATCAACAATATAGAAATGATAACGGGTCGGAAATGGCGACTCCTCTCACCATTCGACTAAAAGATGAACTGAGCCACTATTTCAATCGACCGACTCCATCTCGTGGCCACTCTTGGCACTAAGTTAAATAATTATAGTAAGTGATAGAAAACAAAATAATTTAAAACGTATGGATGCGAGAGAAGATTATGAAAAGAAAAAGAAAAGAAAAAGAGTAACGAAAAGAGAGAGAAAGAAAGACAGAATAAAAAAGTTTGAAGGTAAAAGAAAGAACCAAAAAAAGAAGACGGTTTAAAAGAGAGTTTCAAACATGTCTACCAAAATGTCTAATCATTGTTCACATTGAAGGTAAGTTTTAATGGAGCTGTTGAAGACATCTGTAAGTGTAGGTCTGGATAACTGAGAACTTCTAAGATCACCACAAGTGCAGAAAGTCTTCTGAAAACTTTGCATCAACCTCCAAGAAAAACTTGTATTTTCAAACACACTCATAGGGAAGGTATTATTCTAACATTCGTCTATGCTCAAAATGAAGATGATCCTGAGCGCCGTGTAATGAGGGTCGATCCTGATGAAAAACTTTCGTATAGATGAATTCAGCAACTTCGGCGTTCACTAATCGTTAAAAAATTGGAATTTTTTTTATAGGACACCAAAATGGTACCTTTTCTCGCACATAGTCGATAAGGCCCAGTCAGATGAAAGCAGTCTTTGAAAGCGAATGTGTCCAAATATAAAATGAAGTGATCTGTGATGTTTAGAATTCCATCGGTCCACGTTGCCGCAATACCTGGATTCGGAACTGGCATAGTTTCAAACACTTGCCATAAATAAAAAGATCATTAATTTTTGCTTTATTTAATTAATTTTGAAAATTAAATCTTATCGGACATTGTATTAATAAACATTCGAAATCTGTGTACGTTTTGCGGACACACTGCAGAAGAAGAAAAAGAAGGAATAATTTAAAATATACATTTACATATATATTTACATTATCGGACTATTGTCCTTATCTTTCTCGCTATGTTTATTACAACGTTTCGGCTGTAGTACGCTCGACCTTCTTCAGGTGGTTGTAATGTCGAACTGAACCCTTTATTTCGCTTACTGGGGTAGACTGTTTGAGTTCCACGTGCCATGTCTAATGAATGTTAGTTATCAGTTATCTCCTGCTAATTCCCCTCTCCAAGTTCTTCACTGCCTTAACCGGGTATTGAACTCACACTCTTTGGGTCCTGTCACTGTGACATGTGTTCTTGAGGACACATGGCACGGTAGATAAAGGCGTTGATCCAGTGACAGGATAAATGTCATAAATATGGTAACAAAGATGAGGACAATAGTCCGAATAATGTAAATAATGTACATAATACCTCATCTCAGAAATATAGATAGATACTGAAAGGCCGAAACGTTGTGATAAATATGGTTACAAAAATTAGGACAATAGTCCGAATAATGTAAATAGTGTACATAATACCTCATCTCAGATATATAGACAGATAATTAAAAATGGTTTAAAGTAAATAAAGTCTTTAGTCTTAAATAAAACAAATTACGAATTTAAGCGCATGACTAGATTGGCGGCAAGGTCTCATCATTTTAAACTTGAAGTGGCTATGCTTCTCGTACTCCTCGTTTCCCAGTCAACTTTGATCTTCAAAAATTCAAATGCAATGTTCATTGTGATCTTCTAACTTATTAATCCCTGTTCTTTTATTGTTCTCTCTTTTTAATAATGTTTTTTTCTTCTCATATTCTCTCTCACTCAGTAACCCCTTTGCGTCTTAGTGGCTTTATTGCCATGTTTGGGAGTGAAATGATTAAAAAAAAGACTAAGTTGTGCAATATGTATTTGCTACTGGCACAAGGAGTTTGTATATATATCGCAGATGAAGAAGAGACCTGGAGAAAAATAAATGTGTTTCTACAGAAGGATGCTGAGAATGCATGAACTGAACATTTGAGCAATGACGAAAATGGAAACAAAAATGATACTTATACTTAACATCAGAAATATGGAGTTGAAATTTTTAGTACGCATAATGAGGAAAGAAGGCTTTGAAAATTTGACACTTACACGGCTTAATGAAGATAAGTGGGACAGAGGAATACAACGCATAATC
Source organism: Acanthosepion lycidas (assembly GCA_963932145.1). Lineage (NCBI taxonomy): Eukaryota > Metazoa > Mollusca > Cephalopoda > Sepiida > Sepiidae > Acanthosepion > Acanthosepion lycidas. Next base: position 9,504,845 of record OZ010596.1, read on the forward strand.
TACCTGATTCAGTTGTTCTTATTAAATCGAGAAATGAAAGTTATCCTGAACGGCCACTTGTTTAGATCTTTTCGTATTAACGTGGATGCCCCCCTCCCCAGAGCTCCATCTTTGGTCATACGCTGTTTTTAATCAAGATGACCAGCTCTCAACTTGACATCTACGCTGACGACACAACCATTTACTTCAGCCTCGATGCTAAGGCTGATCAGTCCGACAAGGTGAAAATGGCAGCTGATATACGAAACGACCTTAGGACCGTCGTTAACTGTGGAAAAAGATGGCTTGTCAATTTTAATATCTCCAAAACTAAATCATTAATCATCTGAGAGAACCCTCTCTGCCTTCCATCAGCATGGCTGATGTTAACCTTCCGGAAAGTGACTCGTCTCCGGAATCTATCTTGTATATTTATAAGTCTACTATTCGACCATGCTTAGAATATTGCTGCCATATATGGCCCAGTACCCCAGCTATTTACCTGCAACCTTCGCAAGGAACCTATTTACCTTCATAAGATTCTAATAAGAATCAGCAATATTATAGGTCCTGATCTGATGGCTCAACTTCAGTCACTTGCTCACCGCCATAAGGTCGCCTCTGTGCCTTTTTTTAAAATAAATACTTTCACGGTAATTGTTCGAATGAGCTTTTTGCTATGGTACCTTCACTGTATGAATTTAAGCGCAATACTAGACTGGCGGAAAAATCTCAGCAATTTACGGTTCTGCTACCTAGATATAGCTGTAACTTCTATACTAACAGTTTCTTTTCTCGCACTTCTCAGTTGTTAAACTCCATGCTACCTCCATGCTTTCCAGCCAGCTTTAATCTAAAAAAGTTTAAATGCAGTGTCAATCGCTATCTACTGTACTGATTACTCTTTTTCTCTTTTTAATCATTATTAATGTTTCTGTTCCTAATTCCTCCAAACCCTGTAACCCCTTGCGTGTTTGCGGCTGCAGTGTCTTGCTTGGGGTAATACCGATTTAAAAAATGGGTAAATTGTTTAAAAAAAAAATTTAAAAAAAAATGAAGCAGTAGAAAGATTTGAAATAGAATGAAAGAAAAGAAAATGTCAATAATAAGAAAAGAAGACAAGATTATAAATAAATAAAAAAGAAAGTGAAAGAAAGCAGGGCTACGGTTAGATTAGCAAAAGGAACTAAGGAAAGAAAAAGTCTATAAGGAAATGCGATGAAAGAAAGAAGTTGAAAGGAAGAAGAAAAAGAGAAGAAATTGACAGAATGAAAGAAAGAATGAAGAAAAAATTGTAGACAGGAGGAAATAAAGGACAAAGAAAAATACTTCCATGTAAAAAGCAAAAAAAAAAGCAACGTTTAGTAAAAGGAAAGAAAGCTAACGAATAACTATAAACAATACAGCGACTAATTTACGATGGCAATAACAGATAATAAATTGGTCGGCTGGATTTATAAAGCGTCGACTTTAATCTCATGACAACCTTTCTATTTTGTGCACATCTTTCTTTACTATATTTCAAGATAACCTTCTTTTAATTGAAGAAAAAAGATACGGATCTCCACACACATGGACATATAAACGCTCAAAGGGGTGCTATTTAGTTGCTGAAATAGTTTCGTCTTACTTGAGTGAGTGTCTGGCTTTCGAGACCATTAATAAGCCAGAAACTCAAAAGCTGATTTCCAAGGCACCATATTTGATAAAATGCTAAACTATGTGAAACTTCGAACGTGAAATGCATTCAGTCGAAGAACTCGAGCGAACCGTCTGATCATTCCATCGTTTTATTCATCTTCTGCCTCTTTTTGGCAAAGTGCTAGATGTTCTAATCAACTTTGAATTGGTTAATCATCTCACATCACAGGGTTTTCTTTCAGGTAAGCAATATAAGTTTCACTTTTCTAGCGTAACAGATGTATTAACGGTTATTGCTGAATAAATCTATGTAGCTTTAGATAAGAATGGTGAAGCTGTGGCTGTTTGACGTTTAACAGGGTTTGGCATACTAGTCTTCTTCACAAGTTGAAATGTTCTGAAAGAAATTTTGATCTAGTTCAATATCTCTTATCAAATCATGAAATGAAAGTTGTCTTGAACGCCCACTCTTCTAGATCTTTTTGCATAAATGTAGAGTTGCAGTCCCCATAGCTTTATCCTTCGATCTATTCGTGATTTATTTTCATCATTGACCTTCCTGGTTTCATCTATTCTTAACTCGGTATCTATACTGGTGACACAACTATTTACTCCATATAACGATAAGTCTGGTCGGTTCGATAAGGTCAAATTGTCAGTTGGTCGCAAAAATTGCCTACAATCTGTGGTTAACTGAAGCAAGAACAGGCATGTTAATTTGAACGTCCTCAAAACAAAGTCACCTCTTTTAATCGGCCGTGAGAATCTTTTTTGCTGTCCATTAATATGGCTGATGCTTACGTCTAGGAGAGAGGCTCCTGGCGACTTTTCGAGCGAAGCTTTTCCGCTGATATGAATTAGAAAGATTCTCATATATGCTAGGCCATAAAAATCTCTTGAGTCGACCAAGCATAGAAATGAATACAGTATGGGAACCAGTAATAAGGAATGCCAGAGAAAAGCGATAATAACAACAAAATTGCAATATGAGCTCTGGTAAAAACATGAAATGATAACAGCATAAATTGCAATATGAGCACTGGTAAAAATGGTTGCTGATGACATTAGGTTTATAATACCCAGAAATGCATACACAGGTGCCCTCAATGACACACGGCACAGTGGATAAAGGCTTCAGTTAGATCCAATGACAGGACCCAATGAGTGTGAGTTCAATACCCGGTTAAGGCAGTGGAGAACTTGGAGAGGGGAATTAACAGGAGACAACACCCATTAAACATGGCACGTGGAACTAGAACAGTCTACCCCAGTGAGCGAAATTCTACATTCCAACCACCTGAAGAAGGCCGGAGCGTACAACGGCTGAAACGTTGTAATAGATATGGCGTCAAAGATGGGGACAATAGTCCGTATAATGTAAATAGTGTACATAAAACCTCATCTAAGAAATATAGACAGATATAGAAAGATTCTATTGAATCAATTGCTAGGCCTGCTGCTAGGAAAGTTGGTTCACTGTGTCGTGCTAGTCAATTTTACTCGAAAGAATCTATCTTACATATTTATAAGTCTATTATTCATCCATGCATTCGATAATTGCTGTCACATCCAGTTTGGTGCTTCTGATATATATTTAGGGATTCTTTAGAAAATATAAAGAAGAATCTGCAATGTTATTGGTCTTGACCTGGCATCTTCGCTTTAGTCACTTTCCCACCGCTATAATGTAATTTTCATGTCTTTTCTATAAATATTTTCATGGTAATTGTTCTAATCAGCTTTCTTCCTTAATATCTATTCTTTATGAATTTAAGCGCAGTGCTTGATTGGCGGCTAGGTCTCATCATTTTACAGTTAAAGTGGTTAGATGTAACCGTAATTTATATACTAATAGTTTATTCTTCCACACTTTTCGTTTGAGGAAATCTTTTCCAACTTCTTTCTTTCCAGTCCACTTTGATCTTTGAAAGTTTAAATGCAATGTCAATCGTTATCTGCTGTCTTAATTACTGTTCTTTTATTTTACGCTCTTCTTATTAATGTTTTCTTTTTCTCATATTCTATCACATTCAGTAACTTCATGTGTCTTAGTGGCTTTAATGCCTTGCTTGGGGCGAAATAATTAAAAAAAACAGTTTAGAAAACTGATCTCGCAGAATCACTATGGTCTAAATATTAATTTTTAGAAGACAGAATGCAGTGTTGCGAGCAAAAGGGAGAGTGCAATTTGTGAGTTTGGAGACAGTACAATCAAGCATAAATTCAACTATCTGTGCAGTACAGTAACAGATGGCAGAAACTGTGACATAGACGCATGAAAATAGCGAAATTGTTTTTTCAGAAATGGGGTATGGTAATGAGAGATTGAAAAATAACATTAAATCAAGAAAAACAATTGTGGACTTATGAAATGTCTAGCCTAGTACATGTGGCAATGAATGCACGACAAGATCTTCACAAATGAATAAAAGATTTGAAGCGACAGTAATGTGGTTTTACTGACGAAGGATTATAATACCATGGACAAAACATATGAGAAATTAGGAAGTTTTAAAGCGAAACGGAAGTAGAAAATATTACTAAAAAATCAAAAAGAGACTGTTGGGCGATTTTTTTTAGATACACATCGAGGAAGGACTGCCTGGAGCATTAGGTATTTAGAGTCTTTCTTCTTTCAAAACTGCTTACCATCCAAAATTAGAGAGCCCAGTCCACCTTACTATTTAACCTATAGCTGCGGGACGAAGATTCATATTATTGCCACTGGCACATGTGTGAAGGTGAACGCAACTAATTCGGACTAAACGCTGTGGGCATACAGAAGGCGATTATCTCCCTTTGAGCCACGTAGGTCACATGGCAGCCGCTTAATGACATCACTCCATACAGTAACAACAATGGTCAGTCATTCAGTTTGTTTACAGCAGCCAAAACGAGAGGTTGCTTTCTTTAGTATGGGTTCCTCACATCACGAACAGAGGCTAAGTATACCTCTTCAGCAGCTTACAAGTCTATGATGCTGTTTCCTTTTAGGAATATCTCTTTCCAAGATATAGAAAAAAACAAAAAAAACAAAACAAAAAAAAAAAAAACAAACACCAGCACGCAATCCTCAATTGGGGAAAACCCAAGATTCACCGTTCCCCCTTCGTGGAATATAGCCTCGCCCGGAACATAGTAGATGAATCCGGCCCGTTTGAATCTAGAGTCATAAACATGGCTTCTCCAGATATAGGAGTATCTCCAGATTATATGTAAGACCCTTCCTTTTTGTTTCTCCTTACAGTTTTTCCGCTGTGTATATATATATGTGATATATTATTCTCCCCGTGGGGCACTTGTATATATATGTTTTTTATGTCTTAGTAGAATAAAAGTCTCTCTAAGAACAAAGCATGTTTGTCATTCTTTTTGCTTTCAACAATTCCGTTTAATCTGTGAAATACAGTGTTATTATACCACGGATATAATGATGCCCATAATGGGGGAAATACAAATGAGAGAATCCATCTTTCTACCATAGCTCCCTCGCGTTACAACATTATAGAAAATCTTTTCTCTCGTATTTTCTTTCTTTCTTTCTTTCTTTCTTTCTTTCTTTCTTTCTTTCTTCTTCCACTCTTTTCGTTTTCGGCTTTAAATTCGCTTCTTCTCCTCTGTCCTCATTATGCATCCAAAAAAGGTTCAACTGTAATTTTCCGATTGTTAGCAGCAGCAGCAGTTTCTTAGCAGCTTCCTTGTTACTCGCATGTTCTGTACATGGTATTCTTAACATTAATTGGTAGCATCCCATTTATATTGTTTTAAGACTTTGCTTCATCTGTAAGGAAATTGGCTACATAACGAGTAAAGAAGGTTTAGAGAATTTAACACGCGCTTGGTGTATCGAAGGCAAAAGAAGCAGTAGAGGAAAATGCCATTAATCTCCTTGACGATCTGAAGAAAGTATTACCCATTGCTAAAGTTCATCTTTCGTCATATTTTTTGTTTATCACTATAGAAAATCTTTTCTTTCACATTTTCTTCTTTTAAACAATCTTCCCCTCTTCCTCCATTTCTTCTTCTTCTTCTTCTTCTTCTTCTTCTTCTTCTTCTAACCATCCTCCTTCTCCCATTATCTCCTTCTTACCACTTTTTCTTTCCACACTTCTCCCCTCCTCCTTCTCCTCCCAGCCTACCTTCTTCAACTAACCAACATCCTCTTCATGTCTTTCTCCCCTTCTTCTTCCAGCTTACCTTCTTCTTCTCCTTCTTCTTCTTCTTCTTCTTCTTCTTCTTCTTCTTCTTCTTCTTCTAACCACCCTCCTCCCATTCTTCTTTATCTTCTTCTTACCACTTTTTTCTTTCCACACTTCTCCCCCTCCTCCTCCTCCTTCTCCTCCCAGTCTACCTTCTTCAGTTAACTAACAGCCTCTTCATGTCTTCCTCCCCTTCTTCTTCCAGCTTACCTTCTTCTTCTTCTTCTTCTTCTTCTTCTTCTTCTTCTTCTTCTTCTTCTTCTTCTTCTTCTAACCACCCTCCTCCCATTCTTCTTTATCTTCTTCTTACCACTTTTTTCTTTCCACACTTCTCCCCCTCCTCCTCCTCCTTCTCCTCCCAGTCTACCTTCTTCAGTTAACTAACAGCCTCTTCATGTCTTCCTCCCCTTCTTCTTCCAGCTTACCTTCTTCTTCTTCTTCTTCTTCTTCTTCTTCTTCTTCTTCTTCTTCTTCTCACTTCCTCCTGCGTCTCTTTCTAACCAACTCCCTCCTCTTTTACTTCCTCTTCTTTCAGACTACCTATTTCATTTTTGCCAGTCTATATATCTATTTGCCAGTCTATATATTCACTTCTTTTTTTTTGCCGTATTTAATTCGTCCTCTTGTACACATCCTGCCGACGGATGCTGGTGTCGAAGACCCTTTGAAATAGAACAACGCCGTCCACCGTCTTCAGTAAATAATAAATCACATATCAAGGTCATTTGGTTCATCCCCGCTCTTTCAGACGATTAATTCAAAACAAGAATCTCCCGATGATGAATGGCATAATCTGGAATACTTTAGACGCGATAGTTGAATTTAATCAAAGGAAGAATGCCAGCATAATCACATTATCTGCGAAAAGTCTTTAGTTTTTCTTCGAAATCAATACTGAGCGTTTTCTTTTATTCCCGCCCGGCACATGAACACTGGCGAATGGATCGCATCAGGTAGGCGAATCAGTTCGTTCAGTACGCAATCGCGCTAGGTTGATTATGATGAGATCAGTCTAGAACCCATGAGCAGGCATCTAGGACTTAGAGCTGTGTTAATTAGCAAGTTTAACTGAAAATATCTGCTGACTCTGTCAATATTTATTAAGCAGAGCTCTGTAGGGCACAAACAAAGAAATTTGGGCACACAGTGAGAATCGAATTTAATTATCATAATTTTCGAGATTGCATCGTTAGGCATTATTGAACGGCGAGGCATCGGTTTGTCTGTCTATCTCTGTATCTATCAAAGTATATTTTTATATATTATTCTATTCTTATCTATCAGAGTTTTAAATATCTCTCAGTGTTCGAATATCCCTATCTATTTAGTTATTTAAATAATTTTGTTCTTATCTGTTCGTTATCTATCTATCTATCTATCTATCTATCTATCTATCTATCTATCTATCTATCTCATTCTCTTCCTCATTATCTATCTATCGTATTCTGTTCATTATCTATCTATCTATCTATCTATCTATCTATCTATCTATCTCATTCTCTTCCTCATTATCTATCTATCGTATTCTGTTCATTATCTATCTATCTATCTATCTATCTATCTATCTATCTATCTCATTCTCTTCCTCATTATCTATCTATCGTATTCTGTTCATTATCTATCTATCTATTTATCTATCTATCTATCTATCTATCTATCTATCTATCTATCTATCTCATTCTCTTCCTCATTATCTATCTATCGTATTCTGTTCATTATCTATCTATCTATCTATCTATCTATCTATCTATCTATCTATCTATCTATCTATCTATCTCATTCTCTTCATTATCTCTCTCTCTCTGTATCTATATCATTTTGTTCATTATCTTTCTCCCTCTCTATCTTTTTATCCATGTGACAGGCATAAAGTTATCAACACATTTCTGTATCTTGTCAGTACAATTAATCGCTACAACTTGATGAGATTGTTATGACAATTAAACAAAAGCTTCAGATGCCTTTGCCTAACTAAACGACCATATATGACCGATAATAGGTATAAATAAAGACCACTGTCTAAAATGTGTGTTTTCTTTTTAACGTGCTTTCTTTATTTTTTGTAAAATTTGGTATTTCCTACCGAAGGCAAATAAAAAAAAACTGTCGAATCCTTTCATCAACGTTGTCTTCACATCCTGGGAATGTATGCTTTATCTCATACACCAAACTCTGAAATTCTTTCAAGAGATAATTCTATTAACGTACAAGCGCACATCCGTCGTCACAGGTTATTCCATAAGGATAGAGGATAATAAGATACCCAACAATTCCAGTATAATGAAATTTGCGTAGTAAAACGTCCTTAGAACAAGTAAACTAAACTTTTGTAACTGTTTGAAGGACACACTTCAGGTGTGTATGATCAGTGATCCAAATTGTGGAATGACCACTCCCGATACGAACAAGTGGAGAGCTAGCATCAAGTAAGGGGTGAAGATTTTTCAAATATCCGCAATTTCATGGCCAAACAAGTGAACCGTCAGAACCCCTCCCCCCCAAAAAAAATACAGGCCACTGATGAAAATATCTCAGAATTTTCATGCACTCAATTTAATCGCCTCATCATCATCATAAGAAGAAGAAAGAAAGAAAGAGATTCAGTGGAAAAGATACACGTCCACACATTATGAAATGGACAAAGTCTGACAATTATTTTAAGACATTTTTATGTTTATACATTCTTTTTTTTATAGATACAAATATTTAAGTAAATGCTTTGTTTATAATAAACAGTATAAAAAAAAAATTTACCGGCCTGGATGTCCGCGAAATTTCCGTAGAAAATATGTGTCCTCCGACAAGAATCGAACCTGCATCCTATACGGAAACGTCATATAGCTTGAGGTGCCTTTAACCGATTGAGCCACAGAGGACCGTTACGTAAGCAAAGTCGATTTTACTTCTTTTAAATTACAATCTTCCATGAATCTTTCCCGTACATTCTTATCTGCTCATGGCATATCCAAATGTAAACAAATGACGTCCCACATTATGAAATGAACAAAGTCTGCCAATTATTTTAAGACATTTTTATGTTTATACATTCTTTTTATAGTTACAAATATTTAAGTAAATGCTCTGTTTATAATAAACAGTATTAAACAACATTTACCAGCCTGAATGTGCGAGAAATCGTCATAGAAAATATTCGTCCTCCGACAGGAATCGAACCTGTATGCTATACGGAACAATCGGTTAAGGCATGTCAGGATATATGAAAGTTCCGTATAGGATACAGGTTCGATAAATGTTATATTAATACTGTTTATTATAAAACAGAGCATTTACTTAAATATTTGTATCTATAAAAAGAATGTATTAACATAAAAATGCCTTTTTATATATATATATATATATATTATTTCATCGAGTCTAGAAGAATTCTCAACAGAATGCAGAAAACACTGGACGGCCGTTTCGTCCTATAAGCAGTGCGTATCCTCTATCGAGAATCAAACCCGGACCAACGGTGACGAAGAAGAGGCTACGGGGAAGGGAGACTCACAGTGGATAAAAGCATTGGATAGATCCAGTGACAGGACCCAAAGAGTGTGAGTTCAATACCCTGTTAAGGCAGTGGCGAACTTGGAGAAGGGAATTAACAGGAGATAACTGCTAACTGACGTCCATTAAACATGGCACGTGGAACTAGAACAGTCTACCCCAGTGAGCGAAATTAAGGATTCCATTCGACATTCCAACCACCTGAAGAAGACCGGAGCGTACAACAGCTGAAACGTTGTAATAAATATGGCGACAAAGATGAGGACAATAGTCCCATAATGTAAATAGTGTATAAGTATTTACTCCTGTCTAAGTATTAAGTTCGATAGCTCCGATAAAGTAGGACTGGCAGCTTATCTCGGAGATGAGCGCCAATCAGTTGTTATTCAGGGCAAGCAATGGCTTTTTAATCTTAACACTTCCAAAATAAAGCTGTTGTCTTTTAGAAACATTTTACCTCCATCAGTATGACTGATGCTAACATTCAGGTGAGCAACTCCTTACGAAATGAAGTGGAATGATTTTATTGAATCAAGGTCAGCTGCTAGGAAAATTGGCTGACTATTGTGCCAGACAATTTCTCGCTAGAATCAATCTTGCACGTTTATAAATCTACAGTGCAAAATCCAAAGGGGTTGTAGTACAATCAATCCAAAACTGACATTTTGACTTCCATCACTTTCCCATCGCCATGATGTGACTTCCCTGTAAATATCTTCATGGAATTTGTTCCAGAGACATTTCCTTTTTGGTACGCCGATGGTTTGAATTTAAGCGTACGACTAGATTGGCAACTCGATCTCATTGTTTTACTATTGTAATGGCTATATGAAACCGTAAGCTCTATTCTAATAGTTTATCTCCTCGCACTTCTCGCCGTGGAACTCTCTTCTAGTTTCTTGCTTTCCTGTCATTTACAATCTTCCAAAATCTAAGTGCCAAATCAATCGCCATTTTCTGTCTTCCAGAACTCTGTTCTTATATTGTCCTTTCTCCTCACTGAGGGATTTCTTGTTTTTTTCCACGCTCACTAACTTCCCTGGCGTTTTAATGATACTATCCCCTTCCATGATGTGAATAATAAATTGATTTGTTTGTTTAACGGCATATCAACATCTTATGGGTCATTTAATCCCGAAATTTAATTTTTAAATCATATATGATATACATTATTATGTAATAAAATATGATATACATTATTATGCTTTCACAATTGAATACATGGTAGATGATACTCAGCTTTTGTGTATAGACATATTTGTATGGACGTAATTGCTAGAGGTTCTGATACGTGGTTTTTATGTTGTAGCTTTGATGAAGTTATATTTTGGAATACAGTTTGATTTAAGAAATTGCAAGATATTATATAGAGTGAGGTACTGAAAGAGTTCTTTTATGTTGGCTGATTTTGTTTAGTGGCATATCAACACCTCTATGGGTTATTTAATGCTGACAACTAAATATTTTGAATACAATTTTATGGCTTCAATTACAGATTTTTCTATTTTTTCTCTCATTTCATTTATATTTTGTTCTTAATATTTGTAACATTCCCTAGGCGTGTTTCAAAGTAAATGCTACTTTGATAAGTCTTTACGACGGTATTTTAAAAAAAGTCCCGAAAAATAAGAGAAGGAAAAAAAACAGCAAGACTTTTTTTTACTAATAAGGACACAGGAAGAACAAATAAAACAATAATGTTTTCTTTTCTTTCTCCGTAAATCTTTCTCGGCAAAATCTATCTTACACATTTATAAGTCTACCTCTCACCCATGCATTGGATATTGCTCTCACATCTGGTCTCCTGTTCTGCTATGTATTTAGAGATTCTTGATAAACTACAAAGAATCTGCAATATTATTGCTCCTGACCTGACATCTAAGTTTCAGTCCTTTTCCCACCGTCATAATATAGCTTCCCTTTGCCTTTTCTATAAATAGTTTCATAGTAATTCTTCTAATGAGCTTTTCTAATCGGTACTTCGATTTGATTTAATTTGTTTATTTAACGGAATATCAACAGCTTATGAGTCATTTAATGCTAACATTTAATTTTCTTGGGAGATTTGAAGTAATAATACGTTATTCTGCTTTCACACCTGAATACATGGTAGATGATACTCAGCTTTTTTGCATATATATAAATATATATATTTGTATGGACGTAATTACTAGAGGTGGTCACGCGTGTGTTTTATATTGTAGTTTGGTTGAGGTTTTATTTTGGACTACAGTTTGATTTATTATGTGGATTCATATCCTGAAAGACTTCTTTCATATTGGTTTTTTGATTAGTTGATTTTGCTTAGCGGCATATCAACACCTCTAAGGGTTATTTCATACCGAAATCTAAATGTTTTGAACGCATTTTTATGGTTTCAGATAAGTATATTTCGAACGCAATTGTATGCCTTCAACTATAGATAATACTAGCCGAATTACCCGCGCCTATTTGCGTGGCACACATTTTTATTGTAAGAAAATGATTGATTTCAAATCAATGTTATAATTTGTGGAGAAAAATGATGCATTTTAATATTACTCAATGATCTTGCTAATGTGACCTCTATCTTCTGGATTTCTCCTTCTATATTTTGGATAGGACTAATTCCCTTGTTCAAATTTAAATTTAATTTAAATCAAAGGGAAGTAAATTCAGTGGGTGATGTGTGCAAAAAAAAAAAAAAAGAAAAAAGAAAAAAAGCTTGATCTAACCCCTTTGATATGTATTTGATGCAATACTTGATTGAATGAATTGATGAGCGGATTTCAACATTGATATGACAATTGAGTTGTCGCAATAAGTATGTAATATAAGGAACTACTAAGTGATTGGTAATTTCTTGCTCAACTTGACGTCCATATTGTCTCATTCTGATCTTGCCGATGTGACCTCCATCTTCTGGTTTTCTCCTTCTATATTTTAGATAGGAATTATTCCCTTGTTCAAATTTAAATCAAAGGGAAACAAATTTTCAGTGGGGTGTTTGTGCCTCTCCCGGGGACCCCCTTTGATAAAAATGAAATATATTTATCGATGTACACTAGGAGTCATTCCCTTGTTCAAATTTTAAATTTAATTTAAATCAAAGGGATAAAAATTTCCAGTGGGATAAAAATCAGTGGGAGGCTTGTGCCCCTCCCGGGGACCACCTTCGATCAAAAATGTTCTTGTAGATGTAACCTCGATCTTTCGGTTTTCTTCTTCTATATTTTGAATATGAGTTATTCTCATGTTCAAATTTGAATTCAATTTAAATAAGGTTAACTCAATGGGTTATTTAATGCCGACAAAATTTTTTATTGTTGGTAATAATTTTTTGTTCAAAAATGTATTAGTAGTAATATTTTTTTCCTTCAAAAATTTATTTCTGGCAAAACTTTGTTAAAAAATCTATTGCTGGTAATATTCTTTTTTATAAATGTATAGCTGGTAATTCTTTTCTATAATTTAAAAAAAAAATATTGTTGGTAATATTTTTTTCTTTAAAAATTTATTGCTGACAATAACATTAACAAAGTATTTCTGGTATTAAAACGAATTTTTACACTTTCATAGTATTTTGACCCCAGTTTGGGGGTTAACTATTTGTTCATAGCTGGGACCCTCTCTCTAATATATAAATTATATATATATATATATATATATATATATTAAATTATGTTTTATCTATAAAAAAGAATGTATAAACATAAAAATGTCTTAATATATATATATATATATATATATATATATATATATATATATATATATATATATATATATATATATATAAAATAATATAAAAAGCTCAAACACTCTGTCTTGGATATTGAGTTCTACCTGGATTCTATCCTCTTGGGAATTTTATATATATATATATATATATATATATATATATATATATATATATATATATATATATGTCTGTGTGTGTGTATACCCCCTAAAAAAAAACACACACACATACACACACACACACGGAGAAATTAACACAGTGCCATTGAAAGTTACTGCATTGAAATTTGACACATAAGTACTTCCTGACTTGGAGAGCGTAATAGGTAATTTGCAATCACGTTAAATTCTTAATGAAAATTAAAAAAAATATTATAGTACTATCCGTGAAAATTGAACGATTTACCTATTTGAATTTTCTGATTAATCATAATTCTTAATTGAATAATTGAATAAACCCCTTGCGAGGCTTGCAACTATAAAATACCTGTTGAAATACTCTCCTCCATTAATTACATCGTTAAATATTTTAGTTTAACAATTTTAACAAAATATTGGAATAGCAATCATAAGTATGAATGAACGTCAGTATTTAAAGAAGTAAGAGGGTACAAATGAAAAGATTCAAAACTGACAAGTTTTTCCATTTCTTTCTTTCTTTCTTTCTTTCTTTCTTTCTTTCTTTCTTTCTCCCCGTTTTTCTGTCTGTTCAAAAAATCTATTGCTGGTAATATTATTTTTCAAAAAGGTATAGCTGGTAATTCTTTTCTTTAATTTTTTTTTTTAAATATTGTTGGCAATATTTTTTTCTTTAAAATTTTATTGTTGACAATAATATTTACAAAATATTTCTGGTATAAAACTTATTTTTGCACTTTCATAGTATTTTGACCCCAGTTTGTGGGTTAACTATTTGTCCATAGCTGGGACCCTGACACTTGCTACCACCTCTTAATTGCTGGTGTTCCCAGGCTGGACCTGAGAACACCAGCACTTAAGAGGTTGTACTACGCTCCTCAAAACCTCCCGATCAGAGGCCTTGCTGTTGGACGTAGTTTATCGTCTTACCCAGGACTCGGATGTATTTTGTCGTCATACCCAGGAACGGTGAAAATATTAACTTGCCTA
>OZ010596.1:9524015-9579015 GCA_963932145.1 Acanthosepion lycidas
GGTATTAGCACATAAGTGAATGTAATGGATTCAAATGGAATTCGAACTCGGCTCTCCGATTCCTCAATCCAAGCCGCTATCCATTACTCTTCAATATATATTGGATTCGAGAATAAAACAGCATTTACACCCCTCCAGGATTTTGAATCCGTCCTCCAGGAATAGCCAACTGACTAACAGTTCGGGTTCTGCTATTGCTGAACATTTAAGAAATAGAAGAAAATGTGTGGAAATTTTTAGTGGTGATCGATTTATAATTTTATCTAGGTCCCACTCCACATTTCACTTCAAGGTTCTAGAGTCCTTGTATATTAGATCCTATGAGCCTTCCCTTTGTAAACAGAGGGAATGCTTGCTGGGTCTGAATATTATTGGACTCTAGTTTCTTGAAATTCATAATCCCCGCCCTCATTCGATTGCATTCGTTAATTAAAAATTTAAATTTTTAAATTCCCAGAATAAATAAACTTGATAAGTCCTGGGACGAAACCTGTTGTTTTATTTTAGCTTTTGCTTTTAAAAATGCCTTATAAATATTGTCTTTTCCTACCAATTATTAAATTCTGTACCACGAAAAACTTATATATATATATATATATATATATATATATATATATATATATATATATATATATATAATTATTTATTTAAAAATTATAATATAATTATTTATTTAAAAATATAATTATATATATATATATATATATATATATATGTATATAATTATTTATTTAAAAATTATAATATAATTATTTATTTAAAAATATAATTATATATATATATATATATATATATATATATATATATATATATATATATATATATATAGTTTCTCTTAAATCTTTTATTGATTCTCTTGCCTTTTTTATGTCTATATCCATTTGTCATCCCATATTGTAATAACAGATCTGCTGAAAAAAGGTGAAATCTTTTAAGAACATGGACGTAAATTTACTATAGATGATCTCGCGAAATATATTGTTGTACACGCTACCTCTAACTAAAATTGGAAAGAATTCATCTACGCTTGAGATGAAATCTTTATATCGACTACTAAAGCATGAAATGATTTATTTAATAAAAAACAAGATAATAAGCTAACATTTGAAGAAAGAATTTATTGAAGCACAAGTAATAATTGCCACAAAATATACATAGAAGGAACCTCAAGCAATTTAAATAAAAAGATTATATGAACACAAAAAAGGTCATTTATAAAACATGGAAGAATGAAGTTTAAAGGCAGTAAATTCGACCTTGCTAACCGAACACTCCTCTGTGGCCAAATCGGTTAAAGGCACGTCAGGTTAAATGTTGGTTCCGTATAGGATACAGGTTCGAATCCTGTCGGAGGACGAATATTTTCTGTGAAAATTTCTCGGACATTCAGGCCTGTAAATGTTGTTTAATTCTGTTTATTATAAACAGAGCATTTACTTAAATATTTGTATCTATAAAAAGAATGTTAAACATAAAAATGTCTTAAAATAATTGTCGGACTTTGTCCATTTCATAATGTGTGACGTCATTTATTTACATTTGATACGCCATGAGCAGACATGAATGTACATGAGAGATTCATGGAAGATTGAAGTTTAAATACAGTAAATTCGACCTTGCTAATCGAACGTTCCTCTGTGGCTAAATCGGTAAAGGCACGTCAAGCTAAATGACGGTTTCGTATAGGATACAAGTTCGATTCCTGTCGGAAGATGAATATTTTTCTATGAAAATTTCTCGGACATTCATGCCGGTAAATGTTGTTAATACTGTTTAATATAAACAGAGCATTTACTTAAATATTTGTATCTATAAAAAGAATGAATAAACATAAAAACAACCTACTAAATGCATTAGTTTCTCAACGTAATGTGTCTAACCATAATTTCGATTTAGAAAATGATATTTTAATTAAAATATAACATAAAATTACTATGACCGAAATGTATAGAAAGTGTTTTAATCGTTAAATCATCGACAGCAAATTTCTATCCGGTTTCTTGCAATAATCTTTCTTAGCAGATCTTCTATTATCACAATGTGCGATATTTAATAACAAAAGGGATAAAAATATTTAAAAAAAAGAAAAAAAGAAACGATGAAACATAAAAGAAACATTTCTGTCCATATATACAATATATGCACTTAACGAAACGGAGAGAGAAGACAACAAGAAACTACGATTCCTCCATGTACTAATATCTCGAATTGTGTATGGGTTCAAGACATCCGTAGACGGCAAGGCAACATTCACCGGACAATACCTCAACTTCAACTCACACTTTCTGATCTTTCAGATCTTGTTTAATTTATGTCATTGGCGGGCTTTGAATGCATCCAATTCGTATCTAAAGAATTTAACACCTAAAAATAAATTTGAAGTAATAAAAATATAAGATCTATATCTATAAAAGGCAGGATGTGTGTGTGTGTGTGTGTAGCGAATGCACGGCTGCAATTTTCGACGGATTTGCACCAAAATTTAAATGCACATGCTCCAAGTTAGCTGAAAGGCCAAGACCGACTTTGCATTTCCCAACTCCCATCGATAGTGGAAATAATCGATTTTTTCATGCATCTACGGCAGTTTTCATGTAGTTTGCAGACATTTTCTACTGGCCAGAGTGACAGCCTTTAGCTGGCTGCCACGAATAGGCAGGAAGATTCTATTGGCCAGCGGGAGAGCCAACAGCTGACTGACACGAATGTTAACTAGCATGCAAAAAAATCGATATCTGCATTCGTCACAAGTGGGAAAAATTTAAATTTGAATGGCACTTTACTCCAATTGGCTCATTCGCTTGCTTAAACTCAATGTTGATTCTGATTCCGCAGAACTGGTTTGGGTGTGAAAAAGTATTTGTTGTTAACATTCTTTTTCATTCGGTTTTTCCAGTTACGAGTCCTTTTTTTTTATAAGCTGATCGTTTTGTGTCCATTTTGTTTAGTTCTTTTTTCGTAACAGATTTAATGTTTAGTATAGAGCTTAGAAAAAATTCGCAGTGTGAGATTGGCAAGAAGTAAGGCATGTAGCAACATCAGCACGGCAAAGGGCACTCCTTTAAAGGCAAGGAAGAGCAAAAATATTTTAAGTCAAGTGACAGCGTTTGCTGTATGAGTCGTACGATTTTTGAATCAAGCACGGGCAATGCCGGGCCATGCTGCTAGTTTAAAATAAATCCGTCAATTACATTTGGGTCTGTAAATACTTTTCCTTTCACGGAGTCGGTCTTTTTAACCTTTCAACTTTTATACCTTGGAACATTTCGACATCAACACTGCCACCTAATATCGGAAGTTTAAGGTTGATAACAGTTTTATTTCTCTTCAGCACGGAGGTGGTCATGGCTCCTCACAGCTTCCTTTTTTCTTTATGATCTTTGAATTACTATGACTTCTTGTGAATAAGATAATGTAGCGCAGGTGTGTCAAACTGGCGGCCCGCGGGCTGCATGCGGCTTTTTACCATGCATCTTGGCGACCCTCGCAAAGGTTTCTATTTCACTTTAAATTTGTTCTTATTTAATTGCCAAGGATGGTCACATGATTAACGGAAAGTTAAAAATAACCGGTGACATTCGAAAACAAAACCATTGAGATAGAATAAACAATCTAATCATATCAATTGAAAAAAAAAATCTCATTGTTTATAATAATTTACATTACCAACATAGACAAAACTCTTAATATACTACGGCTATAGAAACCTTTGTGAGGGCCGCCAAGGTGCATGTCAAAGGAATTTTAGCGAAGTTTTTGTGATTTTTCATCTTGTGAAGATCAATTTGTATTATTCACAGCATCATTTACTTTTGATATTGCGCAGGCAGAGTAAAGTCTACAGATGGAACTACTGGAAATGTAGGTTGACTCAACAATCAAGGGAAAGTATCTTGAAGTAGGGGTATTCGGATTATTTCATACCTTCCTTAGATATTTAAGAACTTCAGAAAGTTTGTCAAAGATTTTTAGCGCAGTTTGGTTCCACATATGTCTATGAGCTGTTATTTTCGTTTATGAAAGCCACAAAAAATGTCTCACAGAACCAGATTAACTGATAAACATTTGTCATCTAGGATCAAAGTGGGATCTACACAGACATTCCAACTTGATATATCGAGAATAGTTTGTCTAAAGTGATGCCAGTCATCTGGGCAGCGTAAAAAGGATTACATTGCATTAACTTGTATTGTAAGTATTTTGTATTTAAAGTTTAGATACCATTAGTTGTGATTAATCTAAGACTGTAAGCAGGTGCGACTCTCGAGGCTGCAGATATGGCCAATGCGGACCTCCATATGCTCTCAGTTTGACATGCCTGGTGTAGCGGTTTCTCATTGATTTCTCCATGATTTTCAATTCGAAGTTGATCTTGAATTAAACTGGCTGCTATCCAGAGCTAAAGAACCCAGTTTACGCTACTGTTTTACATATAGATGTTGGCGCTTATGCGAATAGATTAATGCTTTCCCAAAGGGTAGTAGTTTAAATGTGATCTGGAAATGTACCAGGCTGGAATTTGAACTCGTTTCGCTGATTCTATGTCGATAAACAGCGGCCAAAAATTACAGACAAAAACTCACTTAGGCTTTTTTTTCTGTTTGCTCTTACGATCTTTCTATTGATTAGTATTTATTACTTCGCTTAATTTTGTTTGTATTTGTCAGTCCCTCGAAAATAGACCCAGGAATCGTTTGTAAGTAAATAAATTATTCCGTCAATTATCATGAGTTTGTTTTTATATATATTTTTGTAGTTATTTCGTTTTTCTTTCTTCTGATAATGTCACAGATCTTTGGTGTTTTTTTAGTTATTGTAATAAAATAGACTAATCGAATCGGCGTGTGTGTGTGTGTGTGTCTATGAAACGGCAGAGAGGCTCCTTGCTCTCCAGATCAGATGGAGAGATTTCGGAAGATGATTTGCGTTTGTCGCTTGCTTTTCGGTGTAAAAATAAGCAGAATTTGTTCAGTTTTTATTCATGATTGCGTCGTTTCAGATAAAAACCATGAAACTGATGCATCCGCAGATAAGTTCATACAAAACATATCGATAAGTGATAAAAACAGATGAAAGTCAACTTATAAACACGCATATCTATCTATCTATCTATCTATCTGAAATAAGAAAGCTAAAATTTATACTAATAATAAATGTACATTTCTCCACATTGCTGTTATTTTTTATTTGTTTTTCTTTCCTCTGATAATGTCACAGATCTTTGGTGGTTTTTAGTTATTGTAAAAAATAGACTGCACTGTCCTCAGTCTGACACGCGAATGCCAAACAGTACAGCATGCCGTTTCCAAATATCTTGCGGGGCGAATTGTGTCATGGGGCTCTTTTTCTCATAGATGGTGCCCAACTGGCCCTTCTATACTGTGGGGTCGACAAAATCAAAAACACTTCCATGTGCGAAATTCGAAATATAAAACGGCGACAATTTACCCATCGCACCCTGTAAATATTTTTTCTTTTTTCCTTTTCGCATTTTATTTCCGTTAAATTGACCGATTAAATTAGGTCAATGTCTGATCCTTACCTCCTCCTTCCTCAATATTACGTATTGTAATAAAAAGAAATATGAAGATAAATTTTAAAACTCTCCCTTCCCTCTCTAAACTCGACCATGTCTCTCACACCATTCCTCATCACCCTCTAATTCAACTTAAATAAGCTTAATACTGCCCGTCAAAAGTGTAAATTTTAAATTCATTTTTCGTTTCACATTTGAAAGTGAAGTCTGAAGATCCAGAGAAAAATAAAATTCTCTGGTGAAATAAATTATAACAAATAGAGCCTCAAAGTGGACCGTTTTTTATTTAAATTATATATATATATATATATATATATATATATATATATATATATATATATATATATATATATATATATAAGCTAAACAGTGTTTGTGGTTATAGTGATCGATATCAAGAGACCGAGCATTATTATAGCAAAATATAAAATTAAATATTCATTTATCTGCCTCTATTCTGAGTTTCGTGGTAATACATTCACGCGTCAGTGGAAATCATTGCCAATTCTACCAGTGACAAATGAAGGTAATCGCTACGAAATTCAACTTAGAGACAAATAAATCCACATGCAATTTTAGTTGTTATCACACACACACATACACACACACACATGACTTTTGCTCGGTGTTGTAAGCAACGGACGATCCCTTCATAAGTGGCGACCCAGAGACGTTAGATAAAGAATTGGTCAGTATAAGTAGTACCCTACAAAGTAACAACTACCATGGGTACATGGCAGCAGCCCCAAAAAACTGGGATAGGCTGGTACAAGAGGAGGAGGCCAACAACACTCAGAAAACAGTCTGCCTGCCTTATACGAAGGGGTTATCAGAGAAAATAAAAAGGATCTGCGGTCCATATAACATCAGGACAACCTTCAAACGCTTGACGACACTTCGCAGATATCTCTCCCGAGTAAGACCCCCCCCCATAGAGGAGAACATGACTAAAGACAGTGTGTACACTATCCCGTGCAGCTGCGGAAAGGAATATAAAGGAGAGACAGGCCGCCCCCTCAAGGTAAGTCTTCAAGAGCACCAGAAAGCTGTAACACGAGGGAAAGTAGAAAAATCAGGCGTGGCTGACCACATACGGAGGGAGAAGGGAGATCACCGCCCTCTGTGGGATCATGTTGAGATAATAGACAAGGAACACCACTGGAAAATTCGTAAACTTAAGGAATCAAGACATATGCTAGGCCACAAAAATCTCCTGAGCCGACCAAGCATAGAAATAAATACAATATGGAAACCAGTAATAAGGAGTGCCAGAGAAAAGCAATGATAACAACATAGTTGCAATATGAGCTCTGGTAAAAGCATGTAATGATAAAAGTCAAATTGCAATATGAGCACTGGTAAAAATGGTTGCTGAAGACATTTATAATTTATAATACCCAGAAATTTATACCCAGATGTCCTCAAGGACACATGGCTCAGTGGATAAAGGCGTTGGTTAGGTCCTGTGACTGGACCGAAAGAGTGTGTGTTCAATACCCGGTTAAGGCTATATTGTTCAATAATTACAGAAATGCCACACTTATTATCCGAAAGTTGCACGTTGGATCAGTTACTTTAATTTCGATTATTGGTGCAGTTCAATTTATAATTACATGAATCATTCATACAAAAAACAAATATAGAGGTTAATGATTTAAATACTGAACAATATAATTCATGCCACATTGACGGAAAACCTACCAGTACAAAAAAAAAATTCTCTTATTACTAAATTTGTACAAAAACGCACAACCTTAAAATTTAAAATTCAAACTCAGCGTTGCGACCGCACGTTCCAAAATAATAACACATTTCTCATACCATTTTTCGGATTACATCTATATTTTCGTTGTTCTCTTATTACCGAGAAATAAAAAACAAGAACAAATCTATTTCCATACCTTAAGATGTCTGTAGGAACAGACGAAAGATTGTAAAATTTAAAAAAGACATTATGAAACTGGAATTTATAAACAGGGATCATATCATTCATATACAGGTTCGGAGTTAGTGTAACTTATTGAAATTGTTTGCGGAGATGTATTCTCGCCATTTAAATCATTAACCTCTATATTTGTTTTTTTGTATGAATGATTCATGTAATTAGAAATTGAACTGCACCAAAAATCGATATATATATATATATATATATATATATATATATATATATATATATATATATATATACTAGGAGCATGGCCCGGCGTTGCCCGTGCTTGATTCAAAAATCGTACGACTCATACAGCAATCGCTATCACTTGACTTAAAATATTTTTGCCCTTCCTTGCCTTTAAAGGAGTGCCCTTTGCCGTGCTGATGTTGCTACATGCCTTACTTCTTGCCTATCTCACACTGCGAACTTTTTCTAAGCTCTATACTAAACATTAAATCTGTTACGAAAAAAGAACTAAACAAAATGAACACAAAAAGATCAGCTTTAAAAAAATACTCGTAACTGGAAAAACCGAATGAAAAAAGAATGTTAATAACAAATGCTTTTTCACACCCAATCCAGTTCTGCGAAATCAGAATCAACATTGAGTTTAAGCAAGTGAATGAGCCAATTGGAGTAAAGTGCCATGCAGATTTAAATTTTTCACACTTGTGACGAATGCAGCTATCGATTTTTTTTGCATGCTAGCATGCTAGTTAACATTCGTGTCAGTCAGCTGTTGGCTCTTACGCTGGACAATAGAATCTTCCTGCCTATTCGTGGCAGCCAGCTATAGGCTCTCACTCTGGCCAGTAGAAAATGTCCGCAAACTACATGAAAACTGCCGTAGAAGCATGAAAAAATCGATTATTTCCACTATCGATGGGAGTTGGAAAATGCAAAGTCGGTCTTGGCCTTCCAGCTAAATTGATGCATGTGCATGTAAATTTTGGTGCAAATCCGTCGAAAATTGCAGCCGTGCATTCGTTACACACACACACACACACACACACACACGCACACACACATCCCGCCTTTTATAGATAGAGATCCGATATTTTTATTACTTCAAATTTATTTTTAGGGATTTAATTTAAATGTTTATCTATCTATCTATCTATCTATCTATCTATCTATCTATCTATATATATATATATATATATTTACATGAGGTATGATATATAAATTTGTATATCAAGTTAATAGTAAATAATTGATAAAATGGAAAAAAAAAACCTTTATAAAGTACTTCTGCAGATTAATAGTGATTTACGTAATCTATATAAATAAATGCGAATGTCAGGGTGTCACAATTTTTCAACGTCACTCCCAGGGGTCGAGACCCATCATATGATGCCATTTGGGATTCAAGCTGATTCCATGAGCAAATTAAAAAAAAAAGAAACATACCGGGCCTGATCCAGACCAGCAATCCTGAAATTTTGGATTTCCAAGTTTTTATTTATGCGATTGTTTTCGGCGATGTTTTTACCTGATTTTTTGCGACGATTTATTTTTGTATGACAACAATTTTTAAAAATTAAAAATAAATTTGGGTATAATCGAAATTAATTGCTAAATCCAACGAAATGAAAATCCAGCGAAAGTCACCCATGAAATAAAAATAATTGTTTTTACGGAGATTAAGGCCTTACGTACATCAAATTGTCTTTAAATTAAATGGCGGCAGAAGAATTATCATAGAACTTTTAAAAGGTAAGCTTAAATATTAATGCAATACTTAAATGCAGTGATCAAATTTGAGTTCTGTAGTTTATTGTTTCCTATTGCATCTCCTCCTTCCTATCTATTCTGATGAAAACCCAATTAAGAGCCTTCCGCAGGAGATAGCTTAAATGCAGGCCGATAAGCTAGTAATAAATATAGATATACCTAAATTCGAAGTGCAACTAAAGTTTCGTTGTTCTACCAAATGATCAGGCACGAAAAAAATTACTGAGTGTCATGGGAGGAACGCTAAATTAAATGCAGATTCAAAGCTCAAAATAGATATAAACTTAATATATTATTGGCGTTTAAATAGAGAATGTAGAGTGTCGTAAAAAAAAAAGAAAAAAAGCAACCTTAAAATTTAAGAGGAACACCCGTTAACTTAAATAATAATAGTTGGCAAAACGGTTAAAGGGTGCGGTAATTAATATATTAACCTAAAATATGGGAAGAGCAGTTGATATATGGATAATATATTTATCCGAATTAAAATATTTGTGACATCCAACCGTTACGTCAAATTGTGACGTCAGCCGATCCCGGGTCTTATCCTGGTCGCGGCGCCAATTGTGATGATCTAACCTTTAAGTGATTCGGATGGGAATCTGGTTAGATTCGATATCAGCCTCGTCGTTCCCAACTCGCTTCCAACGTCTGGTTACCGAAATAACTACTTTGATCTCCAGTCTGCCTACCCACGTTGTGAATTGATCTTAGGCAGACGAAATCAATCAGCGTCGGGGCCGTACTGCAAGCTTGAGTTCGAATGAGGGCGGTATGGCACAAGTACGGGAAAAAGAAAATAAAATAAGTCGAAAATGGTATCAAAAAAAGGATAACAATACTTTATATCTGGTTGCTGGATACATAGGACTGCGTCTATCTCCCGACTGGCTATATGGATTGTGACACGTGGTTTTTAGGCGAGTCTTAACATCTAAGCTGTCTGTCCTTTAAGAAACTGGTTCTTGGTGTGTCTTCAGGCGAAATTCACAAGGCTTATTTTGGTGGTGTGAGTCTAAGTCGTTCTTCAAAAAATAAATTGTTCTTGGTTAGAAGATGAGTTCGGAAGTTGCGCGAATCTTGGTCAGCTCTTCGTGGTGGGTCTTCAGAGCTCTCAATTGGAACTCTCTCTCGAACTCAAAACTAAAATTAACTAAACTAACTGATTTTTGCTCGCTGCGAATTTGCTTATATGGACGCCGATTCAAAACCGCGGGTGGGCTTGTCGGGGTTTGAGGTTCCTTGATAAGTCTAAATCCATAAACCCCTTCTTTTGTTTTCGGTCAGAAAAAATTCATTATTTCCATTTTTGGAAGTCTTCTCTTACTCCCACCTTTTCTTATTTTCATATGGACACCTCCACATGCCCCAGAGGGGCGTCGACGGTCCTCCCCACTTCTTCGTAGTAATCCCTCATACTTAAACTCTCTGCGGCTGCCTCCTTGCGTCACATGATCACCTCCGCCTGGCTGGTTAGCGTTCAACAAATGGTCGATCAACAGTGTGGGTGTGACTAGACTAGCCTTGTTCTTAAAAAAATATATATTTTGTTCAAAGAAAAAAAAATTATCTTTTTCTTTTCCTTTTCTTTCTTTTGTTTCTCTCTTCTTCTCTGGCCGTCAAGAGGACAATACGACCCGTAGAGTGATAATCTCAATTCTTATCCTAACGTCACGGCATATGGAATTCTTCAATCAGATTTTCGCCAGCACCAAGAGGCTAGTCAACCAGACACACTCATTCTTCGGCGGCAACGAAATATTGTTTCGCTGTCATATTCAAATTCCAACACAGCCCAGATGTGTTTTCTCTCAATGACACCTCCCATCGACAAAGACCCAACCTAGAGATGACTCTCTTTGTGTGTGGTCAACAGATGACCTATTAAATTGTTTGCCATCATGACACAAGTAAACCTTTATCTATTTAAAACTCTGTAGCCCCCTGGTGTTTGTCAATTAGCTTTATGACAATGGCCATAAGAATTTTCACCATTCTTCATTTATCAAAATAACATTTTCAAATGTCTCTTCTCGTAGGTGACTTTATCTTTAAAATTTCCTCGCAGGGAATTTCACCTCTCCCGACAATCAGCTTGCCACAAAGACACAATTAATCTTTTATCTATCTAAACAAAACAATGTATCAACCTGGACCCTGCCAGCCAGCCCCAAGACAATGGCCGACAGAACCCTCACCAGTGTCTTCCATTATCAAAATAACATTTTCAAATGTTATTTCTCGTGGGTGGCCTCTCGTTATCATATAAGTTAAGTCTCGCCTCTCTTCCTCTCTCTTTTCCTTCTCTTTTTTCCTTTCCTTCTTTTTCCTTCTTTTTGCGCCCCTAAATGGTGTTACATATTTTAAGAGAAATTTCTTTCTCTAATTACAAGCTAACATTAGTTTATTTCATTTATTAAGTAGATTTTTTCCAACAAACACAGGTTGCATCGATCGCTGCAGCCGGAAAAGAGAATATATATATATATATATATATATATATATATATATATATATATATGAAGAAATATAGTTTTAAGGTGTGGTATATTTATGGGATAAAGTGCTCAATATCAGAGATAGAGCTTACGTAAATATAAATATAAAAGTGAACATTGAAATCAACACTCGGAGGCGATAGGCTGTTTCATGCTAGACGCAATCGTCGGCCGGATGATTGCATCTAGCATGAAACACCCTGTCTCCATTGAGTGCTGACTTCAATGTTCACTTTTATATATATATATATGTGCAGATAGTCTGCCTGACTGCCACTCTATCCTTCACTCTCCCTAACTAACTCTTTCTCTCTCTCTCTCTATATATATATATATATATATATATATATATATATATATATATATATGTGTGTGTGTGTGTGTGTGTGTGTGTTTGTGTGTGTAGGTGTGTGTGGGTGTGTGTGCCTAAGTTTATCATATGTTGATATTTTCTGAGTCATGGAAGAAATGGAAGGTGAATTTTTTGCCTTAAGCTTCCAAATAGGCGGTGATATCAGTAATCGACCCCATAGCTTTTACCTAGGCTCGAACACGGACATTTGGCCTATTCAAATGTCAGGATTTGATTGCTAAATTTCAAGGCAGAGAAGATAATCCCACCTTGGAGAAAAGCGTTACATCATCTCCTTAATCTATTTCTCTTTATCCGGCTTGTAACTCTAGTTAAACTCATATCTACACAACATAAGCCTATTGCTGGGACTACTCTATGCGTCCTTTGCCACTGATTAGCTTCAGCCAGATTTAAAAAGAAAAGAGTCCAGAATTGATGAATACAATGTTCTTTTTTTTAGAAAATAAAAACAGCAAGAAGGAACGAAAAGAAAGAAAGAAAAAGGAATAAGAATGAAAATAAAAGTGTTAGAGATAGAAAAACGAATGTTGTCTGGTAGACCTGATCTGAAAAATAAAAGAAAGATGATGAAAAGATAGAGGAGAAACGCCAGAAAATGGAAGACTAGTGATTTTGAAACATGAAATTGTCTTTTATTGATTGTCCGAGCACCAGTTTCTGGGCAGATGGCAAGGAAAGAGAAAATACGAATCAGTCGTTTATTTTCCGGAGTAACCTGATCAAAACAGCTGTCGCCCAAGTACAGTGTGTCCAAAAGAATGGACAAATAAATGTACTTGTTCCGCTATTTGCCAACGATAAGCTCAAACGCTCACGAGCCAATAAAACAAGACAAAAACGTGTAATCTTTATTTAAATGACCAGCCATTTTTTTTTTTTTTTTTTTTTTTTTAGAATTCCTTATCTGGAATCCCTAACCATTTTCTGTCGTCTGCTTGGTCTCCAAAGCTGTTTTCTTTTACATGATTGGTCAATAAATCTATCTTCTGACACTTGATTGGTCAATAAGTCTATTTTCTGTCACCTGATTAGCTAATAAAATGTGACCAGTGTGCAGTCAAATATTTATTCAGCGAAGTTAGGTAAATGAGAAATGAAGTAGGAAGATTGTCTAGCATCAGAATCCAAGTAAAAAAACCCAGACATGTCATTAAAATCAATATTTTAAACTTTGTTCTTCATCTTTATGTGCCGTGTCCCGTTAGAACGTAGGCGATCATAGCTCTCCATAACTTCCTGTCCCTTGTAGCTATATTTTATCTTTGTTAAATGACAAAGATAAAATATTCCGCCATCTATTTAATCAAGATCATTATCTATGTTATGCGTTGTTTTCCTCTGTCGCGCCTTCAATCAATCCTGTGTGTATCAGATTCTCCAAGCCCTCTTTTCTTATTATGTGCCCAGAAACCTCAACTATCTCTTCCTGATGTTATGTATAAGTTTCTTTTTTGTTTCCATTTTCTCTAGAACGTCGTCGTTGCTCCCATGTTCAGTCTATAATATCCTCAGCATCCTTCAGTAAAACTACATTTCTGTTGCGTCAAGTCCCTTGAAGAGATTGTTTAGCACCCACTGCCATACAGGAGGACAGATAGTACTAGTTTAGTACCCTTTTATTGTTTCTAGAGAATATTTTCTATTTCTTATTACCATGCTTAGCTTTTGGGGTGCAACTTTGGTTATCCCAATACACCTTCGGATTTCAGTGTCGTAATTTCCGTCTTCTGTTAAAATTTAAATAAACTTCAAAGCGAGGTCGTATTGATAAGTTTAGTTTCATTTATATCCCTAACATCTGCAGAAGTGAACCGATGGAACAGGGCAATTTTTGCGTCATATATCCCAAAGCCTATCACGATCACGAGTCCCGTATCTCATTACGGTTGTAGAGGCATCACATGTACTACAGTCGCAGTAGAAGTGGTGTGCCTTGTGCAAGATAGCCTGACGGAGCCCAACCCTATTCCGGCTGGTTTGAATTCAGAGTTTTCCTACTCCTAGATTGGTTGCCACACAAGGCTACAGGACCCAGTCTGTCCTACTATTTTCCCATGTCTGGTGGAGGGTTGGATTCAAACCTTTTTCAATAGCACAAGTGAATGCAACGACTCGAATTCGAACTTGTCTCTCCGATTCCTCAATCCAAGCCGAAATTAGTTACAATACCGTTGCAAGGGAAGATGTTTAAATACAACTTCCACTGTTAAAAATAATACAGGTGCAGAAATTTAGCCTGGCTAATTGTATGTGTGTAGATGTAGGGGGTGAAAGACCGAATTTTTACAATCTTTCGATTAGGATATATATTCTTGACTTGAAAATCAGAATTTTTAAATTCAATTTTTATCCGGATTAGAAAAATAAAGTTTGGTGTGCTGTTTATAGTTTAGATTGTAGTTTTTAAAATTATTTTATAACTTTTGCATTTATTCAATTTGGTAAGCCTGAAATTTAGTAGACAAAATGTCGGCCTGTTGGCATTAAGATAAATTATATGCAGTTCACTCCTCTTGTTTACGAACAATCTGGTCATGGGTTAAATTTTATATTCAGTGTCGAAATCGATACCTGGTTTTCGAGAGATGTTTGCACACTTAAAATATCGACCGAGATATTTCTGCACCTTTTCTGATAGCGAGAAGACATTGTGTGTAAGGTTCGCATTTAGACGCAGAAGAGAAATCTTTATATTTCTTGACGTATGATTAGCGATACATTTCATTTCAAAATACAAAAAAATTTTTTTTTTTTCCGATTCGATATTATAAATTCCCGGCAGAGAGAGAGAGAGAGAGAGAGAGAGACAGAGAGAGAGAGAGAGAGAGAGAGAGAGAGAGTACAAAGTTATTTTCTTGGCTAAGCCACGTGGAATAGTATAACAAGCATCTGATGGTCATCAATGTACAAAAATGTCAGCCAATGAAGAAGAACTTTCCATCTACGAGAATGTGTAATGGCCAGAGGCTCAGAACGAGAGATCGACGAGTTCGAATTCAGATCGAGATCTTTATATTCCCTTTTATAAAAGCATTAATCTGCCATTTCCTCGGAGTAGACATTACGCGGTAGCCGTAGTTAGCAACTAGTATAGACAAACGGAAACATCGAAATAAAAAACTGTGTTTGACCGAAGTTGGACAGGTACTTGAACTGTAAACAAAACCCGCCTCATATAGTTTTGTTATGCGTTTCACCCCAAGAAAAAACTGTGCTTGATCCAGGTTGGACACATACTTGAACTGTTATCAATATCCGCTTCAAATAGTTTTTTTAAGCGTTTCATCCCAAGCAAAAACTGTGCTTGATCCAAGTTGGACACATACTTGAACTGTATTCAAAACCAACTTCACATAGTTTTTTATGCGTTTCACCTCAATTAAAAACAGTGCTTGATCCAGGTTGGGCACATACTTGAACTGTAATCAAAACCAACTCTGCATAGTTTTGTTATGCGTTTCTCCTCAATTAAAAACTGTGCTTGATCCCGGTTAGACACATACTTGAATTGTATTCAAAACCAACTCCACATAGATTTTTATGCGTTTCACCTCAATTAAAAATTGTGCTTGATCCAGGTTGGACAGATACTTGATCTCTATTGAAAACCAACTTCACATAGTTTTTTATGCGTTTCACCTCAATTAAAAACTGTGCTTGATCCAGTTTGGACACATACTTCATCTCTATTCAAAACTAACTTCACATAGTTTTTTATGCGTTTCTCCTCAATTAAAAACTGTGCTTGATCCAGGTTGGACACATACTTGAACTGTAATAAAAACAAACTTCACATAGTTTTATGCGTTTCACCTCAATGAAAAACTGTGCTTGATCCAGGTTGGACACATACTTGAACTGTAATCAAAACCAACTTCACATAGTTTTTTATGCGTTTCACCTCAATTAAAAACTGTGCTTGATCCAGGTTGGGCACATACTTGAACTGTAATCAAAACCAACTCTGCATAGTTTTGTTATGCGTTTCACCCCAAGAAAAAACTGTCTTTGATCCAGCTTTGACACATACTTGAACTGTTATCAATATCCGCTTCACATTGTTTTTTATGCGTTTCACCTCAATGAAAAACGGTGCTTGATCCAAGTTGGACACATACTTGAACTGTATTCAAAACCAACTTCACATAGTTTTTTATGCGTTTCACCTCAATTGAAAACTGTGCTTGATCCAAGTTGGACACATACTTGAACTGTATTCAAAACCAACTTCACATAGATTTTAATGCGTTTCACCTCAATTAAAAACTGTGCTTGATCCAAGTTAGACACACACTTGAACTTTATTCAAAACCAACTTCACATAGTTTTTATGCGTTTCACCTCAATTAAAAACTGTGCATGATCCAGGTTGGATACATACTTGAACTATAATCAAAATCATCTTCACATAGTTTTTTATGCATTTCAACCCAAGCAAAAACTGTGCTTGATCCAGGTTGGACACATACTTGAACTGTTATCAATATCCGCTTCAAATAGTTTTTTTAAGCGTTTCATCCCAAGCAAAAACTGTGCTTGATCCAGGTTGGACACATACTTGACATGTTATCAATATACGCTTCACATAGTTATTTTAAGCGTTTCATCCCAAGGAAAAACTGAGCTTGATCCAGGTTGGACACATACTTGAACTATAATCAAAACCATTTCACATAGATTTTATGCGTTTCACCTCAATTAAAAATTGTGCTTGATCCAAGTTAGACACATACTTGAACTGTATTCAAAACAAACTTCACATAGTTTTTTATGCGTTTCACCTCAATTAAAAATTGTGCTTGATCCAGGTTGGACAGATACATGATCTCTACTGAAAATAAACTTCACATAGTTTTTTATGCGTTTCTCATCAATTAAAAACTGTGCTTGATCCAGTTTGGACACATACTTCATCTCTATTCAAAACCAACTTCACATAGTTTTTTATGCGTTTCTCCTCAATTAAAAACTGTGCTTGATCCAGGTTGGACACATACTTGAACTGTAATAAAAACAAACTTCACATAGTTTTATGCGTTTCACCTCAATGAAAAACTGTGCTTGATCCATGTTAGACACACACTTGAACTGTATTCAAAACCAACTTCACATAGATTTTTATGCGTTTCAGCTCAATTAAAAACTGTGCTTGATCCAGGTTGGACACATACTTGAACTGTAATCAAAACCAACTTCACATAGATTTTTATGCGTTTCAGCTCAATTAAAAACTGTGCTTGATCCAGGTTGGACACATACTTAAACTGTATTCAAAACCAACTTCACATAGTTTTTTATGCATTTCAACCCAAGCAAAAACTGTGCTTGATCCAGGTTGGACACATACTTGAACTGTAACCAAAACCAGCTCTGCATAGTTTTGTCATCCGTTTCACCCCAAGAAAAAACTGTGCTTGATCCAGGTTGGACACATACTTGAACTATAATCAAAACCATTTCACATAGTTTTTATGCGTTTCACCTCAATTAAAAATTGTGCTTGATCCAGGTTGGACAGATACTTGATCTCTATTGAAAACCAACTTCAGATAGTTTTTTATGCGTTTCACCTCAATTAAAAACTGTGCTTGATCCAGTTTGGACACATACTTCATCTCTATTCAAAACCAACTTCACATAGATTTTATGCGTTTCTCCTCAATTAAAAACTGTGCTTGATCCAGGTTGGACACATACTTGAACTGTAATAAAAACAAACTTCACATAGTTTTATGCGTTTCACCTCAATGAAAAACTGTGCTTGATCCAGGTTGGACACATACTTGAACTGTATTCAAAACCAACTTCACATAGTTTTTTATGCGGTTCACCTCAATTAAAAACTGTGCTTGATCCAAGTTGGACACATACTTGAACTCTATTCAAAACCAACTTCACATGGTTTTTTTATGCGTTTCACCTCAATGAAAAACTGTGCTTGATCCAGTTTGGACACATACTTGAACTGTAATCAAAACCAAATTCACATAGCTTATGCGTTTCACCTCAATTAAAAACTGTGCTTGATCCAAGTTGGACACATACTTGAACCCTAATCAAAACCAACTTTGCACAGTTTTGTTATGCGTTTCAACCCAAGAAAAAACTGTGCTCGATCCAAGTTGGACACATACTTGAACTGTTATCAATATCCGCTTCACATAGTTTTTTTAAGCGTTTCATCCCAAGCAAAAACTGTGCTTGATCCAAGTTGGACACATACTTGAACTGTAATAGAAACCAACTTCACATAGTTTTTTATGCGTTTCACCCCAATTAAAAACTGTGCTTGATCCAGGTTGGACACATACTTGAACTGTAATCAAAACCAACTTCACATAGTTTTTATGCGTTTCACCCCAATTAAAAACTGTGCTTGATCCAGGTTGGACACATACTTGAACTGTAATCAAAACCAACTTTGCATAGTTTTTTATGCGTTTCACCCCAAGAAAAAACTGTGCTTGATCCAGGTTGGACACATACACTAACTGTAATCAAAATCATCTTCACATAGTTTTTTATGCGTTTCAACGCAAGCAAAAAGTGTTCTTGATCCAGGTTGGACAAATACTTGAACTGTAATCAAAACCAAGTTCACATAGTTTTTTATGCGTTTCATCCCAAGCAAAACTGTGCTTGATCCAGGTTGGACACATACTTGAACTGTATTAAAAAAACAATTTTTTATGCGTTTCACCCACCAAAATGTGTTTTTCTCAGGGTGTCACATACTTGAACTGTAATGAAATCTTGCGATTTTTTTAATCGTTTCAGCCTAAGCAATTCGGGAAGCAACTAGCACGCAAGGATTGCAGAGAGTTGGAGTGAGAGCAAAGAGGAGTGATAGAGGAAAGGACGAAGAGAAGGATAGAGAATAAATTAAGGCATCTGGAGACGTCGATTAGTTGCAATATAAATCATTGTTTGGCTCTGTGGGTCTTGACCAATCACAAAATGTCTGCGCAGACGGACATTCTACGAATCGACCACTCGTGCTGTAGATGAGAAATCTCATTAAATTGCAGTGTGCCTTCAAGTCGAAACTTTTCTGATGCGATCAAATTCCTATAGAACAGAAGAATTGTCAGTAAAAATGTTCTTATTGGAAAAGATTCGTCGGAAGCTGACTGAAAAAACTGCAATGCTCTACCGACAACATATATTCATGGATGGCAAAAAGAGAGTTGAAGATGAACAGAACGATTGAAATGGGAGCTACCATATTTCCTCAATTTAAAATTTTATTAATAAAAGTAATGTTCTGTGGAATGTGTTCCTAAGATAACTGGTTCACAAATCCTTGATGACTTTTCGAGGAAAAAGAAAAAAAATGAAATTTCTTGCGGGTGTACATTTTTCTAATTCGTAAGATTAGTTTCAGTGGCAAATTGGTTAGTTTCGTTTCTAATCAAATGCAAGAAATCTTATCACAAATCAAAGGAAACAGCAGTAAAAGGCAAGATCGTGGAAAAAGTAAGGTCGAAATTAGTTGAACTAGAATTTATTGTGCATAATGGCTGAGTAAAAGGAATCGAGCTGCATTTATCTTCTGAAAACGAATCATCATTAATTTGGCAGACTGGGTCATTATTGTACTTTGAATAACGTGATGTGTGTCCACAAGGAAGCACATTTTCTCAGTGGGATCATTTTCGACCATTTCAACTGCTTACATCCTTTGAAGAGAGATTTTCAGTTTTGATTAAATCATTATTTTAATTGTCTCTCCACTAGGAAACATATTTTCTGTGTGGGATCCTTTTCGACCCTTTCATCCGCTTACATCCTTTGAAGAGAGATTTTCATTTTGATTGAATCATTATTTTACTTGTCTCTCCACAAGGAAACATATTTTCTGTGTGGGATCCGTTTCGAACATTTAATCCGCTTACATCCTTTGAAGAGAGATTTTCATTTTGATTGAATAATTATTTTAATGTCTCTCCACAAGGAAACATATTTTCTGTGTGAGGTCCGTTTCAAACATTTCATCGGCTTACATCCTTTGAAGAGAGATTTACATTTTGATTGAATCATTATTTTAATGTCTCTCCACAAGGAAACATATTTCCTTTGTGGGGTCCGATTCGACCATTTCATCCACTTACATCCTTTGAAGAGAGATTTTCATTTCGATTGAATCATTATTTTACTTGTTTCTCCACAAGGAAACATATTTCCTTTGTGGGATCCGTTACGACAATTTAATTCTGCTTACATCCTTTGAAGAGAGATTTACATTTTTACTTGAATCATTATTTTACTTGTCTCTCAACAACAAAACATATTTTCTGTGTGGGGTCCGTTTTGACCATTTCATCTGATTACATCCTTTGAAGAGAGATTTACATTTTGAGTGAATCATTATTTTACTTGTCTCTCCCTAATAAACATATTTCCTTTGTGGGATCCGTTCCGACAATTTAATTCTGCTTACATCCTTTGAAGAGAGGTTTTAATTTTGATTGTATCATTATTTTACTAGTCTCTCCACAAGGAAACATATTTTCTGTCTGGGGTCTGTTTCGACCATTTCATCTGATTACATCCTTTGAAGAGATATTTTCATTTTGATTGAATAATTATTTTACTTGTCTCTCCAGGAGGAAACATATTTTCTGTGGGGGTCCGTTTCGACCATTTCATCCGCTTACATCCTTTGAAGAGAGATTTTCATTTTCATTGAATCATTATTTTACTTTTCTCTCCACAAGGAAACATATTTTCTGTGTGGGGTCTTTTTCGACCATTTCCTCTGCTTACATCCTTTGAAGAGCGATTTTCATTTTGATTGAATCATTATTTTACTTGTCTCCCCACAAGGAATCATATTTTCTGTGTGGGGTCCGTTTCGATCATTTCATCCGCTTACATTCTTTGGAGAGAGATTTTCATTTTCATTGAATCATTATTTTAAATGTCTCTGCACATGGAAACATATTTCCTGTGTGGGGTCCGTTTCGACCATTTCCTCTGCTTACATCCTTTGAAGAGCGATTTTCATTTTGATTGAATCATTATTTTACTTGTCTCCCCACAAGGAATCATATTTTCTGTGTGGGGTCCGTTTCGATCATTTCATCCGCTTACATCCTTTGGAGAGAGATTTTAATTTTCATTGAATCATTATTTTAAATGTCTCTGCACAAGGAAACATATTTCCTGTGTGGGGTCCGTTTCGACCATTTCATCCGCTTACATCCTTTGGAGAGAGATTTTAATTTTCATTGAATCATTATTTTAAATGTCTCTGCACAAGGAAACATATTTCCTGTGTGGGGTCCGTTTCGACCATTTCCTCTGCTTACATCCTTTGAAGAGCGATTTTCATTTTGATTGAATCATTATTTTACTTGTCTCCCCACAAGGAATCATATTTTCTGTGTGGGGTCCGTTTCGATCATTTCATCCGCTTACATTCTTTGGAGAGAGATTTTCATTTTCATTGAATCATTATTTTAAATGTCTCTGCACAAGGAAACATATTTCCTGTGTGGGGTCCGTTTCGACCATTTCCTCTGCTTACATCCTTTGAAGAGCGATTTTCATTTTGATTGAATCATTATTTTACTTGTCTCCCCACAAGGAATCATATTTTCTGTGTGGGGTCCGTTTCGATCATTTCATCCGCTTACATCCTTTGGACAGAGATTTTAATTTTGATTAAATCATTATTTTAAATGTCTCTGCACAAGGAAACATATTTCCTGTGTGGGGTCCGTTTCGACCATTTCCTCTGCTTACATTCTTTGAAGAGAGATTTTCATTTTGATTGAATCATTATTTTACTTGTCTCTCCACAAGGAAACATATTTCCTGTGTGAGGTTCTTTTCGACAATGTAATTTCGCTTACATCCTTTGAAGAGACATTTTCATTTTGATTGAATTTCAATTGTGTCTCCACAAGAAACATATTTTCTGTGTGGGGTCCGTTTCGACCATTTCCTGAGCTTACATCCTTTGAAGAGATATTTTCATTTTGATTGAATCATTATTTTACTTGTCTCCCCACAAGGAATCATATTTTCTGTGTGGGGTCCGTTTCGATCATTTCATCCGCTTACATCCTTTGGAGAGAGATTTTAATTTTGATTGAATCATTATTTTAAATGTCTCTGCACAAGGAAACATATTTCCTGTGTGGGGTCCGTTTCGACCATTTCCTCTCCTTACATCCTTTGAAGAGCGATTTTCATTTTGATTGAATCATTATTTTACTTGTCTCCCCACAAGGAATCATATTTTCTGTGTGGGGTCCGTTTCGATCATTTCATCCGCTTACATCCTTTGGAGAGAGATTTTAATTTTCATTGAATCATTATTTTAAATGTCTCTGCACAAGGAAACATATTTCCTGTGTGGGCTCCGTTTCGACCATTTCCTCTGCTTACATCCTTTGAAGAGCGATTTTCATTTTGATTGAATCATTATTTTACTTGTCTCCCCACAAGGAATCATATTTTCTGTGTGGGGTCCGTTTCGATCATTTCATCCGCTTACATCCTTTGGAGAGAGATTTTCATTTTGATTGAATCATTATTTTAAATGTCTCTGCACAAGGAAACATATTTCCTGTGTGGGGTCCGTTTCGACCATTTCCTCTGCTTACATCCTTTGAAGAGCGATTTTCATTTTGATTGAATCATTATTTTACTTGACTCCCCACAAGGAATCATATTTTCTGTGTGGGGTCCGTTTCGATCATTTCATCCGCTTACATCCTTTGGAGAGAGATTTTCATTTTCATTGAATCATTATTTTAAATGTCTCTGCACAAGGAAACATATTTCCTGTGTGGGGTCCGTTTCGACCATTTCCTCTGCTTACATCCTTTGAAGAGCGATTTTCATTTTGATTGAATCATTATTTTACTTGTCTCCCCACAAGGAATCATATTTTCTGTGTGGGGTCCGTTTCGATCATTTCATCCGCTTACATCCTTTGGAGAGAGATTTTAATTTTGATTGAATCATTATTTTAAATGTCTCTGCACAAGGAAACATATTTCCTGTGTGGGGTCCGTTTCGACCATTTCCTCTGCTTACATCCTTTGAAGAGCGATTTTCATTTTGATTAAATCATTATTTTACTTGTCTCCCCACAAGGAATCATATTTTCTGTGTGGGGTCCGTTTCGATCATTTCATCCGCTTACATCCTTTGGAGAGAGATTTTAATTTTGATTGAATCATTATTTTAAATGTCTCTGCACAAGGAAACATATTTCCTGTGTGGGGTCTGTTTCGACCATTTCCTCTGCTTACATTCTTTGAAGAGAGATTTTCATTTTGATTGAATCATTATTTTACTTGTCTCTCCACAAGGAAACATATTTCCTGTGTGAGGTTCTTTTCGACAATGTAATTTCGCTTACATCCTTTGAAGAGACATTTTCATTTTGATTGAATTTTAATTGTGTCTCCACAAGAAACATATTTTCTGTGTGGGGTCCGTTTCGACCATTTCCTGAGCTTACATCCTTTGAAGAGATATTTTCATTTTGATTGAATAATTATTTTAAATGTCTCTGCCCAAGGAAACATATTTCCTGTGTGGGGTCCGTTTCGACCATTTCTTCTGCTTGCATCATTTGAAGAGAGACTTTCATTTTGATTGAATCATTATTTTACTTGTCTCTCAACAAGGTATCACATTTTCTGTGTGGGGTCCTTTTCGAACATTTCATCCGCTGACATCCTTTGAAGAGAGATTTTCATTTTGATTGAATCATTATTTTAAATGTCTCTGCACAAGGAAACATATTTCCTGTGTGGGGTCCGTTTCGACCATTTCCTCTGCTTACATCCTTTGAAGAGCGATTTTCATTTTGATTGAATCATTATTTTACTTGACTCCCCACAAGGAATCATATTTTCTGTGTGGGGTCCGTTTCGATCATTTCATCCGCTTACATCCTTTGGAGAGAGATTTTAATTTTGATTGAATCATTATTTTAAATGTCTCTGCACAAGGAAACATATTTCCTGTGTGGGGTCCGTTTCGACCATTTCCTCTGCTTACATCCTTTGAAGAGCGATTTTCATTTTGATTGAATCATTATTTTACTTGTCTCCCCACAAGGAATCATATTTTCTGTGTGGGGTCCGTTTCGATCATTTCATCCGCTTACATCCTTTGGAGAGAGATTTTAATTTTCATTGAATCATTATTTTAAATGTCTCTGCACAAGGAAACATATTTCCTGTGTGGGCTCCGTTTCGACCATTTCCTGAGCTTACATCCTTTGAAGAGATATTTTCATTTTGATTGAATCATTATTTTACTTGTCTCCCCACAAGGAATCATATTTTCTGTGTGGGGTCCGTTTCGATCATTTCATCCGCTTACATCCTTTGGAGAGAGATTTTAATTTTGATTGAATCATTATTTTAAATGTCTCTGCACAAGGAAACATATTTCCTGTGTGGGGTCCGTTTCGACCATTTCCTCTGCTTACATTCTTTGAAGAGAGATTTTCATTTTGATTGAATCATTATTTTACTTGTCTCTCCACAAGGAAACATATTTCCTGTGTGAGGTTCTTTTCGACAATGTAATTTCGCTTACATCCTTTGAAGAGACATTTTCATTTTGATTGAATTTTAATTGTGTCTCCACAAGAAACATATTTTCTGTGTGGGGTCCGTTTCGACCATTTCCTGAGCTTACATCCTTTGAAGAGATATTTTCATTTTGATTGAATAATTATTTTAAATGTCTCTGCCCAAGGAAACATATTTCCTGTGTGGGGTCCGTTTCGACCATTTCTTCTGCGTGCATCATTTGAAGAGAGACTTTCATTTTGATTGAATCATTATTTTACTTGTCTCTCAACAAGGTATCACATTTTCTGTGTGGGGTCCTTTTCGAACATTTCATCCGCTGACATCCTTTGAAGAGAGATTTTCATTTTGATTGCATCATTATTTTAAATGTCTCTGCACAAGGAAACATATTTCCTGTGTGGGGTCCGTTTCGACCATTTCCTCTGCTTACATCCTTTGAAGAGCGATTTTCATTTTGATTGAATCATTATTTTACTTGTCTCCCCACAAGGAATCATATTTTCTGTGTGGGGTCCGTTTCGATCATTTCATCCGCTTACATCCTTTGGAGAGAGATTTTAATTTTCATTGAATCATTATTTTAAATGTCTCTGCACAAGGAAACATATTTCCTGTGTGGGGTCCGTTTCGACCATTTCCTCTGCTTACATCCTTTGAAGAGCGATTTTCATTTTGATTGAATCATTATTTTACTTGTCTCCCCACAAGGAATCATATTTTCTGTGTGGGGTCCGTTTCGATCATTTCATCCGCTTACATCCTTTGGAGAGAGATTTTAATTTTGATTGAATCATTATTTTAAATGTCTCTGCACAAGGAAACATATTTCCTGTGTGGGGTCCGTTTCGACCATTTCCTCTGCTTACATTCTTTGAAGAGAGATTTTCATTTTGATTGAATCATTATTTTACTTGTCTCTCCACAAGGAAACATATTTCCTGTGTGAGGTTCTTTTCGACAATGTAATTTCGCTTACATCCTTTGAAGAGACATTTTCATTTTGATTGAATTTTAATTGTGTCTCCACAAGAAACATATTTTCTGTGTGGGGTCCGTTTCGACCATTTCCTGAGCTTACATCCTTTGAAGAGATATTTTCATTTTGATTGAATAATTATTTTAAATGTCTCTGCCCAAGGAAACATATTTCCTGTGTGGGGTCCGTTTCGACCATTTCTTCTGCGTGCATCATTTGAAGAGAGACTTTCATTTTGATTGAATCATTATTTTACTTGTCTCTCAACAAGGTATCACATTTTCTGTGTGGGGTCCTTTTCGAACATTTCATCCGCTGACATCCTTTGAAGAGAGATTTTCATTTTGATTGAATCATTATTTTAAATGTCTCTGCACAAGGAAACATATTTCCTGTGTGGGGTCCGTTTCGACCATTTCCTCTGCTTACATCCTTTGAAGAGCGATTTTCATTTTGATTGAATCATTATTTTACTTGTCTCCCCACAAGGAATCATATTTTCTGTGTGGGGTCCGTTTCGATCATTTCATCCGCTTACATCCTTTGGAGAGAGATTTTCATTTTCATTGAATCATTATTTTAAAAGTCTCTGCACAAGGAAACATATTTCCTGTGTGGGGTCCGTTTCGACCATTTCCTCTGCTTACATTCTTTGAAGAGAGATTTTCATTTTGATTGAATCATTATTTTACTTGTCTCTCCACAAGGAAACATATTTCCTGTGTGAGGTTCTTTTCGACAATGTAATTTCGCTTACATCCTTTGAAGAGACATTTTCATTTTGATTGAATTTTAATTGTGTCTCCACAAGAAACATATTTTCTGTGTGGGGTCCGTTTCGACCATTTCCTGAGCTTACATCCTTTGAAGAGATATTTTCATTTTGATTGAATAATTATTTTAAATGTCTCTGCCCAAGGAAACATATTTCCTGTGTGGGGTCCGTTTCGACCATTTCTTCTGCTTGCATCATTTGAAGAGAGACTTTCATTTTGATTGAATCATTATTTTACTTGTCTCTCAACAAGGTATCACATTTTCTGTGTGGGGTCTTTTTCGAACATTTCATCCGCTGACATCCTTTGAAGAGAGATTTTCATTTTGATTGAATCATTATTTTAAATGTCTCTGCACAAGGAAACATATTTCCTGTGTGGGGTCCGTTTCGACCATTTCCTCTGCTTACATCCTTTGAAGAGCGATTTTCATTTTGATTGAATCATTATTTTACTTGTCTCCCCACAAGGAATCATATTTTCTGTGTGGGGTCCGTTTCGATCATTTCATCCGCTTACATCCTTTGGAGAGAGATTTTAATTTTCATTGAATCATTATTTTAAATGTCTCTGCACAAGGAAACATATTTCCTGTGTGGGGTCCGTTTCGACCATTTCCTCTGCTTACATCCTTTGAAGAGCGATTTTCATTTTGATTGAATCATTATTTTACTTGTCTCCCCACAAGGAATCATATTTTCTGTGTGGGGTCCGTTTCGATCATTTCATCCGCTTACATCCTTTGGAGAGAGATTTTAATTTTCATTGAATCATTATTTTAAATGTCTCTGCACAAGGAAACATATTTCCTGTGTGGGGTCCGTTTCGACCATTTCCTCTGCTTACATCCTTTGAAGAGCGATTTTCATTTTGATTGAATCATTATTTTACTTGTCTCCCCACAAGGAATCATATTTTCTGTGTGGGGTCCGTTTCGATCATTTCATCCGCTTACATCCTTTGGAGAGAGATTTTAATTTTGATTGAATCATTATTTTAAATGTCTCTGCACAAGGAAACATATTTCCTGTGTGGGGTCCGTTTCGACCATTTCCTCTGCTTACATCCTTTGAAGAGCGATTTTCATTTTGATTGAATCATTATTTTACTTGTCTCCCCACAAGGAATCATATTTTCTGTGTGGGGTCCGTTTCGATCATTTCATCCGCTTACATCCTTTGGAGAGAGATTTTAATTTTGATTGAATCATTATTTTAAATGTCTCTGCACAAGGAAACATATTTCCTGTGTGGGGTCCGTTTCGACCATTTCCTCTGCTTACATCCTTTGAAGAGCGATTTTCATTTTGATTGAATCATTATTTTACTTGTCTCCCCACAAGGAATCATATTTTCTGTGTGGGGTCCGTTTCGATCATTTCATCCGCTTACATCCTTTGGAGAGAGATTTTAATTTTGATTGAATCATTATTTTAAATGTCTCTGCACAAGGAAACATATTTCCTGTGTGGGGTCCGTTTCGACCATTTCCTCTGCTTGCATCATTTGAAGAGAGACTTTCATTTTGATTGAATCATTATTTTACTTGTCTCTCCACAAGGAAACATATTTCCTGTGTGAGGTTCTTTTCGACAATGTAATTTCGCTTACATCCTTTGAAGAGACATTTTCATTTTGATTGAATTTTAATTGTGTCTCCACAAGAAACATATTTTCTTTGTGGGGTCCGTTTCGACCATTTCCTGAGCTTACATCCTTCGAAGAGATATTTTCATTTTGATTGAATAATTATTTTAAATGTCTCTGCCCAAGGAAACATATTTCCTGTGTGGGGTCCGTTTCGACCATTTCTTCTGCTTGCATCATTGGAAGAGAGACTTTCATTTTGATTGAATCATTATTTTACTTGTCTCTCAACAAGGTATCACATTTTCTGTGTGGGGTCCTTTTCGAACATTTCATCCGCTGACATCCTTTGAAGAGAGATTTTCATTTTGATTGAATCATTATTTTAAATGTCTCTGCACAAGGAAACATATTTCCTGTGTGGGGTCCGTTTCGACCATTTCCTCTGCTTACATCCTTTGAAGAGAGATTTTCATTTTGAATGAATCATTATTTTACTTGTCTCTCCACAAGGAAACATTTTTTGTGTGGGGTCCTTTTCGACCATTTCCTCTGCTTACATTCTTTGAAGAGAGACTTTCATTTTCATTGAATCATTATTTTAAATGTCTCTGCACAAGGAAACATATTTTCTGTGTGGGGTCCTTTTCGACCATTTCCTCTACTTACATTCTTTGAAGAGAGACTTTCATTTTCATTGAATCATTATTTTACTTGTCTCTCGACAAGGAAACACATTTTCTCTGTGGAGTCCGTTTCGACCATTTCATGCTCATGGTTTCTAGACTGATCTCATCATAATCAACCTAGCGCGATT
The DNA here is from genome assembly GCA_963932145.1 of Acanthosepion lycidas. NCBI lineage: Eukaryota > Metazoa > Mollusca > Cephalopoda > Sepiida > Sepiidae > Acanthosepion > Acanthosepion lycidas. Next base: position 9,552,817 of record OZ010596.1, read on the forward strand.
GCTTACTGAACGCCCTGATTCAGATGTCAGAGCATTCTAAATTTGAGATGCAATATGGAAGAAATTGATACACTAAGTTACTATATATTTTTTCATTTTATGAGAGCAGAAAACGAAAATGACCACACCTTCATTGCTAAACGTTTGATGGTTGGTTGGTTGTTTTGTTTTATGGCATATCAATCTCAGTGGGTCATTTAATGCCAACAAAATTTTGAAATAGATTCATAGCGGTAGTTTGTTTTGTTTTGTTTTATGGCATATCAACCTCAGTGAGTTATTTAATGGCAACAACATTTTTGTTGCTGGTAATACTTTTTTCCTTCATAAATCTATTTTTGGTAATATCTTTTTCTTAAAAAATGTATTGCTGGCAATAAAATCTATTTTTACACTTTCATAGTGTTATGACACCAGTTTGGGAGTTAACTATTTGCCCATAGCTGGAACCCTAACAGATACTACCACCCCGGGTTAGGGTGGGCATGCGTAATGCCAGCAATTACGAGGTTGTTCCATGCTCCTCAAAACCTCCTGGTCTTGCTGTTGAACGTAGTTTATCGTCATACCCGAGACACGGATGCAGTTTATCGTCATACCCAGGACGAAACGTTTGATGCAGAGAATTATTTTCCATTTATCGCTGAATATACACTGCATAGAAGCGAATGAATTTATGCCCTGGAGATTATTGTTGTACTGGAAAAAACGAACCGCAGTCCTACTCTCAAACAAGGAAAATTCGGGTGGGAATGATCGGTGTAACTCTTTACCGATTTAAATAAAGAGATAAAGGATTTCTTAAAATTATGCAAAAATTCAGATACAGTTTGCTTGCCAGTAATCGAATCAGTCACCATTATTTAATTAGAAGATATTTAGGGAGATGGTGTACCATTGCTTACATATAAAACAGCAATCTGGTTACTAGTAGGCCTGAACAACTCATTTAATAGTTAGCAAGCGAATCTAATTGACCATTACTACTGATTAGTGAGTTTGAGCTGCACCTAGTGCCCTATAAGTTATAGCTTTGTGCCAGCCTAAGCTTAGTAAGTACCAACACCATTGTCTGGATAGTGCAATGAAGGCAGAAGTGTGTGCAGAACAAACACACCAGAAGCCGAGCTAGACTAAATTTTAGTCTACCAAAATACACCATTGTGAAAATTAATTGAAAAAACAACTGCTTTAGTTTCCTTTCTTTCACCATACGGTAAGTTTTAGACCCACTGGAGTGACAGGGTGTAATCGATTCCTATTTTTTCCTCAGATTAGGTCATTTGCTGCGGTGTGCAGCAATATGAATCTAGTTTCGGGGTGTGTGATGAAATTTGTTTGAAAAATATTACGTCATCCGCGATTGCATCAGATTTTTATCACGCCCAGACACTATTGTTTCGACTGTCGATTAGTTGTCCTACGGCCATTCTCTGCAATAGACGTTGCTCTAATGAAGTGTACAAAAATTGTGACATCCAGACAATACTGTCTCAACTGTCGATTAGTTGTCCCATGGATATTGTCTGCAATAGACGTTGCTCTAATGAAGCGTACGAAAATTGTAACGCTGCACGAACACACTGGCAAGCCTTACCACTGATAAAATCGAAGTACTATATACTGTCCCGGAAACTCTCCTGATTTAAATCCTGTCGAGAATCTGTTGTCAATATGCAAGGAACTAATTCGTGGAATGGACGTACGAAGTGCACTGGGTCTTCTTTCATTAGAAAAATGCGAAAAAAAGCAATTATTAAAGGAGATATTCGTTTTCTTTCAATTAATTTGCGTAAAGGTCTATATAAGGTTGGCCTGACTAATGCCTTCCGTAGGGACAGTTATTTACCCGAAAAATTATAATAAATAAATAAAGATGGCTAGGGTGAGGTCTGAAGAATGCAAATGAGGGTTTTATTGTTTAAAAATGAGAACATGTTAATCAAGTGTAGAAATCTGTTACTTGCCTTCTTCCCGACCTTGAAAAAGGAAGCTAGCGACCGTTACAATATCTATCACTACTTAGATGTCCAGTACGTCATCTTGCAAAAGGCTGTGTTCTCCCCATGTGCCAGAAAAACATCTCTTTCTATTTGATCACAATAGCGGTAACACGTCCCTTTATTACTTCTAGCAACACAGACAGCTTTTTTTTTTTTTCATTGTTTTTTTCAATAAACATATTTTGTTAGACTTACTGATTTCATATAAGTAATCCCGTTCCACTAGAAAACGGATATATAAAAGCCAATCCATCAGGATGGAAAGTGTGCTGTGAACTTTGGCCCAACCGATAAACAAATTTAATGAACGGAAAAAAAGAAGTTTTCATTTAAAAATGGGTGGGGTTGTACAATAGGCACTGTAAGCAGAAATAATCCTTTTTTTCCCTAATCACTATGCATCACGTATTTCAGATAGCGAATTCTTACATATATATATATATATTTCACATTATATATATATATATATATATATATATATATATATATATATATATATATATATATAAAGGAAAGAAAAGCAACTTTCGACTCATGTTTAATTCTTCCTTGTTTCCTTGTTTCTTTCCTTCTTTCTCTTACTATCTCCTTCCCTCCGCTCCCTCTGTTCTCTCTCTTCCCATTTTTTAAACATGAAAGCGAATGTTTTTCTTTTCCTTTCCTCCTCATTTAATTTTTTTTTCTTTCCCTTTTCCTTTTTTGCTTTCTCTTTCTCTTCTTTTTGTCTGGACAAGTTTATCCATTTATCAACCCCCCCCCAAAAAAAAAAACGTCGATCTGAAGAGATGAATATTTGCATATATTCATGAAATAAATTATAACCGAATGAATTTGTTTATACATATATTGGTTGTTTCTTACATCGATCTCTCTTTGGATTTATGTCCTCCTTGGAATTATCCCTATTAATTATCAACGAATATTATATATATATATATATATATATATATATATATATATATATATATATATATGTGTGTGTGTGTGTGTGTGTGTGTGTGTGTGTGTGTGAAATGTGTATGTATATAAATATATATGCAATTTTTTATATATATTATTTAAATATTACATATACGCGGTACTTATTGGAAAGCGCTCAATATCAGTGAGAGAGCTAACATATTTAGTTGGATTGATGTGAGTTTGTGACCCTGTCTGTACGTATTATATTGCTCTGTTTCAATTATACTTACTTTTCCCTCCCGGATTAAAATTAATACCACCGCATAAATACTAATAAGTATTACAAATTGGAATTTCTACCATTTACATATGCGCAATCGCCAAAAACAAGCAAATAACCGGCTTTAAAATAATAACAAAACAGCATTAAAAAAATTAAAAATAATAGCAATTTTTACCTATCTTAATCTTACACCGACCCCATCATATGTATATGCGTGAGGGCGAGTAAATATCATTCAGCAAGCCAAAATAGAAAAACGGTCTGCGCGTTGACAGAGCAACAGGCAAAGAAATATTTGCTACACAGTCCATCATTGAATACAGCGACAAAATGCTTACGTGTGTGTGCAACGACACATATATGAGCATATGTGCCCAATCCCAAACTGTTTATATTTATGTTTGTGTGAGCTCCGGTGAGTGAGCGTGCGTGTGTGTGTGTATCATGTGTACGTCGATGAGTGTACGTGCGTGTATGTATGTTTGCGTTAGTATGAGTGGGGTTCCGACAACAATCCCTCCAATTCCATAAAAACACCGATATATGCAACCATATATAAATCTAAAATTTAAAAATTAATCAGTTTGACTTACGATCACAAATAGCGTGAAACCCAGGGTCACAAACTCACATCAATTCAACTATATATATATATATATATATATATATATATATATATATATATATATATATATATATAAAGTGCTGTGAAAAAGTAAGTAAACCCCTAAGATAATATTTGAAGTAATTGTCTCTTTTCTCCAGATAGCCAACAAATCTTAATTAGACTATATATTTATTAAGAAAAATCTTTATTAAATGAATTACAACCACTTTCAAATATTTTTATCAAACTGAAATAAAAATTTTAATTAAAATTTCAAAATTAAACTGTGTAACAGTAAATGAACCCTTACATTTGCACTCTGTGTTTTTGTTTTACATGGTTGCCAGTGCAAATAATATTTTGTGCACATGCAAAATGAAAATAACACGTGTTCATTTTTTAGGGTAAGCTAAATTTAATAAAATATATATGCAAAGATCAAAATAACTTCTTGAAGCTTAAAAAAATCACATTGTTGAAGCCTATAACTATGGAGAAGGCTACAAAAAGCTACCAAAACGATTTAGAGTGCATTTCTCCACTGCGCGTCAAATTATTTATAAATGGAAGGCCTTTGGTATGACGGCGTCACAATAAAGAAGTGTCCAAAATAACTGCAAGAGGAAGTAGGCAAATCTTGATGTGACTTTTGCAGTTCTCCAGTGCTTACTGGCCAATGTCGGAATCAATGTGCATACATCTACCGTGCTCGCCTCAACTATACCAAAGCTCATGTAAATAAGCTAGAAACATTCTGACAGAAGGTTTTATGGTCAGATGAGACAAAACTAGAGTTTTTGGAGAGGAACAATAGTTGGGATATCTGTCGAGTTCCTAATACGGATTTTGAAGAGAAGAATTTAATAACCACCTTTAAATATGGTGGTGACAGCATTATGATTTGGAGTTGCTTTGCTGCAACTGGAACCGGCAAAATATTATGCATTGACAGCACAATGGTCTCTGCAAGATACCAAGCAATTTTGAACGAAAGTGTCTTGTCCTCAGTTCAAAAGTTGGGTTTAGGGCAAGGCTAGAACTTCCAACAGGACAATGATCTGAAGCATCAAAGCAAATCAACAAAAGAATGGGTTTTTAAAAAGAAATTTCAAATATTGGAACGGCTTAGTTAAAGTCCTGATCTAAACCCAATTGAAAATCTGTGATTGAAGTGAAAGAAGGTAAAATGGAGCAATTGTGGGAGTTTTGCCAAGATTAAGGGTCAAAAATTAATACTAACTACTGCCAGAAACTTCTTAAAAATGATAGAAAAAGACTGGTTGACATTGTAACCTCAAAGAAGCAGTTACCAAATATTAAATGTAAGAGTTCATTTACTTTTGGACATTTTAATTTTTAATTAATATTTTTTTTCCAGTTTGATAAAAATCGTGGTTGCAATTCATTTAATAAAGGTTTTTCTTATTGAATATATAGTTTAATTAAGATTTGTTGATCATCTGGAAAAAAGAGACAGTTTTTAAATATTACATTAGGGATACTTTGGCACAATACTATATATATATATATATATATATATGTCACACATTATGAAATGGACAAAGTCCGACAATTATTTTAAGACATTTTTATGTTTATACATTCGTTTTATAGATACAAATATTTAAATAAATGCTCTGTTTATAATAAACAGTATTAAACAACATTTACCGACCTGAATGTCCGAGAAATTTTCATAGAAAATATTGGTCCTTCGACAGGATTCGAACCTGTATCCTATAAGAAACCGTCAAATAGCTTGACGTGCCTTTACCGATTTAGCCACAGAGGAACATTCGGTTGGCAAGGTCAAATTTACTGTATTTAAACTTCAATCTTCCATGAATCTCTCACGTACATTCATGTCTGCATTCAGCGTTCGGTTAGATTGAAGTTTAAATACAGTATATTCGACCTTGCTAACCGAACGCTCCTCTGTGGCCAAATCGGTAAAAGCACGTCAAGCTAAATGACGGTTCCGTATAGGGTGGTCGTTTTACAAAAATTTACATAGTAAATTGGACATTATTAACTTATGAAACTTATTTTTTATTTTTTATTCGGCCCATGCAAGACACTAAAGCCACTAAGACAAAGGGGGTTACTGGGCGTGGAAGAATTAGTAACAGAAACATTACTAAGAAGTGAGAACAACAGAAGAGTAATCAGGAGGACAGTAGACAGCGATTGACACTACATTTAAATTTTTGAAGATTAAAGTTGGCTGGAAAACATGGAGTCGGAAGGGAGTTCTACAAGCAAGAAGTGCGAGAAAAGAAACTGTTAGCATAGAATTTACGGCTACATCTAGCTAGCTCAACTGTATGTAGATGAGATCTTGACACCTGACAAGTACTTCTGTTATATTCAAAACGTCTAGGTATTATAGCCACGAGCTCATCAGAACAATTACCATGAAAGTATTTATAGAAAAGACACAGGGAGGCAACGTTACGGCAGTGGGAAAAAGACTGAAGACGAGATGCCAGGTCAGGACCAATAATATTGATGATTCTTTGGTTTTTATCAAGGAGCTCTAGATAAATAACAGGAGCACCGGGCCATATATATATATATAAGTAATATTCTAAGCATGGATGAATGGTAGACAGATATGATAGGAGAAAGTTAGCCCAAGAATGCGCAACGAACCACTTTCCTGAAGTTTAGCATCAGCCATGCTCATGAAAAGCAGAGAAGGGTCTCTCAGATGATTAATGAAGAAATGTTTACTTTTGGAGCGTTAAAATTAACAAGCCATCTTTTGTTCCAGTTAACAACAGACTGAAGTTCGTTTTGGTCATTGGCTGCCATTTTGACCTTATCAAACTGATCAGACTTACTATCGAGACAGGAGTAAATTGTTGTGTTGTCAGTGTAGATATTTTTTTAACAAGCCATATTTTGCCTCAGTTAACAACAGACTGAATTACGTTTTTGACATTATCTGCTTACTGAACTGATCAGGCTTGCTATTGAGACAGGAGTGAATGTTTGTACCATCCGCGTTGATACAAAGTTGAGAGCTGTTGTCATCGGGAAGGTCATTAATGAAAACTAAAAAGTATGTAGCCCTGAAGGACACCCGCATTAATACGAAAGGATCTAGATGAGTGGCCGTTCCAGATAACTTTCATTTCACAATTTGATAGACTGTATTAGTTCAAACATTTGTCCCCAGATACCGTAACTCTTCAGTTTGTGGAGAAGACCTTGTCGAAAGTGTTTAAAATTTAAATTTAATTGTTTAAAAAGTAGTTGTTTTTAATTATTCGAGATTTTGGGTGCATAATCTGTATTAATATAAGAAAAAATAAATTAATGATTATGCCTGTTCGGAATGACCATTGTACCACGCCATCATGAAAAGAGTAAAATATACTATGGAAATCCAAATGAGCTAACGTTTGATTGATTAGATTTTTAGGGTTTATTAACCCTTTGCAGGAAATATTTTTAGATTTTAATAATTTTTTTGAGATAATAATAATCTAGTGATACATGAATTACTAATCAACCCATAGCTGGGGGAGAAGAGGTGGTTTCATATTTTCCCAACGGTATTTACGCGGAAATGAATATAACGACCCTAACTGGAATTAGAACTCGGCTCTCAGATTAACGATTCCAAACGATTACACCACCCGCACACCCAAGATTACAGCACCTGGTATTTCTAATTGTTCACTCATCTAAGTACTGATCAGGCTCGACGTTGCTTAATTTCAGTAATCATACGGGAATCGGTGTTTCAAAATGATATGGCCGTAAGTCCAAGTGAGCTTACTTCAGCAGACACTGGATGTCTTCGGGCAATTATTTTTTACTCATTCCTTAGCAACAATAACCAGAAACTTTGACGTGAAAAATCATAAGCAAATATATTGTTCGTTTATAAGATGGATGTGCGGAAAACTTTCAGACGTAAAACTGAAAATCGAGCTATAAATGCGTTTCCATGCCATGTTCATATTCAACTGCTAGCTCTGAGGTTGCAAAGGTGTACATCTTATGTGTGTATATATTATGCCTTTTACTTATTTATGTGTGAAAAGACAGTTTTTACACAGCCCAGCGAGTATTGATAAGTCATTTATCAATAAGAGGCAGTTATTACCAAACGCCATCAATGATTTGTACTGCGCCATTTTCGATGCAGTTATCTTCGCGTCATAACGGCTTTGGAAATATAAAGGAAAATACTAAAACGTACAAATGCCTACACCAAGGAAATTTTCTAGGAATCATTCATTCAAAAAAAAAAAAAATTTTTTTCTAGGAATCATTCATTCAAAAAAAAAAAAAATAAAAATAAAAATAAAAAAAAATAAAAAATAAATAGAATAAAAGATACAGCAGGGTAGTGGGAAAACTGAATTAAAATTGGGTTTAATTTGTATGTAACGGGATTTTTATTTTCCTGGATTTTATTTTGAAGAAATTACCCCTAATGATTAAGAAATATAATCGAACACAAGTCATAGGATAGTCGGGTGTAAGGCAATGGAAAAAAAGCGCCTAGTGAGGAAAGACCTCACTAAACGTTAGTAATGAGTTTTGAGCTGAATTTGTTAACCATTTACATCAAGTTACTAAGTTATTCTCAAAACTTAGTCTGGCACAAGGTTAGACGTATGGCGCACTCACAATTTAGTAGTAAATATCTTGGAGTCCAATTTACTAAGCTCTAAGTTATTGACAACATTTTGTGTGGTAAAATGTCAGATTTATAGAGCACACATATATTGAATTCACATATTCGAGCCCAATTTGTTGACCATTACATCACGGAGTAAGAATATTTTGTACTATTTTCTTCATCCTTTTTTGAATGGCAGCAATATTTATGTTTTGTAGTTTTTATATCTCTACCCACTTTTCGTTGAGGCATGCATCTTTTGCTTGCTTTCATCTATTTTTAATGTCATTGTTTAACATTCCATCAGCCGCCATAAAATCTGGACATCTCGTATATACACCTGTTTGTGTCTACAGTGGTAATGTATTTAATTAATACATACTTCATTTAATACGCCATTGAGCAGAGCCAGAACTTGAACCTGACATGATGGATGGGTGTTCTCTTAAGGAGGTTCCATACCTTAAAAGTCTCGTATTCATATTTATTTATTAAGCAGTATATTTAGGGAAGAGTAATGAATAGCGGTTCGGATTGAGGAATCGGCGAGCCGAGTTCGAATTCCAGTCGAATCTGTTACATTCACTTACGTGTCAGTGCTCTTGGGATAGCTATGAATCCTCTTCTTCTTCCGCCAGCTGTGGGCAAATAGCAGGACAGACCGGGTTCTATAGCCTTGGATAGCAACTAGTCAACCGCTGAAAGTAATGGCAACCTACTGCGGGAAAAATCTGCCTCGTCAGTCATGTATCGAAAGATACATGATCGTCTCAGCGTGTATTACGTATGGAACATAAATGACTGATATTTATTTATTTTCTAATGGTGTGAATAATCGAGAAAAATTTACACTCTTAGATGTGACACAAGACGGAAATTATGGGACACCCAGTGAGGATCGAACTCACTATTCAGTCGTAATTGATCTAGCGAGAAAAACTTGATAACCATACACCACTTAGAGGTGTCTCTAAATTAATATAATGTAAATAAAACTAGTTTTAATATACATATGTAGAATGTTTCTAATACCATTTGGTCCGGTCCGTGATTGATAACCTTGCTGATAATGAATATGCGGGATAAAAAGGAGAGTTTGGGGTGTGTTTTTTGTCAATGTCTTCTGTGTCTAAGATTTATAATCCGTTTGAATTGGCTCCTGTCCAGGTTTGACTTTCTCAGATTCGAGAAACACCCTACTTCCCTCAGTGTCATTTGTTTCCAGATTGGCTTTAAAAGAAATTGCGAAGCAATTTGATCATCGTCTTGTTCCTCCGAGAGAGAATAACTTTATTTGTTTTTTTTTTCGACCGCCTAAGAGGAAACATCTGAAGGCTACTGTTACGAGCAAAGGCATACCACAAAAATATTCTCATCTTTTTCCGCTGTCCATGCATGGGATAACTCGCTTTGTTCTATATTATTTGTCTGTTTTAGTACTGATCGCCCTGTTTTCATAATTTCTGTACTATCCGGCCAAGGGAAAGAACTCACAATTAATATAACAAATTCACGAAATAGGCAGATAAAATTAATTTTATTATTCCCAAAATTTTTTTCAGATTAATCCTATATCGCTGCTTTATGTAAAATTATTTTTCCTTTACCTCCGAACTTAATATCGGTGATTAGCGAGAATGTACGAGACCTTACTCTCCTGCTCCTCTTTCGGGAGGGTGCTTATATATCTAACTGGGAAGAAAGAGAGGATGGTCACTCTTGCACCCGAGCGAGAAGAAGCATCAAGTTTAGAAAAACCCGTAGTCACATATCAACTCTCCGATATTAAGTTCGGAGTTGAAAGAGATTTAATCTCGTGTTTTTTTAATCTCGTGTTTTTGGTCTGTAGAAAGATAACATTACACTTAGCTACAAAAGTATTTGAAGTCAAAATGGATATCGTAAAACTATACCAATTGATTTAAATTTCAAAGGGAATGAATAAATTGTTTCCGATAAAAAAAAAACGCAATTTTATTCTGATATAAAAAACAATTGTCTTCTGGTTGAGGAAGGGAAACGGATCTAGGCAGTGGAGAACGAATACTTGAGAAAGTTCTTCCGAACCTCCTGCTGGCAGCACAAAACCAATGACTATTTACGAAGCAAGGTCAAGAGTATTGTGAGCAGACAGGAATCTCTCCTCGCCACTATTAAGCGTTGGAAGATGGAATGGTTTGACCCTCACGACGGCTTCTGCATCGACCCTATTGAAGGCGGACGCAAGCGAGGACGGCAACGCAAGAGCTGATCAGACAACATTATGTCCATCCTTCTCTACGGGTGTGAGACTTTGAAGAAATGCTTGAGAAAGCTCCTCCGCATTTCATACTGGGAGCGCAGAACCAATGACTATTTACAGAGCAAGGTCAAAAGAATCGTTTTCCGATAGAAATCTCCCCTGGCCACTAATAAGCGTTGGAAGATGGCATGGTTTAGTCACGTCACATGGTATAATAGCTTCTGCAAAACCGTCATGCAGGGCACTTTTGGAAGCTGAGAAAGCGGTGATATCACCGCAAAAGCTGGTCAGACAGCATCAAAAATTGGACTGACATGACAATACCAGAAATCCTGCCACCGCCCACAGATCATCATGGAGGTGGTTGTCTGTCTCTTCTAACCTTACCTCCCCCGCGACGATTAAAGCAGTTAAGGGACTGAGGATGATGATGATGATGATGATGATGATGATGATAAAAGTAAGGTTTTATTTACATTTAGATATTATAATTATTATCTATTAAACTATTAGAATTAGACATGTTCACCTGTCGCCCGGCTGACTCTCCTCCCCGATTTTTGCACAGGCGTAAAGGTTTATTACGTTAAACCGGCCTTGTGCCACACGATGCCCTCGTTGGGGGGGGGGGTAACACGCCTGTAGTCACTTTTACGCTCATATTACCCAATATATTAGACAAAATAAGAGAAAATAAGACATATTATATTATTATTATTATACATTAAAATCACACACAAAGTTCTTACGTGTACATTGCATCATCATTGAACAAGTTGCATTATTTCCCTAGGTTAGTGTGAAAATAGGAAAATAATGCAACTTGTTTGATGATGAAGCGAAGAAGAGATGTAGTGCACAACAATGGTTACTGCTCCTCTATATCATTTGCGTAAACATTTCTTTATACCTTGGCAGGACTAATAAGCATAATTGATATTTTCTTTTCAGCACCTCCTTGAAATCAATTATCCTATTTGGATAAATATCTTTGTACGTAGTTTTGGTTTTGCTGCCAAAAATAAAATTTGGCTGCATTTTAATCAAAAACTAATTGCCCTGTTTTTTTGTACTCGGTTGGTTGTCAACTTGCTATCTTCGGAACAATTTTCTGCGAACTCCTTTGTACCAACACGCAGCCAAACACTTCACCAAGTGATCCACAGCGCAGCCACAAACACTTAACAGTACGTCCCAACACTGTAGCAGAGCGTAGTCAACAGCGAAACAGCGAGGACGATTTTTTATGAAAAAATCTGAAAAAACCGCGATAGACTGAAGCCGCGAAAATCGAAGCGCGAAGTAGCGAGGGACAATGGTTTGTATACTTTTGTCTGCAGATTATATATTGTCATCGATTGAAATCGATCAGTAATTTTCGTTTTTATTCACTAATATTGACCTTATCTACAATTTCCCGAATGGTTATACGTTCATCTTCTAAGATAGCAGTCTCCAAATATTGGATGGTGTCAACATAAATAGAGATAGACTGTCTGGAATAATGATCTTTTTCTCTGAGACCCAGTCACATTTGAAATGACAATAACATTATAGGATGAAACTTCTGGTCATTCAACGACTACCATCTCCTGACAAAAATCATTTATGGTGAGTTATTTTCAAGAAAAAGTTACTTAATTATACTTAGAGTTAGTGGTCACTTCGATGTTGTATAATGGTTAAAAAGCTTGTCGGGCTGAATCAGTAGCAACTGAGCAGTGAGTTCGATGCTCAGTGGGTGACACTTAATCAGAGTATTGAGTCATATCTCATCTACGCTTAGTAAATCTCTATACTAAGAATCAGACAAATATACATTTAAATATTAGGTTGTCGGAAAATAATGTCCTATTTTAGAATAGATTTATTCTGTTCTTATATATTATTTTAATAGTTGCAAAGAAATATATTATTAATTCCTAATGATTAAAATGTCCTCTTTGTTAATCCATTTCAGAATTTAACTTAAACATTTTACCCCCCCCCCTCCTCACCTTGGATATTAAAAGAAAAGAGTTGAGCAGTGGAGATAGGCGTCCTGAAGGTCAAGGTGAGAGTAGACGTCCATCTGACCCCTCATCCTGGATATTAAAATAAAAGACTTGAACAGTGGGGATAGGAGTCTTGAAGATGAAATGGTGATAGTGAACGTCCATCTTCAATTTACAATCAATATGAATTCACAAACAACATCTGTCAGAGACATGTTTCAGGTAATGGGCGAAAGGATTTTAACAATATCAGTCCATCTCAAGAAAATTGGCATGATGAAGAAACCCAAAAATGGAGTCCTCACGAACTAAGGGAAAGTTAACAAGTTCGACATTTTCGCCATTGCATCTACGATATGCGAACGTTTCATTTTTTATCGAAAGTGACTCGTGATGAGAAATGGTTTCTTTACAACAATCGTAAGCGATCCGCTCAGTAGCTTGATCATGACAAAGGAACCAACCATTTTTCCAAAACCGAAATTGTACTAACAAAAGTTTATGGTGACTGTTTGGTGGTCCGTCATTTGCGTTATCATTTACAGCTTTCTGTAACCTAAACAGGGTAGAACTAAAGTTTATTGCCGTCATCCAGTTAAGTAAAATGCGACCATCACTGATTAATCGACAACATCACTCGCCATCTTCTATCTTCTTGAATCCTGTTCATCTTTTATCCTTTTCTCAACCCACCCACCCCATATACCCACTCCTTTCTCTCAGCTCCACTCTCTGTACACCCCCCTGCGTTCAAGTGGTATTTCTGATTTGATTGGGATAAAATGATTTTTATAAAAATGATTCCTTTATAACAATCGTAAAAGATCGGCTCAGTGTTTTGATCAGGACGAAGGAGCCAAGCATTTTTCCAAAATCGAAATTGTACCAACAGAAGACAGGTGACTGTCTTGTGGTCTACCATTGGCGTTATCCAGTGCATCCCTGCTGAAGTTTACTATGAACAACCGGATGTAATGTACATTCAGTTAAAGAAAATACAACCGGCAATAGAGGTTCAATTCAGCTTCAGGTGAATACTCGGCAACATGTTGCCAAAATGATACTCCAGAAGCTCACCGACTTTGGGATACGAGACTTTGCCATGTATACCATATTCCACTGATCTATCGACCTGGGCTCTGGACAGTTCTTTAAAAACCAAAAGACATTTTCTTGCAAAGACGCAGAAGTTGTAGATTTCTTGGCATTCAAACCTTGAATTCAAACTTATTAAGTCTTGCGTCTTAGTAGCTTTATTGCCGTACTTTATGTGAAACGATTAAAAAAATACGGGCGTACAAATTGAAGTGCATCTTATATTTATGTTTTCATGCGTGCCATTCCATCTTACACTCTTTGGAAATGGTCAAGAATAAATTTGTAACTAAATCCTCCTAACTATGCTTAGATTCGAAACTCGATTGCTTGATACAGAGGTGAAATTAAATGGTTGTTCTGTTGTTATTGATATCAGTGAAGTTCCTGATAGTCAAATAAGACAATTAAGAAAGAAAAGAATACTTATTTTAAAGAAATCCTGAAAAGCTGATTTCATTGCAGTCCGTCGTGTCGTAAGCTATCAAATGGTAGTCATCGTCCATAAACTTCTTCCAGAAGAGAACGGCATATTCGCTTTGTCTTCATTCATCTGTTTGCCTTTAATGGCTTCCACGAATCAGAAAATGCAATACAAAGCAATAAATCAGTTACAAGGCGTGTAATAATTTAATCAAAACGCGTTTAATCCACAAGTTGCACATAAATGTAAGTCAGTCATTTACAAGATTCTTAAACTGATACACGATCCTTTCAAGAAATGTTATAGTTTTCTAGCTGCATTATCAAAGGGATTGTCCAAAATGTTGGGTCTTTTAAAGGGGTCTCAAGGGAATGGGAGTTAATTACTCAATTTCTCTTCAAGTCTCATGAAATATGTCGTATTGAATCATATAATACCAATCCAATTGTTGGGAAGAATTATTGATGATCTGATTTCCCGAAGAACCATTTCACACACCTCCTTGGATTTTTAATCAAGAGTAGAGGTTCATCCCTTGTTTCCTGTTTAGGTTTTGGTTTCTGGTTCCTTCTAAAGTCTACTTCAGCTCTATTACTCCTAACACTTCATGCTCAACTCTGAAATATCAGTTAATGTTTATTCATTTTTACTCAATAGTAGATAGGTTCGCCTGTCGCCCGATTCACACTCCTCCTCGGTCTTTTGAGCAGGAGTAGAGCTTTATCAATTGTTTTCTGTTTAGGATTGGGTTCCCTCTAAAGTCTTCTCATTCTTTTTAATTTTCCGTATCCCCTTGCGTCTTAGTGACATTATCGCCTTGCTTGGGTGAAAGGATTAAAAATAATCTTGCCATGTTGGTTCTTTATGAGATCCCGACGCTAAGGAAAGTAACTTGGTGATGCCCAATTTTATTTTTTGAATAAGAAAGGATTTTATTTTGTGAATAAGAAAGGATTTTATTTTGTGAATAAGAAAGGATTTTATTTGATGACAAAACAGTATATCGGCGAACCTCCCAAACTCTGCATAACAGCGGATCTCTCCTCTAAAGCTCATTGGATGGCCACATTCAATTCATTGAAAACCAAACTAGTGACTTTTTATCATCACCGAACGGACAATGAATTTCCTCCTGTCGCGATGAACAAATAAATGTCCACTCGTTCAAGAAGGTCTACTTGTTCAAGAAGGTCCCATGTCTTTGGTGCCTTAGTTCCACCAATTCTGACCTTTAGGTCTAAGATCGGCCATGCCACGTACATTGTAGAGAACCATTCCCATTTTTTTCGTATACCATTGCTAGGAAGTAATTTTCACTCTAGCAGATTCTTCCCATGAACCACTGCTATGAAACCGTCTCCCAAAGGGATGCTTTTCCAATCACTATAACGTTAACTTTGACGTCTAGGGTTAACCATTATCTTCCCGACATATACTCATAAAGTGTGATTCTTACTCTGTAACACTCTATCTTGAGTGGCTCTTGGTTCAGGAAAAAATTATTGTAAAGAAAGTTGTTTGGAAATATCGATGTAATTGATGCAAAAAAATAGACAAAATTTTTATTAGGTCCAACCTTTTGACTCACATAAGTTATTATGTGCGCGAGAATGTAAAGAAAATCTCGTGCAATTTAATCAAAGCATTTTTTCAAAGGTGTCGCTATTTTTTTGTTTTGAAGGCTTAATCCACTTAACCTGTAGGAAATTCCGAAATGAACTCTTTAATCTACCGAAGTAGACTGTCTTCGTTCCATTGCCCATCTCTAGAGATATATCGTCTAGTTCTTGTTCTTAATACCAAGAACATCTGCCGGCCCTGGGATTGAACTCAGAATTACTATGTCACCAAATTTAAAATTAATATCGTGTCACCAAAAGGAATGTCTTTATTAAATTGTCATTATCAAAATGATTCTGCTTTCAAATGTGTGCTCAAAACATGTCTTTATAAAATTTTCTTACGAGGATGCTTGTCTCGCTATATCAATTACGGCTGAATAGTCAGTACGCTTCTAACTGTGTGCACCCGACTTGTGGCCTTGTGTCACATCTAAGCTACAGCAAATCACTGCAGAATAATTTTCTTGGCGTTTCATTAATTATACTGGCAAAGTGAAATTTGAGATAAGCGGAAAATACAGAGAAACTGTTTCCACGTCATGATAGTGAATTTTCCCACCCTACAACCCATCTCCCACAAACGAAAAGCTGCAAGCCTCTTGCTTCTCTATCGCTATTTCCATGGAAAGTGTTCAGACAAACTCCATTCCATAGTTCCATCAGTTCTATCCTTCGCAGCTAAGACTCGCCTTGAAGAAGAAGAAGAAGAAGAAGAAGAAGAAGAAGAAGAAGAAGAAGAAGAAGAAGACGACTAATTGTGAAATAACCAGATAGATTTTCAATTTGAAATTCTTCTTAATAGTCATTCATTCTGATATGGAAGAAAAATGTGTTTACTCGATATCAAGAAGAAGTAAACTAAATCGGCCTCATTGTGTTTTTTTTTATCTATCTATCTATCTATCTATCTATCTATCTATCTATCTATCTATCTATCTATCTATCTATCTATCTATCTATCTATCTAATCTAGTCTGTTCATATATGTCTATATAACATCTTTCTTCCTATCTCATTCTGATGATTATCTATCTATTTATCTAGCTAGCTAATTTAGTCTGTTCATATATTTCTATATAACATCTTTCTTTCTTTCTTTTTTTCTCATTCTGCTCATTATCTATCTATCTATCTATCTATCTATCTATCTATCTATCTATCTATCTATCTATCTATCTATCCCGGTCTGTTCATATATGTCTATATAACACTCTTTCTTTCTTTCTTTCTTTCTTTCTTTCTTTCTTTCTTTCTTTCTTTCTTTCACATTTACGTCATTATCTATCTATCTATCTATCTATCTATCTATCTATCTATCTATCTATCTATCTATCTATCTCAAATCTCCTCTATCAAGATCAAATTAAACTCTACAGCCTCTTCACTCAAAGTCGTTGGTATGCAGCAACAATTCTTGCCCGACATCTTCCTCATCTTCTCCCTACCTTTCCACCACACAGCCTTCCATCAAAAGCCCATGACTCATCCCCATTACGTTGGTGTTCCACTCTGAATAAAAAGTCTCATTCTTTATACTCAATGACTTGCCCCTCGTCCTCCATGACATGCTGGTCGTGAAAGGTCTTTAACAATTATTGGCAGAGACCATTTTCACCTTTCACCTAAACTCCCTTATGGAAGAAGCGACTGCATATCTGAAGTGGTATCCTCTTCAGGACAAATGAAAATGGCGCACATTATCGTATGAAGAAAAAAAGTAAAACGTTTGAATGCGCTTCCTTCTTACTGAAATTCAATTTTTATTTTTCTACTCACTTTTAGTTTTCAATTTGTCTTTATGTCGATCATTTTTGTTACCTTTGTCAGTATTCTTGTGACTGGGTTCCCTAATATTTTCTCTTTTTGTTTTTTTTTTCATAGCCATGTAAAAGTTGTATGTATGTTGGAATGTTCTGCGACTCCTTTCTCGGATTAGTGGGTAGCTATTGGCCGTTAATATTTTCTGCTGTTCGACATTTTGTTTCAATTTTTTTATCATTTTCTTCCATTTCCCTTTCATTTTGTTTTTTCAGTTTTTTTATTTTTGACTTAAAAAATCGTGCCTTTTAAACATGGATCTTTCTATTTCTTTCTATTTCTTTCTCTTCTCTACCCACCTTTCTTTTTTTTTCTTTCTTTTTTGTATCATCTTAATTTTTACTCTGTTTTTTCTCTACACATCTTTCTTTCTTTTTCCTCTTACTTTTTACTGTCCATCTTTCTTTCTTTTCCCTACCCACATTTTTTCTTTCTTTCTTTAATTATTTCCCCCCAAGCAAGGCAATAAAGACACTAAAATGCAAGGGGGGCTAATTGAGTGTTAGAGAATATGAGAAACAATACCATGAAGGAAAAAGGTCATAAAAAGAACAAGAATTAAGAAGACGGAAGATAATGATTGACATTGCAGTTAAATTTTTGATGATCACAGTTGAATTTCTTTCTCTGTTCTACCCAACTTTCTTTCTTTATAACATTACTTTCTTTCTTTCTTTCTTTCTTTCTTCTACCATCATGTTTTCATTATCCACCTTTTTCTTTTCTCTATAAACCATTCTTTCTTTCTTTCTTTCTTTCTTTCTTTTTTATTACCATCTTTCTTTCTTTATACCATCTTACGTTTTTAAATATGAATCTTTCTTTTCCTTACCTACCTTTCTTTCTTTATTTTGTATCATCTTACTTTTTTTACTATGTCTTTTCTGTACACATCTTCCTTTCTTTTTCCTCTTACGTTTTTTAATATGTATTTTTCTTTCTTTTCTCTGCGTATCTTTCATTCTTTCTTTTTTTCTGTCTATCTTTCTTTCGTTCATTCTTTCTCATTTGTTGAAAGCTCACGATAGAGCTTTTAGCAGAGGGTTCACGAGAAACCGTCGATGGCTTAACATTCTTTCTTTAAAGGCTACAGATCTGAATCACATTAGATTGCGCATGAATTACTGCCATTACGGGATTCCGTAAGAATCAGAGAAGGTAAAGACAATATAGCCACTTTACGTGAATGGTCAGCATTGGCCGTGAAAGCAATGGGACACTCCATCGATTTCATGGCCGTAATTGATATTTCTGTTTATGTTTGAAAACCAACGTTCATTTTGACCTTCACCGAAATGGAAGACGCGTGGATTCATTTCGATTTTCATATCTCAGTTACCACTACTATTATTACTACTACTACTTCTACTACTACTGACCCCAACAGTATAAATACTAACTATACTAGCAATCTTACTAATAATATTAATGAAAATAATATAATCATAATAAAGGTTGGTTAGTAGGAAAAGAAAACATTAGAGGTAAAAAAAAAAAAAAAAAAAAGAACGTAGAAAAATGTCTAAAAAGGTGCAAGGGTAGGAACAGTACTTCACTGGGAACTGTGAAAATGATTGGGATTCATTCTCTCCGAAAAGCTAATTGAAGTATAAAGTAGAAATTCTAAAAAAACAGTATAATTAAAGAATTCTTTCAAAATTTGAACTTCAAACGCATAACAAAATTCAGGCTTAGTAAACTATATTTAGTCATCGTTAATAAAAGGAGGAACATCTAACTAATATTGAACATTGTCATTTAACTTTGAACGAGAGATTTCCCAATAGTTTTGAACTTGAAAATAACATTTTTAGAGTGATTCAAAATTAGTAATTTGTAAGACAACATTGTCTTACGCCTCTTTCTACATTTGCTTATTTACTGAATCTGTTTTCTAACCGAATGCAAGCGGTTTTCTCCCATTATAAGTTCTAGATTATTCTAATAACTTTTCCAAATAGGTCAAGCTTACTTAGCAGTTCAAACGATCCTTTGTGTCAAACACCATCAAAAGCTTTTACACAATCTACAAAGCATAAGTATACATCCTTCTGGATTTGTATTCCTGGTCGTGATATCATTCTGTGGATACTTTTTCTTTTTTTTCTTAAATATATTTTTATTCAAATGACAGGCGTGCTAATGGCATTATTACGAACTCTCATATTACTTCGTGATAATGAAACGCAGCGAGAGAACAACAACAACAAACAAAAAAATAAACTCATTGTCACGAAATGCAACAAGAAACGGATATTATCAGAACAGACTGACTGCGCATGACACTAATTCTTAGTCTACTTCCGAATTGATTACATGGCTTTGGTGTTTGCTTTTCTTTATTTCAGTCGGCGACAACTAAAGTCAGCAATGCTGTTCATTCGTCTCGGAATCCAATCACACTGTTCTGCAATAGAAATAAGCCATTTGTTATTTTAACACGATTAAAAGATCTGTCTTGATTCTGTCACTAGTGAATTTCTGCGGTGCGTTGTGGCGAAAATAAAAAACAATAAAAAAAAGAAATCTTACTTAATATCTGTATAATACTTATAAAGTTTGGATATAATTCATGTAGCATCAATATTATTCTATTATTATACATGTAAAGGTGTTTCAATAACTTGGACCTATTTTAAACGTGAATTAAGTTTAAGCGTCTAATAATCTTTTTCTTTAAGATTTGGCGGACATTTGGGCGATATTATTTTTCACACATAATTGCCATGACTTAAATAACATTATCTAATAAAGAAATAAATAAATTTTCACAAATAACACTGATTTATTTACTTCTTCCGTCTTAATGAAACACCCTTATATATAATGCATCTTAATGAAACACCCATAATAACCTAAATATTTGTAATAATTCCTGATTACTGACAATCGTATCTGTCTATATTTCTGTGATGAGGTATTATATACATCATTTACATTATACGGACTATTGTCCTCATCATTGTAGCCATATTTATCACAACGTTTCGGCCTTTCAGTATCTGTCTATATTTCTGAGATGAGGTCTTATGTACACTATTTACATTATACGGACTATTGTCCTCATCTTTGTCGCCATATTTATTACAACGTTTTAGCCGCTGTACGCTCCGGCTTTCCTCAGGTGGTTGGAATGTCGAACTGAACCCTTTAACTAGAACTAGAAGAGTCTACCTCAGTGAGCAAAATAAAGGGTTCAGTTCCACATTGCATTGCTGGAATTTTTTACTATGGAAATGTATTGCTGGTATTTTTACTATAAAGATGTATTTTTATACTTTCATAGGGTTTTGACGCCAGTTTGGGGGTTAACTATTTGTTCATAGCTGGGACCCTAACAGGTGTTACCACTCCGGGTCATTGTGGACCTGGGAACAGCAGCAATTAAGAGGTGGTTCCACGTTCTGAAAACCTCCAATCTCCCGATCAAAGGCCTTGTTGTCATTTATTGTCATACGCAGGACGTAAGAATATTTGGCTAACGTAATAATTCAACGTTCATATAGAAACAAAAATAGGCAGTTTCTATGTGCACATTTCTTAAAATATGGCTTCTATGAAGTATTTGAACATATGAAGTATTTATGATAGGTGTGCCGCGAAAATTTAAAGAACTCAACAGTGTGCCGCCATGTAAAAAAGGTTGGGAATAATTTCATATTTCCTGATCACTGACAATACCTTACTTTGATTTTCAATGCATTCCTAGTAAAAATCAAGAAGTATTTTACCAGTAATATTTTCATTTCAACCCTTGACAATTTCAACACATTTCTATAGTTAAAATTTTTAAGCGTTTCACCCCAAGCAAGGCGGGAAGCCACTAGCCCGCAAGGGGTTACAGTGAGTTGGAGCTAGAACAAATACGAGTGATAGATGGAAGAATGAAGAGAAGGATAGGGGATAGATCAAGGCGCCTGGAGACGTCGATTGACATTTCATTTGAATAGTTGGAGATTATAGCTATCAGGGAAACAGGAAAAGAGGAGTGAGTTACACAAGCGAGAGGTGCGAGACACGAAGCTATTGGAGTAGAAGAGACGGCTACATTTAACAATTTCGACATTGAAAGGGTGAGGGCGAGATGCCAGCCTAGTAGAACGCTTAAATTCACGAAGTTTGGGAACCAGCGAAAGCAGCTCCTCGGTGCAGTTACCATGAAAGTATTTGAAAAAAGACAGAGTGGGGCGTCGGCACATCTGTGAGAAAGCTACTGAGGACCAGATCAGGGCCAATTATGTTGCATATTCGTCTATGGATCTTATCAAGAACCCCGAGGCAAACAGAAGGAGGTCCACATCATATATGGCAGCAATACTCCATGCAAGGGCGAATGGTTGATTTGTAGATTTGAAGGATCGACTCCGGCGAGAAAAAATTATTATTTATTTATGCAGTTACATTTTACATATGATAGCTGTATTTTATAGATAATAATTTCATATTTCCTGATCATTGGCAAAGCCTTACTTTGATTTTCAATGCATTCCTAGTAAAGATCATGAAGTATTTTATCAGTAATATTTTCATAAGTTCTTAACCCCTGACAATTTCAACACATTTCTATAGTTAAAATATTGGCAATAGATAGGAAGAAAAGAGAAAAGAAGGTATGAAATAGTAAATATTTGACCGCCTCCTCACAGATGAAGAAGAGACTTGAAGCAACTGAATGTGGTTCTACAGAATCATGCTGAGAATTCCTAAAACTCAACCTGGAAGCAACGACCATGTTTTAGAGAAAAAAGAAACAAAAGGAATACTTATACTTAGAAAAAGATAGTTGAATTTTCACATAGTGAGGAAAGAGGGCTTGGAAAATTTGATGCTCAGATGACAGATTGAAAGAAAGCGGGATTGAGGAAAACAATACTTAACCTAATTAAAGATCTTGAGTAAATGGCAAGAGCAAGTTTTGAAAGGTAGTTTCTATATCGGGTGAAGATATATTTCTATAGGAAAACGGAGCTACGGGCTTGTAAGCTGCATCAAGCAGAAGACAACATTTATTAAGAGCTACAAAGATAGGAAATTGTGGAGCGCCAGGATTGTCTACGTTCTGAAGGGACACTGTACATAGAAAGAGAAGGTGTAAGCAAGAAAGCTAGAAATGAAAAGTGGGTAAGCGATAGATAGAAACGAAATTATTATTTTATGTTCATTACTCCTTTACTCCTTTGATTTTTTTTTCAAGTGGGTGAAACGCACAATTTAACTAGGAAGTTTGGAATACATTACATCTATATGAATAAGTGCGAAATTGAAGCTGAATTCTCCCACGAATTCTGAGGTTAAAAGGTCCCAACGCTACTTTATAGCAATTGCACACGGTATTTATCTGTACCCCCCCACTAGGACGAGATGTGACACAAGGTCTGATTTTAGCTAAGGACCCGAGCGCGTACGCCCGGGACAGGAACAAGAATTCCACTCAGCCCCCGTAACCCTCGGTTGCGGTGGCCTCGGTGCGAGCACCGATCCCTCCCTCTGGTGCAATGGGTGGGCGCGGCCTCGGGCAGCTGTTCCCCAGGGCGGGGTACCTCTTCAGTATAATTTTCTCAGTTGCCCCTCTCACCTTTGACAAAGAAGCCCCTGAGCGCACTCTGTCCAAAGACAGAGACGCAACTGAGAGATGAAATTAATTGTTCTTCATTACTGTTTTTTTAAATTTTTTTTTTTATTTCAGGAATGTTTTTATTTTCATATCTAAAATAGTTCTGTTTAGGAATATTCTCTCATACAGTGCATTTTACAAGCTGGCATCTATAATTTATGAAACTTTCCTTAACTATAACAAGCCTGCTTACACACTCGACCAGTTTTACAATCATATTCTCTGAACAAATATATTGAACGTCCACAAGTCCTTCAACATTTCATGAATCAGTCAGTTAGTTATGTGCCATGCATGATACACGATTAGGTGATCATCTATCTTTCGATACATGACTGACGAGGCAGATTTTTTCCCGCAGTAGGTTGCCATTTCTTTCTGCGGTAGATCAGTTATAGGCTATAGAATCCGGTCTGTCCTGCTATTTACCCATAGATGGGGGGAAAGAAGAGGATTCATATTTTTCCCAAAGGTATTAGCACGTAATTGAATGTAATGGATTTGACTGGGATTCGAAATTGGCTCTCCGATTCCTCAATTGTGTCTCCCCAATCGCACTTACATTGGTTATACAACGAAAAATTTTATTTCTAGTACGGATGAGAGTTTCCTTCCAAACCTTTTGTTTAACATAGTGTGGAAAGTTAATATCTTCATTATATTGTTATTTCCTTTTCTTGTTAAATGTAATACCCATTGTTATGAGAAATCAAGAGTGGTCTCCCCTTGTTTTGTTGATCCCATAGTCGTTTGGAAACCTTGTGGCACGCTGCACCAGGTCTCTGCATTCAGCTGTTCAAAAAGTGTGGATGGTTTTGCACAAAAACTTCACCACTATAATCAAATCTCATTTGCTGGTGTCGGACTTTCGGTTCCTACAGATCTGCTTGAACCTCATACGTCGTATTCCACGGGAGAGTCGAGTATATATATATATATATATATATATATATATATATATATATATATATATATATATATAGTCTCGGTAAAAATTAACTTATTAACCTTTCCTTATTACTCATCATCATAAGGAAAGGTTAATCATATTTAATAATTAATATTTAATTAATATAGTTAATTAATTTTAATTAATATAAAGAAATTACAATATTACATCGTCCTCAAGATTGAAACGCTGTAACACATAGCCTTTGGCGAGTTTGAAAGGTGTGAAGTTGTTCTAAAGAATAGTTTTCAGTACATTTTTATATGTTACAAATATTAGGTTGGTGCAAAAATAATGTCGTTTTCTCACATATGTTACTATGTGAGAAAACGACATTATTTTTGCACCAACCTAATAGAACAAGTATGAAAACAAAAGACGATTATCTCCCTTTGATTAAGATGAAGTCCCGTAGGTAACATGACATCACTTCATAAAGTGACGTAAAGTGACCAGTCCGTCAGTTAACTGTCTGGATTTAAGGCACACGAGTTGTTCATTCTGCACGAGCTTCTAATCGGACCAATCAGCTGCCACGTGGTGCAGCCTACAAGCCCATGGCGCCGTCTTCTTATGGAAATATAACTTCATCAGATATAGA
This sequence comes from Acanthosepion lycidas, assembly GCA_963932145.1. NCBI lineage: Eukaryota > Metazoa > Mollusca > Cephalopoda > Sepiida > Sepiidae > Acanthosepion > Acanthosepion lycidas. The sequence continues at coordinate 9,577,611 of OZ010596.1, forward strand.
AACTATCTCCTCAACTTTAAAAAAATCCATGACTCGCCGTTTCCTTGTTTGCGGAATATGTTCTCGCTAGATGAACCAGGCCCGCTCAAATCTGGAATCCTAAATATAGTTTATCCAGAAACATAGAAGAATCTCCGGAAACACAAATTCCCTTTGGGAATTATTATAAGTAAGACCCGATATATTCGTCCTCTATTTACACTGCTTGTTGTGCAGATATCAGTTATATTTTTCTGTCTGGGAAAATGTAAATATGTGTATATAATTTTGTGTATGGCATCGCGGTATAAAACTCAGAGAACAAAGTATGTTTTCTTTCAAAGTATCTTTTCTTTCACCTATTCCGTTCCGTCCGTGAAGTAAGGTGTTATACCATGTATATGATAGACTGGGAGAATATTCCTTGGTTCCATAGTCACACTTTATCTGGTGACCTACCCATTAACTGGTGATATTTCCGACGTGATATGATATTAGTATCTTGTTAACTGTTGACCACGACTTGATACTCAGCAGTCACTGTCAATGTTTGCCATCTGGTCCTTTCGTTAAGTTATCTTTATAATGGAATCCTTGACTTGTTAAGAAATTAAATTCTTTTATCACGCCAAATCTCAATTCTCCACTCTATTTTCTATCTCATGCCAAAATTTTACAACTGCCACATTGCTATTCAACGTCTTAGCGTCTGTTGTTAAAGTAAATGATAACAATCCTCTCACCTATAATATATATATATATATATATATATATATATATATATAATATATATATATATATATATATATATATATATATATATATATATATATATATATATCAGCCTATTCATATCTCTCTATTTATCTATCTTATATCTAATAGTCTGTTCCTGTTTATCGAAGTCGATACATTCTGGTCAGTTCTCGCTTTGGTAACTGCTTGAATACGACGAGGCGTGTTAATTATAAGATTGATAATATTCTGTTGGAATACGATTGGACCAGACCTCGTCCTTAAAATCATCCACAAGACCCTTGGCATTGGCTGCCTCTTTGTAACCACCATTAAGCCCCGTTAGTAAAATTGCATAGAGGGGAGTACTCAGGGAGAAATCTCAGTTTAAATGAGTTGCAGCAAGACACAATGCTCCAGCGAAGAAAAGCGGACATCACAAATAAAACAACTTTTAGAGATAATCATATCATCAAATCAATCGGTTCCTGATGTCCGATGAGTTCGTGTAAAAAATTAGAACTGCTCTGCTTCTCAGGGTTACAGATGTGAATAGCAGGACTTTTTTTTTCGAGGATTGGCCAATAAATTCCCTGTAATATCATGCAAACCTATCCGAAAACAAAGGTTTCTTGTAGAAATTAGCAGCATCTGGACATGGTGTATAGCAAGCTCGTCTCACTAGAACGAT
>OZ010596.1:9584015-9604015 GCA_963932145.1 Acanthosepion lycidas
GAAGATTGACTGAAAGAGAAAAAAAGAGAGATAAAAAGGAAGGAAAATCGTCCTTGCAATTCGTCAATGGCTTGGCACACCGGAAGTTACCGGCGACCAAGGAAAAATTTGAAGACAACATGAGGTCAGAAAACTTTTGGGAATTTGGCTTTCGGAGACAAAGATGTCGAATAATTTTCTATAAGTGAAATTTTACTAAGTTGTTTTTTTGTTTGTTTGTTTTTAGAACAAAAAATAAACAGAGAAAAGTGATATCGGTAGACGACAAAAGGAATTGAAACTCACGCAGCACAAATATATATATATATATTTCGGCTATTCTATTAGCTATTATCAAAGGTGTTTTTTTTTTCATATTTTAATTTTTGGAATGAATGTGTAAATTGTTCTCTATGTATCTGAATCGGTCGCACTACTACACGCCTACCAAGACGTCTTACGTCACACCTCTCCGACCACAACTCCATTAAAACATATCGAAACACACGCACAAACTTACCAGACTCCATTCGAAACATACGAGTAGAAAATACAAGCGTCATAACCTCTTCAACATGTAAAAAAAGATTAAAAATAATGGATGCTTTAATAATAAAAAAGAAAAAAAAAAAAAACAATACTCAATAATGTCAATAATACTGGATTCATTAACACAAAACCATACATTCAATAAAAAGTAAAAAAAAAAAAATCATCCTTAATAATAGCTAAAAGTAAAGCTGAAAGCCCTCGGAAATGCAGAATATTTCGACAGTTTCTAAACACTCTGCGTCCAGAAAAGAAAAAACTTGTTCGAACACAAGAAAAACAAATAAATAAAATAAAATAAAATTCTTTAGGCACTTAACGACGTAATATGTTGCCAACAGCTATCTGTCGCTGTGACTGACCAGACGATGTGAGTACATGAATGCCATCATTCGCTTTGAAATGGACACCCCAGCCTTGCTTCGGCTTAACCTCTTTCTGAAGGTGACTGATATGTGGATACAAATTGTTAACTGTTACGCAGCTTATCAGAATGGTCGCTTCAGCCGTTTCCATAGTAATTAATTTTGCGAATGAACATGCTTATAAAGATGCGTAAATTTCAAGATTGGTCATTCCTAAATTTTTGCTTGAGGATGAAACAGGGCTTGATACTTTAATTCAATCACTGCACTAAATATTAGGTTGGTGCAAAAATAATGTCATTTTCTCACATAGTAGCATATGTGAGAAAACGACATTATTTTTGCACGAATACTTGCTTAAAGCAACGTATTTTGCCGTACATGCTATCTTTTCGGATTTGTGTGTGTATATATATATATATATATATATATATATATATATTACAATGATATTTTTATTATGAAATATTTCACATTGCTGCACAAAAATTTCTCTTTCGGAATTTAAAAAATTGCTCCATCATCAGACGATGATGGGTAACTTACCCAACATCGTCTGATGATGAAACAAATTTTAAGTTTTCGAAATTTTTGTGTAGCGATGTAAAATATTTTATAATAAAAATATTATTCGTCTACATTTCTGGGATGAGATATTATGTACACTATTTACCTTATTTGGACTATTGTCCTCATCTTTGTTGCCTGTTTATCACAACGTTTCGGCCGTTGTACGCTCCGGGCTTTTTCAATATCAGTCTGTATTTCTGAGATGGGATCTTATGTACACTATTTACATTATTCGGACTATTGTCCTCATCTTCGTCGCCATATTTATAACTACGTTTCGGCCGTTGTACGCTCCGGCCTTCTTCAGGTGGTTGAAATGTCGAGCTGAACCCTTTATTTCGCTCGCTGGGGTAGACTGTTCTAGTTCCACGTGCCATGTCTAATGGATGTCACTTATCAGTTATGTCCTGCTGAATCACCTCTCCAAGTTCTCCACTGTCCTAACCAGGTATTGAACTCACACTGGATCTAACCAACGCCTGTGTCATGTGCTCTTAAGGACATTTGTGTATGAATCTCTGAGATTTTTTAACTTAATGTCTAAGCAACCATTTATTACCCGTGCTCATATTGCAATGTTAGCTGTTATCATTTTTTACCAGAGCTCATATTGCAATTTTCGTTGTTATTATTGCTTTTCTCTGGAACTCCTTATTACTGGTTCCTATATTGTATTCATTTCTATACTTGGTCGGCTCAGGAGATTTTGTGCCCTAGCATATATGCTGATTCCTTAAGTTTACGAATTTTCCAATCATGTTCTTTGTCTATGATTTCAACTTGATCCCAGAGAGGGCGTGATCTGCCTTTTCTCTCCATATGTGGTCAGCCATGCCTGATTTTTCCACTTCCCCTCCTGTTACAACTTTTTGGTGTTATTGAAGCCTTACCTTAAGGGGGCGGCCTGTCTCCCTTTTCTATTTCTTAGACATGGCACATGGAACTACCCCAGTGAGCGAAATAAAGGGTTCAGTTCGACATTCCAAACACCTGAAAAGGCCGAAGCGTATAACGGCCGAAACGTTGTGATAAATATGGCAACAAAGTTGACGACAATAGTCCGAATAAATGTAAAACTATTATTATAATATTTTGCTTTACTTTGTATTGAGCATTTTATATATAAAAAAAGTACATGCTAAGAACGGCGGATTCTTAATCTGGCTGTTCTTTCTCTTATATATATATATATATATATATATATATATATATATATATATATATATATATATATATATATATCAATAATAAATTAACTGATTGAAAATGTGTTTTTTCGCTGGTAATATACATACTTATATTTGGTAAAAAAATTAAATGATATAAGTAATTCTATTACATTTACTTGTTTTTAAAAAGAAGTATAGTCTATTAATAATTAAGAGTAAAAATATTTTAAAATTGTAGTTAAATAAAACGTAAAAAAGTTTCTTTAAGTATACAAGTAAGAAAAAAATGACGAAAAACTTTTTGGCGTTAATAAAAAAAACCCAGACGACATGCATTTAACGGATGTCAGAATACGTTGAAAAATACACTTCTACCCTCCCTAAACTTAACCTCTTTTTCGAAAGTAACTCATAATAAAAATGAACACACTACCGCCCCTGTCTGAATGATTGGATTTCTCTGTATCCTTGGAAACAGTAAATTATGAATTTATATGTGCGTTTAAAACTCAGTAAATTTAAAAATAAGATATTCCAATATTCGCTTGAAGATGAAACGGAACTAATGCTTTTAATTTAATTATATAAATAAATTTAAAGTTTTTAGATTCCAACATAATTATGACTGTGTAGCGAAAAAAAACACATTTTTAATCAGTTAATTTATAATACTTATGCTCTGTAAATTTACATTGAACACTCTTTTGTAAAAATAAAAATAAATAAATATCAATAAGAACACCAGATTATATATCTTACTTTTTTTTCTTTATATATATATATATATATATATAGTTAAATTCCCAGATGAATTCTGTGGACAAGACAGGTTGGTATAAAATGACAATTGGAAAAATCGTAGATTTTGCCGACGCGTTTCGTCTTCCGACTTTATACCATATATATATATATATATATATATATATATATATATATATATATATATATATATATGAAGAAAGAAAAAACTTATCGACGCGTTTTATTCTTTGATTGACTTTATCAAGGCAAATATAAGGATCTTATTTTGCAACAAGTAGTTATAAACAAAAGTAATAATATTTTTTTAAAAAAATAGCTCGTAAAAGGCAAAATTTATAAGGCATTTTTTTAAAAACAAGCTAAAAAAAAACAAACAACCGGTTTCGTCCCAGGACTTATCAAGTTTATTTTTTGGGGCATAACAATATAAAAGCGTGTAAATTAAATTAACGAATGGAAGAAAAAAAAAAAAATTTCATGAAAACTAGAGTCCAATAACATTCAAACCCAGTAAGCATTCCCTTCTGTTTACAAAGGGAAGGCGCACGGGATGTAATATACAAGGACTCTAGAACCTTGAGGTGAAATGTGGAGTGGGACCTAGATAAAATCAAAAAACGGTCCGCACTAAAATTAACCACACATTTCCTACTATTTATTATATACTCAGCAATAGCAGAGCCAGAACTATTGGTTAGTTGGCTCTTCATGCCTTATAAATTTTGCCTTTTCCGAGCTATTATTAAATTCTATACCACAAAAACTTATTTAAATATTTTTTTTTAATTTCTAAATTTAAGAGACTCATGGATATTCATCAGTTGAACTGAAATGTCGATGTAAATTACGGAAGACGCTAAGTGATATAATTTAATATCTAATAAACGAAGGTGAATAAATGATGTTTTTTTTTAATTCAATTAATATCGAAACTATTTTATTTTAATATGGGATAAGTGTATGTGTTATATATTTAAAATAACATGTGGTTATAAATTTAACCATTTTTTAAAAATTTTTTATCATTTTTATAGTCATATATGTTGGTTTGTAAAAGAAGTAATTCTTTCAGGAAAGAAGATATTTGAAAAAATCCGAGGTGCATGTTTATATTTTAATGAGATTCCATAGTGACACGCTCAAGAATCTTCCGTCTAAGTGTGTCATTCTTTGGATCAAATTTGTTATTGAATTTATTTCTATGTATAACTAATTTGTTTGATACATTATTGTTTATAATGTCCCCTTTTTGTTCATAGATACAATTTTAAAAATTTTCTTCGGTGATCATGTCTCATATTATCTATTTTGTTCCTTTACAGATACAAACTATCTGAAAATTATCTACGCACATCCACCTGCGCTAATGCAAAGCTCTTCAGTAAAATGAATTGGAGCCCTCTGACTGATTGGCGTTTGTTTACATTCGTAAAAACAATAGGCTAGAATTTGCTGTTTTCCTCTGGTGAATGATGATAGATCTCTGACTGACACCAAATTAGTTGGGTTTCGGTCCTGGCTTGACGCATTCGGATGTCTAGTTGCACTGAGGAGCTGTGATACAGCGAAACAGTACTGTCTGCAAAGGGCATTATATATATATATATATATATATATATATATATAGATATATAATGTAGATTGAATTAAAAACAAAAATGGTGTTTTCATTTTGGTACAAAATGTAAAATAAATTAAAAAAAATAAAATATTAAGCGAAATACTTTTCTAGAAATTGCATTTGAATGAAATATTATTAAAAAATTCTTTTATAGACGTCTTTATCAATTTTAATATTTACAATTTTAGCATCTCTTTTTATTAAAAAGGTTTTATTGCTCTATCTAATCCATTCAGAACTGTAAACGCGAATACACTCGTCGATATAAAAAGTCCGTCATAAAAATGTTATACGTCCAAATTAATCTCTTTTTCTAAAACAATTTTCTATAAAGAATTAAGTTATCAAGAGCCAAACGGTAATCAATGTCTTTTCAAATTATATTTGTTATTGAACAAATAGAAATTTACTTAAGGAAATTGAGTAAGACTTTCAAATCGGAAATACTAAAATCAAACAATTACAAAAATATCTGTGAACTGTTTTAACAGAGGATGGAAAGTGTGACACTGAGATTCGAAGACGTATTGGGATAGTCAAAGATGCCTTCCAAATGCTAAGCAGAGTATTAAGAGACAGGAAAATTGCGTTAGAAACAAAGAAAAGAGTACTGAACTGTTGTTATATGTCCTCCTATATGGCAGTGAATGCAAGACCATCTCCTCAAAGATGAAGAAGAGACTCAAAGCAACAGAAATGTGGTTCTACAGAATGATGATAAGGACACCATGGATCGAAAATGTGGGCAACGACAAGGCTTTGGAGACAATGGAAAAAAGAGGCAACTGAAATTTCTGAGACAGGTAATGAGGAGGGAGGGCTTGAAAAATCTGATACTGACAAGACTGATAAAAAGCAAGAGGGACAGGGGACGTATTTAATGGGTTTGAGCAAGTGGATGGCAAAATAATATCTGGAAGAAATAACAAAAAGACAAATCTTATTAAGATCTACAAGGGACAAGAAGATGTTGAGGACCATGATCGCCTACATTTTGAAGTGACAAAATATATAAAAGAAGAATTCTAACAGGTCTGAAATATATAAATGTAAGCGATCTGGGATTGAAAACGAAATATTTGTCGCAGATTACTTCTATAACGCAGAGAATAAATCACTGCAAGTTCAAATTCGAACATCGGGGGTAGAAAGAAATGCCGAAAACTCAGTTCGCAGGTACTATCTCACAAATCCCAATGCATGTAACCAGTCAGAAAAATAACTCACTCTCTAACAAGCGCTGTAGCTCAATTCCCCGAATTTTATTTTCTCTTTTGCTTTTATCGGCCGCGCATTTTTTTTTTCAATTCATCGACAACTGGGAAAGGACGCTCAATTTTTGAATATCAAAATACTTTTATAGCGACTCCTGCGACGGACTTGTTTTTTAATTTAAATATTCTGTCTTCAGCATGTCATGTGGGATACGTACCCATTTTTTTGGAAACTAATTTTCTTTTTCGCCACATTTTCCGTCGTAGGATACACGTGACGTGCTGTCGCTGGGTTTGATGAAGTAAGTCGCCGTTTTCTTCGCTATAATAACTACAAGAAGACAGAATGCATGATTATCAGGAAAACAATGGGTCCAAAATGCGACTTAGAAATTAGGGAAAATAAAATCAAACGAGTAGAAAAATTGAAATATATGGGAATTGTTCAAACAGAGAACAGAAAGTGCGATCTGAAGACATATTGGGATGGCCAAAGATGCATTCCAAAAGCTAAGCAGAGTATTAAGAGACAGGAAAATTTTGTTGGAAACAGAAAAGAGTACTGAACTGTTACGTGATATCTGCCCTCCTGTATGGCAGCGAATTCTGTGCATTCTCCTCAAAGATGAAGAAGAGAATTGAAGCAACAGAAATGTGGTTCTACAGAAAGATACTGAGGATACCATGGATTGAAAATGTGCGTAACAACGAGGTTTTGGAGAAAATGGAAACAAAAAAGAAGAGGCAGTTGAAATTTATGGGGTGCGTAATGAGGAAGGAAGGTTTGGAAAATCTGATACTTACAGGACATATTGAAGGAAAGAGGAAAAGAAGAAAGGAGCGGGTGACGTACTTGATGGGCTTGAACAAATGGATGGTGGAGGGATAGAATGTATGTAAATATAAAAGCGGAGAATTGAGGTCGACACCCAATGGCGACACTCTCTTTCATGCTTTCATGCTTGGAATCATTAGGCCCTGGCAGCATGAAAAGTATGAAACGTACTGTCCCGCTGGATGTTAGCCTCAATGACCTCTTTATATATATATATATATATATATATATATATATATATATATATATATATATAATAGGTACTCAACATTTTTGTAAAAAAGAGAGCATGCCATGATGAAAAAAGGCCCCAAACATGATAAAAAAGTTTTATCGTCAAAATGTTTATGCTATTATTAAGAGGAAAAGACAAAGTATTTTTTTTATCATTTTATTATTTTTTAATCCTCCCTAGCACGTTCAAAAGTTTGGTTAAAAATCTTGTTTTTTTTTTTGCGTCAGCTGACGGGGCAAAGATTAATATAGGGATTTTTCGCGTCTTGTTTTGGTGGTAAAAACACATTGTTTTTTAAATTCTTGCAAAAATAAAGTAGTTGTCGCATTTTAATAAATTTTTCAGGGCTTAGTTACAAATGAATGAAATTATTTTTGAATTCTTTTTAAGAAAATCTTGGTAAAAATTCCTTTTTCATATCTGTTACTCCTCACTTATTTAATCTTATGAAATTTCGAGAAACTTAAATTCCACCCTCTTCATATTTATAATAGTTAATTGCAGGACACCTTGCAGAATTCATTCATTAATTTCTTTTTGTCAAACAGAAACACCATTTAACCAAAATCTGCTCTGAATCGTAAAATAAAAAAATGCAATAAAACTTGACATTATTTAATTAGAAAAACTTTTAATTGCTTTTATAAATAAGAATTATGACGGACACTATTGTTTTAAGAAAAAGATTTTTTTCGATGAATAATGAATTTTTACAAAAAAATTTTTTCATTTTTTAAAAAATTTTTATTAGAAAAATCTATTAAGTTTTAATTCTTTTAAAGTTCTCTATTTATTCCAGTCTTTTAGATAATATTATTATTAAGTGAAAAATATATTTACTAATCATAAATAGAAAAGATTAATATAAAGATATCACTCGCCAATATTTTTAAAAGAGTTTTTTTTTTTGTGTATGAACGTGCTGATTTTTGTAAGTATGGGCGATCATACACGACTTCGTCAGAAAGTAAAAGCGATAATTATTGTAAATTAAAAGCTAACATTTCCAAAATTCAATAAAATATTAGATTACGGATAATATTTTACAAAATTTTAAAGTTTACTGAGTACTTAAAAATTATATATATATATATATATATATATATATATATATATATATATAAAACGCGCTGGCGTCATTTTTCTTTAATTATGTTTTTCGGATGAAGTCACCGTAGAGCAACCTATCGTCACGCTGTCAAAATGTCAACACAGCTACTTTTGAGTTAAAAAAATGCATTTTTGCGATATTTAAAATTTAAGGTAAATAATATTTGCTTCAAATCAGATTAATTATACTCTAGATCAGCTAATATCCCTCAAATAAAGTTGCAGAAAAGTAAATTTTACTTTTAGAATTTTTTTTAATAAAGGGAATCACATTGCGATGGGATGAAAGATGACAAAAAAAAAAAAAAATGCTAATCAGCTATTTTAAGAAAAAAACCTCCTGCCAGTTAATTTAAATTCATGTTTGAAATACAGAAAAGTATTTCGATTATTGGAAATATTAAATTTAATTGATTAGCTTGAAATTAAAACTAAAATAAAAATTTCAACAAAAGATTTTTCATTAAAAAAATTATTTTAAACCTTAGATATGGCGGTTTTTTTTTTTATGGAGGCCCAGAATATAAATTTATATTTACGCAACAAGTATTCATCCAAACAAGTTTAAATAAAAAGAAACGACAAAGTTTTGTCTGTTTCATTTTTATTATATTTTTGACAATTTTCAGACAAGATGTTAAGTATTGTGCTCGAATTTGTGGATAAACTTATTACCAGGAGTTGATATTTTGTTATTTTTGTTCAAATATTTTCGCAAAATACTCTACAGTACCAAAGGCAAGGAAAGACTCAAAAACCCGGAAGCTATTATTATACTAAAAAACAATCCCATATTAAATAAAATACCCTTCACAACAGGACACGTTGTAATGACAAAAGTACGCAGGTGCTGGCTTTAAGAAAGCTTTATTCAACTGAGAATACAAGGTTCGCGTATAGTGTCCTTTTATAGTCCCAGTAAACAGAAATATCTCTCTCAAACAGGAGAGTAAGGAAACAAGGGGAGACCACTTTTGATTATTCATATCACACGGTATCTTGAAGTGTATATGATACAATTAATGCGCGCATATATTATATTAGTATTAAAAATATAATTAAAAATAAATAAATAAATTGGATTCTTTTTGTGTGGCCTCGTTCCAAACAGCCATTACACATGACGTCACACTAGTCCATTTGAAACATCCATCTTTCCAAAGAATACCAGCATGCAAACAAAGGAGTTCTAACTACCAAATAGACGCCATATTGAATAAAGATAAAAGGAAAACTTGTCTTGGATGAAACGCGTCAGCTAAGATAAATTTTCCTTTTGTCATTATCCATATTGGCTTTTTACAGATATATTTTTAGTTATATCTGAACTTTTACATATATATATATATATATATATATATATATATATATATTGATATATATATATATTTAAAATTTGTCTTTTTAGGCAATTGAATACGGCAGACAAGGTGATTTTATTTAGTTTTTTATACAATTTCTCATGCGATCTAATAATTTTTTCTTTTCGGATGATTATATAAAAACTGTCTGAATGTTCTTTTTATCCAAGTTCTTTCGACTATACATTTAGCCGTTTTCAAGGATTAAATATTTTAACTGTTAAATAAGAAATAGTTTGTTGTATATATATGTATAATAGTATGTTATATATATATATATATATATATATATATATATATATATATATATATATATATATATATATATATATATATGCGTATATGTGTTGTGTATGTGTTTAACATGTTCATCTTTTCTCTGCTTAAAGCTGTTGGCGTAAAATATAAGGTAGGGAAATGGGGAAACCGATCTTGAAAATCAGCATTTGACATTCTTCAATCGAACATTAACCGTTGGTAGGATATGAACACCTAGCTCAGCCACACGTCTGGTCATTTGCACACTTTCTTTCCCTCTTTCCTTTTTACTGAGACCCCCTCTTTCTCTTTTGGTTCATCTAATTCGTTTTCCGCTCCCCCTCTTTTCTCACTTGTTCGTTGTTTCCATTTGCTTTATGCATTGTTTACCCATGGGTCTAGAGTAGTAGGGATTTGTTCGTTCCCGGCATGCCCCACTCTTGGCTGACCTTAGCGGTTAGGAATCACGTGACCATGGAGATTGATGGATGTGGGAATGAAACGATGGGATTAAAAAGGAGAATATAACTGAGAAAGGAAAAGAACTGAAGGAATAAAATAAAGAAAGAAAAAAGGGGAAATAAAAGCGAAGCGGGGAGAAAGAAAAGAAAAAGGAAAGATAAGAAAGAAAGAAAGAAACGAAACGAAACGAAACCAAACGAAACCAAACGAAACGAAAGTCAAGAGAGTGAATTTGGAATAAAGAAAGAAAGAAAGAAAAAAGAAAGAAAGAAGAAAGAAAGAAAGAAGAGAAGTAAAATAAAAGAGGAAAGAGATTAAATAAAGAATGGTAGAAGAAAAGATAATCAGGAAAAAAATGTATGAATGAAATAAGAAAGCAGGAAGTACGTAGGAAACGGAAAATAAGAAAGGAGTATAATGAAGAAGAAGAAAAAGATTGAAGGAATAAACTTTATAGGGAAATGAAGGACGAACTAGGATGTTAGAAAGAAAAAAGTTCAATGTAAAGGAAAATAATAGAAAAGAAGGAACGTGTAAGAAAAACAACAAAAGAGAAAGTAGAAAACAGAAAGAATTTAAAAGGTGAAAGAAAGGAAGTAGAAATAAAAAAACGGGAAAGAAGAAAACAAAGAAGGAAAGAATAAAGAAAATAGGAAGGAATGAAAAAGAACCCGAAAGAATTTATTGATATGTTTTTTACGGTTTATCAACCGTTTGCTAGTTATTTAAAGCTAGAAAATATTTTTAGATTGCGAGAATTTTGGGGGAGGTAATAATGATTTACTAATACAAATCCTACTCAGAACTGGAGAAGAGGTGGATTCATACGTTTACCAAGAGTATTTACGCGTAAGTGAATACAAAGAACCCGACTGGAATTGAAACTCAGCTTTCTGATTCCCAGACGTGATCCAATACACCACCTGCTCTTCCCAAAATGGTCACTCATCTAGCGACTGACCAGGCTCGACGTTGTTTTACTTCGGTGATCGTACGAGGACTGATGTTTCTACGTGATATGGCCGTAAGTCTGAGAAGACGCGCGCAAAAAAAGAGAAGAATGGTGGCAGGGGGGGGGGGTGAAGAAATGTTAGAGGAAAAATATCAATTTGAATGCGAATTAGGGAGAAGAAATGATTCGAATGAAGTAATTAGGTATATATGGGTAGGTAGCCGAGTGGTTAGAACCATGAGAACCGTGTTCGAATCTCACCATGGTCGATTTGTCAGGAAGGTGATTTATTGTTGTTATCGGTTTGGAGGAGGGCATCCCAACGTAAAGCTCGTTTGGAAAGTGCCTGAAAACCACACCCCAATTGACCCAAGCCTTGTGAGTGAAATTGGGTAAACGGAACCTATGGAAGCCGTTGGTGGTTGTGCTAGCATGAAGTCAAAAGTCGTCGTGACTGAGAATTTGAGCGTGCTAGCCTTGTTCAGACTATTGATCATGCTAGATAACGCGCTCTCTCCCAGAAACTGTAACTAAGGTTCGCTCAGCATAGTTCCCCTATAAGCTAGAGGCGGTCTCTATGGGTGCTGAACAAATAGAAAATGTGCCTGAGCAGGCGTCTGCAATCCCCATTGAAGACGCCTGCTCAGGCACATTTTTATTTGTTCAACACCCATAGAGACCGCATCTAGCTAGCCGTACTCGTAGACTGGTGTCCTCGGATTCGTTTGGTTGCGTCATTTACATTTTTTTTTTATATTTTTTTTAATCCTAATTAGGTATAAAAAAGCAGAATGGAAGGAAAAAGAAAAATGAAAATTAGACGTAAACGAAATAATGGAGAAAAAAGAGAGAGAGGAAAAAGAGAATTAAAGGAAGAGGGAGAAAAAGAGTGAAGAAAAAGAGAATTAGAAGAGGGAGAAAAAAGAGAGAGGAAAAAGGGAATTAAAAGAAGAAGAAGAAAAAGAGAGAAGAAAAGGAGAATTAGAAGAAGTGGGAGATAAGAGAAAAAGAAAATTAGAAGAAGAGGGAAAAAGAGAGTGAAGAAAAAGTAAAGTAAAAGTAGAGGGACATTGAATCAAGAAGAGGATAGAGCAGAGGAAAAAAAAATTGATTCGTTTTTTTTTTTACGGCTTATCAACTCTTTGGAGTTTATTTAAACCCAGAAAATATTGATTTTAATGTTACCAACGGATTTCATTTCATTTACCCCCTCCCCCAGTAAACAGGCCATCGTTTTTCCTGAGCATTTCCCAGCAATAATAACTGCATCGTCATTTCCGGTATGGGGTCTCAAATTCCTTGGTAGATAACATATTATAGTAACACAAATTTTTGTTTTGTATGCGTCTCGTCTGAATCGGTAAGTGGATTACGCGTTTGCTTCTCTCTCTCTCTCTCTCTCTCTTTCTGTGTATGTGTGTGTGTGTGTGTGTGTATATCCGTCCGAGTTTGAGTCCAACGTATTTGTGCGTATCTGTGGGTGACGGACACGCGCGTTTTTGTTCGTCTGTGTGCATCGCTATGTGACGTCTCTGTGTGTGTCTGTTGGTAGCATTTAAGTGCGTCTTTGTGTAACATGTACCTGTGTGTGACGTGTTTGTCTGTGCAACATGATTTTGTGTCTGTGTAACATATTGATGCGTGTATGTAACACATTTGTATGTCTGTAGGATGTATGGTGAATGTTTAAGGGCAACTTAGGTGTGGCACAAGGCCGTAAGTATTGGGACGCCCACTCTTACCAACTACTCACTAGTAATGGTTCTAGCGAGACAAGCTTGTTAACCCTTATACTACGTCGAGGTGCCCTTGTAGGATGCATGTATGTCAGTGTGTTAAATATTCAAATTTCACCTTCAAATTTCAGTTGTCAATCACTGAACCAACGAGCTTTTTAATTGTAATCTTTTCGAAGAAAGTAAACATCTTTTGTTGTTAATAAATTGATTTGTATGAATTGTTGCTTTAAAAGAAAGTTGTAAAAAACCCTGTGTTGTTGAGAGAAACATTTGTTTTACAAGAACTGTAGTTTTCTAATAGAAACTAATTCGTAATTGAAAGAATCTGCCTTTACAATTTAAAGTGAACAAGAAAATTTTTATAGAAGGCCTATAGTGAAATTTATTCTATTCGTAGATTGTGCAAACTAGTTTGTCATTCTAGTAAATGTTTGTTTCTCTCCAAATTTCACACCAGTCTTGTGTTCAAAATACTCAGGATGAGCTGTCTTGTTATATTCAGTGACGCAAAAAGTAAACTAGTTGCATGCCACCATCGGCAATCGGACCCCGAATTGCCGCCAGTCACGATAAACAATGTCTCCTCGGGGAGGCACCGTGTCATCAGAGACTATTGGGCTGTAAACTAACACATGACTTCAAGTGGAATTCCGATATACTATCCATAGCTAAAGATGCAGGAAAAATGGTCCGCTCCACAACCGCTCTCTCACAGGCTTCTTACTGCTCTGTCGCTTCTTCCCCGGAAAGTGCTCCAACAAACTACATTCCTTAGTTCAGCCAGGTCGTACCTTTACGACTAGGACCCGCCATTTCATTTACATTGTAGCAAACCATCCAATCTCAACCTGTTCAAGTCTAGGGTTAAGCGTTATCTTCCCTCCTAAAAATTAAAAATAAGACATCCTCATTTCTCCTTTAAAAAAAAAAAAAGATCAAGATGCCCGCTCTTAGATTTAAAATCAACACATCGGTACTTAAACGAACATCTCTTATTTAGAGATCAGGGTCGCTATTAGATGCACCCTCCCCCGCCTCTTGAGAAGACGCTGTAATATTGAGTTCAGAGAAATCATGTTGATTCTCTGTTGAGTGACAGTTTTAAATCTGCGTGGGGCCGCTTATGTTCTGAGAAAGAATATAAAACGAATGCAAAGAAACACCATCCATCTTGCTGCTTTTATGAATGGGACTGTCATGGCGGCTGTAAACTTCCGGTTTACCCTGCTGGGATTGATCTAAAATAGAGTTCTTTATTCATTCATTCAAAATGTGTCTCTGAATGAGAAAAAAAATTAGCATTTTACTGCATTCACGTGAAGTCTCTGGCGTGTATATAGGCGATGTAAATGTATGTGTATGCGTGAATATAAGTATTTGTATCCGTATACATATTTGTATGTGTATGTATATATTATTTCGTATCTGTTAATATTTATGCATATTTATCATTTAAATTATCCGTATATGTGTTTGTTAATGTACGCAGGCATTTCTATAAAATTTTCCATGCATATGTGCATACGTATGTATATATACATATGTATATATGCTTCATTGCCGAGTTCTCTGTTTTGGTCTTAGTTTAAATTCAACTATTTATTTATTTTTGTTGTCGTGTGTTTTAACTGACATTTCTTAAGATTTGTCTCCACCTAAACTAATGACGACTTTAGAAATTCAACAACATGGACCATATTTCCTCATTATCTGAGAAAGATTATTCATAATTTGGAATAGTCGATCAATAAAATTAATCGATGCAAAATGTCTATTGTCTTTAATAACTTTTGCCTTAACTTATATATATATATATATATATATATATATATATATATATATATATATATATATATATATATATATATATAGTGTATAGGGGCAGCAGATCGTTAATCAAATATATATTTTTAAATATAACAGACAGACACCGAATGTCTATTATGTTTGATCATGAACCGTTCATCTCACGTGGTCATGTATGACGCCATAGAACCGCATTACAAATTTACGACCTGCCTCTGCTATTCCGCCCACGTTATCGTCTCAAAGCAAACTTCATGTAAACAAAAGAGGATGTCATCTTTGAAGGTGAACATCTCTGTTGTTATGCCAATATAACTACACTGATGATGGCTCATGCGAGCTGAAAGATTAGATCGACGACGACCAGTATAATAAAGAAATATCCAATGAGTCTATCGGAAACTTTTCCAATCAAACACATGACTACAACTGGATTTATTGATGTCCTCATGTGCCACATTTTGACATTTCCACTTCAAGATTCTGTATTATGATAAGATTATGAAGATCTTCAAAGATACATTGTAATCTACAGGGATTGCCATGTCAATAAGAACGCACATTCTTTTTTTTTTTTGTGATCTTTGGTTACGATATCTGGGCGATTAGCGTTGATTGTTCTGTCTCTGTGTGTAATACTTCATAATGTAAAATGTAACACGTCGATCGATCCTGGTTTGATCAATGGAGTGATCTCTCTTCGATCCTGACCTGCCTCACCCCACGTTGTGATTATTTTGATTATAAGGAGGCCAAGATCGATTCGTCGCAGGTATCTTCGCTTTGTCTGGTTGAGCGAAGTCGTACAATAAAATTGGAATAAAAACAGTACTCGAAATATATAAAAAATAATTACTACCTTTATATCAGTTCTGCGCAGAAGAGTTCGTTAGCAGTTGTGCTCGCATACAGGTGTTTATCGACCCAGCCCGTTCCTAAATCGGACGCAACACTTGAGTGAGCTCGTAAGTTTTTGGCTTGCATAGTTATTGAAATTTGTTTTACTGTTTTGATAAGTTTGGCTCAAGGCTGAAGTCGGAGGTTCTTGCGTTTGGCAGGAAGTGTGAATCTCAGCGACCTCCGTCGCTTCCTTTTCAGTTCTCTGGCTGTCTCTCTGAACTCAACTCGAACTCAACTGCTTGAATGGCTTTCGCGCATTCATTTTTACGCACTCCAACTAGAATCCGGTGCGGGGCAAGATGTAGGCTGGGTTTTGGTGAATGCCCTGATTTCCAACAAAATTTATGATTCTTGGTTTTGAGATATCAAATTAGTTCATAATTTTTGAGGAAATCTCTCTTTCTCTCTCTGTCGTGGGGTGGTGGTAGCAGACATCGCAACCGCCCGGCTGCCTCCACCTTCCCTTAGTACCATCTCTCACTATTGCTCCCCAATGAGCGTGAGCAGCCCTTTCAACTGTCTCCTCTGTGCCTGCTACCTTACAATGGGTGCAGACTACCCCTCTTCCCTTCTTGATCGCTCTTCTGCGCCTGTCGCCTCCAACATTCGGTCGGAGATTGATAAAAAAGAATATGGGTTCAAATGTACTTTTCTCATGAGTGAATTGACACTACATTTGGCTCTCTCACCTCTGACCCAAGAGACATTTTCCCAGGGAAATTTTTACTGCTCAGCCGCACGTCTCCAGTTCATTGTTTTTCATTCTGACATCCCACGAAATTAATTAATTTAGCTTTAACTCGATTCTTTTCTTGTCAGATTCAGGCATTAGTTGTCACCGGCTATCAACAGCTCATTTGTTTGTACAAACTGAGAATCACTTTCAAGGGGTCATTTAGTCCATTATACATATTTCGATTCTCTGCGAATAATCTTACTATCAGCCTATTTTCCCATATTCGTTAACCTTTTTCATGCTAAGTTACTCGTTATTATCTCGTTTTCAAGTCGCCATTTTGATTATTAATTGCCAGCAATCCAAATAGTGTTACATGTGTATTGTAAAGTCCCATAAAATTGTTACAGGTTCTATCTCTATAACCGGGTCTGGGTGATGTTCATACCAGTTTCTTGCAGTTTCTTTCCCATAAAAGTTGCATATGTCCCAGCGTAGATATTTGCCCATTCTATAATGCCTAGTTTTATGTACAGTGAATGCTAACAGCGTACAACCTGACACAAGATGGTTAGTTGTTTCTGGATATTTATCACAGAGTCTGAATTTCGGGCTAACATAATTCTTTAGCATGTTTGCTTGGTAATTTCTAGCATTGGGCCTGTGTAATAAGATCAAAACCTTCGCTTTTAGCTTTTAACCCTACACTACGTAACCACTGATGGGTGAAGGTGTTTGTTTACATCAGCTTGTTTGGTACGGGTAGACTGACCGTGAAGATGCTTATCTCGCCATTGTTTCTAGATTTGCTACATTGTATTTGCTTTTGCTTTCTTTTTTAGGTTCTTTGCCGCTGCAGTAGGTGCATTATGGTTCATGTGCATTTCTTTACTCTCTTGAAATCCTTATTTGAATTTGTTGGCTTCCTTTATTAATAAATAAAATTACTTATTTCTTTCATATTCTTTGACACCATTGATCATCACCCTGTCTTCTGTAGTCTCTAGGTATCTTTGAAGACTGATTGTTGTGGTTTTGTAAGACAGTTCTAGTTGAACTAATCCTCTGCCTCCTTCGGATCTGAACACATACAGCCGATTAACATCAGCCTTGGGATAATACATGCGGTGGCAAGTGAGAAGATTTCTCGTTTTGACATTGATTCGATTAATGTCAGCGATGGTGCAATTAAGGATGCTGAAATTGTATTGTATCACAGGAACAGCTTAAGTTTTTATGGTTGATATTCTGTTTGTGATAAAATCTATGTCTATTGAGTGCATTTCTGTAATTTTGCTTTTCTTGAATGTTATTTTTGCACATGTATCCAATCCGAAATCCATTGTTTGTTTGGGTTTTATGGCATATCAACCACTGTGGGTTATTTAATGCCAAATCCAGTTTATATATATATGCCAAATATATGAATTTTAAATGCCTATTTTGTATGGAACATTTTTAGCAAGCTAGAGCTTATTTGCTTGCACACTGCATCCTAGATATTTTTTGTTTAAGTCAAGAATTTCCATTTGATTGTTGATTGTTTTGTTTAACGGCATCTCAACCTTAGTGGTCACTTTATGCCGAGAATGATTTTGAGTGACTTTAAAAGTCAAAAACACATAGCTGGCAACATTATGGTTTTAAAAACTTATAGCTGGCGACATTATTGTTTCAAAAACGCATAGCTGGCAACATTATGGTTCCAAAAACGGATAGCTGGCAACATTATTTTTCCGAAAACATTATCTGAGGCCTTGCCGTTGGATGTAGTTTATCGCCATACCCAGGACGCGGATGTAGTTTACCGTCATACCCAGGACGTGGGTAAGATCTGGAAAAACTAGGAGTTCACTATTTGCCAATAGCTGGGACCCTAACAGGTGCTACCACCCCGGGTCAGGGTGGACCTGGGAACACCAGCAATTAAGAGGTGGTTCCACGCTCCTCAAAACCTCCTGATCAGAGGCCTTGCTGTTGGATGCAGTTTAACGTCACAGCCAGAACGCGGATGTAGTTTACCGTCATACCCAGGACGACTGAAATCGATACCGATGCCATAAGTGAAACCTTTTTGCAGTATTAGGCATAGCCCTTCAACCCATTATCGTCTTTGGCAAAGAGTTTGATATCATCCATGTAGAATAAGTGATTAAACATTTCCTTTTTTTTCTTTGTCTCCGTAGTTATTACTATTTAGTTCTTGCGAAAGTGGGGTTAAGGATAGAAGGTGCAACAGGAAGTCTCCTTGAGATTCCTCGTCTTATATTCAAGCAACAGGAAGTGGCCGTTACTTTGGTGTGATTTATGAAAAATGTGGGTTTCAATATCTCAGGTAAGGTTGGGGTGTCTAAATTCAAAGCGGAAGATTAAATTGTGTGTATTTAGGCAGCATTTTTTCATTCATACATGTTTCATTAAATAATATAGACAAGTGTTGTCTATTTATTTTATGTAAATTCTTTTCATATTGTCTGATAAGCTTAATAACATTATCATTAAACGAAGAAAGAAAATCACAATATTGATACATATTTTTTAATCCAATCTAAGCTTTCCGCTTACATAAGCCATTATCAAAGATGACAATTACTGTACAATATATTAAGCAATACACGGACAAGAAAGTGATGATAGTCTGTTTCTGTTTACATGGATGATTTCCAATCAATGATAAACATGTGCATATAAGACGCTGGAAGCGAAAATCGCACCGCAGCTCATGACGTCACACATGACCACGCGAGAGTGAATTCGAGAAGTATTAAGTATGGGAAGCCATTGGTATATAAACCAATGGCTTCTGTTACCAATTATAGACATTTAAGAATATTTGTGGAGATTTCATAGTTTATTTTGTTCAGGTGAGGTTTCAACTGTTTTATGTATATAGCTTCAAGAATTTTTAGTTTTTGTTTATTGTTTTCATGTTTAAGTATAGTTGTATTTTCAACAAGAATTTTCCGGAATTGTTTGATTGCTGATTTATTTATCTATTATTATTTATATTCAAAGATTCTTTTAATGACATTTGGTATGAATAACATAAAAATCTAAATGGGGAAGTACAGGCATAGAACCGGTCCTTCCCTACCAATCCATCTTTCATGGTAGATGTCAGCCAGGGCATCGCGAACAATGTGACTAAAATGTACTGGAGCCCTATTATGCACGAACCACATGCGTCTTCGTATTAGCAGGGGTACATCCTCTAACAGGTCATGAATTGTGTCTGGGCCGATATATGGACCTACCAGACATTAACATACAATTCCAGCTCAGACATTAATCTTAAACTGATGCTAGTGTCTAGCCAGTACTGTACCATTGGGATCCGATCCACCCACAAATCTTGGTTGTGTAAATTTGTTACTCTTCAAATGTTGCCTCATCCGTAAACAAGACAGAAGAGACAAACAACGGATCGGCAGTTTGTC
>OZ010596.1:9606515-9661515 GCA_963932145.1 Acanthosepion lycidas
ATATATATATATATATATATATATATATATATATATATATATATATATATATATATATATATATATATATATATATATATATATATACACACACACACACACACGCACACACTTACGTATTTATACATATATATATATTCATGACTTACTAAAGATTTAATGTATTAATCAGGCATTTTTTTTTTACTTGAAATGTTATTATAAAGTACATTTTTTATATGAAATAGGCACCACATTATTAATAAATTAAACAATCCTTATTACGTCTAGAAAATATATCCATTGAGTTTTAACTTACAAACGGGAGGGGCCTAAGTTCGATCCCTGCCGGAAAACATATTTTTCATAATATTTAATAAATAGAAATGAGGCGTCTCTTTCAAATACAAAGTGTTTACTATGATAAAGTTTGGAGTAAAATAAATAAATATATATATATATATATATATATATATATATATCAAGAGAAGCCACAATCGTTTTTGGCTATATATATGATATTATTATAATTTATTTCCCATATTTTTGCTACACCAGTTTCACTGTCTTCATCATGGAAAAGAATGGTTATTTCCACATATTATTAAAAGGAATTAATTTTCTTTATGTTTTCCGGTGTTTAACTACTGTCTTTTATGTGATCTAGTGATCGATCGATCGATCTATCTATCTATCTATCTATCTATCTATCTATTCTGTTTATACTTTATTTTAATAGATATTATTTATTTAAGTAAATGCTCTGTTTTTTTTTAATTAAACAGTATTAATTACATTTCCCGGCTTGTATGTTCTTGAAATTTCATAGTAAATATGCATTCTTCAACAGAAAGAAAGAGAAATATATTTCATTGTATATATATATATATATATATATATATATATATATATATATATATATATATATATGGCTTTGTGTCTGGGGACAACCACTCTATGTTTCGAGATACCTAATTTTGTCAGTGCATAATGGTTTATATGTACATGAGGCGGGTGCTAAGGTGTTTATGTATTTGTCCAGCAAATCTAGGCACCGTCTTGTTTGGCTTCAAACCAACGGCTGCGTGATTCATATTTAACACAGAGTAAATCCCAAACTGTTTTCCCGCCACCCCCATATCCTATTTAAACTAACCCCAGTTGCTATTGAATATACAAGCTCACCTTTCGTGACCTAGGTTGATTGAAGAGGCGGCTGCTAATTTGGCCGCCAGGGGTATAACTGGACGCTGTACACGTGCCAGTGGCCAGCGAGTGGAAGCGAAATTTTACAGCACAAAACGGGACTACTTTCTGCTTCCGCCGTTCAGGCTTTCAATGTCAGGGCTGATAAATAAGAGGGTTCTATAACCCGTATCCCTGGGGCAATGTTGGTGGCAAGGACAGTTGGGTGGGTGGGGGTGCTTTCCATGATATGAGACAACTCTTCTAAATATAATCGTGTCTTGTATATTAGCCTTGTTGTGAATTATAATCTCTTTCTTGGCCGTTCAACTCGCGTTAGTATGAGGAAGCGGAGTAATTACATCAGTTGATGCTACACCCGGGTTCTGTTCTTAACTTAAGCAAATAAACCAATCGGATTCAGCCCAGGTTACGGGCGCCTCAACGGGTCTCTCCTTTCTTGGCGATTTATAAGCGTTATCTCGAGGGGAGACAAAGATGGCGGCCACAGTTTGCCGCTTTTTAAAAATATTAGGTTGGTGCAAAAATAATGTCGTTTTCTCACATAGTAACATATGTGAGAAAACGACATTATTTTTGCACCAACCTAATACATTTTACACACTCACACACACACACGCGCGCGCGCACGCACACATATACACTCACAAGCAAACACACACACAAGCACACGCATGCACACACATGCACGCATATGCACAAACGTACATACGTTTTTTTTTCAAGAGCAGGATTAACTCTTTGAGCTTTGCGTTCCTGGACAATTTAAACTCTTCTGCCTGAGCTCCTGAGTCAAAATTCGCAAATAATTGGTATGTAATGTTTCACGGTAGATATAAAAACAGTTACAAGTGTTTACCCACCGTTCAACGGGTGGTTATCGCATTTTTCCTTTGCACCGTTCAACCGGTGACTGGGTATTACGTCATTTTTCTCTTCCACCGTTCAACCGGTGATTGGGTATTACATCATTTTTCTCTTCCACCGCTCAACCGGTGACTGGGTATTACGTCATTTTTCTCTTCCACCGGGAAAGCGGGGATCAGAGCTCAAAGGGTTAAACAAGTTCCGAATTGGTTGATTCAATCATTGATAAAATAGATTTGACTGGTACGACTGGTAGGCAGTCCATGCATTCTTTCTTTCTCTCTCTCTCTCTCTCTCATATATATATATATATATATATATATAATGTATATTTATTAAACCTTTGAGCCATGCTTTCCAGAATAATTTTAACCCTTCTGCCTGAGCTCCGGAGTCAAAATTCGCAAATATATAAAAGTAGTTACAAGTTTTTACCAACTGTTCAACCGGTGGTTTGGCATTACGTTATTTTTCTCTACCAACGGTAAAACTGCGGTCAGGGCTCAAACGGTTAAA
Source organism: Acanthosepion lycidas (assembly GCA_963932145.1). Taxonomy (NCBI): domain Eukaryota; kingdom Metazoa; phylum Mollusca; class Cephalopoda; order Sepiida; family Sepiidae; genus Acanthosepion; species Acanthosepion lycidas. The sequence continues at coordinate 9,609,084 of OZ010596.1, forward strand.
CGTTTTTTTTTTAAAACCTTAGTTTAGAAGTGCCAAGCTTCACAAAAGATAGAAGAATATTTAATTAGATTATTGTAAGTTGTTAAGTCGGAATCGGGTGAATATTAAGAGGATACGACTGGCCATTTTTCTCTTTTTCTACAATGATGTTCACCCTGTCCAAGACCCGAGATCCACTCAAGGTAGAAGGTTACAGAGAAAAAGGTACAGTTCATCCGGATATATGGGGAAGATTTTAAGTTAGGTCAAACTTAGGCCTGAACAGGTTAAGATTATAGTAGCCAGGAAAGCATCTTCGGAGTCGGTTTCACAAAGTAGCGGTTTGCAGGAAGAAGCTGCTCGACTGGAACTTACATCTCATCGAATGAGAAAGGAGTGTAACCGGTATGCTACAATGTGCGTAACATGATGGATCTTCAGTATCTGTCTATATTTCTGAGATGAGGTATTATGTACGCGATTTACATTGCTCGGACAATCATCCCCATTTTTGTCGCCATATTTATCACAAAGTTTCAGTCGTTGTACGTTCCGGCCTTCCTTCTTCAGGTGGTTGGAATGTCGAACTGAACCCTTTATTTCGCTCGCTGGGGTAGACTGTTCTAGTTCCACGTGCCATGTCTAATGGATGTCAGTTATCAGTTATCTCCTGTTAATTCACCTCTCCAAGTTCTCCACAATTTTCTGATTGCTTGCATTATTTACATTATTCGAACTGTTATCTTCATCTTCATTGCTATATTCACAACATGTCGGCTGTTGTATGCTCCGAACTTTTTCCAGGTATTGAACTCACACTCTTTGGGTCTTGTCACTGGATCTAACTAACGCCTTTATTCACTGTGCCATGTGTCATTGTGTATGAATTTCTGGGTATTATAAACCTAATGTCTTCAGCCTCAATTTTTACCAGAGCTCATATTGCAATTTTCGTTGTTATTAGTGCTTTTCTCTGGCACACCTTATTACTGGTTCCTAATATGTATTCATTTCTATGCTTGGTCAGCTTAGGAGATTTTTGTGGCCTAGCATATGTGCTGATTCCTTAAGTTTACGAATTTTCAAATGATGTTCTATGTTTATGATTTCAACCTGATCCCACAGAGGGTAGTGTTCTTCCTTTTCTCTCCATATGTATATGTTACTGGATGTTTCGTCTGTGAGAAAACGGGTTGTACGGTGAAAAATAACATTGAGTAACAAAATTTAAACTTTTTTAAATCTTTGGTCAGTAAGTATTATTTCTTGATTTCTTCTATCTCGAAAGTAAAGGAAATAACAATTATTGCCTTCAAACTTTGCTTTTTTGGCATCGACAGAAAAGAAAATAGAGCCCTGAAATTTGTAATCCCACGAATTTGGAGAGAGTCAACTGACTGCTCAATAAATGGTAAATTTGCATTATAAGCACCAAAAGACCCCGGTATTGAGAATGTACCATTCTGGTGAGAAATTGCCTGGTTATTTCGAAAATTACATTAAAACATTGCGCTTGGTTACTGTTTAGAAATTATGGACAATGTAAATTCGTCTTCTTTCTCGTCGTGTACACATAGTGTCCGCCATTAGTGGCTTTGTTTGCATACATTTGCTCGAGTAGACATGTTGCACGGAAGATTCACTTGTCTTGATTATTGCGCAATGTGCGAAGTTTGAAATGAATGCGTGAAATAATGCGCGAAAAAACATAAAATCCGACAATTAAAATAAAATAAAATAAAAATTACGTGACTGAAGATTAAAAAAAGTATTTTTTCCTTTTTTTCGATGATGTTTTTTTTTTATGTGTTGTGAAAGTTTCTTGAATTTAAAGCTTCATAAATTTAGCGTGAGACTCAGTTTAAGGAGTCTTATTAAGGAAGAGAAAGAAAAAAATGTTATTCATAAAGGGGAACATGTAACCATCTCTTCCCCTGACTCACTCAGTGCAGTGTCAAGATATTGCTAGATGCCTTGAAATATGAAAAGTACGCTTGGGGGGATTATCGGAAATTTCAAAATAGTGGCCTTCCAAGGCGGTTTTACGAAGTTTCCATGTTATCTTTGCTTTTAGGGCCGCAGGGACATCGCGGCACACTACCACAGGCTGAACTAGCCACAGCGGACCGAATTCAGCGTGAGAAAGAACGATGTCAAATAGGAACCACTGTTGGAGCCCTGGAAAGTATTGTTCACATCACTGTACTTAAAATTGAGCATTCAGAAATAATTTCTCACGGCTCTAGACAAGGAGTCTGCAGCCATCATGCCCGTTAATTCTCCCCTGCGCCAAAAGTCTTCGTAGGACCACAAATGAAAAAGATGTGCAAGGAATTCCTCAAGAAGCTCACTAGGACGAAATAAAGGGTTCAGTTCGAAATTCCAATTACCTGAAGAAGGCCGGGTGTACAACGACCGAAACGTCGTGAATATGGCAACGTAACAAAGATGAGGACAACAGCACGAACAATGGAAACTTTATTCAACTTAAAAACATGGGATTTAAAGAGAGAGAGAGAGAGAGAGAGAGAGAGAGAGAGAGAGAGAGAGAGAGAGAGAGAGAGAGGAGTAATCATATCGAATGAACACGCCATATCTAAAAAGATTAACTCAAGATTCCATGTAAGGACTGTTTAGAACTGTTCTGACACTAAAAACCAACCCTATAAGATGTATTGGTATTAGCAGATATACTCACAATTCAGAGATAGGAAAATTTAATTTGCAACAAAGAAGACTATGAAAGTCAAAGCCGGTGTCTTCATCGGAGCACAAAGAAGATCATAGATGCAATGAATTCCCTAAGAAGTTCATTAGGACGGAGAAACCAACGTGGAACGGCTTCGTCACAGTGGTTCAGGGATTCCTGGAGAATCACGAGGCTGAAAATTATGTGGAACTTGTTGAGATCCTGGTGAAGAACTACGGCAAAATGAACAGCAAGATGTCCGTCAAAGTCCATGTCCTTAACGCTCATCTTGATAAATTCAAAGAGAACATGGGAAACGTACTCAGAGGAGAATGGCAAGCGCTTCCACCAGGATATACGGGACTTTGAATATCGTTACCAAAGATCGTATAATGAAAAAGGCATGGTGGACTACATTGGCGGGTCTGATTCGAGAATTAATTTACAGTATAAGAGTAAATCGCGAAAAACTACTCCCTTCTAAACATTTTATGGTCTCTCTTGTATAATCCTAGAATAAATAAATGCTACTTTTGAATCATTCCTATTTTGCCTGAACGAGACTGTTCTTGTGTAATCCTATAATAAATAAATGCTACTTTTGAATCATGTTGTTTTGTTTCTACTTTGCCTAAACGAGAATGTTCACATTCACCAATTTTCCCAATGAGAATAGGCAAATTTCAGAAATATCATTATCCTATTCACAAAAACAAAGTTTGATGGAAATATTAGCCATTTCACATATTTTGTAGGCATTAGCAAATAGGAAATAAAAGTTTCTAGCCAAGGACTTGGAGACATATAGACGATATCAAGACTGGAAAATAAAGACAGAAGTTCTAGTTTATCCCCTTACCATCATAATCCACTGTCTAACTGAATAGTTAATTGTTTTACTAATTAACAATTTTATGATTACTTGCATTATTTACATTATTCGGACTGTTATCTTCATTGTCATATTCACAACGTGTCGGCTGTTGTAAACTCCGGACTTTTTCAGGTGACTGGAAAATACGAAAACTTAAGGAATCAGCACATATGCTAGGCCACAACAATCTCCTGAGTTGACCAAACATAGAAATGAATACAATATGGGAACCAGTAATAAGGAGTGCTAGAGAAAAGCAATGAATAACAACAAAAAATTGCAATATAAGCTCTGGTAAAAAAATGATAATAATAACCAAAAAAAAAAAAAAGGCTACTGAGACATTAGGCTTATAAGTCCCAGAAATTCATGCACAAATGTCCTCAAGGATACATGATCCTGTTGTTAGAACCAGTGGTTAGATCCAGTGACTAGACCCAGAATGTTGTGAGTTCAATACCAGGCCACGGCAGTGGTGAACCAGTTGAGTTAAAGAGAAATAAGTGAAACATCCGGAAGAGGCATGGCACGTGGAACTAGTAAATCTACCCCAGTGGACGAAATAAAGGCTTCAGTTCGAAATTCCAATCACCTGAAGAAAGCCGGAGCGTACAACGGCTGAAACGTTGTGAATATGGCAACGAAGATGAGGATAACAGTCCGAATAATGTAAGTAATCATAATACCTCATCTCAGAGATACAGACAGAAAACAATTTTATATATTTCTTTCATAAATCCTACCCGTGATATCATAGAAGGTTCGACTATATTTGTTCATTGCAAAATGGTGTAGTCACTGGATTAGTTTTACGATAATGAAAGTTCCGTTTTAAGAAGAATAATTTTATTTCGATTTGATATTTAACAAAGATCTACTCAGGTACTATAAAATCACATGACATATTTATATCTACATATAAACAATTGGCTATAAAAGTAGTTACTTCACACTCATTATCCAAATGAACGAAAGGGGTTTCCAGTTTGAGACGCGGTCAAATAATTAAATGTTTGACGATACTAATTATGTCTCAGGTCGAGATTTGCTAGTTTAGATTTAATCTGACAGAGAGCCAAAATAATTTAATTAACTAGTGAGGTTCACCACGAGGAAGGTGATAGTAATAAGCCATCTATCTATCTATCTATCTATCTATCTATCTATCTATCTATCTATCTCAGTCTGTTCATATCTATCTATCTATCTATCTATCTATCTATCTATCTATCTCAGTCTGTTCATATCTATCTATCTATCTATCTATCTATCTATCTATCTATCTATCTATCTATCTATCTCAGTCTGTTCATATCTATCTATCTATCTATCTATCTATCTATCTATCTATCTCAGTCTGTTCATATCTATCTATCTATCTATCTATCTATCTATCTATCTATCTATCTATCTATCTATCTATCTATCAGGTTCCAGTATCGTCATTTCGGTGAAGTATTTCAGTCTTTCAAAACATATTTTCGTTTTTGAATTAAGAGATCACAGATTTTTTCTTAGTAAACATCTGCATATGGTATCTTTTGAGGATCAACGCTCATCTGGAGGTTTCCGAGATCCGGTGTTGTATTTTAAAGGATCGCAATCTCTAACTCGTTTTTTTGGATTTTATTCCAGGTATCAAAAGTCATCAATCTCAAAACCAGTTTCAAGCCGCCATTGTTATTTCCTTCCACTTCCTTGAGGCACATTTTACAATGATCTCTCAGACTTTGCTAAAATCTCATTATAACATTAATCGGAAACAAAAAGCACAAAATATACAGAACAGGGATTATGACGAAGATTGTATTTCGCCAAAAATGATTGACCACGATATTTAGGGAAGATAACACTTTTTTTTATGACAAGTAGTTTTTATAAATAGAGTGCACTATATCAAGAAAATGGACGTGCGGGTAATGTAATGGTTAACGAGTCATAAAGAGCAATCCGAGAGCAGAGTTAGAATCCGAATTACTTTCGGTATGAATCTATCTCTTCTCCCCACAGCTATGGGTTAAATAGTGGTGCAGAGTAAACCTTTAACGCGTTTCGCGTGCACACTGGTGAAAGATCCTTGCAAAGGGGAGGATGAAAGAAGAATCTGGAAGATCTTGATTGAAACTGTAGAAATTGCCCTGGCCGGTCTCGATATATTTTGTTCAAATCTGATCTTTGCAAAGATAAAACACAGCGGGAGGAGTCAGGTTCTTTTTGTAGCTGACCATTTTCTCAGCATCTTTAACGATGGATCGTATAGATGAGTTCCACTTAAGGTTTGGATGGAGGAAAGTCGACGCTGCCTTCGGAGTTAAGAGATGCTCACACCTCTTTTCATTCTGCTCGAATTTAAATTTAATGAAATTAGTATCAATGTATTAGTTGACCCAATTTAAAGGATCGACTTATGCACGATTAAACAGGAGAAGTAGAAGAAAGAAATGAAATGATAAATAAGACAAAAACATGAACAGAATGAACGAATTAAAAAATACTTGATAGGAAGGAGTTCTTTCAAAGATAAATAAGAAAAAAGAAGGAAAAGATAAAAAAGAAAAAGCAAAACAAAGATTAAAGGGAAGGAAAGAAAAGAAAACGAGAAAAGAAATGAAATTGGAATGAAAGGCAAAAAGAAAAAAGTAAAGAAAAGAAAAAAGAAAAAAGTAAAAAAAAGAAAAAGTAACAAAAAGAAAATAAAAAGAAAAAAAGAAAAAAGTAAAAAGAAGAAAAAGAAAAGAAAATGAAAGAAAAAAGAAAAAGTAAAGGAAAGAAAAGAAAAAAAGAAAAAGTAACAAAAAGAAAGAAAAAAGTAAAAAGAAGAAAAAAGAAAAGGAAAGAAAAAGAAAAAAGAAAAAGTAAAGAAAAAAAGAAAAAGTAAAGAAAAGAAAAAAGAAAAAGTAACAAAAAGAAATAAAAAAGTAAAAAGAAAAAAGAAAAGAAAAGGAAAGAAAAAGAAAAAAAGAAAAAGTAAAGAAAAGAAAAAAGAAAAAGAAAAAGAAAAGAAAAGAAAAAAGAAAAGTAACAAAAAGAAATAAAAAAACTAAAAAGAAGAAAAAAGAAAAGGAAAGAAAAAAGAAAAAGTAAAGAAAAGAAAAGATGAAAAAGTAAACAAAAGAAAGGACAATAAAGAGAAAAGAAAAAAGAAAAAGAGAAAAGAAAAAATAGAAAAAGTAAAGAAAACCAAGAAAATTCAACAAGAAAAACAAAAAAGAAAAATGTCTGCCCTCATAATAAATCATTGCAAATTAAACAAGTTAAACATCGACATTATATCTTTGTTACATAGCAATTTAAATTTTGTGACTATGTATATAGGATAGAGAAGAATGAGCTGTGGCCGTTTTACCTTTCTGAAGACAAAGCTAAAACGGTCACAGCTCATTCTTCACGAATGCCCATAGAATTGATGATGGTGAAGATGATGCTTTCGACTGAAAATATTTTCAAAAACGCTATTTAATAAATATACGCATAATCACTATCAAGTGATTGTGAGCAAGACAATCTTGTAGAACATTATTTAGTGAGAATGGGGGAAAAAGACAGGAAAAATGAGGAACAAAAGAAAGATTAAAGGAAAGAAAAGAAAAAAAAACAAGTAAAAGAATGAAAACAAAAACGAAAATCAAAACAAGAAAAAGAACGAGAAAGAGAAATGACGAAAGATCTCGAGGGAAAATGCAGGAAAAAGAAAAGAAGAGAAAATGAAATAAATGAAAAAAATTAGAAAATTAAAAAAAAAAGAAAACAGGGAAAAAGACAGGAAAAATGAGAAACAAGCCAGGGACAAAAAAAAAAAAAAAAAAAAGAATGAGAAAAAGAAACAAGAAAAAAGAAACAAGAAAAAACAAACAAGGGAAAAAAGAGAAAAAAGAAACCGGAAAGTAGAAAGAGAAAAAAGAAAAAAAAGGAAAAAAGTGAAAAAAAGTGAAAAAGAAACAAGGAAAAAAAAAAAAAGAAAAATAAATAAGGAAAAAAGAAAGAGAAAAAAAGAAACAAAGAAAAAAGAAAGGGAAAAAAGAAACAAAGAAAAAGAAAAGAAAAAGAAACAAAGCAAAAAGAAAGAGAAAAAGAAACATGTAAAAAAGAAATAAAGGAAAAAGAAAGAAAAAATGAACGGAAAAAAAGATGGAGAAAAAAGAAACAAGGAAAAAAGGAGGAAAAAAAAAACAAAATGAAAAGAAGTAAGAAGAAAAAGAGGTAAAAAAAAAATAAAAAACAAATTTAGGAAGGACCTTAAAAAATGAAGAACAAACAGAAGATTAAACGGAAGAACGCAAAAACTAATTGCAAGAAGGCTAACATTATTGGTAATGGTGAGATCTACCGTTTTCATACAAGAAACATTCGATATTCATTGGCCGAGTAGGAAGCGTCATTGTCAGTTGAAATTTATTTAAGTCTATCTCTAATTTCTAGTCTAGAAATAATTTTTCAGGAACTGCATTTCTCAAGTTCAGTAACTGCTGCTACTTTTTCCAGTATTTATGGAGGGTTCTTTCCTAACCTCTTAAATTATTGGGGAAAATCAATATCTTCATTCTATCATAATTTTCCTTTTTAGTTACATTTAGTTGTCGCTATTGTTGAAAGACTTTAGGTTGATGGGGTTTCTGTTATTTTGTAAAGTTCTTTGTGATTTTGTAGCGCCAGTCTATGGTATGTGATGAAGGTAGTTTTCTTGAGGTCCTACGGGGTTCATTCTCTTCAAACTATTTTTAATAATTGATATACGAAAACTGTTTTATATGGCTGATAGTTTAGATGTTTCTGAACGTGTCGGACGATAGGCTAAAACGAAAAAACGCAAAGATTGTTTGCAAAAAAAAAAAAAAAATAAATAAATAAAAAAAATAAATAAAAAGGGGGAGGGAAAAAAGAGAGATTAAACAAAAGTACACAAAGAAAGATTGGAAAAAAGAAGGAAAAGAAGTGTAGAAAAATCTGAATCAATAAAAGAAAGAAAGAAAGATGATAGCAATGGAAGGAGAGGAAAAAAGGAATATTTTTGTAAAGAAAGACGGAATATAAATATATCAACTAAGAATTTTAAAAGTAAGAACAGAATAAAACATACGAGGAAAATAAATAATAAAGAAAAGCAGAAAATGAACAAAGGAAACAAAATTGTCGAATCTTGCGGTATCAACCGCTGGATCAATCATCAGGCAGACATTGGATTTTCTTTTTTGCTTTTAACAAAATGGCGGCCTCTGGTCTGAAGATCGATATGGTAGAGGAGGGATATTGCAACGTAAAAGCATAAAGTAAAACGAACCAGTCATCTACAGAAAGATAGCAACACATTTTAGAAGAACCAAATCATACATCAAAAGCAGGTCTACATGTCGGGTTTCCAGTATATTGACTGTATTTTTAGCGTTATACTTACGCTTATATAGTAGCTACCTTGCCGACTATCTAATTTGTGCGCCAATAAGAATGTACAGTTTTATTCTGAATATCCACGGGCTATGCACTAATAAATAGTACACTGTCTTTTCATGGTCTTTTCTATCAAACTCCAAACAAATTTACCTAAATGGGAAACTTTTAAACTAACATGAAAACTTATCAACTTCTATACGTAACGTACTCGTCGGAAACTCAAACGCGAGGGTGAATCAAAAAGTAATGCAATTTGTTCTATTATATAAGAAATAAGAAATACAATAAAACATATCGTAGATTAAGATGTAGCTATACATCACAGGTTCACATGCGTACTTCTCGACAGAGTCACCGCCTCTTTCAATCGCAGCGTTCCACCTATGTAGGTATGTATCCCAATCTTCGTAAAACTCAGCTGGGTGCAGAAGTGGCCAACTCCTTACAGCAGTTTTCACTTCGTCATCACTCCTGACTTAGGAACCTCAGATTTTCATCTCTGCGAAGCAGGGGCTCTGTGGAGTAAACGTAATGGTGGTGATGAAGAAACGGAGACTTCTGTAAGAAAATGGCTACATCAGCAGCCAGCTTAGTTTTAAGCAGCTGCGATTCATGCCCTTGAAAGAGGTGGTGACATTATGTTGAGAAGTAGGGGTGTGAACCTGTGATGTATAGCTATATTTTGATGTACGATATGTTTGAGTATGTTCCTTATTTCTTATACATTATTACAAATTGCATTACTATTTGACTCACCCAAATATAATACGCGCATCAAGCTGAAAAAGGTTAAATAACGCTGAAACTACGTGTTGCCGTTCGGTCATCGAAGTTAAGAAACCTCAAGCTCGTTCAGTACTTAGATGGGAAACCGCTTGAGATCAAGGGGAAGTGTAAAAAGCTCCGACAATCCGAAATATATTTCGCCTTTAAAAGGTTGATAAACCGTAAAGCAAATCAAACAATAGACGATCTAACTGTAAAAAAACAAAAACATATGAAAGTAATAGAAAAGCTCATCATAAAAGGTAAAGCTAAGAAGGCCAACTTACAGTATGGCTGATACAGTATGGCCGATAGATCCATACGGTATCAGCCATACTGCAACAGCCATACTGTACCACATTGTACCAGTCATATTGTACGACACTGTAACATACTGTACCAGCCCTATTCATGAATTAAAAAAATGTTTGCCTCTCAGCAACTTATATACCAATACAGTTAAACTGAAATCTTCTAAAATGATTAATAAATTAATCGAAAGCGCTTGGAAGGAACAATCATTTGGACAATTTCTAGACAAAGTACCCCCACCCCCAAAATCTCGTGTTCACACGCAAGGGGGGAGCAAGAAAAACTTAAAATAAGTACCTTATCAGTCATTTTTTGATGAAACATGTATTAGACTGAGCAGAACCAACCACACGTTTTGGTTCAGCACACACACACACATAATATTTATACTATAAGAGATTATAACAAAAACATTTTAAATAGATACAAAAAAGATTTTATATTTCAATACTATAATTGTACTTCTTAAGGCGGTGGTTGCTAACTGGTTGCTAGCTGATGGCTACTAACTGATGGTAACTAACTGATGGTAACTAACTGATGGTTGCTAGCTGATGGTTACTAACTGATGGTTGCTAGCTGATGGTAACTAACTGATGGTTACATAATTGATAGTTGCTAATTGATGGTTGCTACCTGATGGTTACTAAATGATGGTGGCTAGCTGATGGTAACTAACTGATAGTTACTAACTGATGGTAACTAACTGATGGTTGCTAAATGATGGTTGCTAACTGATGGTCACTAACTGATGGTCACTAACTGATGGTTGCTAGCTGATGGTAACTAACTGATGGTTGCTAACTGATGGTTACTAACTGATAGTTGATAACTGATGGTTGCTAACTGATGGTCGCTAACTGATGGTTGCTAGCTGATGGTAACTAACTGATGGTTGCTAACTGATGGTTACTAACTGATAGTTGCTAAATGATGGTTGCTAACTAGTGGTCACTAACTGATAGTTGCTAGCTGATGGTAACTAACTGATGGTTGCTAACTGATGGTTACTAACTGATGGTTGCTAGCTGATGGTAACTAACTGATGGTTGCTAACTGATGGTTACTAACTTATGGTTTCTAACTGATGGTTACTAAGTGATGGTTGCTAGCTGATGGTAACTAACTGACGGTTGTTAACTGATGGGTACAAACTGATGTTTGCTAAATGATGGTTGCTAACTGATAGTAACTAAGTGATTGTTGCTAACTGATGGGTACTAACTGATGGTTGCTAAATGATGATTACTAACTGATGGTTGCTAGCTGATGGTAACTAACTGATGGTTGCTAACTGATGGTTACTAACTGATAGTTGCTAAATGATGGTTGCTAACTAGTGGTCACTAACTGATAGTTGCAAGCTGATGGTAACTAACTGATGGTTGCTAACTGATGGTTACTAACTGATGGTTGCTAACTGATGGTTACTAACTTATGGTTTCTAACTGATGGTTACTAACTGATGGTTGCTAGCTGATGGTAACTAACTGACGGTTATTAACTGATGGGTACAAACTGATGTTTGCTAAATGATGGTTGCTAACTGATGGTAACTAAGTGATTGTTGCTAACTGATGGGTACTAACTGATGGTTGCTAAATGATGATTGCTAACTGATGGTTGCTAGCTGATGGTAACTAACTGATGGTTACAAACTGGTCTATGAAACAAGAAAGCTTTTGTGTAGCGTTATAAAATGGTTTTAATATAATCTATTATAATAAAAATATAATAATAATATATTGCTCTACTTTGTACTGAATACTTTTTAAAAAAAAGTAAATGCTTCGAACTGTAGGTTATTACTCCATTTGTTCTTTCTCTCTTTGTATATATATATATATATATATATATATATATATATATATATATATATATATATATATATGAGTGTGTGTGTGTGTGTGTGTGTGTGTGTGGACATTGAAGTCAAATCCCAGCTGCGCCAGTCTGTTCCATTCGTATACACAATCGTCCAGCGTATAAACATGAAACAGATTATCGCTGCTGGGTGTTGACTTCAATTCCACTTTTATATTTACATACGCTCTATTCCAGATAATCAGCACTTTAACCTATATATATATATATATAGCATACAGTAAAACTATATTTTATCATATATATATATATATATGTATGTATGTATGTATAAATTATATTAGTATATTAATATACAACCCCAACGTGTCTGAAAATCTTAATTTTTTAAAGATTTTTCTTTTTCAAACCACACACACACAAACACGCACACATGCACATATATAATTTATTATAGGAGATTAGAACAAAAACATGTTAAAAATCGCTACACAATTGTGTAGGAATTTTTCACTTTGTTTTAATCTCCTATAATAAATAATATTTAGCTGTACACTTTATTGTGCCCTCTTTTAAATTAAACGTTTCGAACAGTGAAATTATACTTCATTTCTTCTTCTCCTGCCTATATATAAATATATACATATATATATATATATATATATATATATATATATATATATATATATATATATATATATATATTCAGTTGTATGAATATGAGTTTGTGACCCTGGGTTTCACGCTTCTGCGATCATCAGACAGACTCAGCCTGTCTGACGATCGCAAAAGCGTAAGAACCAGGGTTACAAACTCATATCCAACTAATTAGCTCTATCACTGATATTGAGTACTTTCCAATAAATAACTCACATATATAATATATAGAGAAATTACACACACACACACACATATATATATATATATATATATATATATAAATATAAAATGAACGATTCCGCCTAGCAAGAAACAGTCTGTCGCCTCTGAGTGTTGATTTCAATGTTCACTTTTATATTTATATTTACATCCGCTTTATCTCTGATATTGAGCACTTTATCCCATAAATATAGCACACCTTAAAACTATATTTCTTCATATATATATATTTAATTAATTCATCGAGTCTAATAGAAACCTCAACAGAATGCAGAAAGCACCGGACGGCCGTTTCGTCCTATATTTTCAATTCCCGGCAGTGGATGCACACTGCTGATGAGTCCGAAATATAGGACGAAACGGCCGTCCAGTGTTTTCTGCATTCTGTTGAGGTTTCTTCTAGACTCGATGAATTACTTAATTATAATTATTTCAAATCCTCCTAATAATTTCTATTTGTGTATATCATTGCTTGAACCGGCTTCTAATGCTCTAGAGTGAGCGGCTTGTTGAGAGTAGTCATGGCTCCAGGGGGCACAGTCCTATGGTTACAGAGAACTCAGTAAGAGTTCCACCACGGAATATGTGAGCGAGCGGCGCTATATTGAGTCTGATTTGCAATCTCTTCGTTCCCGAGGCTTATTAGAACAGTTGGTATGATGTTTGCTTGCCAACCTAACTGTCAGGGTTTCAATTCTCGCTAGTGGATGCGCACTGCTGATGAGTCCCAAATATAGGACGAAACGGCCGTCCTGTGTATTCTGTTGAGGTTTCTATCAGACTCGATGAATTAATTAAATATAATTATCAAATCCTCTTAATAATTTAAATATGTATATTATATCTTTGTATGAATGTGAGCACATTTCAATAATTACCACGCTTATATAATATATATAGAAATTATATATATATATGTGTTGTATAGTATTTATTCACATGGACTAGCCACGCACCTGCCGTTCAAACAAGAATCGTATCCGCTTGCGCATAAGAACGTTTGCAGTTAAACAGGCAAATCGACACTGAGCGCCATGTTTGTTTAAATGAGAAAAATATGGTAGGAATCGGTAATTGGAAAGAAAGGGAAACGACTTCGAAGAACGATCAAATTTAATTGAACATATTGATTAATGATGTGTGAAAATTCGATTCTCCCACAAGCAAATTTGACTGAATCACATCGGATTATTTTCAAAATCGTTGACCCTGAAAAATGTTTATTACGGGTTAAAAGATGAAAGTAAAAAAAAAATATTCTAATTTAAAGAAAGCGGAGAATAATTCGTAGCAATATTTTTGCTGTTTAGCCTTGAAAATAATTTAAAAAAATACCCTTTATAATTCTTTTAAAAGAATTATTATCAGAAATCTATTTATATACGTATATTTTGAAAGAGAATTTGTAATGTAAATAATAGTTTGTTTCTTACACAAGCAGCAAATTATGTATTTCAAGGCTAATGTTTAATAAAAGAGACAATCTTTTACAGAATGCTTGGTTTGCCCAGAATGGCAAACCACTGATCCTAAAACCCAGTAGGCGTGTCATTCTGTCGGTGAGGGATTGTTTTTATTTTATTTTTTTCATATGAGATGAAAAAGACTAACGTGAAACACGTTTGCAAGAATTTGAAGGGACAATATGCCACCCACACCCAGAACGAGGCAAGCTATCGTGTGGCGTTTAAATCCTAGTCAACCAGTTGGCATATGTCCTCTTATTAATCTCCTTCTCTCTCGCTTACTCCTCGAAATGATGCTGCAACTAGTGTTCCATATCATAAATCGGGATGCGAAACAGAAATTGTCCGTAGTTGATGCAGTCTATGATGCAACGTTGGGGTCTGGAGAATTGAAGACACAGACGCCACGAAACGCAACAAATCGGAGAAATAGAAAAATAGAGAGAGAAAAATATTAGGAGAAAGAAAGATAGTGAAATAAATACGGAAAAATCAATACAGTAGAATCCCTGAAAACCAGACTAAGAAGGCCTTCCGGATATGAGGAATTGCTTATAAAGTCCGGATATGAGGGATTCCGGATATGAGGAATTCGTTACAAAGTCTGGATATGAGGGATTCCGGATATGAGGAATTGGTTACAAAGTCCGGATATAAGGGATTCCGGATATGAGGGATTCCGGATATGAAGGATTCCGGATATGAGGAATTGGTTACAAAGTCCGGATATGAGGGATTCCGGATATGAGGGATTTCGGATATGAGGGTTTCCGGATATGAGGAATTGGTTACAAAGTCCGGATATATGGGATTATATTAAGATTAAAATAAAAGAAATTAAATCAGGTAAACATTTATTTTCAATGTTTTATAGTAAACAAAATAAACTAATGGTGAGTGAAATATAACGGAATTGATTTGAAAGAAAAAGAAATAAATTATGTAATGTTAATGAAAATTCATTAAATTAATTATGCCACGTATGCAAAACAAATAATGTAACGAGGATTTTTTAATCTCTGTTGCATGATGATTCTTTCTTTTCTAATGTCATTCTCAAATTTTTTCCGCATTTCGTTTTGTTCTTGAAATTTTTTAAACGAAAGACACTTTTTCACTCTGCGTGCGCTGTTGTAATCGTCATAGCTGAATGCTGGCTTTCTTTCCATAAAACTGACAACCTTTTCAATAGCTTTTTCAATTTCAGTCCAGGTTTCATCACAATCATGTTCTTTATTTTCTTGTTCATTGTGACAGTGTGAACGCTGGAGAATAGTTTCTTTGGAAGATTTTATATCATACAATGTTGACTTTTCTATGTTGAACTCAGTCATTAGTTATAATGAACTTTCCCCAGCGTCTAGTCTGTTTAAAATTTCCACTTTTTGCGATAACTCCAAAGTTGTTCTTTTCCTCTTATTCCCATCATCTTTTGAACAAGCCATTAGGGTGAAATAAGCATAAGCAATTATCCAAAGTAAATTTCATGAAAAAAAGAAATTTCAAGTCAGTTACATATCACCCAAATAGTTAAAATATACACATCAAAATCCTGTCCGGATATGCGGGATTCCGGATATGAGGCACTCCAGATATGAGGGATTCCGGATACGAGTAATTCCGGATATCAGGGATTATATTGTAGTATAGGAAGACACTAAAGCGAGGACAATATTTCTAAAATTGGTCAACAATTGGTCAACAATTGTATCACCTTTAAGAAAATATCCAATAAAAATAATTTAAAATCAGCTATAGTTGCTAAAAATGTTTAATAAATAGCCATGATTCAACCGTTATCTTACCAAAAAACGACTTCATTCACTCTCTACTTTGAGTGGCTCTTGAGCCTTGCATTAGTTAAAAAAGTAGTAAAAATATATCCCAATATACTTTCTACCGGTAGATTGATTTGTTTAGAGAGTACCTTATTATTTTACATAATTCAATTTTGTCAGTATAAAGTTACTTCTTTCAAGATCTGGGCAATCATGGCTCTTCACAACTTCCTATTATTTGTAGCTCTTGCTCAGGTCTTTTCTACTAATCCGTTTTCTTCCAACGATTTACTCGTTAGGTAGTTTATTCGCAGCTTTTTAAAAATCTCTTGACTTGTATGCCTTGTGGGTGTCAAATTTTTCAAGCCCTCTTTCCTCATATGTAGCCTAGAAATTTCAATTGTCCCTTTCTGATTCTAAGTGTAAGTGTTCTTTTATTTTATTCCATTTTCCCTAAAACATCCCCGTTATTCTCATGTTCAGTCCATGGAATTTTTAGTACCCCTTTTTAGAACTACGTTTCTGTGGCCACAAATCTCTTCTTCAACTGTTGAAGTCCTGGGTGTGACAAGGCTTCTGATCAGGAGGTTTTGAAGAGCGTGGAACCACCTCTTAATTGCTGGTGTTCCCAGATCCACCCTGACGTCGGCTGGTAGCACCTGTTAGGGTCCCTGCTATAAGCAAATAGTTAACCCCCAAACTCGGGTCAAAACACTATGAAAGTGTAAAAATAGGTTTTAATGCCAACAATACATTTTTGAGGGAAAATATGCCCAGTAATACATTTTTGAAGAAAAATATTACCAGCAATACATTTTTGAGGAAAAATATTCGCAGTAATACATTTTTGTGGAAAAAATATTACCAGCAATACACGAATAATGGAAATAGTGTACATAATACCTCATCTCAGAAATATAGACAGATACTCAAAGACCGAAACATTGTAATAAATATGGTGACAAAGATGAGGACAATAGTCCGAATAATGTAAATAATGTACATAATACCTCATCTCAGAAATATAGACAGATACTGAAAGGCCGAAACATTGTAATAAATATGGTGACAAAGATGAGGACAATAGTCCGAATAATGTAAATAATGTACATAATACCTCATCTCAGAAATATAGACAGATACAGACATGTACTCCTCTTGTTTACAAATACTTTAGTCAACAGTCACATTTTATATTCGGGGTCTAAATCAGTATCTGGTTTTGGAGAGATGATTCTATATTTAAAATGCCGACTTGAAATTTTACGATAGCGTGAAGTTTATCATTTATCTACATTTAAAAGGTTTCTGTTTGGTGACACAATTCAAAATAAAATTAATTTTCTTCTCTTCTAATTCTTACGAATTTCTTGATCATACACAATATGAAGTTATTAGCTAAGGCCGACAAATTACCTGAAGCTAAACGAGAGAATTTTATTTTGCTTTGCGAGTAAGCGGCCATTTCTAATGTGAAAAGGGCTCATATACAAGTTAAATCCTTATAATATTATCGACTGATGAATATTCATTAGTACAGTTTGTATTTAAGGATTCACTGCGACTTGATGTCAATAAATACTCGTTGTCACTTTCTTAATGTTCGTTGTAGTAGAGACTTTGTAATCGCAGTTTCAACTATAGTAAAGCCGTTGAACAATACTGGTGTCAGCCGCCTTCGAATATCATTCGCACTAATAGTACTTGCTCGATAATACTCGCTCGAATAGTAATCCATACAGAGAAATAGTACAGTGACTAGAGTAGAGAATAGCGGTCCATATAGTAATAGAGGATAGGGTAGAAATGGTGATCCGAATAGTAATAGAGGATAGAATAGAAATGCAATCGTTAGTCGCCAGCTGCTTCATACATATATGCGTTTCCTCTGTGATCACGTGGTCTACTTAATTCAATAATGGGATCGCCTGTGTTTGCTCACTGGCGATTTATGTTCAAACTCAAGTGTTGGCAGCGACACTTTATTTCTATATAACAGCTCCCCTTTGGGATGACTTCCTCTGGAGTCTATATTTTGTCACGTTTGGTTCAATATTCAAATGTTCCGTTGCTGTTCTTTTTCTTTTACTCTACCTACATGGCTCACTAATTTCTGGTGGCGTGGACACGTCAAACATGTCATACAATACTTCCATTGGTACCTTTTAACGCGGACTTACTAAATCTTCATTTTAACTGATTAAGGTGTGGCTTATGTTCCCGCCATTGTCCATGTTCCATATATGTCATTTTCCCGATCCGTTTATTTATGACGTAATTTTTCCCAGAATTCCTCTCCGAAGTGATAGGCAGTATATGCTGTCAGTAATTATTGAGAAAAGGTAGATATTGTCTGCGATATGCAGTGGTCCATGCCTCGCTGATTGACGATGGTTGGAGTGAGTTTTTTTCTTTCCTCGGTGGCGATCGAATTTTCAAGGCTCGCTTTTTAGAGTATTTCCTGAGTTGGAGCCATAACAGATATTAACAAAAACGTTTACGTGGTCATGGTGTGTGTGTGGGGAGGGGTCTTATTTTTCGCTCTATCTGAAAGACACGATATTGGAAGTCCAGTTATATAGTTATTCTCATGGCGAATTCATACCCGATCTCGATTTTTTTTAACAGGTGTATACGTTTATCTCTTGTTTCCTTTTTATGATTGTATTAGGTTGGTGCAAAAATAATGACGTAATAGTGTCGTTTTTTGACGTATTTTTTAACGTAAAAAAAACGACATTATTACGTCATTATTTTTGCACCAACCTAATATCCTTCTAATGTCCTTATTCACTTCCAGTAGTCCCTTGCGTCTTAGTCGCGTTATTGCCTTGCTTGGGGTGAATTGATTAAAAAAATATTCAGATGAGCAGCTCCATTATATACTTCCATCAGTTCAGACCTTTACTGCTTGGACCCACCATGCTTCATCCATGGAGTCAAATCACCAGGATCTCCGTCGTATTCCAAAATTAAGGAGAAAATACCATTCTGACAGCTTTTGCTCAAGAATTGCTTCTTTGTGTAAAAGACACGTACGATGTTGATTCCTCGAATACTAGAATGTTAACCTCTTTAAGTTTTGGATCAATCGTTATATATCCTCCTTATCCTCATAATCTTCACTTTTTACAACCTCCTTTTAAATTAATATTAAGTAATCCTCTACCTTGAGTGGCTCTCGAGTTTTGTAATTGGTGATCTTTAGTATGAAGTATGTTAGGTAAACGATAAATAAACAAATATGATTATTTTTTTGGCAAAGAAGCCTAATCGCTTATTCTTATTTTAAAGTCCCCACCCCGCTCACCTTCCGTTTTAGGCGTTTTTTCAACCTTCTACCTCATGACCCCTTATGGTAATGTGTTCATCCACTGATTGCAATCTTAGAGATTTGATTTGGTCCCCAGACACAAGACTTTACCTTCTGTCAAGCTTTCAGCTGGAACCATTCCAAGTTTGGGCGAGATGTGTTCAAACAAGATAAGATTTTGGCGAACTGCTGGTGCCAGTTGATCAAAATATAATTGATTTGCCATTAAAAGCCATAAAAGATTACGGCCATCGCGACAGAAGCCCCAAAACTAACAAAACAAACGGAGAAAAAGACTTAAACATTAAAAATATGAAATTCTCCGTTCTTCAAATTTACCTTGGCAAAGAGCATTGCTCATTTGGGATAAATGCCCACCAGTCGATTTATATTAAAATTTTACTGTTTAGAAGAAAGGGATTTTTACATTATTGCCCAAAGCATACAAAACAAAACTTTAACCCTGTGTTACACAAAGCGAACGTCAGAGCCTAGGCCAGGAGGGCCAACGATTGGCCAGAATAACTAGTGCGCGTGGTATTCTGAAAGTGATGGATTGCCTTTGTCTGGGTTTTGGATATAAGTTCAAAATGGCACGAATTCAATAGAGGGCCACAAGAATTTTAAAGAGTCAATACGCTTCCTACACCCAGATTCGAGAGACAGGCTAAGACTACACGTGGAGGGACGCTAAGCCAACGAACGACTGGCGCTGCTGTGAAGTCATTCCTCCCGCTGCCTCCTAGAATCCAAGTTGCCACGTCTGTTCCTCTTCTCTAATGAGAACGAGTAAAAAACAGAAATTGACTTTTCATGAATACCATCTATACAGTAGTGTTGGAATCCAGGGAAGACACGGAACGCAACACGTGCTGGCACATCCTAATTATCAATATATATATATATATATATTGAAGACATTTTTATGTTTATACATTCTTTTTATAGATACAAATATTTAAGTAAATGCTCTGTTTCATAATAAACAATATTTATAACATTTACCGGGCTGAATGTCCGAGAAATTTTCATAGAAAATATTCGTCCTCCGACAGGAAACGAACCTGTATCCTATACGAAACGGTCATTTAGCCTGACGTGCTCTTAACCTATCGAGTCGAATTTACTGCCTTTAAACTTCAATCTTCCATTCGTTCAAACTTTGGCTAGATAACATTGCGTTCACTTCGACCTATTGCTCTAAGGCATGAATCCACTTTACCCTTTCCCAGATACGAATAAATAGCAGAGCGAACAGAGTACTTTGACTCTGAAGCAGTTCAGTCTATGTGTTAGGCTAGCACAATGTAAACACTCTCTTGCTAATTTTAAAAAAAAATAGGTATCACCCCATATAAGGCAGTAAAGCCACTAAGACACAAGGAGGTTATAGGATATGAAAGAATTAGGAGCAGAAACATTAATAATGATCAGCAAGAGGAAAGATTAAACAAGAGGACATTAGATAGCGATTGATATTGTATTTAAATTTTTGCAGATTAACGTTCGCAGGAAACCATGGAGTCGGAAGGGAGTTCCACAGGCGAGAAGAGCGAGAAAAGAAAATATTAGCATAGAATTTATGGTCACATCTAGCCAACTCAATTGTGTATCGATGAGACCGCATCGCCAGTCAAGTACTGCGCTTAAATTTTAAAAAATCTAGGTAAAATAGCGAAGGGCTCATCTGAACAATTACCATGAAAGTATTTATAGAAAAGACACAGGGAGGCAATCTTAAGGAGGTGGGAAAGTGACTGGAGCTGAGATGCCAGACCAATACCGATAATATTGTTGCTTCTTCTTTGAATTTTTTTTATCAAGGAGCTCAAGGTAAATAGCAGGGGCAAGCCTCAGAATCACTTGGGTTGGTTGTAGCCCTCCCTACATGCTTTAACTGCAGGGATAAAGAAACAAGCAACTGTTGGTTTTCAGCTGACATCAAATGATAGTACATCTCAAAATTCCAGAACTCTCCTCAGTACTCACGATGACATAGTAATTATTCGATTCTTCCTCATATTCTTAGTTCTTTCAGTTATTTTTGAAGCTTTTCGAAACTATTCCAAGCTTACCAACAATGATGGATAAAATTGTCAGTTTTAGATTCCATATATTTTTCCTGTTCCCTGTCAAGGTGCAATAGTTATCCTATTTTTATTTATTTTTTGAATGTTTTTTTTTTTTTTTTTATTGAAGACAAAAAAAGAAAAATTACCCGTCATGTCAAGGGGTATTCGTTGGGAGAGTAGATCTTTCCGCGTGTTGGAGCTAAGAGGGAAAAAACGAGCATTCAATTTGTTCTCCTTTTGTCTCATCATAGATGAGTGCGAAGTGACGTAGGTCGTTTCTGATTGGCCGCTTGCTATTTCAAAATCAGCAGTGGCAGTTAATTATATGTTCGTTGTTGTGTGTTTGGTGGACATTTGCTTCAAGATAGCCTGCCGGAGTAAGTATTGCTCCGGTAGGGTCTCTTGGGTGAACAGTTATGATGTTGAAAGACCCGAAACTTGTCATGGCTTCAAGTCAATAACATCAGTGATAAGGTGATCCTGCGCACCCGTTGTTGTGCATTCATAACACACACACACACACACACACACACACACACACACATATATATATATATATATATATATAAAGGTAAAAGACAATAAGAAAACTGAATTATTAGCCAACGTGTTTCGTCCAATGTGGACTTTTTCAAGGAAAAAACGAAATGAATTTATTGAAAACAAAATAACTATTAACCACAAACAAAATGTCCTTATCAACTAAAAGATTTTAGAAAACGCTATTTTATTTATATTGTCAACTGAAAATTACCTATATTTGAAAATATGAATACAATAGCATTTTCTAAATTCTTCTATTTGCTAAGGACATTTTGTTTGTTTTTTAAGTGGAATATCGTTTCATAAGACATAAAAATCCACAAGTAGAAATTACTAACCTCTTATGTCAAGCGGTATTCGTTGAGAGTGCGGATCTTTCCACGTCTTAGACCAAAAACGAAAAAGACGAGCATTCACTTTGTTATCCTTTTGTCTCGTCATAGCTGAGGGGGACGTGACGTAAGTCATTTCTGATTGGTCACTTGCTATTTCAAGATCAGAAGAGGCAGTTCTTTATAAAGGGTGTTCCAATAACTTGGGCCGATTTTAAATGTGAATTAAGTTTAAGCGTCTAAGGATTTTTTTCTTTTTCTTTCAGATTTAACCACTTATGTCTTTGGCAATTTCAACCATGGAAAGATTAACAATCAAATAATATGTTAAAGTTATCGAAGCCTATTACGAAAATGGACGTTCATAAATAATTTCAATGAGAAGTTCCCAGGCCGCATCATCTCTCGAAACAACGAAGACAATTGGCCACCACGGTCATGTGACTTGACGCCTTTAGATTTCTTCCTTTGGGGTCATCTCAAAATTAAGGTCTATACCAACAAGCCAACAACAATTCAACAGCTGAAGGATGAGATAATAAGGCATATTGGTAGGATCGAGGAGCAACTATGCAGAGACGTCATCAAAAGTTTTGACCATCGACTGGAGGTGTGCCACCGAAGCCTTGCTGGACATTTGGGCGATATTATTTTTCATACATAATTGCCATGACATGATCCAATAGAGAAATAAATTAATTTTCACCAATAACACTGACTTATTTACTGCTGACTTTGATCCGTCTTAATGAAACACCCTTTTATATAAACCGTCTTAATGAAACTCCCTTTATATCCTTTGTTGTGTGCTTGGCAGATATTTGTTTCAGGATCGCCTCCCGTAATAGGTATTGCTCCGGTACGGTCTCTTGGGTGAACAGGTATGATGTTGAAAGACCCGAAACTTGTCATGACCCCAAGTCATAACATCACTGATGAAACAATCCTGCGCACCCGTTGGAGTGTCTTCCTAAGAAATTAGTAAACCAAAATAAAATTTAAAAAAACAAAAACAAAAAAAAACAAAAAAACACTCCAGCTATTTAATAATTATTGCTCCTTGTTCACTTTTCTGTATTTTGTTTTGCATTTGGTAGGCCGTTTGAATTTCAGTTTAATTTCAAAATAAGTATTCACTTGAAGTGTTCGGCAGCCTACTGTCAGGAGCCATTGAGAAAAGGTAGAGATTGTTAGAGAGATAATTCTCTAGTACAGTATTTGGCTTGTACATGATCAAATTGCAAACATTTGCATAATTCTGAGGGTCTTCCCTTTCCTACCCAATCATGTCTACTATTGTCTTCTTTCCGAGTTGTTTTTTATATTATTATTATGATTATTATTCTCTAATTAAGAGAAGAAGAATAAAGAAGAGTTTTAAAAATCAATTATCCGAACGGAGTTAATGGCGTCTTTTTGCGTTAACAAGTATCAAAGTTGGGAAAATTGAATTTCTTTTGAGTTCAGCGTCAGGAAGAGAGAAAAAGAAAACGAGACACAATTCTTTGTGTCTGACGAGAGGCAGATTTAATTTAAAGTCTGTTGAAATAGTCGTCCGGAGTTAATCAAGTCAAGAAATAGCTCGGGGAGCAGATATAGAACGCTACAAAACACAATGCACTGTTATCTACCAACAACGCACACTTGTTTCCAACGGAAGCACGTATATCTACTCAATTATGATTTTAATTACCTATGTATGCCTGGTTTTCCGTGTAGAAAGCTCTCTGGGCACCGTCCAAATTGTAGACGTGCGTTTTTAATGCAGAGTAGCTGAATTTATCTGTGTCAAAGTTTGCTTCAACTTTCAGACAAATAAGAATTTACAAAAGATTAATGACCAGAAATCTATTTTCCCTGACTTTATTGTGAGCTTGCTTCTCACTAAGCGTCTTACTTCTGCGTGCATGTGCCAGACTAAAAAAAAAAATAGTTCTGGCATGTCGGCGAGGCTTATAATACGGTGACCACAATTTAAAAAAAATAAAATTCAACCCGTGCAAGGCAATAAAACCACTAAGACATAATTGAGCGTTACAGCATTAGAAAAAAAGAGAAACATTATGAAAGAGCGAGAATAATAAAAGAGTAATCAGGAAGACAGTAGATAACGATTGACATTGCATTTAAATTTTTGAAGATCAAAGTTGTACGGAAATCATGGAGCTGGAAGAGAGTTCTACAAGCGAGAAGTGCGAGAAAGGAAACTGTTACCATAGAAACTGCGACCTCTAGCCAATTCTACTGTAAATTGATGAGGCCTAGCTGACAATCTAGTAATGTGCTTAAATTAATAAAATCTATGTACCATAGAGGAAAGTCCAAGGATTTTGAATTGGGAGCTGTTCTTTTTATGGACTGGCTACCAGCCTGACTTATTATTTAACAAATAAATAATTCTTTTCGAATGTAAATTTGTCCTAGTCTTTCATAGGAACTTTACACAGGCATACGCGCTGACGAAAAGGTCATCTCTACTTACGCCCGTTCATTTGCTTCATTTTGTTTTCTATTCAATGCTTTCAACTTCTTCGGGCAATTAAAATGTTATTTGTACATAATTGTTTATATGAATAAAGACAAACGGAAAAAAATTTCTTTACCTACACGTTTCATCCTCTGATGGAGTTTATCAAGGCAAATGTAAGGATTTTACTTTGCAATAAGTATTTATAAGAAGATGTAGAAACATGGCAGATTTTCAAAATTTTTTAAATTTATGAACTCTCATTATTATTCTTCAGGCTATCTGCGAAAGACAAGGTAAACTATGGAAGATGCTAAGTGATGTAATTTAATGCCAAATAAACGAAAGTGAGTAAATGTTATTGTTTTTGGCGATTCTTTTTAATTTTATTTTTATATTAAATTTGAGTTTTTTAATGAGTTTATTGTATAGTTTTAATTTATTTATTTCCTTTTTCTATGTGATTAATATTTATTATTTTATTTTTATTTAATAAATAATTTTTTGTATTTATTTATTTTAATTAATAGAATAATATTTTAATAAGCATTTTCTTTTAATTTAAAAAAAATTATGATTATGTATGTTGGCTTTGGAAAGGAGTATTTCTTTTAGAAAAGGAAATCTATATATAAAATTCTGTGACATCCGTTAGGACGTCCGTCTGTCCATCACATTCTCTAAAATAACCATACATTGACTGATCCAAACTAAGTTTTGGGGAGAAGTATAAACATGTAAGGGGGTACAAAATACAGTTGGTTTTACTATAGTGCGTAGCTTAGTACAAATTTTCACTCATATTTTTGGAAAACGTAAAAAGTTTTAGTATTTAACATACAAAATAATTTCACCACATCGTCATTCTCCTTTTTGGCAATACTACACTGTGGGAGCGTTCAGACATCAAATGACTTAACCGCAGCATCGAACGTTAGTCAGACACCAATCTGATATAATGGAATATGCGTACACCTGTGTTCCCCCTCACTGGAATATGATTGGCTGGTGTCCGTCATAAATACAGACGGACGTGTAGGTACGACAGAGTCAAGAGCCTTAGTCTGAGAGCTAAGTCTATAACGACGCCCATTGGACTACGCCATTGATCTACACTTCTTACCTGCGACTACGACGCGTACCAGTCGATTACTGCTACCGTATTCTACTTGGTTATAGTAGCCAAAACCACTTAGCTACTTCGTTCAAATATATCCGTTCCCGGGACGTATCACAACCAAATGCACACCTTTCAACAAAGTGAGATTGACCTTCGTATGGCATTTTTCTAAGTCACTTTTATTTTACTTAACTGGTTGCAGTTTCGGCAATATAATTAACAAAAAGTTCAAAAAGTTGGAATTTGGCTCCAGAAAGAAATATTTATGTATGGCTAGTTGTATGTTGCATGCTCAAGAGTAAGAAATCTTAAAAATTTATTCTTCGTCATTAAAAAGGAAAAAAAAAATACTTCAAAAGTATTGTTTGCCATGAAGTCCTATAAAATTAAATTAAATTGAAGAAATTATTAAACCGTGAAATAGTCTTTTTTTGTCAAAGTATTTTTCCAAACAAATCAGCTTATTCAAATTTCATCGATTGGTTTGCTAAATTGAACGAAACGTAGAGTTTGTAAATCTCGGCAAAAAATGTTAGCGATAACTTCAACGATGCAAAATACTATAAGGATTTCAATACGTGTTGCAAGAATAATTCTCGTATTTAAAAAAAATCCGAGACGCAGATTTACACTTTTGTAAAGTTTGATAGCAGCACTCTCAAGAACTTTCTAAGTTATTATTTATTTTAATAAGTATGGAATTCTGTATATCGTTAGATAATTGTTTATATATTCTTTCTTGTTCTCTTGATTGAGGAAACACTGACATCTTTGCAACACGATAAAATACGTATATTTTGTTATTGTGTCATTATTTTTCTATGTTTTATATTTTTATCTATCGACGATAATGTTAGGAAATCTCTTGTGTATACGTATTTATGTGACTACTTACATTATTTACATTATCCAGGCTGTTATCCTCATCTTCATTGTTGTACGCTTCGGCCTTCTTCAGGTAATTGGAATTTCGAACCGAATCCCTTATTTCGTCCACAGGGGTAGACTGTCCTAGTTCCACGTGCCATGCCTCTTTCGGGTGTCTCAGTTATTTCTCTTTAGCTCAACTTTCGAGGACACATTGTCCAGTGGATAAAGACGTTGTTTAGATCCAGCGACTAGACCCTTATTCAGGTAAATGGAATTTCGAACCGAACCCCTTGTTTCGTTCAGCGGTCGTAGATTGTTCTAGTTCCACGTGCCAAGCCTCTTTCGCGTGTCTCAGTTATTTCTCTTTAACTCAACTCTTAAAGACACATGGTCCAGTGGATGAAGACGTTGGTTAGATCCAGCGACTAGACCCAAAGAGTTGTGAGTTCAATACCAGGCTACAGCAGAAGTGAACCAAAAAACTTGGGGCGTTAAGTTAAAGGGAAATGACTAAAACTTCCGGAAGAGGCATGTGAATCTCTCTTACTTCTCACGTGTCATGGACGGCGAATTAAGTATAATCTAGTCGCAAAGTATTTGAATAGGGATAAGATGTCATCTGTATAACCCGAGGCTTTGAAAATGACTAGAAATAAAATTGAACTTGGGCTGTATACACATTGGGCCCAAACATATGCTCCTTGTATATATCCCGTTTACATAGACAAGAAAAGTTAACAGAAAAATAAAAAGGTAATTACTTATTTGTTTATTAATGGGATTTCTCTCTCTTTCTCTCTCTCTCTTTCTCTCTCTCTCAATAATAAATAAATTACATTCATAAATTAATTTTAAATATTAAAATAGATGTTATTGTTATTTTTTTTTTTTTTTTTATATTGTGGAAATACAATTAGTCGGGTGAATAAACTTTTAAGATTTTAAATATTTCTTTATGTCCTAGATATATATGTTTATTACAATAATAGTTATATTTAGTCCTGAAACTATTTACTTAAAAAATTAAACATTTAAGTTAATAACAAAATTTTTTTCAGACATCGAATTTTCTATCAAACATTGTAAACTATCTTTTACATAATTTTGTTAAAACAAAATTATAACAACTCCATCTCGCTTTCCCCCTCCCCCCTATCTCTCTCTTTACCGTAAGACTCACTTGTATACATTTTCTACAATTCATTTCCGTTTTATTAACCATCTAAAGAGGTCAAGTTTCTGTCACTCCTCCTACTCCAATATAAAACATACTTAAGAGAGATATAAAATTAACCCCTCCCTATACTTTATATTGTCTGTTTAACTACCACTCTCAACCCCCTCTATTAAATTACAAAAATTACACTACCCACCAATTTCTAATCCCATTTTTTTTCTCAATTCGTTGTTGGAAGTTTTACCTGATGATCCTGAATCCTTAAAAAAGGATTTAGGTGAAATAAATTATCGTAATGGTACATTAAAGTGGTTTGTTTTTCATTACATATATATATATATATATATATATATATATATATATATATATATATATATATATATATATATATATATATTTGGTTGGATAGATGCGAGCTTATGACCCTGTTATTGTGGAAGTGGTGGGGAAACTTCGTCGTTTTTCATCGTACTAACGCAAACATCGATGTATGCAGAAACATATACATACTTGGTCGTCCGTCGGGACTCATACATATATAAACATATGTGGTCAGTTTCGGATATGACATGTGTATGTATACGGGTGGTGTGGTGTCTATACATACGCATTTGTATGTTGAAATTTAAAGATTGGAAGTGTGGCGGAAATGTCTCGTGAATGTCTCGTGAATGTATACATGTCATATATTTTATATTTCCGCTGAATAATATTTCCTCGCATGTATGTAAATACGTGTGGTGGGGTTTGTGTGAAATTATGATAGGTGAAACGACGAAGTTCCCCCCCCCCACTTCCACAATAACACCAATACACGCAATCTACATAAACCCAAATTTTTTAAAAAATTAATCAGTTTGTCTGACGATCGCTAAAGCGTGAAACCCAGGGTCACAAACTCACATCTATCCAACCAAATATGTTAGCTCTATCTCTGATATTGAGCGCTTTCTAATAAGTACCGCGCATATAATATATAAATAATTATACATATATATATATTTATTTATATTTATATACACATACTTTTCACACACACACACACACACACACACACATATATATATATATATATATATATATATATATCGATTATAGGTGATTTCAACTTATAATTACATGAATCATTCATACAAAAAACAAATATAGAGGTTAATGATTTAAATGGCGAGAATACATCTCCGCAAACAATTTCAATAAGTTACACTAACCCTTTTATTTTGACGTACACTATTATTATTAATATTATCAATTTTGTTAGAGGTATTATAAAGTTTATTGAGATACATTTTAATTTGTTGATCAATGACGGAATTAGGAAATCTATTATTAACAAGTGTTTGTTTAATGTTATGTAATTCATTATAGAATATGGTTTTGGAAGAAGTTATCATTTGTGTGTATTGGATTAAGTTTTTTATAATGGCTAATTTATATCATTGGCGGTGGGGGTGATTCAATATTATAATTAAGAAGACACAAGTTAATGCTTGTGGGTTTTCTATATAGAGAAGTAGTACATTTATGTGCTGGAATCAATAAATACATCAAGGACATGGAATTTTATTATAAATATTATGTTCTAATGTAAATTTGAGGATGGAGGGAATTTCAAACTTTTAAGTTTTAACTTTTAAAATTTTTAAGTTGTGTAATTTCATCAATATTTTTAGCTAAAATGGAAATGTCATCTATGTATCTTACATATATAGGGGGTTTATTAGTATCTGTCTATATTTCTGAGATGAGGTATTATGTACATTATTTACATGATTCGGATTATTGTCCTCATCTTTGTCGCCATATTTATTACAACGTTTCGGCCGTTGTACGCCTCGGCCTTCTTCAGGTGGTTGGAATGTCAAACTTAACCCTTTATTTCGCTCACTGGGGTAGACTGTTCTAGTTCCACGTGCCATGTTTTAATGGATGGCACGTAGAACTAGAACAGTCTGTCCCAGTGAGCGAAATAAAGGGTTAAGTTTGACATTCCAACCACCCGACCGAAGACCGGGGTTTATTAGTGTTATTTGTATTTTATTTTCTAAATGTGCCATATATATATATATATATATATATATATATATATATATATATATATATGTATTTATGCGTGTATGTATGTATGTGTGTGTGTGTGTGTGTATGAGTGTGTAATGGCTGCCACATCTTTGTCGAGTATGGCCATTGGAAGTTATAATTTTACATTTATTGGATAAAGCAAACAATTAACAAGACCAATATCCCTTAACCATTGACAATGCAAATTTGATATCTTTCATGAAAACTTCAAAGACCCTTATAGGTGTTACTGAACCTTCCCCTTCAAACAAAAGAATTCTTTAAATCCTGAAATATGTCAGTTTTTTCTTTTGTTGTTGTATATCGCATTTTTAATATGCCTCCAAACAAAAATCTGAAAGTTGTGATATCAGGGGGGACTGTGCTGGCCAAATCCGAGGTCCCACCTCCCCCGAGACATCAATTTCAACATTTTATATCCTCAAAGTCTCTGATGATACGCAAATAATCTGCAGGTGCACTGGCCTGCTAAAAGAACGTTCTTTTTAAGCACATAAAAAATCATTCTCTTTTTTCTTCTTGTTTTCATTTCAAGGATGGTAGTTGCTATATTTTTTTCCTCTCTCTCTTTGTCACACACACACACACACACTCACACACTCTCTCTCTCTCTCTCTTTATTTCGCTTTACATATATATATATTTATGTGTGTTTGTGTGTGTGTGTGTATATATATATATATATATATATATATATATATATACAAGTATATAATTGGTGTTTACGGAATGAATTCCAATAACCAACAATTACTATTCTTAAAAGAGTGCTCAGTACAAAGTAGAGCAGATATAATTATTTATTTAAAAAAATTTATAACATAAATATGTTATGAAATCACTACAAAAATAGCCATTTTGTTTCAACACCCCCGGTGTCTTATCAAGTGATGATGTTGAATGACATTCAACATTATCACTTGATAACATCATCAAAAAAGTTTATAACATAAATATGTTATGAAATCATATTTATGTTATAAATTTTTTTAAATAAATAATTATATATATATATATATATATATATATATATATATATATAGTAACATACAAAGAAAGTTCTCAGAATACAAAGAATAAGTTCTCAGTCCAGTAAAGCCAAAGGATTCATATTTTTTAGACAATAATCTGGCGTACAACTATAACTACAGCTGCGGTTTCATGTGTGACATTGTGAGTAGACATCAATTGCGTCTAGCATGAAACAGCCTGTCGCCTCTGAGTGTTGACTTCAATGTAAACTTTCAGAAACAAGTGCCACTTGGCTGGAAGTTTAATTTTCATGTCTATATCAAACGTCACAGTGAATACTGAAATGAGTAATGATACAGCCTGTTTGAGGGTTACAGGCATTTTGTAAGAGAGGATTCGCATATGGCCTCTTAAAGTCGGCAATCACGCGTCGTAATATAGTGTATGGGTTAACGGGTAGTAGGGATGAGATTAAGATTTCTCGTTAGTTGAATGAAAAAGATGGTCCGTGACAGAAGTAGCAAACGTTGACCTAAGTGTCACCTATCTAATCACCGAGAGTGTGCAATTGAATCCCGGGATATACAATGGTATACATTGGAATCAGGATTTGAGTGTTTATTTATCAGCGTAAAACCTTTTTTTTATCCCTGTGCAATGTAAAACGAACCATTGCTACACCGTCGTGAAGTAAAATAGAGACGCAATGTAGGGGTGATTTGTGTGGTTTGTTCAAATCTGAGAGAAGGACCCGTTTTATGGGTACATATTTAAAAAAAAAATGTTATATATATATATATATATATATATATATATATATTTAGGGGACGAGTGCTCAGTAACGTAGATACAGCGTTTACACACACACACACACACACACACACACACACACACACACACACCTTTGTACACATTCATTTTTGTCAATTTAATTTTCTGTTCATAATACCGGATGTAACAGCAAAATTGTCCAAAGTGTGTAACAGCAAAATTGTCCAATTCTTATATTAAGCTTTGAACCATTGTATCTTAGAAAGGATTAAAGTTCTTTTACTGGAATTATCCGAGGTTTTTAACAGAAGATTGCAATGTTTGTTCAGGTACTTTCGAAAAATAAGTGCATATAAGTCTGTAAAAAGAGAGGGATCAATTAATTTTTCGCTCTATTTTTATTATGAAGAGGAAATTTTCAAAGTCGACAAAATCACTTTAGATTTTGATAAATATCGTGGAAAGGTCTAATCAACAAAAATGATTCCACTAGAAATGCTTCGTTATTTTTTAGGAGTGGACCAACCTATTTAAGTAATACCGTACATTTTATTAAAAAAAACTAAGCAACAGTCACATATATGCTGTACGTAGGAAAGATTTAGGCGTTCATTATAGCTACTCTTTGAATTCCCGGCGAGTTCCCAACGTATATATATATATATATATATATATATATATATATATATATATATATATATATATATATTCTGTTTATACGAAACAGAAAATACATTAAATAATTGTTGGATTTAATCGATTACATGATATATATATATATATATATATATATATATATTTTTTTTTTTAAGCATTTCGCCCCAAGCAAGGCGGGAAGCCACTAGGACGCAAGGGGTTACAGAAAATTTAGAGCAAGATCAGATAGAAGTGATAGAAGAAAGGATGAGGATAGTGGATAGATCAAGGCAACTGGAGATGTCGACTGACATTACACTTGAATAGCTGGAGATTATAGCTCACAGGTAAACAGGAATAAGGAAGGGAGTTCCACAGGCGAGAGGTGCGAGACATGAAGCTATTGGAGTAGAAGAGACGGCTACATTTAGGAGTTTCGACAGTGAAGGGGTGAGAGCGGGATGCCAGCCTCGTATGGCGCTTGAACTCATGACGTCTGGGAACCAGCAAATGCAGCTCCTCGGAACAATTTCCATGGGAGTATTTGTAGAACAGACAGAGGGAGGCGACCGCGCGTCTGTGAGAAAGTGACTGTAAACGAGACGACAGAGCAGGGCCAACTACATTGCATATGCGCCTCTGGAGCCTATCAAGAACCCCGAGGCAAACAGAAGCGGCACCAGACCATATATGGCAGCAATACTCCATGCAATGGCGAATTGTTGATTTGTAGATCTGGAGGATCGACTCCGGGGAGAAAAACTTCCTGGCGCGGCACAGAGAGCCAACTTTCCTTGTGGTGGACGAAGCAATTGACTCAATGTATTTATTCCATCTCAGGTCAGCAGTCAAC
This sequence comes from Acanthosepion lycidas, assembly GCA_963932145.1. Taxonomy (NCBI): domain Eukaryota; kingdom Metazoa; phylum Mollusca; class Cephalopoda; order Sepiida; family Sepiidae; genus Acanthosepion; species Acanthosepion lycidas. Next base: position 9,642,246 of record OZ010596.1, read on the forward strand.
GTGAGACCGAGCACCTGCCGAGAGTTGCTATCGAGAAGTTGAGCGTCAGACATTCTAATGGAGGGAAGGGAAGGATCTCTGTGGTAATTAATCGAGAGCAGTTTTGTCTTAGAAGCGTTGAAGTTGACCAGCCAATTCTTGCCCCAGTTCACAATCGATTGGAGGTCCTTTTCGAGACGCACGGCCAGGTGAGTTTTGTCAGAGAAACTAGATTTGTTTTTGAGGCAGGAATAAATTGTGGTGTCATCCGCGTAGATGCCAACTTGGGAAGTTATGGCGTCAGGAGTATTTAATGCGATTATTGGCGACATCCATCGCTAGAAGTATAATATATGCATTAAAATACTGTTAATCCATAGAGTGAATTTTAATGCATATATTATACTTCTAGCGATGGATGTCGCCAATAATCGCATTAATATTTCTGATTGAATCTATGTGTGGTTATTTCTTTGTATGTAAATTATATGCTGCCTAATGTTTTATGTTTATAAAAAACAATCGATCCGTAGTACATGAAAATTCCTATAAAAGAAACTACTACTAAGACATTACACTATATTATTGAACTATATACTTAGTTCATGACATATTAACTGAATACACTTGTAAAAATAGAATACGTGGATTTAACCCACCACAAGAAATATTTAAATAAAATTTTCACTTAAAATTTTGAAAAACTTAGCGTTGCGTCTTTGCACGTTCCGAGATCGTACACAACCGTCAATAATAGCAGATATTCAAAAAACATCTTTCGGTCGACAAACAATTATTTCGTCTTCAAGTTTTTGATTTTATAAGGAAAAAAACGCATGCCTGATGATGAAGAGAGGACTATTCGTAAGTACTAGCATTTTAAGATCACATAAACTGGAAACTACAGACATCAATTTTATCGACGAGGATCAATTCACTCTATGAATTAACAGTATTTTAATGCATATATTATACTTCTAGCGATGGATGTCGCCAATAATCGCATTAATATTTCTGATTGATTCTATGTGTGATTATTTCTTTGTATGTAAATTATATGCTGCCTAATGTTTTACGTTTATATATATATATATATATATATATATATATATATATATATATATATATATATATATATATACAAAGTATGCAAAAAAGTATACACACATCAGGAAAGGAGGAACTTGTATAGATATTGTAATACGAAATTTTTCTGACATTAGAAGATTAATACAATCACAAGAGATACTCAAAATGCTGAACTTTAGCTCCTAGACATTTATTCGTACGGTGAACTATTGCTTAAGCAACGTTGGCCAAAGTGTCCAGTCCGTTAGCTGCACATGCATTATCTGGCTCTGGGCCTTATGCTGCAGCTTATACTAGCCCAAAGGATTATCTGGCTCTGGGCCCTACACTGCAGCCTATACTAGCTTAAAGATTATCTGGTCCTGGGACCTATGCTGCAGACTATACTAGCCTAAAGGATTATCTGGCTCTGGACCCTAGGATGCAGCCTATCCTAACCTAAAGTATTATTCGGCCATGGTCTCCTCTCAGAAATTAAAAAAAACTTGAGCCCTGAGGTTTGACCTAGAAAGTATTCTCAAAGCCTTGTCTTGAAGGATGTCAGTGATTAAACCGACATAAAGGCTTACGGCCATATCACGTAGGTTCTTGTACGTCACCGAAGTTAAGCAACGTCGAACCTGGTCAGTGCCTAGACCAATTACCACTTGGGAATACCTGGTATTGTAAGCTTGGATGTGCGGGTAATGCAATGGATAGCTGCTCGGAATTTGTAGACCAGTGAGCTAAGTTACAATTCAAGTAGAGTTCTTTATATTCGCTTACGCGCAAATCCATTTGGAAAGATATGTCCAATACTTCTTCCCTCAGCCATGGTTTAATTAGTATGACTCTTATCAGTAATTCATTATTATATACCAAAAATTCTTACAATCCAAAACTATTTTCTAACTTTAAATAGCCTGCAAAAGGTTGATGAACCGTAATAAAACAAAAGAATTAATCGATAAAACACTAACATAAACAAGGAAGTAAGCCCAGCTGAATTTACGATGGAGAAACAAAAGGCAACAGGATGTTAAGAAAAAAATAAAAATACCCCCCCCCCAAAGAAAACAAACAAAAACGATGCATCAAGGAGAAAGAAAATCATTTACACTTTTGAATAAAGATCGAACGTTCGTAGACAAACCAGACACCTCATGCCCTCGATTCGGTCGACGTGAATTTGACCAGGTCCAGAAGTGAAAGTATTATCGTATTCGTCACAGACCTTACTTACGTTAGAATTATTTCTTACGTAACGCTTGTTTTTCGGACATCTTTAAAACCACTGGTGAAATTTTATTCTTGCAGTCTCTGGGGAATATTTTCGGATTTGCGTAAGTGTAAATCATTTTTTTTCTTTCTTTCAGGTGTTGAAGAGTAAGTTTATCTCATAGCTTAATATCTCTGGAGAGATTTGAGCTGCCTCTTCTTCGATCGAATCCTCTTTTCCAGTAACCCATAATAAACTCACACCTGAGTCTGTGTTGCAACTTAATCTCTCTTAGTACCACTCTCCCCACCTTTATTAAGTCTTTTCTTTTTTTAGTTTTGCTTTAAACTAAATAAGCAAATCGATGAATAAATAAAACGCTTTTACGATCATCTGATAGAAGCGCAGATCGGTCCCTTAGTTTGATTTCTTTTTTTTTTTTTTGAAAGAAGGATTTTGGATCATTATCATTAACCAGACCAGCTTACTCATATCTACATCGTAGAGAGAGTAGAAAAATTAAGCCCGCGAACTCAATAAATCAGAACGAGGCATGAATTTTTTTTTATAAGAAAAGTAAAAAAAAAGTCTCATTGCGAATGTAGGAATATTTCTCAAACAGTTCCGCTGTGATTTCTGAAGTCTAATGCGTAAACAAAACATTTTCGTATTAATGTCAGCTTTGTTTTTTTTTATATTCACATATATTTTTAAAAAACTCAATTTTGTGGAAGACGAGGAAAAATAAATAAGAATGATATTTCGAAGTTACTTGAAAATTCTTTAACGATTCAAATGCTTTTGTTTAGTTGGAGATAAGAAGTAGCCGGAAGTTATCTGCGAGAAGGTGCGCCGTGGCTCAGCAGTTAAAGATGTTCTTTTCCTTGCACACTTGGCAAAGATTGTGAACTTCTGCTTTTGCCGGATATTCGAAACCTAACATTTTGTTTCTGTAGATTAACTATTGTTTTTAAATATATGTACACGCAACCCAGTACCATCTGCAGTATTGTCGTTTCTTCGGTAACGAATTGGAGACATCAAAATAAAGCAAATGCAGACATTTTAACATTCTGAAATGTGAGAATGGAGCGCACAGAATAACGACAGGTCTGAAAGTTAAACTGAAAGTTAAACAAGTATTAAGAAAGAAGAAAATTTCTTTAGAAATAAAGAAAAGAGTGTTGGATTGCTGCAGTTGTATATTGTTGCTGGGCTCAAATGGAGCGGGCGATGGTGCGTCGCGAGGGTTCTTGATCAAATTGGTCAAGTAAGAATTTTGTCTGAATTTTGTCTGAATTTTGAATGAATACACGAAATTTTCCACGAATATTTTCTTGTTAGTGTAATGGACTTAGTATAATCCAATTAGGAGAAAGAAGATGACAATACTTGGCATATGTCTTCCATCTGACAACAACTCTAATATAAGGATCTTATTATTCAAGGGATTGATAGTAAGTTAATGTCTCATTAGGTCATCTTATTGAAGTGATTTCGGCATTACTCTCATTAACATTGCTATTTAATTCTTTGTATAAATTGCTTCTTTATATATATATATATATATATATATATATATATATCAGTTTTATATATATACGTATACATATGTATGTGTATATATATATATATATATATATATATATATATATATATATATAAAGAAGTAATTTATACAAAAATAATATCGTTTTTTGACGTATTTTTTAACGTCAAAAAACGATATTATTTTTGCACCAACCAAATTATTAGCAACGTTAATGAGAGTAATGCCGAAATCACTTCAGTAAGATGACCTAGTGAACCGATATATATATATATATATATATATATATATATATATATATATATATATATATATATATGAAAATATATAAAAAATAGGAAAGAACTGGTTAGGTAAATAATCCAAAGCTCTTTAGCATTTTTGTTATTATTTTTTTTTAAATAGTGCTCGATACAAAAGTAGAGCATAAATATAATTGTTTATTTAAAAATATGATTCCAACACGCTACATAAGAGGTCTCATGTTTCAAAACAAGAGCCGAAAACTTCAATATAATTATTTGAATTAAATTGAGTTAAAGTAACCTCTGTTCCATCTTCAAGCGAAATTTTTTTTGGAATAACTTATTTCTGAAATTTATTTGTTTTAATAGTATATTCACAATTGAAATCAAAATTTCCATTTGTAACAGCCAGGGCGAATTGTTTAAAATAGTTAGGGGTGTTGAGTGTTAATAATTTGTATCAGTATAGAGTTACTTTCATAGATGTCAAGCCGGGGTAAGGTGGGGGTGTCTAAATTTAAAACGGAAGATGTTTTCGCAAAGTCTGGTTTACGTGTCTATGGAGATTTATTTATTTTTTTATTTTATTTTATTTCTTTATGAAAGGGATTTGTGTATATAAAAACTGCCGTAACATTTGTTTTTTGACGACTTCATAAAGGGTTATCTTTTTTGTACGGTATTTAAACTATTTATTTGGGCTATAGATTATAAAAGTTATTTTATTGTATGCTTGTTTTTAGCTAATTATCCAGAGCATAGATCTGATCATGTGGGCAAAAAACCGTTAACTCATGTCTATTGTTTAATAGATTTTTATTATTTAGAAACTTAATAATGTGCAGTTTCTCATGGAGGCACAAAGGGCATGGGTCATCCCAAGTTCTAGTCCTATTTATAATTTTCCATTTTACTTTAGGTGACCTGTTTATTTCCTTCAGATGCCAAAAATATTTAGATAGAGAAGTCTGATTTCTTTTATTTATATTGTTGAAAGAGCACTTATGCTGCCTCCATCTGGCTTTAAATTCATTCTTCGTGGACCCAATGTATATCATATTAGTATTAAGACTCTCAGTGGATGAGATAGTACATTGGTATACCACAGATCTGATGCAGCATTTATTTTCTAATCGGCAGTCTTCTGGGCTTCTACAATCACACAATTTTTCACTGTTATTGTCTGATTTAAGTGTAGGGTTTTTATTAATACTAATTAGGCATGGGGGTTTGTTCAGGATTTTATTACTGTTTTTTTTATTATACTTTCTAGATTTTCAGTGCAGCTGTAACTCAATTTTAGGGTGTTCTTATTAAATATATTACTAAGCCTACTATTGGTGGGGAAGTGTTTATCAATTAAAGCTAAGAATTTTTGTCCTAGTTTAATACTAACCATTTGGTTGAACGGAGGGGTATACCAAATGATTTTCCTTTTCCTGTTTTTTTTCCTCTGGCTAGTGCAAATGTCTCTATATTTAATGTTTGCATTTTTATAACCACTATTTTTTAGGGCAGCGTTATAGAAGCCATTGTCTTGTTGGAATATTTCTTTGTTAGCGGAGTTAATGCTAATTCTATTTTCTATTGATGAGGGTATATGTTTAATTATGGATGGAGGGTGGTTTGACTTCGGGTGTATATATAAGGGGTTAGCATTTGATTTTCTATAAGGTTGGTATGTGTTGCTTGCTAAGTCTAGAGTTACGTCGAGGAAGTTTACCCTTTTCAGTTTAGAAGAGACTGTTATCTTTAAGTTTAGATTTTTAAATTGACTAAACATAATTTTTCTGATTTTCTCTATCTTAAAACTAGAAGAACTCCTCACCACCATGATCCCGTCATCTCTATACAACCCGATGTCCTTAATATCAATTTCGCGGTGTGCGGTTAAGTTATACAGTATTAAAAGACCAACAAGGTCAGAAGACTCTGCAGAGTCTAATGATCCCATAGTGATGTCAAACAGGTCGTTATTGTTTTATATCCATTGGTCCCCATTATGAATGAGGACAGATTTTTTTTTGCGCTGAGGATTATATCTGTTTCTTCCTTTGTCAGGTTAGAATACAGAGCAGCAAAGTCCAGGGCAGTCGTAAATAGATCCTTCGAAATTTCGCTTGAAGATGGAACTGAGCTTACTTTAACTCAATTTAATTCAAATAATTATATTGAAGTTTTCTGCTCTTGTTTTGAAACATGAGACCTCTTATGTAGCGTGTTGTAATCATATTTTAAATAAATAATTATATATATATATATATATATATATATCAGTTTTATATATATATATATATATATATATATATAAGTAGATATCTTCAAGGCGCAATTTTCCCATACATACATGACAATTTGAAATTGTCGAAAGTAATTGGCATATGGCTTCCATCTGATAGCAAATCAAATATACGGATGTTATTATTCAAGGAATTGATAGTAAGTTAATGTTTCATTAAGTCCTGTTAGCGAAGTGATTTCGCCATTAATCACATTAACATTGCTAATTAACTTTTTGTATAAATTCTTTCTTTATGATATAAAATATAAGCTGCAATAACAATATACAATAATAATATAAAATCATATATATATATATATATATTTCGAGTTGCGGCGAATGAGTAGGATGAGGGAGAATCCCAGAGGTTAGGACTGCGCACACAGGAATTGATGGAAGCAAGTATTCGGTGAACCTCTAGTCAGCTTCTCTGTCCCTATCAAGACACAGATCAGTTTTATAACATTTACACGCCCACGCAACTTCACGTGGCTGCGCCATCTTTCGTTATGTTGCCTAGGTAGCTTCGTCTGGTCACGCCTCTTCCGGCATGCGCCTACGCCTCTTCCGGCATGCGCTCACGGAATCATGCATTTCTTTCAGCTGTGCGTCTTGTTTATTCAAGACTCAGGACATCTGTGCGTCCTGTTTATTTTAGTCACTGGATGAATTTTCTGTTTATGCTGTTTCTGATCACACACCGATGCAGCGGAACTAAGTTCAAAGGTCTTTCCACAACCGACATCCAGCACTATTTAATATCAATCTTGTCAGTGAATGTTTGATAATTTCCTGATAGATGAGGAGGCAACTTGACCCAAAAGAGAAGTGGTTCTACAGAAGGATAAAGAGAATATAATGAACGGAACATGTGAGCAACGATCAGGTTTTAAAGGAAACTGTGTATCAAAAATCCACACAGATTTATAATAAGAAAGAGAGAGTTGACGCTTACAGGACGGCTAATAAAGAAAGCTTACTTTAAAACTTACAGGGTACGACGTAATCAAGACGGGCAGACACAAACAGCGTGTAATCTACAAACGAGCCTGTATATGCAGAAAAGGCTGTGGAGATATACCCTAGTGCAAATTAATTGAATTCCTTTCTTTTAGCATATGGTCCATTTTAGAGACACGGTGTAATCGATTTCTATTTTTTCCTCAGATTAAGTCATTTGCAGTGGTGTGCAGTAATATGAATCTATATTCGGGGTGTATGATGACATTTGTTTGGCCTTGAAAAAATATTGCGTCATCCGTGATTGCATCGGATTTTTATCATGCCCAGACGCTAATGTCTCGACTGTCGATTAGTTGTCCTACGGCCATTGTCTGCGATGGACGTTACTTCAAGGAAGCGTACGAAAATTGTAACGCTGCACGAACACACTGGAAAGCCTTACCAGTGAGCAAATCAAAGTACTATCGACTGGCCCGACTCTCCTGATTTAAATCCAATCAAGAATTTGTGATCAATCTGCAAGGAATGGTTTCGTGGAATGCACATAGGGAGTACTCTGGGTCATGTTTCATTCGAAAAATACGAAAAAAGTAAATGATAACGGAATTATTTGTTTTGTTTCAATTAATTTGCACAAGGGTGTGTAGTAGGGAGACAAACTTTATTTAGAGCTACAAGGGATAGGAAATTGTGGAAAGTCATGAAGAAAGTATCTTATTTTACAGGAGACTGAAAAAACATGAAGACATTATGTTGAAATTAAAAATCTTTAAACTTTTTCTTTTAAGTCCTAAAAATCTTTATTTCGAAGTAGCCTGTCATCGAGTGCTGAAAGAGAGGTTAAACTTATTCCATCAGTAACGTAGTGAGGTTTTACTCGGGATTTTAATCATTGTGCCAGATTAAATCATTCTTATTTGATGAATCCAGATGACATGATGTAACTGTTTTGTAAGAGTGACATTCATTCCAATGAGAGTAATTTTTTTTAATTCGAAGAAATCCTATTGTGGAAGAAGAATTATATTTTTCATTATTAGACGAAGAATAAAAATCCATTATTATTATCATTTCCTTTGATTTCTGTTGTATGCACCGGGTTCCAACCAGAGACCTAAGGTTATAAACGTCTCCATGAAATTTTCTACTGATCACCTTTGTAAAATAAACCTCAAGATAAGATAGATAAAGCCCTTCGTAATGTGTAGGCTGCACTTTTGAATACATTTTTTTTGTATTTCTTTAAGTAGGTACCTCCACTAGATCGCGTAAAAAAGCAGCATAGCATGATGAAAAAAGGCCCATAACTCAACGAAAACAAAGTTTTGTCTTCAAAATATTTATGTTATTATTAAGAGGAAAGACCAAAGTATTTTTTTTATTATTTTTTGAAATGTTTTACTCCTTTCTAGTACGTTGAGAATTTTGGTTAAAAATCTTGTTTTTTTTTTTACGACAGCGTTCGAACAGAAAAAAAAGGTTTGTTTTTATTTTGCGCTTTTCCCGAGGAAAACACACGTTGATTTGGAAATTCTTGCAAAATTCAAATAATTGTCGGATTTTAATGAAACTTTCAGGAAATATTCAGAAATGAATAAAATTATTTTTGAAATTATTTTTTAGAAAATCTTGGTAAAAAAATTTTTTTATATGTTTCCACGCTTTTACATATTTTCATGAAATTTCGAGGAATTCAATTTTTAAGAGTGGGATATTTTTATTAGTTAAGAACAGGACTCTTTACAGAAAGTAAATCACTAGTTATTTTTGCAAAACAGTTACCAATTTCATCGAAAATCTGCTCTGAATGTAAAAAAAATGCAAAAAACTATGACATTATTTAATTAGAAAAGCTTTTACTTGCTTTTGTAAATAAGTTATATTAAGGACATTATTGTCTGAAGAAATAAACCTTTTTCGATGAATAATGTATTTTTACAAGAATTTTTTCATTTTTTAAAAGATTTATTTATAATATTAATACTTCAAAAATCGTTTAAAAGTCTTCATTGCTTTTAAACATGCAATTTGGTGATATGGTTTAGTGAAAAGTAAAATTACGAATCGAAATTTGTAAAGCTCATAACAGTTGTTTGTACCCAAATATTTTTAAAAATAATTTAAAAAATAATTTTTAGTGAAAAAACGTTCCTAATTTCTATCTATGGGGAATCTATACATGACATAATCCTTAGAAACGTCACGTGATTTGATTGTCGTCTGAGGCACTGCAATTATTTCCCTTCAATATCCAGTTCTGTTTCACATCGTTAATGTGTTTGCAAAAAGTTCTTTCAAAATACCTAAGTTAGTTTTAAGTTTTCTTAATTAATTTTTTTCTAAATATTTTTATTTTAGGCATTTATTTTAGTTTAGGTCATTTTTCATTGAAGTAATTTTTTGTTTAAGTTATTAAATAAGATAAGAAACGAAACCCAGACTAAAAAAAAAGTATTAAATAAAAAATAAATATTGCATAATTGCTGAAAAAATGTTAATATTTTAAAAATTACTAGTTAAAAACCCAAAAAATTCGTTCGCTTACATTTCATAAAATTATATTAGCTGTCATCACCTCATAAGTTCTCAATAACATCGATAACGTGAATAAAGTCACGAGAAAATTCAGACACATCGTTAAGAAATGTTTGGATACAGTTTTTTTATGCTATAAGTAAGTAATGTTTGTTTCAAATCAGATTAATTTAACTTTGAATTTTCTAATTTTTCTCAAATAACGTGTCAAAAATATATAATTTATTTTAGGAAGAAGTTTAAAATCGAAAATTTTTTGTTTACAACTTTCTTACAATTTAAGAATTTTCATTTGGCCGCTTTTAAGAAATAAAAAAAATCGAGCATTTGACATTCCAATCGATATAATTTCCATCTGAATTACACCAGAATATTTTACTTACTGGAAATAATAAATTTAATCCTTTAGCTTTCAATTAAAGCCAAAATAAAATCTTTAAGACTACTTTTTCATTTGTAAAAATTAATTTAAAAAATTTGGTATCGAAAAATTGACTTTAAGGCATGGGTTACCGGGAATAACTTCAGTGAGTCTATTGGAACATTTTCCAATCAATCCGAGGGTTCAAATTACAACTAGAATTATTGATCTGCTCATATGCCAAATTTTAAATTTATGCATTTTGATAGTTTTTTGAAGATTTTCAAAGATACATTACAATCTGCAGTGACTGCCATGTCAAAAAGAAAGAACATTCTGTTTTTGTGGTTATTCATTACGATGCATGGGCGATTAGGTTTGATTTCTCTGTCTGTGTGTATCGTAAAATCCCGTAACATTGTCATAGGTTCAGTCTCTGTAACTGGGTCTGAATGATGTTCATATCAATTTCTTTCAGTTTCTTTTCCGCAAAAGTTGCATATTTTTCAGTGCAGATATTGGTCCACTCAGTCATGCAGAGTTTTATATTGAGTGAGTGCTAACACCGTACCACCTGATAGAAGATGGTCAATTGTTACTGGATATTTGTCAGAGAATCTGCATTTCGGGTTAAAACAATTTTCCAATATGTGTGCTTGGCAATTTCTAGTTAGCATGCATTGGTCCTGTGCAGCAAGAACAAAACATTCGGTTTAAGCTTTTAACCCTGAACTACGTAACCACTGATGGGTACGGGGTTTCTCTACATCAGTTTGTTTGGTACGGGCTGAGTATTGACCATGAAGAGGCTTATCTTGACATCGTTTCTGCATTTGGTCCATTGCATTTGATTTCTTTTTAAGGTTCTTTATCGCTGCAGTAGGTGTATTAGGTTTTATTTACACCTGTTCCCCCATTTGAAATCCCCTTTTGAGATTTGTTGGCTAACTTTGTTACTGAATAAAGTTTCTTTCATGTTCTTTGACACAGATCATCATCCAATCTTCTGTAGTTTCCAGGTATCTTTGAAGACTGATTGTTGTGGTTTTGTAAGACAACTCTAGTTGAACTAATCCTCTGCCTCATTTTGATCTGGACACATACAGACGACGAACATCAGCCTTGGTATGATGCATACGGTGGCAAGTGAGAAGCTTTCTCGTTTTCACAAATTCGCTTAATGTCAGCTATGGTTAAGTTAAGAATATTGAAACTGTACGACAGAGACAACCAAAGTGTTTATAGTTGATATTCTCTTTCTTGAATTCGGCTTTGTATTTAACACTAGACTCATACGCTTGTGGTATTATTTTTTTTTACTTTTGTCCTCATGCTGTATTCCATCTCTTTCGTTGACTCTTAGGTATTTGTAGGCTTCTTGTTCCAGTTCCCTAATCTTTGTGACAAAAACTAGATGTATTGAGTGTGTTTTTGTAATTCTTCCTATCTTTAATTTTTCTTTTGCACATTTATCTAATCCGAAATCCATACCGATGTCATCACTGAAACATTTTGCAGTATTGAGGATACGCTACAACTCAATGTCATCTTTGGCAAAGAGTTTGAGATCATCCATGTAGAGTAGGTGATTTAACAAGTTCTTGTTACTTTGTATCCTTTGAAGGACAACTGTTGTAGTATTGTAATATCCTGGAGATTTCTATTTTGGAGATTTTATTTCAGCTTGCCTAACATTATTCTTGGTTATATTTTTTATTCTTTTGGATTGCTTCAAATATTCTCCAAAAACTTTTGCACTGGACAAATAAAAATCCCCAAACTCTAGAAAGAAATAGGGCCCACCTTATTCTTTTATGCACTGTGTCTCTTAGGGACGTAGCTGATCATAGCCCTCTACCTCTTCCTGTTCCTTGTAGCTCTTAATAAGTTTTACATTGGATTTATATTTCTTTGGATTGCTCTAAATATTTGTCCATACGTTTTGCCCTTCTTCAATAGATGGTGGTTGTTTGATTTCTATGACTGCTTTTCCAATCTCTGGTAGACTACTTGTGGTCCGTTTGGAATATCTTATTTTGTCGATAGAACCTACAACGCTTTTCATATCGCCTTTTTCTTTATTAGCCGAACGATTATTATTATTATTAGTTGTAAGCGATCTGGGATTGCAAAGGATTTGTCAGACTCGAACATCGGGCGCAGTAAGAAATGCCGAAAACTCAATTCGCAGGTACTATCTCACAAATCACAATGCACGCAGCCAATCAGAATAATAACTTACTCTCCAACAAACGCAGTAGCCAAAATACCTGACTCCTCGATTCAAGAAAATCAACTGCTTTTATAGGCCGAGCATTTTTTTCATTCGTCGACAGCTGGGAGAGGACGCTCAATTTTTGCATATCAAAATACTTTTACTGCGACTGACTTGTTTTTAATTTACATATTCCGTCTTCAGCATGTCATGCGGAATACATGCCCTTTATTTTAGTAAGGAATTTTCTTTTTCGCCACATTTTCCGTCGTAGGATACACGCGACGCGCTGTCGCTTGGCTTGAAGAGGTAAGTCGCCGTTTTCTTCGCTATATTACGATTATCTTTGTTTTGTTTCTGTTCATTTCTGATGCGTACACATTTCTTTCCGGGTCCAGACCAGAGACCTAAGTTTAGAGATGGTATCATGACATTTTCCGCTGGAAAAAAAAAAATTAGATAGACCCTACCATATTTCTCCATATTTGGTATGCTTGATTCGTGGAGTTTCTCGATGGATTTTCGAGGTCATTGAAAAATGATGTCATGAAATGTTTATACTCTTCGCGAGACCATTTCGTTCGTTTTCTTTTTATTATTTGATTTGGCATTGAGTCACTTGGTCCAAGGTTGGAAATAGTCCGGGTTTGGTGACCTAGTGTCTCTTCGTTTTTCGAAGAGTTTGTTCCAGTGGCAGATTTTTCGGCCGCAGACTGGTTCCTCTTTGGGGTACGCGGTCCTCGTTGACCCGGGTGACGATCGATCCGGTATGAAGTTTTATTCATATTCATTGAGATTCGTAGGAATTTGCGTTTTAATCTTGACCGCGAAGAAGAGATTATATTCAAGGACGAAACTCAAAGACCTGAGAGCACGCCCAAAGAATGAGATTGGTACGGATGGGGAAAAATTCCACATTAAAAAAAAGTTTTATTACTATTATTATTTTAATTTCCTTTGATTTCTGGCGTTTACACATTTCTTTCCGGGTCCCGCCCAGGGACCTAAGGTTAGAAATGGCATCATGACACTTTCCACTGCCAAAAAAAAAAAAAAAAAAAATTACATCAAGCCCATCGTAAAGTGTAAGCTGTACTTGTTAGAACAATTTGTATTTCTTTGAGGCATGGACTTCCAGGAATCCCTTCAATTAGTCTAACGGAATCTTTTTCCTAGGGTTCCAACTACAACAGGGATTGTTGATGTTCCCATATGCCACATTTTCGAGATTTCTATTTCAAGGTCCTTGTATTTTGACAGCTTTTTGAATATCTTCAAAGATACATTGCAGTCAGCAGGGACTGCCATATCAATAAGGAGGCACTTTTTTTTGTGGTCTTTAATAACAATATCTGGGCGGTTGGCTTTGATTGTTCTGTCAGTGTGTATTGTGTAATCCCATAGAATTGTAACAGGTCCTATCTCCGTAACCGGGTCTGGGTGGTGTTCATACCAGTTTCTTTCAGTTTCCTTCCGTAGAAGTTTCAGATTTTCCAGTGCAGATATTGGCCCACTCTGTCATGTCGGGTTTTATATTCAGTGGGTGCCAATATCGTGCAACCTGTTACAAGATGATCAATTGTTTTTGGCTATTATTATTATTATTATTATTATTATTATTATTATTATTATCATAATTATTATTATTATTATCATTATTATTATTATTAATATTATTATTATCATTATTATTTTTATTATCATTATTATTATCATTATTATTATTATAATTATCATTATTATCATTATTATTATAATTATTATTATCATTATTATTATTAGTATAATTATTATTATTATTATTATTGTTATTATAATAATAATTATTATTCTAATAATTATTATCATTATTATTACAATTATTACGATTATTATTATTATAATTATTATTATCATTTTTATAATTATAATTATTATTATTATCATCATTATTATTATTATTATTATTATTATTATTATTATTATTATTACCATTATTATAATAATAATAATTATTGTTATATCATTAATATTATAATTATTATCATTATAATAATAATAATAATAATTATTATTATTATCAATCTTATTATAATCATTATTATTATTATCATTATTATTATAATTATTATTATCATTATTATAATTATTATTATCATTATTATAATAATAATTATTATTATCATTATTATTATTATTATCATCATTATTATTATCATTATTATTATCATCATTATTATCATTATTATTATCCTAATTATTATTATTTTTATTATTATTATTATCATTATTATCATTAACTAGTTCGACAGTAAAACGATGAAACCTTGTGGCCAATCTAGTAGCAAGTTTAAATTCATGTAATCGTAGCATAAGTGAAAAAAGCTGTTGCCATGAAAATATTTGGAGAAAAGACAAAAGTAAGCTACGTTACGTCTGTGAGAAAGTGAATGAAGTCAAGATGTTAGGGTCAGGATCGATAACATTAGAGATTCTTCTTTGGATTTTCTCATGAATCTTGCGATCTACGGCAGGAGAATCAGATTAGATATGGCAGCAGTATTCAATGCATGGACGAATGTGAGATTTGTAAATGTTCAAGATGGACTCTAATGAGAAAAATGAAATTCAATGCCATTTTTAGTAGACAAACCATTGTCAACTATTATTATTTATTTATTTATTTTGATCTTCATTGCAACTTTTTTTTCACTAATATTCGACCGGTTAATTCTCTAGCCACTTTTGATTTCTTGTGGCTTACATATTTTGATAGTTTCATAACATTACATCTATTGAAGCTGTTATAACTTGTGTAATCATTCATTGCTTACAAGGATCAGGTTATGGCCTGAGAAATAAGTGACCGAAACGTTGCAATACAAAAACTAATGAAAAAAAATGTAATTCCAGAATTGTTCTTTAATATAATTGGATTAATTTAATTTACTCGATTTTTCTATCTATCTATCTATCTATCTATCTATCTATCTATCTATCTGTCTATCTATCTATCACATTATTTTCTTTTATTTATCTCATTCCTTTTACTATCTATCTATCTATCTATCTATCTATCTATCTATCTATCTACCACATTCTTCTCACATATATATCTATCTATTTCATGTACATGTGTAGGTAAGCTGAATAATTATATTAGCTATACACGCTTTTATTCTCTGCTTCTATTACCCATTGTCTTATGTCAATTCATCAGTCAATCTCTTCATTTCTCTCATCGCTGTTAGCAAAGAATTTCACAACAGCATCTTCGCCGCCATCTTTTACTCTCCGCCAATGAAGGCACGACGCAAAAAAATCAAAGTGCAGACAAATGACGTCACCTGTAGATTTGAAACAAAAAAACAAACATAATCAACCGCACGCATCTTTTTTCTTTCTTTCCATTGCCGATCCGCAGTCTGCCACTTCCATTGCCTCCGTCACTGACAACAGCAAATATGTCTTTTATTCAATTGAAGAAACACATTTGATTGCAGCAAATTAATAATTCCAAACAAAAGATGCATCATTAAAGGTTTGCATTTTGGCACTGGAATTGAGCATCGGTTTCGAACATTTTTTAATCATTTCACCCTAAGTAAGGCAATAAAGCCACTAGCACGAAGTGTGTGGGGTTACTAAGGGTGAAATAATATAAGAAAAAGAAAAATATTAAGAAGAGAGGACGATAAAGAATTAAGAAAATAAAGGTTGACATTTTCTTTAAAGAAAAACAAGAAACCAGAAAATACTTGCACAAGCATGATTCTTATGTAATTAGTCTGGAATGTTCCTTTGTATACTAGACTTCATTAAATACAAGATTCGAAAGCCACTCAAGGCAGATGATTTTTGATCAACCGATAGATTTGTTTTTTTACAGCTTAACAATCCTTCGTTGTTTATTTAAAACCAAAACATTTCAAGGCATTTTTTTTTATATTTATACGTTCTTTTTATAGATACAAATATTTAAGTAAATGCTCCGATTATAATAAACAGTATTAACAACATTTATCGGCCTGAATGTCCAAGAAATTTTCATTGGCCTGACGATTACGTCTAGCATGAAACAGCCTGTTGACTTCAATGTTCACTTTTATATTTATATAAAAATATATAATTTTACGGTATACTCTATTTATGTGTAAAAGCGCTGAATATCAAGTCTAGAGTTATGTCAATATATAAATGAATATAATTATCTGAATATTGCGTCCAAACATGATACAGACTATCGCCACTTGGTGATGATCTCTGTGTTTACTAATATATATATATATATATATATATATATATATATATATATATATATATATATAGTTTAATATAGGTAATCCGTATCGGTAGACCCAAGGAGGATAAAATCCAGAGAGCTCAACGTAAATCCAGAGCAAATAATTTGAATAAAAACAGACCACTTTAAGGTTCCATGTAATAAATTATTTCACCACAGCCCTTTTAAAAAGACTGCTATCATCAGACTTTACTTCCAAAGGTTGAAACGAAAAATGAAAAGAAATTTACACATTTCTGACGGGCTGTATTAAGCATATGTAAGTTAACGAAGTGAGGAAGTGAAGGGGGAGAGAGAAGACATGAGTGAGTTAGGTGTAATTTAATATTTCTATTCTTTCATACTTAAAATTACTTGAGGAGGACCAGACATTGACACATTTAAACAATTAACTTAATGGAAGTTATATATTGATATCGAAGGGGTAGAGGAGAAAAAAGACATAAAAAGAAAAAGATAGAAGGAAGACATGAGAGAAGGTGTCACTAATATTCTTTGGAACAGGGTCGAAAAAGACGCTGTTATTTTGTTTTACTTTGAAAGTGTTATTTTGGGGGTCCATAAAGATTATAATGTTTGATACAAATTTGAAAGTCTAAACTGTCTACAAAGAATTTAATTTGATGTTTGTTAGTGATTTAAATTTTTCTAAAAATTTTGGGGATTTTCTATGAAATAGTCGATTAGAAAAAATCAAGGTTGGTGTAGATGGAATAAACTTCCAGTAACCAAAAACACGATTTTTAAAAAGTGTTCAATACAGAGTTGAGCGAATAATATTTATTTAATAATTATAACATAAATATGTTATAACATCGCTACAATTATAGGCAAATTTATTTTAACATTTCTGGTGTCTTGTCAAGTGATGGTGTCTTGTCAAGTGATGGTGTCTTGTCAAGTGATGGAGTATTGTCAAGTGATGGTGTCTTGTCAAGTGATGGTGTCTTGTCAAGTGATGGAGTCTTGTCAAGTGATGGTGTCTTGTCAAGTGATGGTGTCTTGTCAAGTGATGGAGTCTTGTCAAGTGATGGTGTCTTGTCAAGGGATGGTGTCTTGTCAAGTGATGGTGTTGCAAGTAAAATACAAAGTTTTATGTTGTATTTTATGTTTACTTGCAACAAAATGGCTATTTTTGTAGTTATGTTATAACATACATACGTTATAATTTTTAAGAAAATATTATATATATATATATATATATATATATATATATATATATATAATAAAAAGGCTTAAACACTAATATTCCATAGTTATAATATATTACATTGGAATCGAAATTATGATCCAATTCATCAGACCTACAAATTCCAAAGAAAAACAGAAAAAATAACTCAGGGAATAAAAAATAAAAAATTTAGTGTGAGTGTATGTATGAATGAGGAACGAATGTGAGAGGTAAATGAAAGCTCTAGAGAGGGGTAACAGATGAGAGAAGAACAGGAAGGTGGGGATTAAAATTTAACAGAGAGAAGTTTTAAAGAGAGGGTTTAAAAGACTGTTTAAATGTGTGAGAAACAGATACATATGAGTTATTTTCCGATGCATTATTCATTACTGAATTGCTGACCTAAATTAAATTAAAAAACAACGAGAACGTCTATATATATACATATATATATATATATATATATATATATATATATATATATATATATAGATAACTAGGCTCGTTTAAAAAAACCCTCGAATTTTTGATTTGCAAATAATCAAATCAATCTCGAGGGAAAAAAAAAGTTTTTAAAAAAGAAACAGCTACAAACATGAACTACTGTCGAAAAAAATCGCACATATGCCGGTCTGAAGCCCAAAGAAAAAACCCCGATTTAGTAAACAACTAACTAACAAAAGAGCTCAATACAACCGTAGAACAGACCTAGATACACCTAGTGAGCCAGACAAACCTACCTAGGTTTCACCTAAACGGATCGTCAGGGAAATATATATATATATATATATATATATATATATATATATATAGGTAGCAAATTCTCTTTTAGGCATGTCTGATTAAATAAATTATTGACATTATGAAATCGAAAGTACTTGGGAAATGGGAAATAAAAACGATTTTCATACTTATAGCGCATTTCTCACATCATTTAATTGCAATACACGGAATATATATCATATATATTTATCAAGGACCTTTTGACAATTAGAATGGGCTCCAGACCATATATGGCAGCAATACTCCATGCAAGGGCGAATATATATATATTAGAGTGTTCAGCTTATATTTTATTTCATAAAGAAACAATTTATACAGAGAATTAAATAGCAATGTTAATGTGATTAATGGCGAAATCACTTCGCTAACAAGACTTAACGAGACATTAACTTACTATCAATTCCTTGAATAATAAGATCCTTATATTCGAGTAGTTGTCAGATGGAAGACACATGCCAAGTACTTTCGACAATTTCAAATTGTCATCTTCATTCTGCTAATTGGATTATACTAAGTTCATTTCATTTTTACAGACATATAACAAGACAGTTTTGTGGATTTATAACTTTTCAAAATTCTCACTTGATCAATCTAGACAAGAACTCTAGCGTTGCGACAG
>OZ010596.1:9666515-9681515 GCA_963932145.1 Acanthosepion lycidas
TTATAATTATTGTTAGGTACATATGATTGTATTTGACATCCTTATGAGGTCGCAATCGCCGAATGTTAGTGTCAAATTATTGTATGTTTGTACTGAGCAATCATTTCGCAAATAAAATCGACCTATGAAACGGCAATTTTTTTAAAGACTTTTTCGTAGCTGTGCATAATACACACCCCTCATTTTGTTCATTATTTTCTAGAAAAATGCGTATTATACATGGGGAATATTTGACAATGCTTAATCTAAGTAAAATGGAGATGAATTTAAAAATCTTTCAAAAATTAATATTTGACAATACTACATCTAAGCAAAAAGATGAAAATGAAGAACTGTCAAAATAATATTTGACAATGTTTCATAAGTAAAAAGTTGATAAAATTAAAATCCCGTCACAAATTAATAATATTTGACAATGGTTCATCTAAGTAAAAGGAAGATGAAAGTAAATACCTGTCAAAAATGAATAAGGTTTGACAAAGCTTCATCTAATGAAAATGGAGATGAAAATAAAGACTTATCAAAAATAAATAATATTTGTCAATGCTTTAGCTAAAAGATAATGAAGATAAAGTTAAATCTTAGAATTATAATTGAGAATGCTTCATTATTTACATTATTTGGACTATTGTCCTCATCTTTGTCGCCATATTTATTACAACGTTTCGGCCGTTGTACGCTCCGGCCTTTTTCAGGTGGTTGGAATGTTCTAGTTCCACGTGCCATGTCTAATGGATGTTAGTTATCAGTTATCTCCTGCTAATTCTCCTCTCCAAGTTCTCCACTGCCTTAACCAAGTATTGAATTCACACTCTTTGGGTCCTGTCACTGGATCTAACTAACGCCGTGAGGACACATGGCACAGTGGATGAAGGCGTTGGTTAGATCCAGCGACAGGACTCAAAAAGTGTGAGTTCAATACCCGGTTAAGGCAGTGGAGAACTTTCAGAGGGAAATTAACAGGAGGTAACTGATAATTGAAATCCATTAAATATGGGACTAGAACAGTCTACCACAGCGAGCGAAATAAAGGGTTCAGTTCGACATTCTAACCACGGAGCGTACAACGGCCGAAACGTTGTAATAAATATGGCGACAAATATGAGGACAATAGTCCGAATAATGTAAATAATGTACATAATACCTCATCTCAGAAATATAGACAGATACTGAAGGGTGATAAATATGGCGAAAAGATGAGGACAATAGTCCGAATAATGTAAATAGTGTACATAATACCGCATCTCAGAAATATAGACAGATACTGAAAGGCCGAAACGTTGTAATAAATATGGCAACAAAGATGAGGACAATAGTCCGAATAATGTAAATAATGTACATAATACATCATCTCAGAAATATAGACAGATTCTGAAGGGGGATAAATATGGCGACAAAGATGAGGACAATAGTCCGAATAATGTAAATAGTGTACATAATACCTCATTTCAGAAATATAGACAGACAATGCTTCATCTGATAGAAAATTGCCAATAATATTTTTCATTTTCTTTTTATAAAAATGAATGCAATTTCTAGTCAATAAATTAAAATATCACGTCTTACAGTTAACGTATCGCGTATTCATTTGTCTCTATTTTCTTTTCTTTAAATTTCTCTCTTTCCTTTTTTATTTCTGCTTTAGATTTGTCCTTATTTTTCTTTCTATCTTTTCATTTATTTTCTTCTAAGTTTACCATTTTTCATACTGTTCTCCTCCTCCTTCTTCTTCACTTTTTCTTTTCTTTCTTGCTCTCCATCCTTCACGACTTTCTTCTTTCACTCATTAACGAATGTTACTTTGATGGAAGCATTTTAATATTTTTCTTGTATTATGTTACTTTGAACTTCTCATCGACATCTTCTCATTTTCACTGTTGTGTAGGGATCTTTTTCTATTGTCAACATATATTCCATTGTAATCATCCGAAGTGAAAATTTGGTGAAGTGTTGAAAATTCTGAGTTTTATCTGACTTATAAAACCTAACCAAAATAACCTAACATCGGAATTTCTATCGGAATCTCTTTTTTGGTTCGGCTGAGAAATCTTCAGAACACCTTTCACCAGTCAATCAATTTGATTAGAATCAATCCAGCCGATTTCATTTATAAATAACAAACTGTGTTGATAATTCATTATAGAAAAGTACTTCATTAATCTGGCTTTATGCAAAACGTCTGGTTCGCATCTTAGAGGTCATCAGACGAATATCGCCTGTGATTGCCTTCAGGAGAATTACTAATGAAGTATTTGATCTTTTTTAATTCAGCATAATATCCTTTTATTATAAATGTCTTATTATATTTAATGTTTTCATCATACAAAATGAATTTGATTACGTTTGAATTTTTTATTATACTGAATGTCTACTTGCATTATTTACATTATTCGGACTGTTATCCTCATCTTCATTGCCATATTCACAATGTTTCGGCCTCTATATCTCTGAGATGAGGTATTAGGATTATTTGCATTATTTACATTATTCGAATTGTTAACCTCATCTTCATTGTGATTTTCACAAAGTTTCGGCCTCTATATCTCTGAGATGAGGTATTAGGATTATTTGCATTATTTACATTATTCGGACTATTATCCTCATCTTCATTGCCATATTCACAACGTTTCGGCCTCTATATCTCTGAGATGAGGTATTAGGATTATTTGCATTATTTACATTATTCAAACTATTATCCTCATCTTCATTGCCATATTCACAACGTTTCGGCCTCTATATCTCTGAGATGATGTATTAGGACTATTTGCATTATTTACATTATTCGGACTATTATCCTCATCTTCATTGCCATATTCACAACGTTTCGGCCTCTATATCTCTGAGATGAGGTATTAGGATTATTTGCATTATTTACATTATTCGGACTATTATTTTCATCTTCATTGCCATATTCACAATGTTTCGGCCTCTATATCTCTGAGATGAGGTATTAGGACTATTTGCATTATTTACATTATTCGAACTATTATCCACATCTTCATTGCCATATTCACAACGTTTCGGCCTCTATATCTCTGAGATGAAGCATTAGGATAGGTACTTAACTTAATATCATTTATCATCTTTTATTATAGTCAATAAACCTTTTAATAATTAATATCTTATACTTTTATAATACGGAATGTTTTATTATACTTAATGCCTTTTATTATGTGTACTGTTTTTGTCACGCTTAGTGTTTTATTACATTTAAAATCTTTAATTATACTTATTTTTAGTTGAGTTTTTATTATACTTAATCTATTTTATTATGCTTAATGTCATTTACTGTATGTCTTCCGATTATTCTAATGTTGTTTATTTTGATTAAACCATTTTAACTCAATGTTTACCGATTTTTATCATAAATCACGAAATTTATTTCATTTAATGCATTAATCCATTCTATATGGAATGTCTACAATTAATGCTTGGGCGTTTGATGAAGTACGTCGCAAAGAACGATTTGAACTGCCAGGAATGCTTGATTTATTTGGGATGGATATTCGAATAATCAAAATTCAAAGCAAATTATCTTCAGTTTCCTTCATTGTAAATAAGTTTAACACATGGCTAATTATTTAAAAAAATAAGATAAACACAGCTAACTCTTAGAAATAACTACCAAAGATAATTGTCAAATCTTTCCTTTGTTTTTACTGCACTATGCAATTGTTCTTTTAAGAGACTTATAGGTGTTGTAAAATGGTCTTAGCGAATTCGTCGTAAATAAACCAATGCGGAAGGACTAAACATTTTGGTAGACGTTATGACTAATTATAATTTTTGTTATTAGGTTGGTGCAAAAATAATGACGTAATAATGTCGTTTTTTGACGTTATACGTCAAAAAACGACATTATTACGTCATTATTTTTGCACCAACCTAATATAAAAAATACAGGTTAACATTGCTCACTTAAACTCAGTTTACCTTCCTTTACTCACAAGCCGTGATCTAAATGCTCAGGTCATTACCACTTTTCAGGGCACAAAATGTATTTATTTGAATAACTAAGCAATTAAACTATAAAAGTCATCAACAAGAAAATTGCCATTTATAAAGACCCCAAATGACCAGGATTACTACCAGATATTGAAAGAATTAAGGTAATTTATTTAATTTTATTTTCATTTATTTATTTTGTTTTCATTATCCTCATCATTAGTCCTATGAGCGGGGTTGACGGTATGCTCATTGAGCATCTGACCAATCTCAGATTCAATCTACGTCTCGGTTGAAGAAATATTATTACATTTCCTGCAATAATCTATGTCATATCGAATGATTAATGCCTGAGCGTTTGATAAAATATGTCAAGAAGAAATACTAGAAAATCTTCATTTATTTGGGGAAGGATATTCGAATAATCCAGAACTTATATCGGAAGAAAACCACCTGCATACGAACAAGCAATTAATTCAGTAAATATACAAAAATTGAAAGTGGCGTAAGACAAGGCTATGTCTTCTCACCAGACTTATTCAAACTTTACAGTGAAGTAAAAAAAAATTAAATATCTGGCAAGATTTTAACAGAGGATGAAAAATAAGACATCGAAATCCGAACAAAGCAACGGCTTAGCGAATGATGCCTTTCAAAAGCTAAGCAGAGTATTATGAAACAGGAAAATTTCTTTAGAAACAAAGAAAAGAGAACTGAACTATTATGTAATATCAGTCCTTCTATCGGCAGTGAATGACTGACAATCTCATCACAGATGACGGAAAGACTTGAGGCGACAGAAATTTGGTTCTACAGAAGGATGCTGAGAATATCGTGGATTGAAAATTTGAACAACGACGATGTTTTAGAGAAAATGAAAACAAAAAGGCACTTATACATAGCACCAGAAAGAGACAGTTGAAATTTCTAGGGCACATAATGAGGAAAGAGGGCTTAGAAAATTTGATACTCACAGGACAGATTGAAGGCAAAAGCGACATAAACCTTGTCTAACGAGCTTGTATCAATGGATGGAAGAGCAGAGTTTAGGAGAGATAGCAGAAAGCCTTTACTAAGAGCTATCAAGGACACGAAATTGCGAAGAGCCTTCTTCGGAATCTTCTTTGGATTTTATCAAGAATCTCAAAATATACACCACTGTACCACTGTTTCCCCTTTCAGCGGCTGCATACGTACTCTTACAAATCAATTTTTAATGGTAGCCTATTAAACTTTTCTGTGAAGGATAGAGCATAGCTTCTACACGTTATACGTTGTTTCCACTGTAAGTAGGTTTTGAATTTAACTTACCCTTCTAAACTAATCAGTCAGAATAGAAAGTTGTCCTTTTTAGTCAAATTGCCAACCATAAATGGAGATCACAGTTTACGCTGCTATTTAACCTATAAATATAACCTACTCGGCCTCACATTGTCTGCTGACTTCAGATGGAACAAATACATTGATTCAATAGCTTCGTCCACCGCAAGGAAAGTTGACTCACTGTGCTGAGCCAGGAAATTTTTCTTGCCGGAGTCGATCCTTCAAATCTACAAATCAATCATTCGCCCTTGCATGGATTATTGCTGTCATATATGGCCTGGATCCCCTTCTGTTTGTCTCAAGGTTCTTGATAAAATCCTGAGACGGATATGTAATGAAATTGGCCCTGATCTGGTATCTCGTCTGCAGTCGCTCTCACATAGACGTGCCGTCGCCTCCCTCTGTCTTTTTTACAAATACTTTCATGGTAACTGCTCCGATGAGCTGCTTTCGCTGGTTCCCAGACTTCATGAATTTAAGCTTTCTACTAGGCTGGCATCTCGCTCACACCCTTTCACTGTCGAAACTGTTAAATGTAGCCGTCTGTTCTACTCCAATAGCTTCATGTCTCGCACCTCTCGCCTGTGTAACTCCCTCCTCTTTTCCTGCTTCCCTGATAGCTATAATCTCCAACTATTCAAATGTAATGTCAATCGACGTCTCCAGGTGCCTTGATCTATCCACTATCCTTCTCTTCATCCTTTCCTCTGTCACTCCACTTTGCTCTAACTCTCTGTAACCCCTTGCGTGCTAGTGGCTTCTCTCCTTGCTTGGGGTGAAGCGCTTAAAAAAAAGGAGAGATGGATTCATAACTTTCCCAAGGGTATCTGCGCGAAAGTGTATGAGACTGACTCAATTCGAACTTAGCTCTTCGATTTCTCGTCCTGAGACTGCAACAATTACGCCACATATATCAAATTTGAAATGCTTAGTCTATCAAAACTAAAATTAAAATAAATAAGATATTTAAACTCGTTTAATGCAGATATTATTTATTTATTTTTGCTGATTGGCAAAGTGGAGAACAATTTTAGTTTTTTTTCTTCTTCTTTTGATCATCACGAATAAAAATCATATCTTCAACCGACACATTATTACAGATTCTTTTTGGGCCAGCCAACACACAAAGAAGTAAACAAAATGCTTTTGGCTATTTACTACGAAACAATTCTCGTCTGCCACTGAAAGATAGGAAAAAGTATAAAGATATGCCTGATGACTTCTAGAATAAATAAAAAATAAAATAGAATAAAAAATGAAATAAAAAATAAAATAAATATGTATAGAAAGATACAAGTTATCTAATACACCTTAAATTATTTCTTTATTTTATCTATTTTGCACAGATTGCTTACTAAAAATATATGCCTGTGTTTGCAAGCGGGAAATATACAGCAGACATTTTAGTGCCTATGTGAGTTGTTTGGTCGGGGCGTATTAATCGATTAGTGATGCGGTTAGTTGTATACAATATTGACTCTTGTAAACCAAATACAAGTGCCGTGATTAATTTTTTCCACTACAGTTTCCACCCACCCTGCACGAAATTTATTTGCTATGGCACACTTATCATTTTTCAAACAATTTTTCTCCGCGGCACGGTTAATTTGTACCAGCTTATTAAACTTACTCTTGTGTACCAAATATAAATGCCGGCACGATTAAATTATTTCAGCCAATATGACCACCGCAGGAACGTTTATTTGAACCAGCACGCTTATTTTATAAGTTTAAAAAATTCTCACTGACATGACTATTCCAGACAGCAGGTCGGTCAAAGTAGTGACTTCGATTCTCACTGTGTGCTTCATAATTTTGCTCTTGTGCCTCATTTAAGCTACGGGTCTTCTTATATGTGCTGTGTCCCTTCAGTACGTTGGCGATCATGACTCTCCACAATTTCCTGTGATTTATCACTATTAATAAATTTCGTCTGTTTGTTATCTCTTGCTCCGCCACAGATTTATTGAAGCTCACTAAGCAGGTTATGGGTTGTTTCCTTCTCTTCCACTTGCCTTTAAACTGTCTTGTGCGTATCAAATTTTCCAAGTCTCTTTCCTCATTATGTGTCCATAGAAATTTCAACTGTCTCTTCCTGATGCTTAATATAAGTTTCCTTTTTGTTACTATTTTCCCTAAACCTTCGTCGTTGCTAACATGTTCAATCCATGATATCCTCAACATCCTTCTGTAGAACCACATTTCTGTTGTTTTAAGTCTCTACTTCATCTGTGGGGAGATTTCCTTAATACTTTGCTTAGCTTCTGGAAGACATCTTTCGTAATCCCAATGCGCGTTTGGATTTCAATGTCACACATTCCGTTCTCAGTTTAAAAATACTTCCCAGATATTTAAAATTGTTGTACTTTATTTAATTTTGACATCACCAATTTGTAATTTGCATGTTGGGCTCTTCCTTTTGCTAACAAACATGATTTCTTGTAATTGAAACACACGTTCTTGTAATTAAATCCAATTGTAAAAACTTAATTCTTTACTCTTGTTTTTTTTTTTTTTTTTTCGCGTGTCACGTGACCACGGCTGCTCTCTGGGGATCATATTTTTCTATCTAATAGTTACTAAACTAAGGTTAAATTTCGATAGCCAAATTGTATTGCTTCAATTTCTAAAATGGGGAGGTTCTTCCAACGTGAGGATCTACTGTCGAGACAATGGCTTGTGTTGCTTACTAAGCTCAGCTTAGTACAGTGTAAGGCCTGATTTAATTAAAAATAGTTTTTGCGCCAATTTTCTAAATGGGGAGGGCCTCTTTGTTTGAATGCATTGATAGTTAATGGACGAATCTCGGTTGACACTTAATGGAATTGATGAATGGCCCAAAAGATTGGTCGTAATAAAGATTGGTCGTAATAAAGATTGGTCGTAATAAAGATTGGTCGTAATGATTAAAACCTCCATGTTGGAAATTCAATTTACTGAAGGAAAAAAAAAATAACAAAATCAATAAATAACAGATTGCTGGCTGTTAAGGTAAAGGTTCGCTATATTAAGACATAAATGCTTCAAAAGTGGTTATCATCTACACCTTTAGGCAAATTAATTCGAATTAATTCCATTATTATTTACATTTTTTCATATTTTTTCAATGAAACATGACCCAGTGCACATGTTAGTACTTCCTATTTCCATTCCACGAAGTCGTTCCTTGCAGATTGACCACAGATTCTCGATTGGATTTAAATCAGGAGATTTTTCGGACCAGTCTATAGTACTTTGATTTGCTCACTGGTAAGACTTGCCAGTGTGCTCATTCAGCGATTGTATTGCCTGAATCTCTAAAATGGGGAGGTTCTTCCAACGGGAGGATCTACTGTTGATACAATGGCTTGTGTTGCTTACTAAGCTCAGCTTAGTATAGTGTAAGGCCTGATTTAATTAAAAATAGTTTTTGCGCCAATTTTCTAAATTGGAAGGGCCTCTGTTTGAGTGCGTTAAAAATCAACATTCAAAACCCAAGATTTTATTAGTTTTCGAATGCAACCATTAACACCAATGTGAAATACACAACTACGTCCAAGAGGCAAGCCACAGAAGTTATGAAATTTACCTTATTAATGGTCGTAGATATTCGGGTGGTGTAACGGATATCGGTGCAGAAATTGCAATTGGTAAAACTAGTTCAAATTCCGACCCAGCTTTTTGCATTCACTATTGCACAAATTTTCTCTTCGGGAAAGCTAGAGTTCGTCTCTTCTGCCGTTCAGCTATGGGTTAAATAGTAGAGTAGTTTGGGATCTCTAACCTTGTGTGGTAACCAGAAGGAAAAATTTAAAACGTGGGAAAGATAACTAGAAACTAGAGCAATTTATATTTTTCTTTTTTAGCATTTCACCCCAAGCAAAGCAGGAGTGACACTAGCACGCAAAAGTTGAAGGGAGTTGGAGCAAGAGTAAAGAGACGTGATAGAGGAAAGGATTAAGAGAAGGACAGGGAATAAATCAAGGCATCCGGAGATGTCGATTGACATTACATTTGAATAATTGGAGATTATAGCTATCAGGGAAACATGTAATAGGAAGGGAATTCCACAGGCGAGAGGTGCGAGACATGAAGTATTGGAGTAGAAGAGACGGATACATTTAACCGTTTCGACAGTGAAAGAGTGAGATCGAGATGCCAGCTTAGTAGCACGCTAAAATTCATGAAGTTTGGGAACTAGCGGAAGTAGCTCGTCGGAGCAGTTACCGTGAATGTATTTGTAGAAAAGACAGAGGGAGGCGACGAGATACCAGATCAGGGCCAACCACATTGCATATCCGTCTCTGGATTTTGTTGAGGACCTTAAGAAGAACAGCGGGGGCACCAGACCATATATGGCAGCAGTATTCCATGCAAGGGTGAATGGTTGATTTGTAGATTTGGAGTATGGACTCGGGCGACAATAACTTTCTGGTGCGACACAGGGAACTATCTTTCGTTGCGGTAAATGAAGCTATTGATTCAATGTAATTGTTCCATCTCAGGTCAGCGGACAATGTGAGACCAAGCCGTTGTAAAAGAGAAATTGTGGAGACACATGATTGTCAACTTCCTAAAAAGAAACAGCATTCGAGATACTTAATTTTAACAGTTCCTTTCTGCTTTATAGCTCTTAAGAAATTTTGTCTTTCTTTTATCTCTCCTAACCACTGTTCCGCCAGCCATTTACTCAAGCTCGCTAGGAAGGTTATTCTTTGTTTTCCCCTGGCTCTCGTGCCTTCAATCTGCCCTATGAGTATCACATTTTCCAAGCCGTCTTTTCTCATTATGTATTCTAGAAATTTCATCCCTCTCTTCCTGATACTAAGTATAAGTATACTTTTTTTTTATTTCCGTTTTCTCTAAAACTTCATCATTGCTCACATCAGCGGCCTGTGGTATTTTCAGAATCTTTCTGTAGAACCATATTACTGTGGCTTAAAGTCTCTTCTTCATCTGTGAGGAGATTGTCCAGCATTTATTGGTATTAAGAAGGACACATATTACATAATAGTTTAGTACGCTTTTCTTTATTTCTAACGAAATTTTCTTGTTTCTTAATACTTTGCTTAGCTTCTGGAAGACATCTTTCGTAATCCCAATGCGCGTTCGGATTTCAATGTCACACATTCCGTCCTCTGTTAAAACACTTCTCAGATATTTAAATTGTTGTTCACATTCGATTTTTTGCTATTTCTAAATTGTAATTTATATGTTGGGCTATTCCTTTTGATGACAACTATGCCTTCTGTCTTCTCTGCAATTGATTTTTGAATCCCTTCTCCTCGTGTTCCTTCATTACCTTTTGTAATTGTAGTTTTCTACCAGCGTCTCTCGTTTCGTGCGCATGTGCAAACGTGGCAACATCACCAAAGTCCACTCCGATGGAATCCTAATGGATGAAACGCGTCACAAAAACCTTTTCCACTTTGTCATACTATTTTTCCTAAATGCTTTTTGTTGATATATAAAATGATTCAAAATTACATATCGTTAGATCCTAGTTCGAAGCAAAATCCATGATCCTAATATATAAATGTATTTGTGTGTGGTGTGTTTGTAAAACCTCATGTGAATATATTTCTATATATGTAAATATTAAATATAATGATATAACATATTTTATATATATATATATATATATATATATATATATATATATATATATATATATATATATATAGTCAAACCTAGAGAGCCAGACAAACCTACCAAGGTTTCACCTAAGCGGATCGTCAGGGAAAGCTGGATTTCCCTGACGATCTGTTTAGGTGAAACCTTGGTAGGTTTGTCTGGCTCTCTAGGTTTGAGTAGGTCTGCTTTACTTTTGTATTGAGCACTTTTTTAGTTAGTTGATTACTCGTATCGGTTTTTTTTTCTTTGGGCTTTGGACCTGTACGATTATTTTCGACAGACGTTCATGTTCCTAGCTCTTTCATTTTTTAAAACCTTTTTTTCCTTCGAAATTGATTTGATCATTAGCAAATCAAGAAACCGAAGGTTTTCCGAGACGAGTGTAGTTACCTATATATATATATATATATATATATATATATATATATATATATATGTAAAGTTCTGTTAGCGAAGTGATATCGCCATTTATCACATTAACATTTAATTGTTTGTATAAATTGTTTCTGTATGATATAATAAGCTGCATACTCTAATATATTTACGACATCAGATCCGCAGCACGTAACAATCAGAATCTTCAATTCTTTGGAAAATTACTAAGACATTTTTACTCTACTAATTATAGTCCATTTCACTTCAACAGATAAATACATACAACAAGAAAATTTCGTGGTTTTATAACTTTTCCAAATTCAAACAAAATTCTTACTTGATCGATTTGTACAAGAACTCCAGCGTCGCGACATCACACTTTCCACAACAGATATTCAACTGTCAATAAATAGAATAATTAAAAAAACATATTTTTATCTAGACATATTTCGTCTTAGTGTTTGCCTATGTATAGGAAAATTGAGCCCTGAAAATGACAATTTGAAAGTGTTGAAAGTAATTGGCATGTGTCTTCCATCTGACAACAACTCGAATATAAGAATCTTATTATTCAAGGAATTGATAGTAAGTTAATGTCTCATTAAGTTCTGTTAGTGAAGGGATTTCGCCATTAATCACATTAACATTGATTCTTTGTATGAATTGTTTCTTTATGGTATAACATATAAGCTGCAGACTCTAATACACACACACACACACACACACACACACATATATATAGTTTAAATATCAGGATGTTTTTATTTTTACTTATTTTTTCTCACGTGTATTGAGGACTTTTAAATACTCTGGTCTGATTCAACCTTATCTGATTCAATTCTAACCATTAAACATTATATATATATATATATATATATATATATATATATATATATATATATATATATATACATATATATATATATATATAAATATATATATGTGTATATATATACATATATATATATATATATATATATATATATATATAATTGTAAAGATTCAGATTTAACTAAAATATATCTAAAAGGACAGTATATGTTTTATTTTGATAACATTCATCAGAAGACGACACGCGTCGGCTAAGATAAGTTTTCCTTTTGTCCTTATCCATTTATATATATATATATACACACACATATATATATATATATATATATATATATATATATATATATATATATATATATAGTTATATGCAAATATAGTTACTTTAAATAATTCGCAGATGAAAAAGTGGTCAAAACATAATATACACAGAATTTTCAGAATTTTATCATCTAAATGTTTGTATTATTAAGAGAAACAATCAAAGGAATTCTTTATTTAAAAAAAAAGTAAATTGTTTAGTCTTTTTAGAACCTTGGAGATTTGGGAAAAATATTTTGTTTTTCTGGCGTCAACGGGAAATTTAAGCGTCTTTTTGAGCGCCAGTGAAAAACTCATTGATTTAGAAAATCATGCAAAAATCAGATAATTGTTCCTCATGCAGAAATTAATTCAATTATTTTTGAAAACTGCTTCTTTTTTTCTTTTTTTTTTTAGAAAATTTTTGGTAAAACCATTTTTCTATGTCTATTACCCCTGTTTCATTTTTTCGAGAAATTCTTTTTCGTATCTTTTAATGTTTAAATTTGTTCTCAACTTCACAAAAAATTTAAATAACCAAATCTTTTTTTAAACAAGAACCTAGTTACAGAAAATCTGCCCTGAATCGTATAAATTAAAAAAAAAATAACTACAGTAAGACTAAGACATTTTTTAATTAAGGCTTTTAATAGTTTTTATGAATAAGACATATTATGAACATTATTGTATTAAGAATATTTTTTGATGAATAATGAATTTTTATAAGGATTCATTTTCATTTAGAATAATTTATAAGATTAAAATCTTTTTAAAATTCTCGATTAATTTGTAGAGGCCAAGTGATATTGCTATTAAATTAAAAATATAATTCCTTAACACAAATGAAAAAGGAGAACAAGAAGGATATAGTTTAAAGAAAGAGAAAACAACTATTTCATAAAAGAAAAATATCCACAATGTAACTTATGATGAAAAGCGAAGATGTAGATTTGCAAAACAACCAAAGAAAACAATTCAACAACAATCAGAATTTTAAAAATAATTTTGAATTTTTCTTTGTGCGTATAAACGTGAAATAAATGAAAATAAAGAAAAAAACACCTTTTGCGTTTAGGTGAGTATAGCTTCATAATATAAAAATATGAAAAGGAAAAAATAAAAATTAAAAATTAGTATTTAACCTAATTTCCCAGTATTCAAATAATCCCTATTTAATGCTAAAAATGTATTTAATTTTTATTTTTCGTTCGAACCTGCGCACCTAAGGGCAGAAGAAATCGACGTTAGATACGCCGGTCTATAGACATCTCGGCCACGAAGTGGGACAACGATTAAGCAAAGTCGAACAGTGTCTTATAAACGCAAATCTTTCTCGCGAAACATTCATATCTACTCAGTTTCGTATCCTAACGTAAACAAAGCAATTTCTAAAGAAGTCATGGATTTTCATTTATTAATCTGATAGATTTTATTACTTAAACGTTATCTTTACTGGATAACGATATTTATGTAGACGCTCTGCTTATGTATTAGGTTGTTTAATAAATACACGCAACGTCTACTCATATATGGGTACCCACTAAAAATAACGTTTAAGTAATAATATATATATTTTTTAATATGTTGTAATTGACATCTTTAATAATGGCTTCAGTAAGCCGAAAGCTTAGATTGTATTAAAAAAATATGGATCACTACTGTGAATTTCTTTCTTCTTTCAACGATAATGTTATTAAACTTATCAGAATTTACGAAAAAAAATTACATAAAATAAATAGACAACACTTGTCTATATTATTTAATGAAATGTGTATGTATATATATATATATATGCATATGTATTTATCTATAATATATATATATATATATATATATATATATATATATATATATATAAAAAATGGAAAATTATAGACAAAACTAGAACTTGTAAAACTTGGGATGACCCATGCCCTTTATGCCTACATGAGAAACTACACATTATTAAGTTTCTAAATAATAAAAATCTATTAAACAATAGACATGAGTTAACGGTTTTTTGCCGACATCACCAAATCTTTGCATTGAATAATTAGCATATAATTTTTTTAGAATCCATAGTCCTAATAAATAGCTTAAATACCCTACAAAAAAGATAACCCTTTATGAAGTCGTCAAAAAACAAATGTTACGGCAGTTTTTTTTTCATATACACAAAACCCTTTCAGAAAAAAAAAAAAAATAAAAATAAATAAATCTCCATAGACACATAAAACAGACTAGACAAAATCATCATCCGTTTTAAATTTAGACACTCCAACCTTACTCTTACTTGACACCTATGAATGTAACTCTATACTGATACAAATTATTAACACTCTGCGCCCCTCTTTATATGAACAATCGCGCTGGCCGTTACCATGGAAAATTTGATTTCAATAATGAATCTGCTATTAAAACACGTAAATTTCAGAAATAAGTTATTCAAAAAAAAAAAAAAAAAAAGATGGAACAGAGCTTACTTTAATTCAATTTTATTCAAATAATTATATTGAAGTTTTCGGCCTTTGTTTTGAAACATGAGAACTCTTATGTAGCATGTTGGAATCATATTTTTAAATAAATAATTATATCTATGCTTTACTTTTGTATCGAGCACTATTTTTTTTTTAAAAT
>OZ010596.1:9684015-9784015 GCA_963932145.1 Acanthosepion lycidas
TGTCATAGAAGAAAACGTTTTCTTTCATCTGTGTGCGCTGCCACTGCTGTGTAAAACACTGGAGAAAGGCAATATAGTCGTTTTCTTATAAGAAAACATTCCACATTCATTCATTGAACAGCCAGAGCGACTCTCTCAGAAAATTTATAAAATTTTTCTATTAAAACAGTTTTTAGGAAAATTGATCTTATAAAGCACCATGCTTTTTTTTAAACTGCATGGCCTGGCCATACAAATTGACAAATAGTTAACCAATAAGAGAAACTGTATCACTTGAGGACTTCTAATAGTAAAAGCAACAATTAAAATGGATAGCTCATGTAACCCGAAGAGAAAATAATGACATAACCAAGATATTTACGTTCCACACTAATAACTGGTTAGGAAGGAAGCGACCATCAATAATAAAATTGCCCTGTCGGCTAGGGATTCATAATACGCTGACTGCACCTCTGCAGAGGGGTCACCCCGCCAATGAGTCGTCCTGGGTATG
The DNA here is from genome assembly GCA_963932145.1 of Acanthosepion lycidas. Classification (NCBI taxonomy): domain Eukaryota; kingdom Metazoa; phylum Mollusca; class Cephalopoda; order Sepiida; family Sepiidae; genus Acanthosepion; species Acanthosepion lycidas. The sequence goes on from OZ010596.1 coordinate 9,684,509, forward strand.
ATGATAAACTGCATCTGGCAGCAAGACTTCTGATCGGGAGGTTTTGAGGAGCGTGGAACCACCTCTTAATTGCTGGCGTTCCCAGGTTCACCCTAACCCGGAGTGGTAGCACCTGCTAAGGTCCCAGCTAAGGGATAATAGTTGACCTCTAAACTGGGTCAAAACATTATGACCGTGCAAAAATAGGTTTTAATACCAGCAATACATTTTTGAAAAAAAATTATTACCAGTAATACATTTTTTTTTAAATTATTACCAGCAATACATTTTTTTAAAAATTATTACCAGCAATACATTTTTTAAAAAATTATTACCAGTAATACATTTTTTAAAAAATTATTACCAGCAATACATTTTTGAAAAAATTATTACCAGCAATACATTTTTGAAAAAATTATTACCAGCAATACATTAAAAAAAAAAAAACAAAAAAAACTTATTACCAGTAATACAGTTTTGGAAGAAAAAAAAGAAAAAAATTCCAATTTTGGAAAAAAAAAAAAATATATTGCCAGCAGTAACATTTTTGGAAGAAAAAAAGAATATTACAAGCAATTCATTTTTGGAATAAAAAATATTAGAAGGAATACATTTTTGAAAAAAAAAAAATTACCATCAATAAAAATCTTGTCGGCATTAAATAACCCAATACATACCATAAAACAAAATAAACCAAACCAAATGTCATTATAAAAAGAGCTATAATAGTGAACTTGAGAAACGTAGTTTGCTGAAAAATCATTTTAACAGAAGATTTTATAAATTAAGAACCGATAGTAGTTCAGACAACTCTGTCAATGACTGCCAAATGTTTCCGTATACTGCAATTATTATTAATATTAATGATGCGGAGAACAGGTACTGCACTTTGATCCCAGCCCGAATGTCAGAGAGCGCAGAAAAGCCTAACTCGTACAGCAGTAGTTGCTCAGTCAATGAATGTCGAATTTTTCCGTATAAGGAAACGGATAATATTATCATTCCTCAGTCTTTCTCATCGGTTGAAAGGAGATTTGTGTGAAGTGAACAAACCTTTTCAGCCATTTTTGAACTCCACACCACGTGCTAAGGACCTATCATCATCATGGTCATCATCTAACCCATGACCGGGAGTGGTCGTAGGGTCACAGCGCAGCTGAACACCTGATCAGCTTCTTCCATATGTCCCGGAAGGTAATCATTCATACGGAGCAAGTCTTGCGCAAACAAACCTGGTAGAGCCCATTCCCTTTCCAGGTCAAACCACAGCCGATGTGAAGGTTCACTTTGTTCGCGGATATCGGTCGTTGACTTCGGTCTAGGAAGCCCTCAACTCGGCGATATCGTGTTATCACCGTACTGGTTGCATACGTGGCTAGCTACCTCATTGTCCTAGATAACTTATGACCCAACAAGAAGGATTATCCGCCTCTTACAGGTTCTTTTTTTTAAAATCCTGCTGTGTGCCAAGTCACTCTCTTCCCCAGAAGAATCCTGGTGGGGTAACCGGTTTAATGATCGATGACTCTACCATGCAGCAGACTGTACTGGCTTACATGTCACAAATGACATTCATAGCGTGACTTGACTTATCTTTTCTTTAATATTTGTGAATTACCATGACTTCTCGGAAAAGACAATGGAATATTATCCCATTGACGTTTAGACAGTTTTAGCCAATTATCCTTCAGTTAGAGCGGCTATCGTTTTAGGCTAGATTGATTGACTGATAGATTTTTTTTTACGGCTTATCAACCCTTTGAAGGTTATTTAAAGCCAGTAAATATTTTTAGATAGTAAGATATTTTTTCAGCGATTATAATGGTTTAGGGACACAAATCTTACTAATTATAATTAACCCATAGCTGGGAAGGGCGTAAGAGGGAGAATCATGCCCAAATAGAATTGATAGGCAAACGAGAAATTATTAGGAGGATATAAACGGGGGATCAATTCTATATAGAAATCAATATATAAACTGATCCCTCACTTTGTGGCCACGGTAGTTTCTATAAATTTATATTCTAAAGAATGTAAATAAATCTAAAAGACATGCCCGTGTAGCTAAACGGTATTTAATTGATTGATTCGTTTTCTACGGCTTATCAATCCTTTGCAATGTAAAGACGGCAAATATTTTTAGATGGCAAGAATTTTTTGTTGGGGGAGGGGATAATAATGTTTTAGTGATACAAGTGTTATTAATTTACCCATAGCTGGGGCGAGAAGATGTGGATTCTTACATTTACCTGCCATTCCCAAGTGGTCACCCATCTAGGTAGCGACGCTTTGTGATGAAAATATCTATTTTTGACTTTTTGTCGCAGCGCTGTCGGTCGATATCTTTGTTGTTCACATCAAATTACGAGAATTCTGGGTAACGAAATATTCTCAGCCGTATCTTAAAGCTAAATTCATATCCCGAGCGCCTGATATTTCATCTAGCGATACTTTTAACAGCTTTCTTATCGAAGCCAAGCATAGACCAGTAAAATTCTTATTTCTAATTCTTCTTATTTTCTCAACGCTCAGAGTGACGCCATGACACTTTTAAGTTCGACTCTTGCTCAAACGGCTACCTTTACCAAATTTCAGTATCTTTTTTCTAGACAAAGTGTTTCAGTTGGTCAAATCATTGATCTAATTGACTGCTTCTGTTTAGTTTTATATTTACTATAACAACTAGATTTTGAATTAAAAAAAGAGTCGTGTTAATGATATTCACTGGTATTAACGACTATTTTTCTTGTAAAAGATTTGAGTTTGATTCATACACAATACACGATTGTCTTTTTTTTCTGCTTTTTTTTTCTGCTTTTTTTTTCTGCTTTTTTTTTCTATTTTCTTTTTCTTTCTATTTTCTTTTTCTTTCTTTGCTATTTTCTCTGCCTTACAATATTTCCCCCTTTTTATGTTCATTCACACTCTCCTTTTCTTTCTTTCGTGCTATCGTTTCTTTCTATTTATATGCGATTCTTATTCTTTTCTCTTTTACTTTTCTTTTTTCTTTTCTTTTTTTGTTTCTTTTCCTTTCTACTTTCCGTTTTCTTTTTTTCATTTCTTTTTATTTTCTTTTCTTTTTCTTTTCTTTATTTTTTCTTTTCCCTTTTCCCTTTGTTTTCTCTTTTGCTTACTTTTCTCTTTTTCTTTTTTCTTTTTCTTTTCATTTTCACGCGTTTCATTCCTTTTACTTTCTTTTTATATTCTCTTCTTTTTCTTTTAATTTTCTTTTCCGTTTCATGCTTTTCTTTCTTCCGTTTGTTTACTTGCTTGCCTATTATTACTTTCTTTTTCTTTCTTTCTTTCTTTCTTTCTTTCTTTCTTTCTTTCTTTCTTTCTTTCTTTGCCACTATTCTTTTCTGTTTTCTTCCTTTCGTTCTCTTTCTTTCCCTTTCTTCCCTTCTTTCCTTCTTTTTTGTAGTCATTCTTTCTTTATTTTATATTATCTTCCTTCCTTTCGTTCTTTCTTTCTTTCTTTCTTTCTTTCTTTCTTTATTTCGTTCTTTTCTTCCCGTTTTCTTACATTTTCTTCCCTTCTTTCCCTCGTCTTTGAAGTCATTCTTTTTTATTTTATGTTTGTATGTATGTCTTATCTTTCTTTCTTTCTTTCTTTCTTTCTTTTGTTCTCTTTCTTTCCTTTTCTTCCCTTCTTTTTTTGTAGTCATTCTTTCTCTATTTTATGTTATCTTTCTTCTTTTCTTTCTTTCTTTCTTTTTTCTGTCTTTCTTTAATTCCCTTTTCTATGCTTTATTTTCAATCTTTTCTTTCTTTCTTTCTTTCTTTCTTTCTTTCTTTCTTTCCTGTTTGTTGTCTATTTGATTCATTCTCTTTATCTCTTTACAAATTTGAATTTATTTTTATTCATTTATTCCACTTCTTCCTCTTTCTTTTTTCAAATCCCTCTTTCTTTCCCCTCCCTCCCACTGTATCTCCCCCCTTTCAATACCACCCTGCCTTTATCTCTTCTCATTAAGTGTCTCTTTTAATTTTTCTTTTAGTTTGCCTTTCGACTTTCATTATCACCTTATCAGTTGCCTTGATTCATTATTAATCATTATCTCCCTTGCGTATATGATGTGTGCCTTCCCCAACAGGTGTCGCTTTATTTCTGACGTTGATCCGTGCGTAAATATGCACGTATGGAAATATCGACACGAGACGGTCTCAGAGGATTTTTAGTCCCAACACTTCACTGTAATCTCTAGAGCCACCTACGCATCCTAAGCCCCCGACAGCAGACCATCTTTGAATTAATTATCAAAATCTCCGAAACTATATGAGCATCATTGTTACCTTCGCTGTATCTTCAGTTAAGGCGATCATATCGATTACATGAACGGCGTTGGTACAGTTAGAAGTTTTACAAATTAATCTAACATATAAGAAATGCGTAGCTGTCTTCCATCACATTATTATCTTATCTTTTCGTTGCGATTAATTTTCATTATAATTTATAACTATCTTTATTACAAATCTAATGTTTAATATCATATTTTAATTGTTTGTATGTAACGATTAACCCTAGAACACTAACCATCAATTAAAGTTACGCCACTACTAACCATGGGTATATCATACCTGATTTTGAAAATATCAAAAAAAATATTAAATATAAATCTTTATTTGAAATATTTTACATGAAGGCACTTCAAACTTTGTACTTACCCGTTAACATTAATAGGAACTGAAAAACATTATTTAGGTAAGAAAATCAAGTACTGAAAATTGTAATTAAAAATAGGAAAATTTGCGCTGGGCACTATATACCCATAGCTAGTGTTCTAGGGTTCATCATTGTTCAAAAACGTAGCATTAGGACCCTTTTTACCAGGACTTCAGACTGGGATCAATGTGTAGTATATGTTTCTTACTTCTGATGTCTTATTTTCGTCTTTCCGCAGAATCGATCCTGACCAGGCGTTTCGACTACAGTCATAGTATCACCAACATGACATGGCTTCCGTCTTCTACAAATATTTTCATAGCAAATTGTGTTGCGCCAATGTTCTTTGAAAGGTGTAGTTTAAAAATCAGCATTTGAATTCTTGGCATTTATTTGTGCGCGACCACCGAAAACTGGTGTTGATAGGTAATGGCGCATCTCGACCTCTCATCAGGCGAAAGACAATTCTCTAACAGTGAAATTCTCTGTCTCTTCATGTTTACCTGTCCGTGTTTGTCGCTCCGTGCCGGTTGTAAAATCGCGCCATCATAAACTAATACAAATAGACATCAAATGAGGCGTTTTCACGCGTTAACTCGTACCTGGCGTCTCTATGGTTACAGTTGCGGTGAAATTCAACCACGTGTAATCTCGAATTTCCTTCTTGGCTATATTTTCACAGGGGACATTAAAGGCAAGATAAAAGTCCGCTGCAGAAGACAAAAGACAAAGCAATGAAATCAGAGTGGAAAAGAGAGGTAAACCCCCCAAAAGAAACAAGAATTAAAAACGGTTTGATTTCAGTTGAAATGAATAACTGAATGACTAAAACTCCCTGAACGGATTTGCACGGATTGAAGTAATGGGATTCTGATTCTTTGCTGTCATTATTTATAAAGATTTCTGCTAGTTGCCAACTCGAGAGAAAGATTCATCTTTTTTTTAGACATTTACATTCGATAATGCTGTACGATATGTTCTTTTTTATTTTTATTACTCCATTCCTCCATTTTGTTTGTTTGTTTGTTTGTTTGTTTGTTTGTTTCTTTCTTTCTTTCTTTGTTTCTTTCTTTCTTTTCAGTTATCATTTTTTCTTTTTTGCTTCGGTATTCGAACATTTCTTTAACTCTCGTTTCATTCATCCTTTTTACACATTTTTCTCATTCGTTATTTCTTACTTTTCCTTGAAATATTTGTCTTTTTCTGTAACTTCTTTCTTTCTATATACTTCTTTCTTTCTTTCTTTCTTTCTTTCTTTATACTGCTCTCTTTATTTATTCTTTTTTTGATTTTCTTCTTTTCTTTTTTCCTTTCTTCTTTTCGTTTTGTCTTTTTTTCCTTTTTACTTTCTTTCTTTCTTTCTCATTTGTCGTTTTCTTTTCATTTGAAATTTTTTCTCTTTATTCATTCAATGATTTTTCTTTCTTTCTTTCCGTTTTTCTTTCTTTCTAATTTGTCATTTTCTTTCTTTTCATTCGACATTTTCGTTTTTTCTTTTTATTCATCCATTGATCTTAACTTTCTTTCTTTTCTTTCTTTCTTTCTTTCTTTTTTTTCTTTCTTTCTTTCTTTTTCTTTCTTTCTTTTTTTTTCTTTCTTTTTTTTTCTTTCTTTCTTTCTTTCTTTCTTTCTTTCTTTCTTTCTCATCTGTCAATTTCTTATATTTCCATATTCTATATCTTCTCTTTTTCATTATTTACCCTTCTTTCTTTCTTTTTCTTTTACCTAATCGGTATCACCCCATACAAGGCAGTAAATCACCTAAGACCCAAGCGGTTACAGAGTGTGGAAGAATTAGGAAGAAAAACATTAATAATGAGCGGGAAGAGGAAAGAGGAATGAGGAGGACAATAAATAGCCATTGAGATTGCATTTAAACTTTTTCAAATTAAAGTTGCTGGATAGCTTCTAGACGGAAGGGAGTTCCACAAGTACGAGAAAAGAAACTGTTAACATAGAACTTACGGCCATATCTAGTCAGCTCAATTGTAAATTGATGAAATCTCGACACCAGTTTACTATTCTGCTTAAATTCATAAAATCTAGGTACCATAGCGAAGAGCTAATCCAAACAATTACCATGAAAGTATTTATAGAAAAGACACAGGGAGGCAACATTACGTGGGTGGGAAAGTGATTCTCACAATACAATGAACCAATTTAGCAGCTGACATAGAAATGGATGCAATATAGTCTTTCCATTTCATGTCAGCAGAGAATGTGTACTCGAGAAGAGGCAATGAGTCAGTTTCCGGGAGGATAACATCAGCCATGTTGATGGAAGGCAGCAAGGAGTCTCTCAGATGATTAATGGTGAGAAGTTTAATTTTGGAAGCGTTAAAATTGACAAGCCATCTTTTGCCCTATTTAATGACGGACCTGAGGTTGTTTTTTTTTTCTTTTTTCTTTCTCAACTGCTTTATTTTTATTCAATATCCTTGATTTTTCTCTCTATTCATTCACTCCCGAATCGATTTTCTTTTTTCTTTTCATTTAACTTTCTTTCTCTTTCTCATTCCCTATCTCTTTCTCTTTTCCTTTCTCTTTTTGTTTCCTTTTCCCTTTCTCTTTCTCTTTCTTTTTCCCTTTCCCTCTTTCTCTTTCCCTTTCCCTCTTTCTCTTTCTCTTTCTCTTTCACTTTCCCTTTCCGTTTCTCTTTCTCTTTCTCTTCCTCTTTCGCTTTCATTTTGTCTTTCTCTTTTTCTTTCTCTTTCACTTTCTCTTTCCGTTTCACTTTCTCTTTCCGTTTCACTTTCATTTTCTCTTTCTCTTTACCTTTCCCTCTTTCTCTTTCTCTTTCACTTTCCCTTTCCTTTTCTCTTTCTCTTTCTCTTTCATTTTCTCTTTCTCTTTTTCTTTCTCTTTCACTTTCTCTTTCCGTTTCACTTTCTCTTTCCGTTTGTCTTTCTCTTTCCCTTTCCCTTTCTCTTTCCTTTTCTCTTTCTCTTTCTATTTCTTTAGAGGACATATACACATATGTTTTGGATAATATGACTATTTTTTTTACATCTTTGACTTGATGTATATCATTTGTGTTCATCTTGTCCGAAATGGAATCCAAAATTTTATTTGCACCAAAAAAAAAAAAAAAAAAAAATAAAGAAGCAATAAAATCCGTACAAGAAATTGAAAGTCTTCATTTACTCACCTGTCTCGGTAAAGTGTCTCTCTCACCTGTAGAAGGTGAGTTTCGGTTCACTTAATCATAAATATGTCACTGATTTAATTAATTCCAACTCCTCGGAAGCTCTTCCTTTCTTGTGGATGGGCAGATGCAGGTACAGGAGTCATTTAGGTTCTATTGTGAAAGATATATTCACCTGAATACCTAATGGTTTAAACATTTGGCCACACCAAGGTAAGGATAGAAAAAACTAATTTCAGGCTAGAGAAAACTGTTACCGAAATAGGAGAGAATCGTTAATGGCCGAGTTTATTCAGAGATAGGTCAATATATGCCGAATGGATATTGAGCGATTGAATCTTCGTTTCGTGAATTCGTTTCTTTTATTGATATTTTAAACAAATAGAAACAAAAAGAATGTGTTGCCGATAAGATTTGCAATCAAGAAAAAAAAAAAAATTAGAATTTAATAATGGTTCGAACTCCGACGATGGTAGTAATTTCAATCTGTTCATATGTATATATGTATGTACGTATCTATCTCAGACTGTTCATTATCTATCTTGTGTTAATATCTATGTCAGCCTGTTTCTTTCTATCTATCTATCTATCTATCTATCTATCTATCTCAGTTCTTTATCTATCTCTCTCTCTCTCTCTCTCTCTCTCTATCTATCTATCTATCTATCTCAGTTCTTTATCTATCTATCTATCTATCTATCTATCTATCTATCTATCTATCTATCTATCTATCTATCTATCTCAGTTCTTTATCTATCTATCTTTCTATCTATCTATCTATCTATCTATCTATCTATCTAAATCTTTTCCAATTTGTCTAACCGTTTTATTGTTCTAAATGTTGACCAACCGTCCTTTACGAAATATCTTTAAGTGATTCATTTCTAATTGTAAACCGACTGAAACACTTTTTCCGTCCTACACTGACTGACTTCACTTTCCCCAAAACGCATTAAATTTTCTGTCCCGGAATGCTTCTGCTCTTTTATTCAATGAACATTAACACAGAAGACATTTTCTCACCATCAAATTTACGACTGCTACGAGGATTTCACTCGTTGCCAGTGAAGCAGTAGAATTCTTAGCCTTACCGGCCAAGAAAATGAGGCAGGCTTTTAAAATTGCCTACAAATCGTATTTTACCTTTACAAGGATTTGTCTTTATTTGATCAAAAAACAACATGGAAACTCCGAGAACTATTTTGGCCAACTGACACACAAACACACACACTATATCTATCTATCTATCTATCTATCTATCTATCTATCTATCTATCTATCTATCTATCTATCTATCTCTCTCTCTCTCTCTCTCTATATATATATATATATATATATATATATATATATATATATATATACTCGACTCTCCCAGATCAGTTCCTAGGAAACCGACAGCCCGACAACAGCACATGAGATTTGATTATAGTGGTGAAGGTTTCGTGCTGGACGATCCACACTTTTTGAAGGTCCGAATACAGAGACCTGGTGCACTACGTGCCACTAGATCCCCAAACGACCCTCTGCAGGTTTTGAATTCAGAGTTGTCCTTCTTCTAGACCAGTTGCCATCCAAGGCTATAGAACCCAGTCTGTCCTGCTATTTACCCATAGCTGGAGAGAGAAGAGGATTCACACCTTTCCAAAGGGTATTAGCACGTAAGTGAATGTAATGGATTCGATTGGAATTCGAACCTCGGCTCTCCACCGTGCCTCCTCCCATATATATATATATATATATATATATATATATATATATATATATATATATATATATATATATATATATATATATATATATATATTATTTGTAGTTTTAAGCTATGTTAATGATATTTACTGATATTTAAATATATATATATATTACCTTTGGCTTAGCTTAATAGACACAACTGAGATAAAATTAAATATCATTAACATTATTATTATTGTCTTATGGTTATTTTATTTTTAACCTGTTTTAAGCAACAATAATAATAATTTCTATTTTATAATTATTATTATTATTCTATAATAATTATTTTTATTATTTATTAGTATTATTATTTTATTTGTAGTTTTAAGCTATGTTAATGATATTTACTTTTTATCTCATTTGTGTCTATAAAGCTAAGCCAAAGGTAATATATATATATATATATATATATATATATATATATATATATATATATAAAGTAAATCTCATTAACATAGCTTAAAACAACAAATAAAATAATAATAAAATAATAATAATTATTATTATAAAATAATAAGAATAAAAATAATAAAAAAGTAATAATAAAATAATAATAATAATAATAAAATATTAATAATTAAATAATACTAATTATATAATAATAATAATAATTATAAAATAATAATTATTATTATTGTACCTTAAAACAGCTTAAAAAGAAAATAACAACAAAACAAAAATAATAATAATTATAAAATAATAATAATAATAATTACAATTATTATAAAATATTAATAATAAAATAATAATAATAATAATATAATTAATAAAATAATAATAAAACGGGTGCATTGACGTAAAGTTTAACGATAAAAAGGTACCAATATTAAGACGGAATATTGATAAAATTATTATTATTATTATTAATAATAATAATAATAATAATAAACCTACTCTACATGGATGATCTCAAACTCTTTGCCAAAGACGACAATGAGTTGAAAGGCCTCCTCAATATTGTAAAATACTTCAGTGACGACATAGGTATGGACTTCGGATTAGATAAATGTGCAAAAGTAACATTCAAGAAAGGTAGAATTCCAGAAACACCCTTAATAGATTTAGATTTTGTCACAAAGATTAGGGAATTGGAGCATGATGAAGCTTATAAGTACCTAGGAATTAGCGAAGGAGATGGCATACAACACCCCCAAATGAAGAAAAAAATAAGAAAAGAGTACTACATGCGTGTACGTCTGATACTAAATACTGAACTAAACTCAAAAAACAGAATATCGGCTATAAACACATTGGCCGTTCCTGTGGTGCAATACAGCTTTAATGTCCTTAACTGGACCATACCTGAAATTAAGCGAATGGGCACCAAAACGAGAAAGCTTCTCACTTGCTATCGCATGCATCAACCCAAAGCTGATGTTGATCGCCTGTATGTGCCCAGATCCGAAGGAGGCAGAGGATTAGTTCAACTAGAACTGTCCTACAAAACTACAACAATTGGCCTCCAAAGATACTTGGAAACTACAGGAGACTGGATGATGGTATGCGTCAAGGAACATGAAAGTAGTAAGCGTCTTTACTCCGTAATGAAAGAAGCCAACAAATTCAAAATGGTGTGTCAAATGGGCGTAGAGATGCAACTACAGCACAATACACCGGCTGAAACTGCAAAATACTTAAAAAAAGACAGCAAAGACGAATGCAACCGACCAGATACAGAAGCGATGGCAAGATAAACCAATTCATGGCCAATACTCTGCCCGTATCAAACAAGCTGATGTAGACAAAACCCATACCCATCAGTGGCTACGCAGTGCAGGGTTGAAAGCGGAAACTGAAGGTTTTATCCTTGCTGCGCAGGACCAATGCTTGCTAACTAGGAATTATCAAGCACATATACTAAAATATTGTGTCAGCCCAAAATGCAGATTCTGTGATAAATATCCAGAAACGATTGATCATCTTGTATCAGGTTGCACAATGTTGGCACCCACTGAATATAAAACCCGACATGACAGAGTGGGCCAATATCTGCACTGGAAAATCTACAACTTCTACGGGAAAGAAACTGAAAGAAACTGGTATGAACACCACCCAGACCCGGTTACGGAGATAGGACCTGTTACAATTCTACGGGATTACACAATACACACTGACAGAACAATCAAAGCCAACCGCCCAGATATTGTTATTAAAGACCACAAACAAAAACGGTGCCTCCTTATTGATATGGCAGTCTCTGCTGACTGCAATGTATCTTTGAAGATATTCAAAAAGCTGTCAAAATACAAGGACCTTGAAATAGAAATCTCGAAAATGTGGCATATGGGAACATCAACAATCCCTGTTGTAGTTGGAGCCCTAGGACTGGTTGGAAAAGATTGCAGTAGACTAATTGAAGGGATTCCGGGAAGTCCATGCCTCAAGGAGATATAAAAAATTGTTCTGACAAGTACAGTCCACACTTTACGAAGGGCTTTATCGATGTAATTATTTTTTTTTTTTTAGTCAGTGGAAAGTGTCCTGATGCCATTTCTAACCTTAGGTCTCTGGGCGGGACCCGGAAAGAAATGTGTAAACGCCAGAAATCAAAGAAAATAATAATAATAATAATAATAATAATAATAATAATAATAATAATAATAATAATAACAGAGTCAAGACTAATAAATTATTAATTATCTAATTATTTTACGTTATTAGTTTCTATATGCAATTATTTTCATGCATTTAAGCGTTGAATATTTTTTTCACCAAATGCCTATAATTTCGACGAACATCTTAAGGTGCATATTATGAAAAAAAAATCCATAACCCACCCCCGACCTTTCAACCCTTAAAACGCATGAAGATAATTACATATGCAAACTATTAACGCCCAATCCAAGGATGAATGAACAAAATAAGATTTATATTAAACTATTCGATTAATTCCGCTTTTTGACTAAAATTTCAAGATGAGAACGACCCCTATCATGTTATTCACGTTTTAATTGCATTTCATCCACGTTGCCTGCATTCCATTCGCTTCGTCGCATTGATTACCACTACAACCGTTTTTCTCAAGACAAGCGATGTTTGTACAAATATTTGTATTTTTTTAATGTAGAAAAGAAAGAAACAGTGTGCTAAATATTGAAAGAAAGTTGGTTGGTTGATTTTGTTGAGCGACATTTAAATATTTTGAACGCAATTGTATGCCTTCAGCTACAGATAAAATGTATTGTTGCCCATTTTGCTTTAAAATTGTGTGGATGGCTATTTTAATATAAATAGGCATTGCTGTCAATTTTATATAAAAATGTATTGTTGGTATTTTTACTATAAAAATGTATTTTTATCTTTAATAGTGTTTTATTTTCGTTTGGAAGTTCAATTTTTGTCCATAGCTGGGATCCTAACAGGTGCTACCACCCAGGTCCGTGTGCACAGTAACAACAGCAATTAATAGGCTTGGAAAAAAACGGTGTGCTAAATTATAATTTTTAAAGATAAATTGAAGAGGACAGATATTCTGTCGAAACATTGTTAAATTTGTTTCTTTTCTTTTACTTTTCTTAAATCGCCATCTTCTGTAAGTTTCGCAAAAATTTGAAAAAGTTACGACAGTCCTTTTGTTTAATAATAATAATAATAATAATAATAATGAAGAGTGTATTGACCCCGGGTTTCGCCATAAAAAGCAACAATATTGTCATGGAGTACTACTACTATTACTACTACTACTAATAATAATGAATTATTGATTGCATTCATTCTGAGAAGTCTGTCAAACTGAATGCAACCTTGGCCAGGATAGATAGATCACAAGAAGAAAGCAAATGCAGGATGTGTGGGCAAGTTGACGTGACTTACATCTTGAATGTCTCAAGTTAGCACAGAAAGAGTATAAGTGACGACATGATTGTATTTTTAATAGGATTCATCGGGAACTATGTCTCAAGTTTGGCTTCATTGTAAAAAAGAAGTGGGTATAAAGATCAAACGGAGGCATGAATAAAAAATTAGAGTCACAAGATTATATGGGGTTTCGTAGTCCAGACAGATGACGAAATTGAAGCACCAAGACCAGACTTCATTGTTATAGAAAATAATCAATGTCAAATTATTCACTTTTCTGTTTCCATAGGATACAAATGTGAAGCGCAAAGAAACTAAAATTTTGAAAAATACCTGGATATGCCTGGGGAGCAGAAGGATCTATGGAACATGAATTTAGAACTAATTCCTGTAGTAACAGGAGCACTGGGAACACCACCTAGAAAACTAAAAGAATGCTTAGGGAGTATTGAAATTAAGACCAAAATTGGAGACCTTCAGAAATCAGTCATCATTTACTCTGTGAGAATTCTCTGAAAAGTTCTAAAGTCATGAGAAGTCTTGTTGAAATGGGAACTGAAAAGGGAATTTTCAATAATTACATCAATATACAACACCAAAATAATTGAAATTTATAAAAAGAAAATAATAATATAATAATATATAAATATATATATTATATATTTATATATATTAATATATAATGTATTTAATATCTTATATATTAATATATTATATATATATTACTTATTATATATAATATATATTATTATTATTATTATTATATTATTAATATTATATATATATTAATATATTATATATATTACATATATAATATATAATATTTATATATAATAATATATAAATGTACAATAATAATAATATATAATAATAAAATAATAAAAGTAGTAAAGGGACATATATGATATATATATATAATATATAATATTTATATATAATAATAATATACTCTGGGCCTGACGATTGGATCTAGCATGAAACTGATTGTCGCCTCTAAGTGTTGACTTCTATGTTCACTTTTATATTTACACACGCTCTATCTCTGATATTGAGATATATAGCACATCTTACGACTATATTTCTTCATATATAATAATATATGAATATATAATGATAATATATAATAAAATAATATAAGCAGTAAAATAACATATATGATATATATAATATATAATATAATATCTATATATAATAATATATAAATATATAATAATAATATATAATAATAAAATAATATAAGTAGTAAAATGACATGTACGATATATATATATATATATATATATATATATATATATATATATATATATATATATATATATAATAATATATAAATATATAATAATAAAAAAAATTTAAAGTATTAGGTTGGTGCAAAAATAATGTCGTTTTTTGACGTTAAAAATACGTTAAAAACGACATTATTTTTTCACCAACCTAATATTACAATGAAAATGCTTCAGATATAATTTGAAAAATACTTCCAGCTATACTTGTGGAATGAAGTAGATATCTGTTTGACTTTTGCTTGATATTGACAAGAAACCTCATCAATAAGCAAAGATTATGTTTATTATTAAATTCATGTTACAATTTTTTTTTGTTCATCATTATTTTTTTTTTTATTAGTAACTGGTGATTATCAATGGGAATCATGTGAAAGCAACTTTTCTCAAAAGCTATAGCTTTTTTCTCAAAATTCTTGCTAATTTTCTTAATGTTGCTATTTTCTTTTGGTTATTTTTTTTTTAATCAATGTCACCTTAAGCAAGAACATAAAGCCACAAAGATGCAAAGCGTTACTGAATTTTAGGGGATATGAGAAAAAAATTCTTCAGTCTCAAGGCTCATTAGGATTGTTTCGAGTACCATTAATCGATGTGAAAAAGTGACCGTTATCCAGTCAAAATATCTTCCCGGATTTTAATTTTCTTTTCCTATATTCACATTCACGATCGATTTAAAAAAAAAAAAAAATTCTTTTTCGCAATTAGATCTCGTTTTCTGTCCGAGATTAGGGTAATTCATTTCAATGTGAAAAGTTCCTGTAATTTTTATTCTTTTTTTTTTTTATCGATAACAAATTCTGGACTGTGTAAAGTTTTGATAGTATTAGGTTGGTGCAAAAATAATAACGTAATAATGTCGGTTTTTGACGTTAAAAATTACGTAAAAAAAATGAAGCTATTTGCAAAGTTTTCAGAGGATGACAGCTCACACCCAGTCATGCACAGCTGTGTACTTTTTCTGCGACTGGCCTTCTAGCCTTTTTGGGCATACGGCCATATCACGTTGAAACACCGGTTCCTGTACGATTACCGAAGTTAAGCAACGTCAAACCTGGTCAGTACCTAGATGGGTGACCGATTGGAAATTCCAGGTGCTGTAAGCTTGGATGTGCAAGTGGTACTCGCTTACAGTACATATCACATTGAAACACCGGTTCCCGTGCGATCAGAGAAGGTAAGCAATACAGATCGTGGTCGGTACCTAGTTGGGTGACCGCTTGGAAATACCAGGTGCTGTAAGCTTGGATGTGCAAGTGGTACTCGCTTACAGTACATATCACATTGAAACCCCGGTTCCCGTATGATCACAGAAGGTAAGCAATATAGATCGTGGTCAGTACCTAGATGGGTGACCGCTTGGAAATACCAGGTGCTGTAAGCTTCGATGTGCGGATGGGGTAATGGATAATGGCTATTAATTTTTAATCGAAGAACCGAGTTTCAATTCGAGTTGGATTCGTTATATCTACTGATGCACAAATACATTTGGCTAAGGTATGAATCCACATTCTCTCCCCCAAGTTAATTAGTAAAACTTTTATTATTAAATCATTTTTATCTTAAAGAAAAATCTTATAATCTAAAAAAAAAAAAATTCTGGTTTTAAATAACCTGCAAAGGGTTGATAAACCGTAGAAAACGAATTTATCAAATCTCTCTGTGCTGAATACCAGGATTTATTTTACAGTGATTTTCTAGGCCGAAAGTAGGGGGTACTCAGTGTAGTAGACTCACTAAGTCACTATTTATTTGTAATTGTTCTAGAGATGTCAAGCTTGTTAACAATAACCCCTCATCTATGTGCCCTTTAGTGATTTATTAGCGTAGCTTAGATGCGGCACAAGGCCGAAAGTACGGAGTACTTAGTGTAGTAGACTCACTAAGTCAGTATTCAGTTGTAATTGTTCTAGATATGTCAAGCTTGTTAACCACAACTCCTCGTCGATATGCCCCTTAGTGATTTATTAGCGTAGCTTAGAGGTGGCACAAGGTCGAAAATATGAACACCCAGCGAAAATCGAGCTCACTACTCAGTCATAATTGATCTAACGAGACATGCTTGTTAACCGTTACACCACGTGGAAGCGCTCACTGGAGTTAGTTTATGAATGATAATCTAAATCACGATTTTTAATTAGTTCTTTAATAATTGTTCTGTTAAATAATCGGTTCAGTTTGTTTCTTCCAATGTCCATTTTGGATACCATGTCCATTTTGGATACCATGTCCATCTTGGATATCATGTCAATTTTGGATATCATGTCCATCTTTGATATCATGTCAATTTTGGATATCATGTCCATCTTGGATATCATGTCCATCTTGGATACCATGTCCATCTTGGATATCATATCAATTTTGGATATCATGTCCATCTTGGATATCATGTACATTTTGGATACCATGTCCATCTTGGATAACATGTCAATTTTGGATATCATGTCCATCTTGGATATCATGTCAATTTTGGATATGTCCATTTTGGATACCATGTCCATCTTGGACATAATGTCAATTTTGGATATCATGTCCATCCTTGATATAATGTCCATTTTGGATACCATGTCCATCTTGGATACCGTGTCAATTTTGGATATCATGTCCATTTTGGATACCATGTCCATCTTGGATATCATGTCCATCTTGTCCCGCCCAATATTTTCTCTTTTCCCCCAAGGTCCGTGTAATTATATTTTTTCCTATTTTTATTTTCTTGTCTTGAGTATTTCTGATACTATATTCAGATTCCTGTCAATTTTATTGCAACTTTTACCCGCGTAGTAATTTTATCTTTGAAAACTTGGCTTTTATAGAGACCCCACCGACGTCCCCTGATAACAGAAGCAGTTCGAGGTGATGAAAAGTTCTCTTTCCCTACTTTTTCTTTCCACCTAAAAATCTATTCTCATTCTTTCTCGGTGGTACAACTTTAACAGAAACGAAATCCATTCTTCGTTCTTTTTGCTATCTTTTCTTTTTACCTAATTGCTGTCTTTATTTTCTGCTGCGTATAAAGTTTTATAACTGAGAGGAAGGGAAGTCTTATTTCAGAAAATCTAATATCTAAGGTTTTCTTTTTCTTTTTCTTTGACAAAAATTTCACAATTTTCTCTTGGCTGTAAAGATTTTGTCATAGAAACGACAACAGTTCATATTTCTGAAATGTCTTTTCTCCCCAACTTCAATTTTCTTATAAAGCAATTTCTCTCGAATGTAAGCTCTCGTCGTCGGCACCCGCTCGCATCCGAGCATAGGGATCGTCACCCTATTCGCTTTCTGAGTGGCAGTGGCGAAGATAGCTGAAAAATAAAGAAAGTTTGGCGAGGCGTGAATTTGATCTTCGTTGACAACACTGTTCGAACTAGTACTGCGCTTAATTTCATGAAGTCTAGGTACCAAAGGTGAAAGTTCATCAGGCCACTTACTATGAAAGCATTTATAGAAAAAGCACGGAGAAGCTACGTTACGGAGCTGAGAAAGAGACTGAAGCCAAGATGCCAGGTCAGGACCAATATCTTTGCAGATTCTTCTTTAGATTTTATCAAGAATCTCTAAATAGATAGCATATATAAATATAGTTTGTTTAAGAGGATTATTTAACGCTGAAATTAGTTAAAACCGATAAATATATATTATAATTTTAAAATTATAAATAAATTATTTAGATATAAAAGTTATCTCCATCTATTGTTCTAACATATAAAATAAAGAATTCGTCGAAATGAAATGATTGATTGGTTTATTCGTTTTTATGGTTTATCAACCCTTTGCAGATTATTTAGAGCCGGAAAATATTTTTAGATTGTAAGAATTTTCTTTGGAGATAATAATTGTTTATTGATAAAAGTCTTATTAATTAACCCATAGCTGCGGGGAGAAGAGGTGGATTCATACGTTTACGAAGGCCATCTACGTCTAAGTGGATCTAACGAACCCAAGAGGAATTGAAACAATTCCGAGTCATTATCCATTACAGTATCCGCACAGCCAAGCTTACAGCACCAGTTATTCTCAAGCGGTTACCTATCCACATACTGACCAGGCTCGACGTTGCTTAACTTCGGGGTTCGTACAGGAACCGGCGTTTCAACGTAATTTATCTGTAAACCTCGTTGTAATTTATCGTCTTTGGTGAAGTGAGTTTTCGGGTAAATAACATGACGGGTAAATAACATTTCGGACAAATAACATTTCGAGCAAATAACATTTCGGGTAAATCACATTTTAGACAAATAAGATTTCGGGTAAATAATTTTTCGGGCAAATAATATTTCGGGTAATAACATTTCGGTCAAATAGAAATATCGGGTAAAGAACATCTCGGGTAAATCATAATTCGAGCAAATAACATTTTGGGTAAATCATATTTCAGGCAAATAACATCTTGTGCAAATAACAATTCGAGTAAATAAAATTTCGGGTAATTAACATTTCAGTCAAATAACATTTCGGGTAAATAACATTTCGAGCAAATAACAATTCGGGTAAATTTCGGGTAAATAACATTTTTTTAAGCGTTACACCCCAAGCCACTAGGCCGCAAAGGGTTACAGAAAATTTGAAGCAAGATCAGATAGGGGTGATAGAGGAAAGGATAAGGAGAAGGGTAGTTGATAGATCAAGGCAATTGGAGACCTCGATTGACATTACATTTGAATAGCTGGGGATTATAGCTCTTAGGGAAACTGGAATAGGGAATGGAGTTCCACAGGCGAGAGGTGCGAGTCATGAAGCTATTGGAGTAGAAGAGACAGCTACATTTAGGAGTTTCGACAGTGAAGGGGTGAGAGCGGGATGCCAGCCTCGTAGGGCGCTTGAATTCATGAAGTCTGGGAACCAGTGAATGCAGCTCCTCGGAGCAATTGCCATGAAAATATTTGTAAAACAGACAGAGAGAGGCGTCGGCACGTCTGTGAGAAAGTGACTATAGACGAGATGCCAGAGCAGGGCCAATTATATTGCATATCCGCCTCTGAAGCCTATCAAGAACCCCTAGGCAAACAGAAGGGGCTCCTGACCATATATGACAGCAATACTCCATCCAAGGACGAATTGTTGATTTGTAGATCTGGAGGATCGATTCCGGGGAGAAAAATTTCCTAGCGCGGCACAGGGAGCCAACTTTCCTTGCGGTGGACGACATTTTATGCAAATAACATTTCGGGAAAATAATTATTTCGTGCAAATAATATTTCGGTCAAATAAGTATTTGCCGCCCAAGAGAGGTCAGACTGCACTGTTCTTAAATCCAGAGCTGAATGAAGAGATGTAATAATGTTTTTCAGAAGGGAATTTCTGTAGCAGTGAGCGCAGATGAGTCAGCCTCGTTTTGGCGTCGACATGGCGAAATTCCATCTTTCATTCGGACAACAGTCACGCTACCCCCTTATCCAGTATACTAGTCTGATAGACCATAAATACAATGTGCAGAGTTCGATCCTCACTGAGTGAGCCATAGCTGTAAACTTGCGCTATACTAACGTTGTGGGGATCATTATAATCTTAACTTCATCAACTCTGGGATAAACCGTTATCCATCCTAGATATCCTCATAATATGCACTTCTTACCTTCTCCCTTTACACTACTTACGCTTAGAATAATCTCATTCAATAACTCTTTACCTTGAGTGGCTCTTGCGCCTTGTATGGGGTGAACAATCTATATACAAAATTCTGTGACATCCAGAAATTCATACACAGATGTCCTCAAGGACACGTGGCACAGTGGATAAAGGCGTTATTTAGATCCAGTGACAGGACCCAAAGAGTGTGAGTTCAATACCCGGTTAAGGAAGTGGAGAACTTTCAGAGGGAAAATTAACAGGAGATAACTGATAATTGACATCCATTAAACATGGCACATGGAACTAGAACAGTCTACCCTAGTGAGCGAAATAAAGGGTTCAGTTCGACATTTCAACCACCTGAAGAAGGCCGGAGTGTACATAGACCGAAACGTTGTAATAAATATGGCGAATAATGTAAATAATCTCAAGTTGATGTCAAAAATTGTTGCAAGACATTGATTTATTTAAGACTGATTTTTATGATATGACTCTAAACAATATTAAAATACATTGTATTTATTTAAGACTGATCTTTTATTATAATTGTTAGGATTTAGTTTTTGCAGCGTGAAGAAATTATTTAAGGAAAATACTTAGAAATCAGGTTCCTTCTAGCATTTATTGTAGAATTCTTGAGCGCTATTTTGATGTAGTTTAGTGACTATTAACCGCCGAATCCACACAAGCCTTTTTGATTGAAAAAGAAGATAAAAAATAATTCAATTTGACGGCTGTAGCGACAAACAACAGCTACCTTAACATAATTTGTCTGAAATTTCGAGACGAAATAACGGTATTATTTCATTAATTAAACCGACTACCTTTGCTATATATATATATATATATATATATATATATATATATATATATATATATGAGTGTGTGTGTGTGTGTGTGTGTGTGTGTGTGTGTGTGTGTATAGTTAGGTAATGAAAAGTTTGATATTAAATGTATAACTTTTGGTATTAAAGTTTCGTATTAAAAGTAAAACATATAAAAAACGACTGACAATACGTCCAATAAATCCAAGTATAGAAAAAGGAAGGTTATATGGTTCAACCCTCCATTCTGCAAATTATCCAACATTAATATAGGAAAATACTTCCTAAATTTAATAGATAAACATTTCAGTAAAAACAGTACACTGAAAAAAAATCTTGAATAAAATGAAATTGAATATTAGTTACTCATGTGTGAACAATGTGGAGAAAATTATAAATTCCCACAATAATATCATTAGAAAATTTAATGCCAATCAATTACAAAAAAGAAAAAAAAATTCTAACTGTAATTGCAGGGTAAAAACTGAATGCCCAGTGGAAGGATTATGTATGACAGAAAATGTGGTGTACGAAGCCATGATCTTCACCAAAGAGAATACAAACCAAAAAAAAAAAAAAAGATTTATATTGAAATATCTGCTGGGAATTGGAAGCAGCGCCTTTATAACCATCGCCATTCCTTCACTAATGAATCTCTTAAACACCAAACAGCGCTGTCTAAATATTATTGAGGTCTGGTGGAAAACAGCTTCACCACACAGCTGAAATAGAGAATTATCTCTAGGGCTGGAACTTCTAGGAACTTTAGAGACAGATGTGACCTCTGCATTAAGGAGAATATCTTAATAATCAAACATAATGAACCAGAGGAATTACTAAATCACCGCAATGAAATTATCTTCAAATGCAGGCACAGTCATCGTCTCAAAATAACAAATTACATCTAATATTTGGTAGGCCTGTCCATGGAATCTCCGGAACTTTAAATTTTCTAAACATGAAATAACACCGGGTGTCTATATATAAGATGAATTCTTTATATTATACTGTATATGCGTAAAGATAATTGTTTATGCGCATATGTGTGTTGATATGTGTTCATATAATTGTGTTGACATTTGTAGGTGATTATAGTGGACACATGTGTGTGTATGTGCATGTAGGCGTTTATATGGGGTATTTACTTGCTTGTATTTATATGTGTGGATACATACATACACGTATACTGTAGCGGCCATAATATAAGGAAAAGAAACAACAAATCATAAATATGCGTATTACTTAAAAAGTAATGCATGATTAGAAATGAAATTTTTACCGAATAAAGATTAGGGTGTAATGCATAAATATTATACAAAGTTACAAAAATTTACATAATATTTTTTTAAAATAAAGATGAAAAAGTTTGTCTGTTTTTGTAATTTTAATTATATATATATATATATATATATATATATATATATATGGTCCTACCTGAGGAAAACTTCATTGGTAGAAACCGCAGAAGCGGAAAGGTTTAGTGTTTGTAATATTTTAAATATTAACTAGCGCTCCACTTTCAATATTTGAACTGTGTATTGAAAATATAAAACAAAACCGTTTCCTGGACAAGATTAACCTTGACTGTAAAAACAGTTTGAGTATATATATATATATATATATATATATATATATATATATATATATATATATGCTGAAAACAGTTTTAGTATATATATATATATATATATATATATATATATATATATATATAGACTGGGTTTTATGGCCTTGGATGGCAACTGGTCTAGGAAAAGGCAACTCTAAATTCAAAACCTGTGGAGGGTCGTTTGGGGAACTTATGCTACACGATGCACCAGGTCTCTGTATACGGCCCTTGAAAAAAGTGTGGTGTCTGGGTAGTCTACAGTTCAGTTCTGCGTTCAGGATTGTTGTCTCATACGAGACAAAAAAACTGATAGCTCGAAAACGACGGGAGAGTCCATTATTATAATACATACATATATATATATATATATATATATATATATATATATATATATATAACAATAACAGTATTGGAGAAATTGCATGACACTGTGGAAAATTTTTACTTGAAACGCGTTTCGTCCTTCAGGACTTCATCAGACTAAATTTGTTATTATGGTAAGATTACTTACGCACACTACAGACGGACACTGGCAATTTTAGAATTTTTATTAATTAGACAATTACATTTAGAATTCTTACACTTTGTCATGCAATTTGCCCATTACATATATATATATATATATATATATATATATATATATATATATATATATATATATATATATATATTATATATATATATATATATATATATTTATATATATATATATGTCTGTGTGTGTGTGTGTGTGGTATTAATGGAAAATGCTCAATATCCGTGATAGAGCTAACATATGCGGTTGCATTCAGTTTTATGGTGTTAGGGTTTTCCTTATACAAATAATCAAACAAAAATAAAAACTAAATAGACCCACTTTTGAAAAAAAAATAAACCAGTTTGTCTGAAGATCGCGAATGCGTGAAACCTAGGGCTAGAAACAATTCTCCACACACACACACACACACACACACACACACACACACACACATATATATATATATATATATATATATATATACTGCACTACTAAGTAATGAACCCTCTTTTACATTAAATGTTACGAACGTCGGAAGTGTACTCTATTCGTTCTCATTCTACTTGGCTATATATATATATATGGTTCAAAAGCAATCTTGCTCATTTCATAGGTTTCTGCAGCGTTTTCGCCGACATTAACAAAACGTTATCAGAAACCCGTGAAAGTATCAAAGCTTGTTATGAATTAACGTTTTGAGGATGTGGAAATGAAGGAGGCCTTTATTAGGAGAGCGGACGCCTTCACTCTAGAGATTTACGAGCAGCTACAGCATGCGCATTAAAGTCGAAGGGCGCCACGTTATAAGAGTTTCCAATTTAGCTTTGTTTGAAATAAATGTCTCCTTAAAGATTCACAAAACTTCTAGACTACAGCTTCTATCTATCTATCTATCTATCTATCTATCTATCTATCTATCTATACCGGTTTATATCTATCTATCTATCTATCTATCTATCTATCTATCTATCTATGCCGGTTAATATCTATCTATCTATCTATCTATCTATCTATCTATTAGGTTGGCATCTCGGTCTCATCCTTTCACTGTCGAAACGGATAAATGTAGTCGTCTCTTCTACTCCAACAGCTTCCTAGCTCGGACTTCCGGTCAGTGGAACTACCCTCCTCTTATATGCTACCCTGATAGCTATAATCTTCAAATATTCAATTGTAATGTCAATCGACATCTTCTGATCTTGATCCCCGTCTTTCTCTTTATCCTTTTCCCAAACACCCCTCTTTACTCATGCTCTCATTCTCTGTAACCCTTTGCGTGCTGATGGCACTCCCACCTTGCTTGAGGTGATTTGCTTAAAAAATCTATCTCGTTCTGTTCATTATTTATCTCATTCTGTTCATTATCTATCTGTCTATCTATCTATCTATCTATCTATCTATCTATCTATTTCGTTCTGTTCATTATTTATCGCATTCTGTTCATTATCTATCTATCTATCTATCTATCTATCTATTTCGTTCTGTTCATTATTTATCGCATTCTGTTCATTATCTATCTATCTATCTATCTATCTATCTATCTATCTATCTATCTATCTATCTATCTCGTTCTGTTAATTATTTATCTCATTCTGTTCATTATCTATCTATCTATCTATCTATCTCATTCTGTTCATTATCTATCTATCTATCTATCTATCTCGTTCTGTTCATTATTTATCGTATTCTGTTCATTATCTATCTATCTATCTATCTATCTATCTCGTTCTGTTCATTATTTATCTCATTCTGTTCATTATCTATCTATCTATCTATCTATCTATCTATCTCGTTCTGTTCATTATTTATCGCATTCTGTTCATTATCTATCTATCTATCTATCTATCTATCTATCTATCTATCTATCTATCTATCTATCTCGTTCTGTTCATTATTTATCTCATTCTGTTCATTATCTATCTATCTATCTATCTATCTATCTATCTATCTATCTATCTATCTATCTCGTTCTGTTCATTATTTATCGCATTCTGTTCATTATCTATCTATCTATCTATCTATCTATCTATCTATCTATCTATCTCGTTCTGTTAATTATTCATCTCATTCTGTTCATTATCTATCTATCTATCTATCTATCTATCTCGTTCTGTTCATTATTTATCTCATTCTGTTCATTATCTATCTATCTATCTATCTCGTTCTGTTAATTATTTATCTCATTCTGTTCATTATCTATCTATCTATCTATCTATCTATCTATCTATCTCGTTCTGTTCATTATTTATCTCATTCTGTTCATTATCTATCTATCTATCTATCTATCTATCTATCTATCTATGTATCTATCTATCTATGTATCTATCTATCTATCTATCTATCTATCTCGTTCTGTTCATTATTTATCGCATTCTGTTCATTATCTATCTATCTATCTATCTATCTATCTATCTATCTCGTTCTGTTAATTATTCATCTCATTCTGTTCATTATCTATCTATGTATCTATCTGCTGTATCCTTAAAGAGATTCCAAACAGGCAAAGATGGTACTCAAGTGAAGGAACGGCAATACGCGCGTAGATTAAAAAGTGGTTTATTGTAAAAGAGAATACATTACTAATCGGGTGGCAGGCTAATAATTCCTGTAGCAAGCCCCCAGGTATATCCTGTGCTCACTATACGTAGCTACTGATATAGTCAGTCCACAGAGGCGATTATATTACAACATCTCCCCTGAGCTAATTTTCCCACGAAATGTTGTTCAATAACGTTTCTTTTTGGGGTCAGGACAAAACTGTTTGACATTTTTCCTCTTCCTAGCACTTCTCCGTCTCACCAATATCTATCACATACTGTTCATTATTTATCTATCTACTAATCTATCTATCTATCTTGGGCAGCTAACCTCTCTGTTGCTCAGTCACATTTGTGTTTGTTCAACACACACAATTTCCATGTGAGCATCATCTAGCGTGATCAAGTTTGAACAAGGCCAGTACACTGAAACTCTCGGTTCGCAATGACTTGTGAGTTGTGTCTTCCTGTTAGCACAACCATCGACGAACAAGGTATTTTTGGAAGGGCTATCAACTGAATAGGTATTTTTGGAAGGGTTATCAATAAAATATGTATTTTTGGAAGGGCTATCAATTGAATAGATATTTTTGGAAGGGCTATTAATTGAATAGGTATTTTTCGAAGTGCTATCAATTGAATAGGTATTTTTGGAAGGGCTGTCAATTGAATAGATATTTTTGGAAGTGTTATCAATTGAATAGGTATTTTTGGAAAGGCTCTCAATTGAATAGGTATTTTTGGAAGTGTTATCAATTGAATAGGTATTTTTGGAAGTGTTATCAATTGAATAGGTATTTTTGGAAGGGCTATCAACTGAATAGGTATTTTTGGAAGGGCTATCAATTGAATGGGTATTTTTGGAAGGGCTATCAACTGAATATATCTTTTTGGAAGTGCTATCAACTGAATAGATATTTTTGGAGGTGTTATCAACTGAATAGTTATTTTTGGAAGTGTTATCAATTGAATAGGTATTTTTGAAAGGTCTATCAATTAAATAGGTATTTTTGGAAGTGTTATCAATTGAATAGATCTTTTTGGAAGGGCTATCAACTGAATAGATCTTTTTGGAAGGGCTATCAACTGAATAGATCTTTTTGGAGGTGTTATCAATTGAATAGATATTTTTGAAGGGCTATCAATTGAATAGGTATTTTTGGAAGTGTTATCAATTGAATAGGTATTTTTGGAAGGGCTATCAACTGAATAGACCTTTTTAGAAGTGCTATCAACTGAATAGGTATTTTTGGAAGGGTTATCAACTGAATAGGTATTTTTGGAAGTGCTATCAACTGAATAGGTATTTTTGGAAGCGTTATCAACTGAATAGGTATTTTTGGAAGTGCTATCAACTGAATAGGTATTTTTGGAAGGGCTATCAACTGAATAGACCTTTTTGGAAGTGCTATCAACTGAATAGGTATTTTTGGAAGCGTTATCAACTGAATAGGTATTTTTGGAAGTGCTATCAACTGAATAGGTATTTTTGGAAGCGTTATCAACTGAATAGGTATTTTTGGAAGTGCTATCAACTGAATAGGTATTTTTGGAAGCGTTATCAATTGAATAGGTATTTTTGGAAGGGCTATCAACTGAATAGATCTTTTTGGAAGTGTTATCAATTGAATAGTTATTTTTGGAAGGGTTATCAACTGAATAGATCTTTTTGCAAGTGCTATCAACTGAATAGGTATTTTTGGAAGTGTTATTAACTGAATAGGTATTTTTGGAAGAGCTATAAATTGAATAGATATTTTTGGAAGTACCATCAACTGAATAGGTATTTTCAATCATATGAGAATTTTTCTGGAGAGATTGTCAATAAAAAGCAAAAAAGAAATAGCTTTATCAAAACAAGCTTTAACTAATGTCCGAGAAATTTCGAATGTGTTAGCATTTGGTGGAAGAAAATAAACCAATGCCTTTCAATTTACTTTCTTTTTATCTAATAATCACTTAGGATTTGCGGTTAGTATTTGAGTTCGGGTTAGTATTAAGGGTTAATTTTAGGGTTAATATAGTCATATTTCGTTACACCCTTTTTGAAAAACATTTAAAATTATATAATCTCTAGTTTTGGCTGAGTAAAGCAGTAAGCAGATTAAGGATAGGGAATATAGAATAGAAAGATTATGTTGCGCCAATAATTAGTACAAAAATTCTGTTCCTCCATGCTATGATAAATGCTGTTTCGTCTTGCTATGATAATCAGCATTCAAAATATTTTGACTGGGTTTGAAAATCGATCACTAATACTAAGCTTAACTTATGCTCCTTGGTGTAAATTTGATATTGGTGAGATATCTGGAAAGTTGAATAAATTTCCTCGGTAGGAAAAATAAAAAAATAGAACATGAAGTAGTGGTGGACTTGTTGAAAGTTTCTTCTGAAAAAAAAAAGTCCTTTTAAGTAGTTTATTTTTCGGTCAACGCTTATCAAAGTGGTTCGCAAAAAACATCAAACGTTAAAATGCTATTACAAATCAAAAAGTTATAAAACGTCCGAAAAAAAAAATTTTATAACGAGAGGAAAAGGAAAGGAAAGGAAAAGGGAAAAAAATTGCGATACGACATAGTAAACTGCCCAACTTATTTAAATAGACTTCAATAAAAGCTTATATGAATATAAGAGGGATCCGTTATAAAACAATTTAATCACTGCATTAGACAGTAGTTAATTATGCGGACCATTGTCCTCATCTTTGTCGCCATATTTGTCACAACGTTTCGGCCGTTGTACGCTCCGGCCTTCTTCAGGTGGTTGGAATTTCGAACTGAACCCTGGGGTAGACTGTTCTAGTTCCACGTGCCATGTTTGATGGATGTCAGTTATCAGTTATCTCCTGCTAATTTTCCCTCTGGAAGTTCTCCACTGCCTTAACCGGGTATTGAACACACACTCTTTGGTTTGTCACTGGATCTAACCAACACCTTTATCCACTGTGCCATGTGTCCTTGAGGACATCTGGGTATGAATTTCTGGGTATTATAAACCTAATGTTTTCAGCAACCATTTTTTACCAGTGCTCATATTGCAATTTTGCTGTTATCATTGCATGTTTTACCAGAGCTCATATTGCAACTATGTTGTTATCATTGCTTTTCTCTGGCACTCCTTATTACTGGTTCCCATATTGTATTTATTTCTATGCTTGGTCGGCTCAGGAGATTTTTGTGGCCTAGCATATGTGCTGATTCCTTAAGTTTACGAATTTTCCAATGGTGTTCCCTATCTATGATCTCAACATGATCCCACAGGAGGCGGTGATCTCCCTTCTCTCTCCATATGTGGTCAGCCACGCCTGATTTTTCTACTTCCCCTCGCGTTACAGCTTTCTGGTGTTCTTGAAGCCTTACCTTGAGGGGGCGGCCTGTCTCTCCTTTATATTCCTTTCCGCAGCTGCACGGGATAGCGTACACACAGTCTTTAGTCATGTTCTCCTGTATGGGGGGTCTCACTCGAGAGAGATATCTGCGTGGTGTTGTCAAGCTCTTGAAGGTTGTCCTGATGTTATATGGACCGCAGATCCTTTGTATTTTCTCTGATAACCCCTTCACATAAGGCAGGCAGACTGTTTTCTGAGTGTTGTTGTCCTCCTCCTCCTCTTGTAGCCGCCTATCCCAGTTTTGAGGGGCTGCTGCCATGTACCCAGGGTAGTTGTTACGTTGTAGGGTACTACTTATACTGACCAATTCTTTATATAATGTCTCTGGGTCGCCACTTATGACTTTTGCTCGGTGTTGTAAGCAACGGACGATCCCTTTCTTTACGCTGTATGGATGGTGAGAGTTGAAATTGAGGTACTGTCCGGTGAATGTTGGTTTACGGTATACGGATGTCTTGAACCCATGCTCTTTTCGAGATATTAGTACATCCAGGAATGGGAGTGTGTTGTTACTCTCTTTCTCCATTGTGAACTGTATCGAAGGTCTTATTGAGTTCACATGGTCCAGTAGAACCTGGACATCTTCCCGGTGTGGCCAGAGTATGAAGGTGTCATCTACGTACCTTAACCTTATAGTTGGCTTTAGAGATATAGATTCTAATGCCATTTCTTCAAAGTATTCCATGTATATATTCGCCATTGCTGGTGATAATGTCGAGGCCATTGCTAAGCTCTCATCCTGTTGATATATGTGTGATCCCATTCCGAAGTGTGTTGTTTGTGTACAAAAAGTCAACATCTCCATCAGATTATCTATTGGAATACTGGTCCGTTCTTCTAGGGAAGAATCAGAGGTCAATTTGTCTCTGACTACTGAGAGTGCCTCCTCGGTGGGTACCTTGGTAAACAAACTCACCACGTCCAAGCTCACCATCTGGTTGGATAGGATGGGAGCATCTTTGATTATTTCCACGAAGTGGGCGGAGTTTCGGACATATGAAGGAGACTTTCCGATCAATGGGTCAATTATATCTACAAGGAAGCGACTCAGAGGGTGGCACACAGAGCCTTGGCAACTAACAATCGGCCTGAGCGGATTACCGAAGTCGGACGAACGGCTGACCGGCTGATCGGTTGAACTCTCTGCCTTCGGGTGGGGAGGAACCCGAACGAGGCTACGCCGAAGGGCGGAGTCTCTTTCGGGAGTTAAACCGACCCTGAACCCGTTTATACGGGTTCAAAGGGCATATTTTTGGCCGAGCCCACGGGCTCGGAGATCCCACGGGCTCGGAGATCCCACGGGCTCGGAGATCCCACGTTAAACCGGCCTTGTGCCACATGACGCCCTCGTTGTCGGGGGTGGGGAGTAAATACTGTTCTGTCATAAGTCTAGAGTTCAGTCTAAAGTCTGGAGCGAGGTACGTCAGGAGTCTGTCAGTCAGTCAGTCAGAGTGAGTCAGTCAGTCGAGTCAGAGGCAGTCCGAAACAGAGTCGCGTTCAGACCATTACTACTAAACCTGATTGTTCGTACTAACACTTTCTACTTCTGTGTATATATTCCTGTTTGTAACATATCTGTGTTATTCGACATCCGTGTTCGAGTTCTTCTTTATTGGTTCTACCTTGGGCTATCACCGTAGTACAAGGACCATAACAATATATATATATATATATATATATATATACTAACAGCATAGCCCGGCGTTGCCCGTGCTTGATTAAAAAATCGTACGGCTCATAAAGCAATCGTAATTTTTTTTTCTTCCAAAAATGTATTACTGGAAATGTTTTTGTTTTTCTAAAACTGTATTACAGGTAATAAGATTTTTTTTCTAAAATGTATCGCTGGTAAAATTTTTTTTTCAACAATGTATTGCTGGTAATAATTTAAAAAAAAATGTATTACTGGTGTAATAAATTTTTTAAAAATGTATTACTGGTAATAATTTTTTTTTTCAAAAATGTATTGCTGGTATTAAAACCTATTTTTGCACGGTCATAGTGTTTTTACCCCAGTTTAGAGGTCAAATATTAGCTCATAGCTGAGACCCTAGCAGGTGCTACCACTCCGGGTTATATATATATATATATATATATATATATATATATATATATATAAATGTAAATATATGTGTATAAAATTGATTAAAAAATTATAATATATATATATATATATATATATATATATATATATATAATACGTCACATACATACACACATATATATATATATATATATATATATATATATATATACATATATATAAATATATATATATATAAAAGTGAACATTGAAGTCAACACTCAGAAGCGACTGGCTGTTTCATGCTAGGCGCAGTTGTCAGGCTGACAATTGCGCCTAGCATGAAACAGCCTGTCGCTTCTGAGTGTTGACTTCAATGTTCACTTTTATATTTATATTTACATACGCTCTATCTCTGATATTGAGCAGTTTATCCAATAAATATATCACACCTTAATTTTTTCATATGTATATATACATACATATATATATATATATATATATATATATATATATATATATATATATATATATATTTGTTTCGTGTGTATAACAAATGAGGTGCAGTGTGCAAAATAGCAATGATCCACCCGATGCTGTTCAAACTTGGTCTCATTGACGTGTACTGATATCGCTATCGAAGACGGTTCGTATATATAATACAAATATCTTCAAGGAATTCGGGAAAAACTCTTGTAATAATTCATTAGTCACCAAAAGGTTTGTTTTTATTCACACCACATCATTCATTTATATTATTTATAATGGCATTTAAAAAGCTTATACTATTAAATAATTAGATGGTTTTAATGCAGTTTGGATAATAAAATTCAGGGCACATCTTGTGGAATTTGGTAATAGCTCGAGAAAAATAAATTAAAAATATATCTGATGAAAATTAGTACTTAATAAGACAAGAAATCAGCAGACTCTGAAATTCCAGATTGAATCGACAGACTTTCAAGAATTACAAAGTTTACATAAAAAATATTGTGTTTTGGGAACTTTTACAGTAAACATAATTTTGGTTGTAAATATGTAAGATATGTAAGAGAATATACGGCTAACTTTCCTTAGGTATTTATAAATTGTACACTGTTCAATTAGCGTTAACAACGAACTATTTTAACTTACAAAATTGTACTTAGATTAAATGAAGATTACTTACAATATAATACAAATTACTTATGATACATATCTTCTAGCTGTCAATTTTGACGGCACGGGTGAACTAATTTTTTTATATTTTGTTAATAAAGAGCTAGACGTTATCGTAAATTCTTAAGGTGCTCTTGAGGAATAGGTCTGTAGGTTTCCTGATGTTTTTCTTTGAACATTGTCTTCGTAAAACTGATGTCTGAATCTTTAAAACATAAAAAGGCGCCTAGCACGGGAAATAAACCAATGTGGTATTTACACTTAGCAGACAAACAAGAACGAATTTTGAATTATATCTTTAGGGGTTTTGTTCTAATTTTGAATTGTATCTTTAGGCACATACTGATTTGAATCTATTTCATTTCAGTTGTTGAACCTTTGAAAAAAAATGTCATGATAGATATAAAATAGTAATTTTGAACCAAGAAGTTAATTTCCAAAGAGATATATAACCAAAATCATGGCATGGTGTGCCGTGTTCCCTTAAAAGGTTTCAGGGAACTGGCAAAGTGAAGAACAAAAGATGAAGGCCTAATATATATATATATATATATATATATATATATATATATATATATATATATATATATATATATATATATATATATATATATATATCATGAGCAGTATTTGGAACTCATTTTCTTAAGAAATAGGAAACAAATTCGGCAAACGTAAGGGACGCATCTCGCTCCATGTTTTTGTTCTCTCTACCCTGGTCAGGTATTAAACTCATAACCTTTGGAGTCATGTCAAATGTGGATTAGTTAAAAAACGCTTTCATCCACTGGCCTAAAATTACAACGTATATCATCATCAGAAGGCTGGAGTGCACCACGATCGAAACGTCGCAGATATGACAATAAAGATGAGGACAACAGTTCGAACAATGTAAATAGTGTAAATAGTTACAATACCTCATCTCAGAAATGTAGACTGTGAATATGGCAATAAAGATGAGGACAACAGTCCGAACAATGTAAATAGTGTAAATAGTTACAATACCTCATCTGAGAAATATAGACTGTGAATATGACAATAAAGATGAGGACAACAGCCTAACAATGTAAATATTGTAAATAGTTACTGTGAAAATGACAATAAAGATGAGGACAACAGTCCGAACAATGTAAATAGTGTAAATAGTTACAATACCTCATCTCAGAAATATAGACTGTGAATGTGGCAATAAAGATGAGGACAACAGTTTGAACAATGTAAATATTGTAAATAGTTACAATACCTCATCTCAGAAATATAGACTGTGAATATGACAATAAAGATGAGGACAACAGTCCGAACAATGTAAATAGTGTAAATAGTTACAATACCTCATCTCAGAAATATAGACTGTGAATATGGAAATAAAGATGAGGATAACAGTCTGAACAATGTAAATAGTGTAAATAGTTACAATATCTCATCTCAGAAATATAGACTGTGAATATGGCAATAAAGATGAGGACAACAGTCCAAACAATGTAAATAGAGTAAATAGTTACAATACCTCATCTCAGAAATATAGACTGTGAATATGGCAATAAAGAGGAGGACAACAGTTTGAACAATGTAAATAGTGTAAATAGTTACAATACCTCATCTCAGAAATATAGACTTTGAATATGGCAATAAAGAGGAGGACAACAGTTTGAACAATGTAAATAGTGTAAATAGTTACAATACCTCATCTCAGAAATATAGACCGTGAATATGGCAATAAAGATGAGGACAACAGTGCAAACAATGTAAATAGTGTAAACCGTCTATTTTAGTCTCCCAGGATCGATCAATTTTACGAAGACTTATCAAATATAAATATTTAGATATAGGATTTATCACAATCAACTTTGGTCAGTTTGCAAGTGTTACTGGTATTATGTAACTCGGTATTATCTGCGAATAGTATGGTTATCGCTGACTAAACCGGTTCCCCAACTAGGCTTTTCTGACGTGGAATGTCTATATACATGAAGCAGGATTAAAAAATGACATGTTAAAGGACGGACAATCAACGGCCATCTCGCACAGTATGGTAGATTGGGCTAGACAGCTATACGTTCAGCCTCTGTGGTGATGTTAGGGCATCGCTGGACAGAACGCCTCCTAGCCTAAAGTCAACTGCCAGGGCGGAGGATTTACCTGAAGGAATCAATGGTCACATATCCGTAACCAAAGCAAGCCTTCAATTCGTAAGATACCGTCTGTAGGGTGCCGTGGAGATGGGCTCCGCTAGGTCAGCTATGCATAAATGCACACGTCTCCGGTTTTCGACCCAGACATATGTAGGTAACCGGTCGGGGACCCAGCAGCGCAGTGACCCTACGACCTCGCCCGGTCATGGGAATGATGATGATGATGATGATGATGATGATGATGATGATGATTTATCATAAAGTGAAAGCAGATTGGTAGGCTATTGATAGTGTGCGTCATCGAAACTCGGTGGTACGCTATTTTAAACTTTTGCCAAGCTGAGCTAAGCTTAATAAATATATTTTAATCTCCTTGTCCATCTTGCACACTGTTGGTCGTTATTTGAGTTCGATAATCAATACTGTGGCCCTTTACCTAACCGAGCACATATTAAATATTGGGTTGGTGCATAATTATCAGGCGTTTTTAAACAATATTTATTACGAAAAAAGAAACAACAATTCAACAATAAGATTTTAAAATGATTATTCCGGACCGTATGATTATCGATAGGCATTTTTATAACCTGAAAATAAAATATTTTATTA
Organism: Acanthosepion lycidas; assembly: GCA_963932145.1. Classification (NCBI taxonomy): domain Eukaryota; kingdom Metazoa; phylum Mollusca; class Cephalopoda; order Sepiida; family Sepiidae; genus Acanthosepion; species Acanthosepion lycidas. The sequence goes on from OZ010596.1 coordinate 9,719,476, forward strand.
AAAAAGTAAACAAAACAGTAATTTTTATTAAGAAATAACTCGCCTACATAAACGCCTGATAATTATGCACCAACCCAATGTTTCTATTTAGGTTTCTACGTGTTTTGTGTATGTCTGTGTTTTCAAAATGGAAGGTTTTGCCATTGTTAACTTTTCCTTATTTTAGCTTCTGTTGACAACGAATGGTTCAACAGATTATACGTTATTGCAGCCATACAGGCTTGTACCAATTATAAACTTCAGTGGACAATCCAAATCGCGATTACATATCCAAGTCAATAATCCCATCTTTTCCCTGCTTGCCTCTGGATTAACATCTTGCCCTGCGTATTATTTGTTATGTAGAACAAATGTCAACGATCGAGTTGAAAAGAAATCCACGCGGATATTTTTTCTGGTTTGCTTTGAAAATGAGTTTATTTCATTCATTATTCTTTCCTTTTTTTCATTTCGATTTTCCTGTCATTCACTTTCGTTTTTCTTTCATTCGTTTTTATATTTTTTGAAGTTTTTCATTCATTTTTTGTTACAATTTTCTTTTTCATTCTACTTTCGTTTTTCAATTAGATTTGTCCACTATAGATTTTCTTTCTTTCCTTCTTTCTTTCTTTCGTCAAATTTGACCTACTTCGTCATTTCTTTCTTTCATTTGTCTGTCAAATTACACGCTCTTTCATTTCTTTCTGTCTTTAATCAAATTTTACTCTCTCCCCTTTTCTTTTTCTTTATTTCTCTCTTTCTTTCCTCCTTTTTTACTTTCCAATTTTACTCTTCATTTTTCTATCTATTCATTTAATATTTTTTTTTATTTTTGACAATATATTTTTATTTCGTTTTTCTTACCATCTTTCTTTTTTTCCTTCTTCTTTATTTCATTATTTACTTTTTTTTAATTCTGGTTTCCCTTTCTTTCTTTCTTTCTTTCTTTCTTTCTTTCTTTCTTACCATGCCCGTCTTTCAAAATCTTGTTGTTTGTTTGTTTGCTTGTTTGTTTGTTTGTTTGTTTCTTTCTTTCTTTCTTTTCGCAGCACTGTGATTTTTGTTTTTATTCATATCTTTCTCCATCCTTGAATTTTCCTCCATTTCTTCTGCCACCTGATCGCTCTTCTTTCTTGAACTTTTACCATACTAAGCTAAGCATTATTAAACATATTTTATCTCCCTATTCCGTATTTTATTGTCCTTACTCTCCTCTGCATTATTTCTCTGTCATATGCTTTGTCACTGTTATTTTTTTGCTATTCATATTACTCTGCTCCTCCTTCTCTACCGTCTCATACCCTTTCACCTGAGCATAATATTCCTTATTCGTCATCAGGTTAGTCTATTTCCCTCTCCTCCTCCCCCCTCTGCTTCGAGTCTATTTTCCTCTTTCTATATTCCTTTCCCCCTTCCTCTCCCCACTCTCTTCTTCGAGTCTATTTCCCTCTTTCTATATTCCTTAATCCCTTCCATTCTCCCTCTCATCTTCGAGTTTATTTTCCTCTTTCTATATTCCTTTCCCCTTCCTCTCACCCTCTCTTCTTCGAGTCTATATTCCTCTTTCTATATTCATTTCCCCCTTCCTCTCCCACCTCTCTTCGTCTGTTTTCCTCTTTCTATATTCCTTTTCCCCTTCGTCTCTCCCTTTCTTCTACGAGTCTATTTTCTTCTTTCTGTATACCTTTCCCCATCCTCTCCCCCTTTCTTCTTCGAGTCTATTTTCCACTTTCTATATTCCTTTCCCCTTCCTCTCCCCCTCTCTTCTTCGAGTCTATTTTCCTCTTACTATATTCCTTTCCTCCTTCCTCTCTCCCTCTCTTTTTCGAGTCTATTTTCCTCTTTCTATATTCCTTTCCCCCTTCCTCTCTTCCTCTCTTCTTCGAGTCTATTTTCCTCTTTCTATATTCCTTTCCCCCTTCCTCTCACCCTCTCTTCTGCGTGTCTATTTTCCTCTTTCTATATTCCTTTCCCCCTTCCTCTCTCCCTCTCATCTCCGAGTCTATTTCCCTCTTTCTGCATTCCTTTCCCCCTTCCTCTCTCCCTCTCTTCATCGAGTCTATTTTCCTCTTTCCATATTACTTTCCCCCTTCCTCTCTCGCTTTCTTCTTCGAGTCTATTTTCCTCTTTCTATATTCCTTTCCCCCTTCCTCTCTCACTTTCTTCTTCGAGTCTATTTTCCTCTTTCTATATCCCTTTCCCCATTCCTCTCTCCCTCTCTTCTCCGAGTTTATTTTCCTCTTTCTATATTACTTTCCCTTTTCCTCTCACCCTCTCTTCTTCGAGTCTATTTTCCTCTCTGACTCTCCTACTTGCTCTCTTCACCTTTTCTCTAATTTTTTTTACTCTCTTCTTACTCTTCTCGGTATTTTTTTCCTCTTCACTTATCACTTTTTTATTTTAATTCTACACTCTTCTTCTTCTTTGAATTTTTCTCTTCCTCCTTACTCTCCCCCCACCCGCTTTCTGTACTATATTTTATTCGCCTCCCCCTTACTCTCCTCTCTGTTTTTTATACTTCTTTTCCCTCTCTTCTATATACATTCTTTTTCTTCTTTCATTATCTTTAAAGTTGTTATACTCCCCACTTGTGTCGGCCTGTGTGCCAGCCGCTTGGTAAGAACCTTGGAGAAGATCTGGGTGCAAATGACTTCACACCTGGAGTCGTTGCAGATCCAATTGGACTTGAAAAGAAGCGGCCAGGCGAACGCTCGGATGGTCATTCAAGCGATGGCCTTTTATGGCATGACGCTAATCTCAAGATAGCAACAGACACGTACACAGACAGCCGAGTTTCAGCGATCTGTCAAGCGAATTGCAATATCACCATCCTTCTCTTTGTCTCCGTTTTACCTTCATTCACTCTCTATCTCTTGTATCTCCTCTCTTTCATCCCCCTCTTGATCTGTCTCTCCGGCTAACTTCATTATTCATAATGTCCTTTCTTTCTCTTTTAAACGCCCCTCTACTCTCTCTCTCTCTCACTATATATATATATATATATATATATATATATGTCTGTTGTATTCAATGAAATGTGCAGAAAAGAAGGATTGCTGCATAAATACATACACACGCACACACACACACACATATATATTTGTATATATAAACTAATCCCGATAAACTAACCGTTAGGAAAAAAACAAATAAAGATAATCAATCCAAATAAATATATGAAGTAATAAACAAATTAAAAACTGTTCCCGCCAAAATAATAGCTAGAATGAATAACAACAATCAACCCCAAAATTGAATAAATAGCTTTAATTATCTTCCGAAACCAAAACAAAACTATTAAATAAGCGATATAAACAAATACTTACTACGTTAATATAAACACCGATTAAAAGAAATAAATAAAAAATAAATAAATATATAAGATAAGAAAAAAAAATAAAAGAATAAATAAAAACAAGCAACATAATCTAACCCAAATAAATAAAAAAACGAATAAACGACTTCCGGTAAAATAACCGTCAAAATAGACTACCCACAATGCACCACTGACCCGTATATATATAAATAGCCGAGAAAAATAACAGCACTCGTGGCCTGATGATTACATCTAGCATGAAACAGACTGTCGACTCTAAGTGTTGACTTCTATGCTCACTTTTATATATATATATATATATATATATATATATATATATATATATATGAGAAATGAATGGATCTTTAATTCAACATTATTTCTTATTCTAAGCTAATCGATCTCTAAGGCGATTGTCATTAATTTCACTGTTTGAAATAAGAATGTCAAGTGAAACTCAAGTACCCACTAAATCTGATGTTGACAATAATGATGAATATGGTGTTTTCCAACTGGTGTCCGAGTACGGCTATTACTACATATCTTTTTGGAGAAAATCTACTGATCTTCTGAACGAATTTGGCAGTTTAGCCCAGCAAGAGACCTACATACTCTAGAACAAACAGGGTACTTAAGAGGTCTAACAGCGGGTGAAACATTATCGTGTAATTTAAAACGACTTCTGGACCCGCGTATCTAACCACATTTCAGTTGCTGGACGTCTACAGTTTTATAGTCAATTGTCACCTTACGTCGGTGCGGCCTCAAAGGACTCCTATATCATATGAAGTGACTATATCTTTCCTTAGGTGCTTATAAATTGTACACTGTTCAATTATTTACGTTAACAACGAACTATTTTAAATTACAAAGATTACTTACAATATAATACATATTACTTATAATACATTCCTTTTTGTTGTCAATTTTGACGGCACGGGTAAACTAGTTTTTTTATATTTTGCTAACAAAGAGCAAGACGTTCTCGTAAATTCTTAAGGTGCTCTTGAGGAATAGTTCATTGAATCCAACACATGACATAATACTGCATATTCACAGGGATCCTACTAAAACATCCATAATGTGAAAATACAGGGTGTCCATAAATTTCGTGTGCACTTTAAAAAATTTATAACTTTATTTGTATTTGCGATAGAAATAATTTGTAAAAAGGATTAGAAAGAAGTAAATCTATATTTTTTTAAGGTTTTATTGAAATTTTATTTAAGTTTCCACATGCCCTCCATCATTAGCAATACAAAGGGTAATACGAATTTGCAGTCCACGGAAAACATTTGCCAGCTGAATTATAGTAATGCCTGAAATCACATTAGTTATTTTAGCTATACTTAAAACTTAAAACTAGGTACATTAAAGTTTATAACATTATATATACAATTTTTTTTTTGTTTTCTAAATAATTAAAATATCTAAAATTATGACAATAAATGAGCCGGATTGGAGGTACCCAATAACAAAAATAAAATACAACTAAACATTCAAACTAAAATTAAAATATATAAGTAGAAACCTTTTACTGTACAGAAAAATAAGACAGTCCTCTGTATTCTGCCGCTAAACAGAATCAAGTAACTCATTCGCTAAGGTCAAAGAAGAGAATTAGGGAGTGGAGACTTATCAAAGGGTGATCCAGTGAAGATAAAAAAGGCGGTGGAAACAAAAACAAACTGGGAAGGTTGGGAATCTTGACATGCATCGTAATAAAGCTTGGAGCAGGCCGGGAATTACAATTCTCATCTTAACTAGTTAAACAAATTTGTCTACCTTAACAACGGGAGGAGTCCAACAAGAAAACTCTCTGTTGTGTAAAAAAAGAAAAGAAGAGCAAAAAAGAAAACCGAAACGGGCCCCGTTCACACAATCTAAGATCGCCAGTTTTACCAATCTTTCGTTGAAATCTGCCGTAACAAACGCTTTCTGTCAGTTCTGATCTTCCCCTTGAGCTGACGCCAAAAGAATCCAATCAGATCCTAATGAGAATAACGTTTGTATCATAAGATTCCTTCCATCCGCGTCGTCCATACCACCACCCTTTCCACGGCTAGCAGCGTCAGAAACACCATCCGTCTCACCCCAGAACACGGGGGCTACACATTATCGCACGCCTTTGCGAGTTCAATGGGCACAAAATAATCGGGATCGATATGAGCGGTCAACCCGCCGACATGATCCCAGAACGGGCGCACTTGAAGACAGTGGTAGAAGGCGTGCGCAGACGTTTCTTCCAAACCAAGGTGACACCAATAACAGTCGGGCGTCTCTGTCCAGCCCTGTCATTGAGATATAGCGCGTTCCGGGCCAATCACCAGGTAAGCGAAAATTCAGGGTTGCTGAGATAATTTGCCCCTGGCGCCTAGGACTAGAAAGAGCGCAACTGAGTCGCTGACAAGCCGGGCCGCTGACAGAGTGGGTACGACGCAACCCCCTCCACTAGTTCCCGATACAATGTCCTCATAACCATGAAAGATCGCGGAGTAGCATGCAAGGCAATTTGAAATTCGTGGTAGAGTTCGAACTGTCCGAGCCTTATGACAGCATTAAGCCTCAAAATTGGGAGAAGTAATGGTAAGATTAGGGAAGGCGACCCTAATACCCCTCGTCCAGAGCAAATCTTCTGTTAACACTTGACGTTGGAAAACCAAATTCGAGGCGTGTTGATGACACTCCAAGTGTGGCATTCCTTATTCCACCATAACACGGACGTTGGGCAGTCTTCTCTGCAGACAAGAGGAAGAAAAACAACCACTTGATCGCCTTCCTACGTTTCTTGCAGAGATGGAGTACAGACAACCGGTAAAGGATGTAGGAAAAACGTACATGGAACACACATCAGCTCTACCCTTCTACCGATCTGTTCTTCTTTAGCTGGAAATTCGGCCCGAATCACACTCCAAGAATGCGAACCGGAAGATTTGTCGTGGTTAATCTTGGCTCCCGTGACCTTCTCGTACCGTTCAATCGGCTTCTGTACCAACTCAATATCGCGCCGACACAGCACGAAAATGGATACGTCATCGGCGCACGTGGAAACCATGGTTCAAGCTCCACCAGGGTCATCGATTCCACATAGGGCCGGTCTGTACGCCCTGTCCCTCAGCCGTCGAAGGAGAGGCTCCAACGCCAAAGCTTAAAGTTGAGGCAACAACGGACAACCCTGAAAAAAAAAAAAAAAAAAAACAACAAAAAAACAAACGACCGTAACAGCACAAAAGCGATTCACTGCTTCCCGTTCCACTGCAATAAAGCACTGATGGTGATAACTCCCGGGAAATTCTTGGGGTCTTCCATCGACGGAGGTAAACTTGATTAAAGGTCTGAAGAGGGCTTACCTCTTGGAGGAAAGGTCCCACTAGCGGGCCCGTCTCTCAATAAAACAAATGGCACTTTATTGGGGAATGAAGTGTACTTTTTTGATGTTTGGAATGGGTTGATTGAGGGAGAGGAAGCTGGCAGAGCCTTAACGGGAAGGGTGGGGCTCATAGTTCAGGTCTTCTTTTTGGTATGTTCTATGGATCGTTCGACCCTGCTTCGCCCGACTTTCTTGTCTTTTTTTACACCTTTTTCTTTCTTCTTCACCGTCCTTTTCCTTCCCCCTTTTCAAGGATGATGACCGAGTATTGATAATGTCATATGCGTTCTCTTAGCGTTTTCTTTTAAATATCAACTGCCTCAGCCACTTGTAGACCTCATCAGTAATATAACACATGCAAAAAATGTCCAACTTCATTTTTTTTTAAATTTCTCTTCGAGAAATTCTGATTTTAAACATCTTTTCTCATTATTTTTCCATTTGGTGAAAAGGCCAACTAATATACAATGGATATTATTAGTTTTATTATCAATATTATTATTTTTGTTGTTTTTTATTCTTTCATTAGCCTGCTATATGTATATATTATAAAACTTAAATAAATGAACTACTTAATAAGCAAATATCTAAATGTTCGATAAATTTTGTTATCTGTTATATTTAACAGTATATGTTCAAATAATGATCTGATGCCCCAATACACAATATATACATATATATATATTAGGACAGTTTTATGTTTATACATTCTTTTTATAGATGGTATTTATCAATCCACCCACGAGGATTGAATGTGGCACAAGGCCTTTTTAATGTGGGTATCTCCGAGCCCGTAGGCTCAGCCAAAAATAAATAACCATCCAACCACAGCAGAGATAACAATTCCCCCTAAAAATAATAGACTGCTAAACTATTATTTAACACAAAGTTTTTTTTTGAGTAACGTTATTTCGTTTATAGAATGAACGTAGCTAACCTGTACCTTTCCTATAAATATTTGCACGCTAATTATTCTGATGACATTTCTTCTTTCGTACCTAGATTTTATGAATTTCAGCTTACTACTAGATTCCTTGGCTCATTACTAGATGTAACCGTAAGTTCTATGCTAACAGTTTCATCTTACACACTTCTCGCTTGTGGATCTCTCTTCCGGTTTCTTGCTTTCCTGTCTATTTTGATCTTCAAAAATTTCAATGCAATGTCAATCGCTATCTTCTGTTTTCTTAATTACTGTTCTTTTATTGCTTTCTTTTCTTAATATTATTTTCTTTTTCGTATATTCTCTTTCGTTCAGTCACCTCTTGCATCTCAGGGGCTTTATTGCCTTGCTTAAGGTGAAAGGATTTAAAAATATGGTTATTCACCTCTGACAGTGAAATCTGGCACCTTCCCGTCAATAACAAAATATCTGTATCATTTGACTGATGATAAAGGCCACCTGAGCATTCATTATTCTGTGCAATATAATTGTGATAGGAAGTAACTAAAATATCTATCTATCTATCTATCTATCTATCTATCTATTGTAGTCAGGAAGAGGCGTATCTTGATATGGGGATTGAGGTTTAGATTTCTATACTTTGGACAGCTTATTGTTGACTGATCAAGCTAGAGTTCTCACTTCAAGGTACTTGAACGAATTGGACATCCAAGAGCCAAAGTATTAGGTTGGTGCAAAAATAATGTTTTCGCACATAGTAACATATGTGAGAAAACGACATTATTTTGCACCAACCTAATATTTGATATTTTCAACGATTTTAATTGGCGTGTCCGTCAAAGGCATACAATTGGCATTGTCTCCACGGGTGGAATTGGAGTACCTTCCTCTTCTTCGTACTGTGACGGAAGCCAACCTCGTCCGTTCCAGTCTCGACTCTGCAGAGAAGTTCTTCAATGTCGGTTATTATTGTTGGCTTGTGACAGCCATTTATTCTATCCAGTTTGAATGCAAGATCCTTTTTATGCCTTGCAATCCCAAAAGAGTTTCGCAAACAACGATCCTTCAACTGTCAATGCATTTGAACATTACTCACGTGAGTTTGTGGATAGAAGGTTATCGAATCGATGGCCTGGGAGAGAAAATCCATATATTTAGGCAGATTTTGTCAAATACAGGAAGACCAATAAATCCTAATGATGAAATAAAATAAATAAATATATTTATTCTTGATCTTAATCTATATAAATATTATGGTCCAAGGTTAGGACTATGGAAGAACAACACAAAACACAACAGTAGAAAATAGCAAAGAATATATTACACAAGAAATAATACAAGAAGTGAAAGCGTTAGTAAGACTGTCCGACTGGTTTGGGGTGACTGCTATCAGCTCGCCTCGATTCGATACCGTCCTAATACCGTCCTAATACCGTTCGTCTCTCTTGAGAGGCGTAGTATAGGAAGAGTTCATTCTGTCAGTCTAGGTAGCCACCATGACAATAAATAAATGCGAATGTCAGTGTGTCACATTTTCCCAACTCCTAGAGGCCGTAGCCCAACATATCAAATTGAAATCAGGCCGACTCCGTGAGCAAATTAAAAAAAATTCCGGGTCTTATTGTTTTCGAGAATTTTTTACGTGATTTTTGAGACTGATTTTTTTATACGATAACAATTTTTACAACTTGGAAATAAATTTGGGAATAATCGAAATTAATTGCAAAATCCAGCGAAAGTCACCCACGAAATAAAAATAATTGTCCCTACAGAAAGTAAGGACCTACGTACATCAAATTGCCTTTAAATTAGCTGGCAGCCGAAGAATTATCCTTGAACTTTTAAAAGATAAGCTTAAATATTAATGTAATACTTAAATGCGGCGATCAATTTTGAGTTCTTCTGTAGTTTATTGTTGCCTATCACATACGGCAGCAGTATGGCTCGCATAAAGAAATCCCCGCTAACAGAGGACAAGATTGCAATCAAAAGAGCCAAGGTTACAGCGAGGAAAAGAAAGTCCAGTGCAAATGAAAACCCAGATCAAGCAGCAGCCAGGAAAGCTTCCGATATTGAAAATATGCAAAAATTTAGGGACTCTCAAACTCCTGAACAAACCGAAAGCCCAAATAAGAGCCTTCCTTTTAAACTCAGTCAGCCATGTGCCATGTGTGATACATGCTTATGCGATCATGTATCTTTCGATACATGACTGACGAGGCATATTTTTCCCACAGTAGGTTGCCATTTCTTTCTGTGGTAGACCAATTGCCATCCAAGGCTACAGAACCTGGTTTGTCCTGCTAGGGGAGAAGAGGAGGATTCATACCTTTCCCAAGGCTATTAGCACGTAAGTGAATGTAATGGATTCGACTGGAATTCGAACTCGGTTCTCTGATTCCTCAATCCAAGCCACTATCCATTACTCCACTGGGTAGATAGATAGATGAAGAGAATGAGATAGATAGATAGATGGATAGATAGATACGTGCCATGCGTGATACACGCTTAAGCGATTATGTATCTTTCGATACTCGACTGACGGGGCAGATAATTTCTCGCAGTAGGTTGTCATTTCTTTAATTCCCTTCTCCAAGTTCTCCACTGCCTTAACCAGGTATTGAACTCACACTCTTTGGGTCCTCTCACTGGATCTAACTAATTAAAACATGCCACGTGGAACTAGAACAGTCTACCCCAGTGAGAGGAATAAAAGGTCAGATCGACATTCCAACCACCTGAAGAAGGCCGGAGCGTACAACAGCCGAAAGGTTGTAATAAATATGACAAAGATGAGGAAAATACTCCGAGTAATGTAAATAGTGTACATAATACCTCATCTCAGAAATATAGATAGATACTGAAAGGCCGAAACATTGTAATAAATATGGCAACAAAGATGAGGAGAATAGTCCGAATAATGTAAATAGTGTACATAATACCTCATCTCAGAAATATAAACAGATACTGAAAGGCCGAAACGTTGTAATAAATATGGCAACAAAGATGAGGAGAATAGTCCGAATAATGTAAATAATGTACATAATACCTCATCTCAGAAATATAAACAGATACTGAAAGGCCGAAACGTTGTAATAAATATGGCAACAAAGATGAGGAGAATAGTCCGAATAATGTAAATAGTGTACATAATACCTCATCTCAGAAATATAGATAGATACTGAAAGGCCGAAACGTTGTAATAAATATGGCAACAAAGATGAGGAGAATAGTCCGAATAATGTAAATAATGTACATAATACCTCATCTCAGAAATATAGACAGATACTGAAAGGCCGAAACGTTGTAATAAATATGGCAACAAAGATGAGGAGAATAGTCCGAATAATGTAAATAATGTACACAATACCTCATCTCAGAAATATAGACAGATGCTCATAGTAGTAATGTAAGTAGTAGGTGTCTCAAGTTATTTGAAGTCTGAAATGGCTTTGTTTCATCGGCCATTTTCACTCTGTTGACATGGATACGTTTAACGGGAACGGGTGACACAGAATGTTTCTTACAATCTGACCTGTTATAAATGTTGGATGACAAGTTTATATTGTCAATAAAACAAGTTCAAGTGGACTGTTTTTCTAGATAAGGCATTTTAGGCGAGCAGCAAAATAGTTGTTTTGACAAAGTGTCAACAGAAAATTTAGATTACTGTGTGACACAAATATATCAGGTTGAATCATAAATAATTTTCGTTTTGGTGTATTAACTTTATTCTTTTTTTTTAAAAAAAAAGTACAATTGCATTTTATGCAATTCTATATTCACCATTATTTTCAATATCTTTATCAACGATCATCCTGATGTCATCAACTCCCAAGTTGGTATCTACGCTGACGACACTACTATTTACTCCTGCCTCAATAGTAAATCCGGCATCGTTGACAAAACTAACTTGGCCGTAGGCCTCGAGAAGGGCCTCCAATCTGTGGTTGACTGGGGCAGGAAACGGCTTGTAAACTTTAATAGCTCTAAAACGAAACTACGCTTATTTACCCACCATAGAGAACCCTCCCTGCCTTCCATCAGGATAGCTGACGCCCAACTCCACGAGAGCGCTTCTCCGCGCCTACTTCGTCTCACGCCGTTCACTTACCTGAAGTGGAACGACTACATTGAATCTATAGCTTCATCTACGGCAAGGAAGGTTGGTTCTTTGTGTCGCGCCAGGTTTTTCTCGCTTGGGTCCATCCTTCAAATCTAAAAATCAACCATTTATCCTTGCATGGAGTACCACAACCATATTTGGTCTGGTGCTGCCGCTGTTCAACTCGAGGTCCTGGACAACATCCAGAGATGGATATGCAATGTGATAGGTCCTGATCTGGCATCTGGTCTACAGTCACTTTTTCACAGGCGTACTGTAGCTTCCCTCTGTCTCTTCTACAAGTATTTTAATGGCAACTGCTCTTACGAGCTGCTTTCACTAGTTCCCAAACTGCATAAATTTAAGCGTGCTACTAGGTTGGCATCTCGGTCCCACCCTTTCACTATCGAAACGGTTAAATGTAACAGCCTCTTCTACTCCAGCAGCTTCTTATCTCGCACCTCCCTTCGTGGAACTCCCTTCCTCTTACTTGCTTCCCTGATAGCTATAATCTTCAAATATTCAAATGTAATGTCAATCGACATCTCCTGTTGCCTTGCCCTTGATCCCTGTCCTTCTCTTTATCCTTTTCCCAAACACTCCTCTTTATTCTTATTCTCACTCTCTGTAACCCCTTGCGTGATAGTGGCACCCCCGCCTTGCTTGGGGCGATTTGCTTAAACTAAAAAAAATAAAATAAATAAAAATAAAAAATAACTTGTTGCCTATTATCAGGCAGCTCTTCAATGAGTTTTGAGTAAAATTCCACAGGTTTCCAAGTGAAAGATTTTCGAAGAATCTTCCGAAGAATTCTTGAATCTGGTTGTCATAGGAGAAATTCTTCCCCATCAAAGATTTTGCCACAATCGCAACCTCCCCATCCCCCGCAAAAAACAGTCAGTTGGTGCAAAATCAGGTGAATATGTTGATTTAGAAATCGAAGAGGAGAGTTCGAATTCTAGTCAACATTATTTGCATAATACTTACGTGCAAATAGCAATGCGAAAAACTCGAAATAGTATTTGGAAAATCAGTGTGACATTTTCAAATAATCCAAAGACTCAACAAACGATATGAGAATGCCAACATGAACTCTAAAAAGAGTTGTCAAATTCTGCTATAAGCGGAGAGAGTGGTTTTTTAATAGTTTAAAAATTTCTTAGATCAGTGTGGTACGCATACCTTTGCGGGTAGGCGAGCTATCGTCTACCAGTACCCGGAGTGTTTCCAGGAAACAAAGAAACAGTAGTCATATTCCACTCCACGCAAGACTGGGTATCTGAGTAGATTTTATTCTAATATTTCCATTTTAGTTTTATATTTATTATGGTTACATTTTTCAATTAGTCACTCTTGTTAAATGTCATTGCAATACAAGTAACGAATGCGCGATAACGAAATGCAAAAACAGTGAAGTAAAATACGTATAACAACACCAGCATCATAATGTGGCGATTGACTGTGAGATAACTATATCTAGGAATAGGAAAATGCCATTATAATGGACATATTTCGACAAAGTCAATATAAAATAATATATATATATATATATATATATATTATCATTATTTCGAAAATTATAACATAAATATGTATATTTTATACTACAAAAATAGCCATTTTCTTACAACACTTCCGGTGTCATCTCAAGTGATGGTGTTGAATGTAGAACGTTTCTACATCGAACCAAAATGAAAGAAATTTGGCACCACTACACCGATAACAAGTTGCAGAAAGGATTTAATATCCTGAAAATGCTAGAGAATCTACAAAAAAAAAAACCCAAAAAAACATAGCTTTGTTGTTGGAATCTATATTCAAAATTTAGACTTTATTGATAAGACGACGCCGTCAATGTCAAGCAGATTTTATGAACTGAAGAAAAAAAGCAAAACGCCATTTTTTTTCGGTTGTTCATGTGAGTAGAAAGATACATTTTCGACGTTAAGTGTTGATCAAATGAACATTCAAATACAAAACCAGGCCTCTAATCAAGAGATTTTGAGAAGTGTGGAACTATCTCTTAACTGACCGGGGGTGGTAGCACCAGTTAGGGTCCCAGCTATGCATAAATAGTTAACCCCCAAACTGAGGTGAAAACACTATGAAAGTGTAAAAATAAGTTTTAATACCAGAAATACTTTGTAAAAAAGTTATTACCAGCAATACATTATTACCATCCATACTTTTTTGAAAAAAAATATTACAAGCGATAAAGCCCCAAACTTTTAATATATTCCTTATGTATTGCTTGTATAAATGATACTACGAATGGTCAGATAGTATTTTCTCGGACCGTTATAATATAATTCTACGGCACAAATATTGCACCGGTTCCTGGCACACTGGAAAGACTTCTTACGTCATCGATAACTCGTCTTAGAATGAATAAGACACCATGTCCTCATGTTTAGTAAAGATAGTCTCAAAAGGATTTTGCTATATCACATATCTCAAAAACATTTTTCAGAGAGCAGCGCCCTTCAACCTCACCCGCAGCCTGATTGAAAAACTTCACTCACCGGTCCTGAACTGCCAGTACGCCACGTCTGATAGTTTGAGAAGCAGTGTCTTAGCTGATGTTTTCTTATTGGTATTAGGGTTACGGGTTCAAATCTCGTTGGAGACATGTTATTTATTTCCGATCCACATTGCTTCCTCGACGGTCATAAATTCACGATTTGTGAATGGCGGTAAAAACCAACAAAAATAAGATGGAAAAATATCTTTAAAAAAAGGGTTGCTCTATTTCACTGCTCTTGAAAGGTCAGGGCTACTAAATTATTATTTTGCTACTGACGGTGTATTTTTAAAATAAGCTGTGTGTTGTGATCAGTTTGGCTTTCAGATTTCAACTATTCGGGGAATATTTTTAGTATTGGGTTCTGGGTAACAATTAAAGGAAATGGAAGTAAATAGTTGCAAAAACTTATATCGTGATATGACATGGTCATGCAAACAGAACAAGTACAACATGGCTTCTGTATCTGTCTATATTTCTGAGATGAGGTATCATATACACTGAGCCGACCAAGCATAGGAATGAATACAATGTGGGAACCAGTAATAAGGAATGCCAGAAAAAAGCGATAACAAAAAAAAATTGCATTATGAGCACTGGTAAAATGGTTGCTGAAGATATTAGGTTTATAATATCCAAGGACACATGGCACAGTGGATAAAGGCGTTAGTTAGATCCTGTGAGAGCACCCAAAGAGTGTGAGTTTAATACCTGTTTAAAGCAGCAGATAACTTGCAGAGTGGAATTAACAGGAGATAACTGATAACTGTCATCCATTAAAACATGGTACATGAAACTAGAATGTGAAAATAAAGGATTCAGTTCGACATTCCAGCCACCTGAAGAAGGCCGATACGTTGTAATAAATATGGCGACAAAAATGAGGACAATAGTTCGAATAATGTAAACAATGTTCAAAACATTTGTCCGAAAACTGACTTCATTGAAATCTTCATGTCCTCGAATGGTTCATTTCACCGAAAAAAAAATTAAAACATAGCAATTTAAAGGGAGATAACCAATATCGGAGTTAGGCCTTAAGAGGATCTTGGGCTAATAGAACTTTGAGGCCACTTCGTTACTTATGTTCGCTCCCAATCCCGTGTCTATCAAAATATAGATATATTTTTAGATACATCATTTTTTGGTATTTGTAATTTAATCTGTTTAATGATATGTAAAATTTAGCAAAAATTAAGCAACGTGTTATGAATAATCAAGAGTGGTCTCCCCTTGTTTTGTTACTCCCCCCCCCCTTGAGAGAGCTATTTCTGTTTACTGGGACTATAAAAGGAAACTATACGCGAACCTTCAGTCGAATAAAGCTTTCTTACAGCCTACAATTATGTACTTTTGTCATTACACAAAGTATATAAACAGATCCATCGAAATATAAATGGGTCATCTTCAAGGGGCTACATCGAATTTAAAAGACCCACTTCAAATAGACGTGCCAAAATATTCTAAATTGTTTCAAATTAGTTCGAAGAAGCCCTATGAAATCTGAAAATAAACAAATCTCCTCTGTTCTTATAGCTTTATTTATCAGATTTATCAGAGGCCCAAGTCTACAGGGACTTTGAAGACCACTTTAGTTTTGGGGTCTCTAGGCTGCAACCCATATTTGCTCATATTTAAATTAGACACTGGGTAATACTTTTTAAAATGATGTATCATTTAAAAATTAGACGTTTTTTTTAATTCACTGTGTATTTATTTACGATAATGAGTATCTTTTTTTTTCCTTATAAATTTATCATTGAAATCTTCATTCACGTCATAATGTTAATCAATTTAGGGAGATTATTTAATGTCAGTTACAATCAGGAAATTAATCGCCCTCTTGTCGCAAAAGGAAACGAACATAATTCACAAATAAATAAAACTATTAAAATATAAATACTAAAATATAAAAACATACGAATTGATATAGAAAACATTTTTTTAATGTTTACTTTACGGATGTTAATTATTTAGGAGAAATATTTAAATGAGATTTTTTGCCATATCTTTACTCGTTTTTAAATATTCATAGAGTGACGCCAACATATTAAATACTATTATCACGCAAATGAAGTATCAGTAAAAGATTTATGGAAAAATATTGAAAATTAGAATAATTAAAATAAATAAGCGGCTAAAGTTTGTCTGTCTGTCCGTCCGCGTGTTTGAAACGCCACCCAGTCGGGTTACACTTGCTCTACATAGACATATTATACCATTTTGGAATAAGGATGATCTCTAAATTAAAAATCTGCCCTACATCTGGTGTTTCAACATCAAGCATTGGGATTTATGTCCGGATGAGGGGTGGGGACAGTTAAAAATTCAAATTTTAAAATAGCTGAAAAAATAATGATTTTAAAAGTTTTTAATTTATATTGAATTTTAAGTTACCTAAAAGCTTCTGAATTTAAAAAAAAAATGTTTTAAATTCAGTTTAAAATATCTCCAGAACTTTGTAATTGAGGAAATCAATTTTATTTCTGAATCAGAGCTGAAGAGAGGCTTTATGACGATTTGAAGTTCCACAGAGTTTGTGATTTAAAGAACACAGCTAATTTGAAGTTTCACAGAGTTTGTAATTTGAACAACACAGCTAAGTTGAAGTTCCACAGAGTTTGTGATTTGAAGAACACAACTCAGTTGAAGTTCCACAGAGTTTGTGATTTAAAGAACTCAATTTTCGTACTGAATGTGAGTTTTGGCCTAAATTGAAGTTTCGGCCCAAATCGGACTTATCACCCTAATCAGAGTCAAAGTGATGTCTTGAAGTTCCATGGAGTGAAATGAGGAATTCAAAGTTATTTCTTCAAAATTATCATAGCTTTTTTCTAAGCCGGACCAGAAATCTCAAGTCATTATTTGCCCTTCGCTAGATCTAGTTTAAAAGTCCACATGGAATGCAACTTTTAGGCTAGTCAGCCATAAAATAACACTGATCAAGCACAGAATAAAATAAGACCGGTGCATGGCTAAAGAAAGGACCAATCAGTTCCTGTTGTAAGAGTCACGTGATAAATTCAATGACTCATCTTCTTTTTCAGCAAGTAGCAACATTGTACGCTCATCACAAACCCAGTCATTAGTGTCAAGTTAGGGAGGATTGGTGTCAGCAACAATAAAGAAAAAGTACTCAACAGTTATGTAGAATCAGTTCTCCTATATGGCAGTGAATGCAGGACAATCTCGTCTCAGATGAAGAAGAGACTTGAAGCAACAGAAATATGTCTTTAAAGAAGGATGCTAAGAATGCCATGGGCTGAACATATGATCAATGAAGAAGTTCTAGAGACAATGGCAATAAAAAAGACATTTATGCTTAAATGTCAAGAATAGACAGTTGAAATTTTGGGGGCCCATAATGAGAAAATACTGTTTTCTACCAAGTTCTACATTCATATCACACACTTCATGGGTACCCCGACGTTGGCTAATGGATACGAGGCTTGTCTCGCTAGAGCAATTACTAGTAGTAAGTTCGATTCTCACTGCGTTCCTAATGCATTAGGTCTTTTGTCACACCCAACCTCCGCTTAGAAAAACTCCATCTCACTATTACTTAGTGATATAATGGAATATGCATACACCTGAGTTCCCACTCACTGGAATATGATTGGCTGGTGTCCGTCATAAATACAGACGGACGTGTAGGTACGACAGAGTTTAAGTCCATGACGCTCATTGGACTACGCCATTGGCTACCCTATTGGTCTACACCTATTACCTGCGACTACGACGAGTACCAGTCGATTACTGCTACCGAGTACTACTTGGTTACAGCAGCCAAAACCACTTAGCTACTTCGATCAAATAAATACCTTTTCGGGATATATCATTTAGCAAGTAAACGCAACACTGATACAGCAGTGACAACACTGGTTCCAGGAGAACTTGTCAGATATAAACTCCACTGAATACGTGTGATGCATGTTCCAGAAGATTCTATGACGACATATCCAACAATTACAATTCAGTTAGGGATAACCCAGAACAAGCCTGTATAAATCTATTCATGCAACGAACACACCTTGTCTCATATTCCATGTTCTTTCTTTGACTCGCCACAATTTCCTATCATTTATCGCTTGTCATCTTACAATTCCTCCTGGTACCTGCTCAGTCTACCATTTACTCAATCTCTTAGATAGGTTTCTAGGTGATTCCATTTGTAACTCTTCCTGTGAGTTTCAAATTCACCCAACCTTCCTTCCTCACTATGTGTATCAGAAGTTCCAGCTGAGCGATTCTGATTCGAAGTGTCTTTTTTGTTTACATTTTACTTAAAACCTTGTCGTTGTTCCCATGTTCCGACCATGGAATTCTCAGCGCTCTTCTGCAGAACCACATCTCAATGAATGAAATATAACCGAACCCGACCTAGCATCACGAGTTCAGTCACCATCCTACCGACATGACGTGGCTTCCCTCTGTCTTTTCTACAAATATTTTCCTGGCAATTGTTCTGATGAGCTCTTCTCCTTAGTAGCCCGACCGTATGAATTTAAGCGTGATACAGGATTGGCTGTCAGGTCTTATTGTTTCACTGTTGAACTAACTGGATGCAACCATCATTTCTATTCTAATAGTTACTTTTCTCGCACTTGTTGCCCGCAGAACTCCCTTCTTATTTTTTGCTTCCCTGCCAACTACAATCTTTAAATGTAATGTCAATCGTCGTTATCTGTTTTTTTTTATTGTTCTTTTCCTCACTTCTCTTCACTGAAGTCTTTTTATTCTCTTTTACTACCTATAACCCCTTGTGTCTTGGTGGCTTTATCGCCTTGCTTGTGGGTGGATGATTAAAAAGAAATTATTTGTAAGCTAGCTGTCTCTAATTTTTTGGCACTTCCGGTTATTGCCTTCTGTCAGTCCGGACAGAAATAAATAAATAGTAGAATAATTTTTGCTTTCTACTTTATTTTAATTGCTACTAAAGATGTCTGTGGTCGGACGTTATTGGTAATGACAAATCACCAATTAAAAGTGGCGGCTTCTTTGTTGACAATGTCAGTTCCTGAACAAACGTTCTAACAAAGTTTCACTTTTAAGCATCATCGATTTTTGTCGCGTACTTTTGTCTCTATCTAAGAATTACAAATTTCCTTTCATGGCTTTTTGTCGCCTTCTTTTTTTCTACGACACATTTCATATTGATAAGAGATTTCTCATGAAGACTTGAACAGGTTTGTTTTTTTTTTTATTTGCCCTTTTAGGCTTCTTATTTGAATTTTTTTAAAATTTGTCTTATCTTCGAGATTTTTCCGTTTTTTCTTGTTTTATTTTTTCTGCGGTCTTTTCTTTTACTTTCTTTCATTCTTTTTCTCTTTCCTTTTATTTTCTTTTCTCTTCTTTCTTTCATTCTTTTTCTCTTTCTTCTTTCTTCCATTCTTTTTCTCTTTTCTCTTTCGTCTTTTATTCTTTTTTCTTTCTTTCTAATACTTTTCTCTTTCTTTTTTCTTTTATTCTGTTTCTTTTTCATTTTTTAATACTTTACTCTTTCTTCCTTCTTTCATTCATTTTATCTTTCGTTTTATTTCCTTTTCTCTTTTTTCTTTCTTTCATTCTTTTTCTCTTTCTTTTTTAATACTTTTTCGTTTTCTTCCTTCTTTTCTTTGCCCTTTATTTCACTGTTCTTATTTCTTTTTTTCTATTTCATCATTCATTTCTTTCTTCTTTCGGCTTTTCCTTTTTTTTTCTCTTCATTTTTATTTTCTTTCTGTTGTGATTTCTCTTTCGTTTCTCCATGTTTTCTTTTTCTTTCAATTTCTTTCTTCCCATGTTTTTCTCTTTTTTATTTTCTTTCTTTTTGCTTCTTTTTTCTCCTTCTTTTTTGTCTTTCGTTTTTCTTTCAATTTCTCCGCCCTTTTCTTCTTTTTTTTTTTTTTGCTTTCTTCTTATTACCATTTATCCTTTTCCTTTTTTTTTAACATTCTTTTTTTTTTTTCGTTTTATTCTTTCCTTCATTTAACCTGTTATTTTTTATCCATTTCTTTTTCGGAAGTTTCTTTTCTCTTTTTTTTCTTTTTACTCTTATTCTCTTTTTTTCTTTTCTTTTTTTCTGTTCTTTCTTTCCTTTCCTTTTTCTCTCTTCTTCCGTCTTTCTTCTTTCCCCCCTCCTTTTCTTTATCTCATTTCTATTTCTCTTCCTCTTTCTTTTTATTTAATTATTTTCCCTCTCCACATTCTTTCCTTTTTTCCTTTCTTTTCCTTTTTTCTTTCTTGTTCCTTTTCTTTTCTCTTTGTAAATTTTTGCTTTTATTCTTCCAAGAGTAGATTCTATCATTCAATGAGTTTAGGTATTTTCCGAATGTTTGTGATCGAGCGCTTTCAGGCAAACATCTGGTTATTTTCAAGATCCGCAATAGTATAGCTGTTAAATTATATTGTGATGTCACAGTTTGGAGAGGGTCATGGAAATTCTGGATTGCCTAAATGTATCGTTATCCATGATGCATAATTCAGATGCAGCTTCGATTGGTGAAGATAAGGAGTTTATTAATTTAGGATTTGGGAACCTAATATATAGAGTCAAAATAAAAGGATTCCAAATATTAGAGTTTATTAAGGCCAAATCTATCTATCTATCTATCTATCTATCTATCTATCTGTTTGCTATCTTTTTCTTTATATTTATTAGTCTGTTGCATTCACTTCCTACTCAATTGTCTTGGAAAATGCAGTAATCCACACCAGCTATGGGTTAATTAGTAAGACAGATTGTGTTCCATTTTCTAGCCAAAAACAGTCTAGGAAATAGGTATATCTGAATTCAAACCAATCTGAGGAGGCCTTATGGCCGGTAAAATGTGTAAGACCCATTAATCAGCGCATCTCTAGAGAAAGCCCTGAGCCCTGTCATCGGTTGTGAATAATGCGCCTAAAGAGCATTTCCTTTTTAACCGAGATAACCTCTAACAGACTAAGTGTGTTTTAACATTAAGTTACAAGGAGCCACTGCAATAAAAAACAAAAAAAAAACAAAACAAAATAAAACATTTACACTACTTAAGAAATGCACATCTCATGTTAGGTCATTTCGAAGTTTATATCTACTAACTTTCAATTCAACGTTTAAGAAACGTTCTTTCCAACTTGTTTATTTCTGAATATTCTTGCGCTTAGGAATCAGTTGAATCTGTCGGTGCCAAATTGAATGATCATGAAGAATGTAGAAGTACCTCCCGTATTAATAATCGCATTTCTTTCTTGTTTGTCTTTACATTGTCAAGCTGTAGTGTAGAATAACACCATTTCCGTTTGCCACAGCCGGACACTTTCAGCACTGAAGGAGAAATGCTTCCCATTTTCCGAATAGAATGTGTCAACTGTATGCTTTCAAGAATGAGGTTGTTCGCTCACAACATAGCTTTATCAACCCCCTTAGTGCCATGGGCAAGTTCCTTGAGTTTATTATCAACAAGAAGGTTGTTGATCACCTCAACAGGAACTAACTCCTGAGCGACACACAGTATTAATTTTTTTATGTGTCCACTGCTGATGTCGTAATTGACACTACACATAAGATCAGAACAACTGCCTTAGATATCTCAAAGACCTTTGAGAAGGTACGGCATAGGCAGTTGCTACACAAAATCCCCAACTATGGAATCTCTGGAAGATTTTTCAATTATAAGACCTTCAGGTAGGTCTATGAAGATCGATGTTAATGTCCAGTCTTTTGCGAGACTTTTCTCTCTCCCCTATCTCCCCACTTAATATTAACGATAACGATCTGTTCAAAAGCATTTTCAGATCATTGCTAAATGTATATGCAGACAGAAATAGGATTTATGGGTGCATCTTTAAAAATGTAGATGATCGGAGACTGACAGCTGATCTCTGCTCTAACCTAACATCAAGGAAGGGAAACTAGCTTATAACATTAAATACCTCTAAAAACAACCTGCTACTGTTTTATCACTGGCAAGCAGACTCTGGATTTTCTTTAATCAAGATGAAAAATTGCACCCTCAATGAGGCTCATTCCAGACCCCAAGTTTGAACTCATATATGATGCCTTGCTAAAGATGCTGGAAAAAGGATCGGTTCCCTGAACAGTAGCGGATTCCTCCTAGCATGCTCTATCTTTATAAGAGTGTGAGGAAAATTGTGAAAATGGCCTACCTCGGAAAAGCCCATGAATCTGTGCGTCGTGCAAACTCCGGTTGCTCAACGGTTAAAAAAATTAAAAAAAATGGCGGCACCCATGTTTTATGCCAGACGGTCTCGGACAGTTAACGCGAAATCTCGTTGTCTCGTCATTCGCATGCAAATTATGGTCGGTCCTCGGCTGTATAAAGCAGGCGCGTTTTTGTTTCTGGGGACTGGGTTTTTTGCTCGTGAGAAGGTTGGACGTATGACACTGTTTTGTCGTTTACCCTCCTCGCTTTTTTCTATCTGCTACTATCTGCTACTATCAGTTGAGTCGTTGCTTTACAACAACAAAGAGTCAGATCAGTAATGCCGTCATTTTTGAGTTCAGAATGGTTTACACGGATTTGTGGGTGATGAAATATTTTCCAACCCACAATACCCTGGCTTCAGTCACTTTGTCACCGCCGTTACGTAGCTTCTCTTCCATATTGTCGAAGTAATTGTTCTGATGAGTGTTCCAAGTTGATTTTGAGGTATTATGGTGGCTGTAGTAAGAATGGTAAGCAAGAATGTGTTATTTTATTGTAAGGAATGCTTTGGTATGTTTGGGTCAGTAATCGTGGCTAGCTAAGTTTAAGATAAGACAGATTGAAGATCAGCCTTCCTCCCTATCCAACCTTTTGGCCTTGTGCTACATTTTATTTTTTATTAAAACAGAATAAATATTACTTTCCTTGGTGGTAGCTTGACTAAACGAATTTAAGCGCAGTACTAGATTGGCAGTTATGTCTCATAATTTGCTAGTTGCAACCATAATTCCTAAGCTAAGAGTTTCTTCTCTCGCATTTCTTTCTTGTAGAACTACGACTTTTTACTTTAATGTTAATTACAATATACAAAAGTTTAAATGCCACGTCAATCGCCATAATATGTCTTTTCGAAATCTGCCCTTTTATTTTCTTCTCTGTTTCTGTCACTCTTAGCATTCCATTATTTCTTGGTAGTTTTATTTTCTTCCTTGGGGCGTAAGTATTAAAAAAATGAAAACTTGCTACATTCCCTAGTTCTACCAGTTCAGACCTTTACATCTCAGATACGCCATAACACGTACAAAGAGTAAGCACATCCTCATTTCTTCATGTCACTTGTCAATCAACACCGCTGTTAATACCGACCGAATAATTTTAAAGTACATTTTTTTCAGCGCAGAAAGTAAGTAATGTTTGTTTCAAAATATATTAAATAAACTTTATAATTTCTAATTTTCTTAAAATAATTAAAAAAAATCATAATTGATTTTTTAAAAGAATTTTAAACGGAGACTTTCACTTTTGTAAAAAAAAATTTTAAAAATGGCTGACGATCGATTTTCTGTCAATTTTGCTGATTCAAATAAATACATGATTTTTAACGAAAATTTTGGACGTGCTAGAAGTTATTAAAAAATGTAAAAAATATCAAAAAATTCTTTGATCTTTCTTCTAGATAATAACATAAACATTTAGAAGATAAAAACTATTTTCATGAAGTGTAAATGTTGAAACTTGACTAATGCATGGAATAATAATGCAACACAAAATGTACTTAGAACAAAATGTATTGAAACAAGAAAGTGTACACAATATTTACATATAGTCTTTTGTCTATTCCTGGGAAGACCGTTCCTGGAGAATGTGTTGACTGAGTCGCAGTCGGGCAGAGTCTCTGGTTGAATCTCTCGATTTCTTCCTCTCTCTTCCCGGTACCAACCATATTTATATGGTCGGTACCCCACTATGCAAATTAGGTGGATCCTACCACAACAGTAAGGCCCATTTTTATTCATGTTGTGCTATTTTTTATGGACATCATGAACATACCTACTTTAAATGCAACCGCCAATTGCCATCTGTTTTTTTTAATGCTGTTCCTTTATTATCATTTCTTGTTACCAAAGCCTTTTCGTTCTCTTTTACTTCCAGTAAAGCCTTGCGTCTTAATAGCATTATCAACTCGTTTGGGGTAAAATGATCAAAAATAGTTAAGGAGCTTTGTAAGACATAAATATATTCTTTAGATTAAATGTTCTTAGTTTTTGTTTTGTAAAACTCAAAAATGCTATGTCCAAGAATATAAAGTAATTTTTTGCATTTATCTTTAACCATCATTAACATTTTGGAGAACTAACATTTCTAAATATTACTGCTTAATATTCTTTTTTTTTTCTTTTAAGTTTTCTGAGGTTGTTTATTTTCCGGCCATCCAATGTAGCTCTACATTCATTAATTAAAAAAAATCAGTTTTATGAACTCCTTCGCTCAGCTTATGTATTCTACTTCATGTTGCTTATACAAATATAATAGTTTATTTGCTTTCATGTGTTTAGCCAATATTCTTAAAATGATGCATATTCTGTCTAAATTTTCATGATCAATATTAACATCTTCAGATATTTTTTTGCTGGCCAATTCATTATCTTGCTTCGCTTTTAAATTTTGTCAAATTTATTTTTGTAAAAACTTTTAAACCAGTTTTTTTTTTATTTTTATTTCTGCTCTTGTCGGTGTTTTTTCCAATTTCAACCATGTGTTCCTAACACTCAATAAATTTACATCTTGCTTCTCGTTTGAGGTTATCTCTTTACTATCCCTGGCAATATTTATAATGGGTGTTCCAATAAATTGGATCGATTTAAATGTGCATTAAGATTAAGCGTCTAATGATTTTTTTCTTTTTATTTCAGATTTAAAAAACTTAAGTTTTTGGCAATTACAAACATGGAAATATTAACAATTAAACAACGTGTTAAAGTTATCGAAGCCTATTACGAAAATGGACGTTCAAAAATAATTCCTAGGTCGCGTCATCTCTCGAAACAGCGAAGTCAATTGGCCACCACTTGACGCCTTTAGATTTCTTCCTTTAGGGTCATCTCAAAAGTATGGTCTATGCCAACAAGCCAACAACAATTCCACAGATGAAGGATGAGATAATAAGGCATATTGGTAAGATCTAGGAGGAACTATGCAGAGACGTCATTAAAAATTTTGACCATCGAGTGGAGGTGTGCTGTTGAAGACTTGGCGGTTATTTGAGCGATATTATTTTTCACACATAATTGCCATGACTTAAATAACATGATCCATTAGAGAAATAAATAAATTTTCACAAATAACACTGATTTATTTACTGCTGACTTTGATCCATCTTAATGAAACACCCTTATATATAATCCGTTTTAATGAAACACCCTGAAAAGAAAACGTAAATACAAATGATTTATATTTATTTAAAATAACTTGTAAGTTTTATAATAATAATAATAAATAGTTGCATGGTATATTTGTCGTATCGTACGAATAAAAAGTTTACGCGGTACTAACGTTTTCTTTGATTGCAACGAGTATCGGAAACCGTTTTAAATATACACCCTTGTGTAAATTAATTGAAACAACTGCTTTAGTTTCCTTTCTTTCACCATACGGTCAGTTTTAGACCCACTGGAGTGTCAGGGTGTAATCCATTTCTATTTTCCCTCAGATTAGGTCATTTGCAGTGGTGTGCAGTAATATGAATCTAGTTTCGGGGTGTATGTTGAAATTTGTTTGGACTTGATAAATATTGCGACATCCGTGATTGCGTCAGGTTTTTATCACGCCCAAACACTATTGTCTCGATTATGTATTAGTTGTTCTACGGCCATTGTCCGCGATGGACGTTACTCAAAAGAATTGTAACGCTGCACGAACACACTAGCAACCATTAACAGTGAGCAAACCAAAGTACTATAGATTGGCCCGGAAACTCTCCTGATTTTAATCCAATTGAGAATCTGTGGTCAATCTGCAAAAAACAACTTCGTGGAATGCACATACGAAGTATTAACAGGTGCACTGGGTCTTGTTTCATTGGAAAAATACGGAAAAAAGTAAATAATAACGGAATTATTTGTTTTGTTTCAATTAATTTGCACAAGGGTGTATTCTGCCTGTCGTTATCATCAGTTAAGCTGTGTTTGGCACAAGGCAATATTGTTTAATGCTTTCGCAGTATTTTTGATTTTTTTACGGCATATAAACACCTCAATGGGTTATTTAATGCCGACAAAATTTTTATTGCTGGTAATATTTTTTCAAATGAATTTCTGGTAATTTTTTTTTTCCTTCAAAAATCTATTTCTGGTAATATGTTTTCTTCAAAAATGTATCGCTTGTAATATTTTTTTTTCAAGAAAGTATGGATGGTAATAATGTATTGCTGGTAATAATTTTTTCTTCAAAAACTTATTGCTGGCAATAACATTTTTACAAAGTATTTCTGGTATTAAAACCTATTTTTACACTTTCATAGTGTTTTCAGTTTGGGGGTTAACTATTTATCCATAGCTGGGACCCTAACTGGTACTACCACCCCCGGTCAGGGTGGACCTGGGAACACTAGCAATTAAGAGTTAGTTCCACACTCCTCAAAACCTATTGATTAGAGGTCTGCTTTCGTAGTTGAATGTTCATTTGATCAACTCTTAACGTCGAAAATGTATCTTTCTACTCTCATGAACAACCGAAAAAAATGGCGTTTTGCTTTTTTTCTTCAGTTCATAAAATCTGCTTGACATTGACGGCGTCGTCTTATCAATAAACTCTAAATTTTGAATATAGATTCTAACAACAAAGCTATGTTTTTTTTTGTAGATTCTCTAGCATTTTCAGGATATTAAATCCTTTCTGCAACTTGTTATCGGTGTAGTGGTGCCAAATTTCCTTCATTTTGGAAGGTTTTGAAGTGCGTTTCGTTTCAAGTGAAAAGATAACAGGCTTTCGTCTCTCCATTTTTCACTTCACATTCGACGCCATTTTGAATTCATCAACGAACGCGCCAAATGCTAATTATAGTGTCTGCTTCGAGAATTTCTAAACAAGTGCAGATGTAATACGATGGCTCATTAGATAAGGACTTTGCTTCTAACAATCAGCAATTTTACTTTCGCTATTAAAACCGACCAGTTATATATACGTTTAAAAAGAAATAGAAAGACAAGCTGATAATAACATCACAAATACAGCTATTTGGAAATAGCAATTGTTCGCCATTTCTTAATACACAGCCAATAATCCTGCATTTTGCCACAAATATAAAAACAAGGTCAATAATGCAGCATTTCTCTACACGCGTATAGACAACATAAATATTCCTGAATTTCATCATGCGTGAAAAACAATATATATTTTGCGATATTTCTTTATAGAAGTAAAGACTACACCAGTGTGGTAATATTTCCTTCATAGTGTACTTTCCAAGTACACTATAAAGAAAGTATACCATTGTCTCCACTCTCCGAGGCCTATATTATGCATTAGTGTATGCGTGGTATAGTAATATCTTAATAACATGTAAAGAATGACTAAGACAGCTAAAACACTTAATTCCTAAAATTAATTGTGTGAAAAGATTTTATAAACAGGATTAGAATATGCAAATTTGGCATACATAATGTTAAACACACACACACACACACAAACACACACGTACATGCACTTATATATATATATATATATATATATATATATATATATATATACAAGTATATAATTGGTGTATACGGAATGAATTCCAATAACCAACAATTACTATTCTTAAATGAGTGCTCAATACAAAGTAGAGCAGATATAATTATTTATTTAGAAAATTTATAACATAAACATCTTATAAAATCACTACAAAAATATCCATTTTGTTTCAACACTTCTGGTGTCTTATCAACTGATGGTGTTGAATGTAGAACATTTCTACATTTAACACCATCACTTGAGGCGATACCAGAAGTGTTGAAACAAAATAGCTATTTTTGTAGTGATTCTATAACATTTTAATGTAAAATTTTCGAATAAATGATATATATATATATATATATATATATATATATATATATATATAATTTTGTATTTGGGCAGCAATCCTTCTTTTATACAAGTTTCATTGAAGACACTGTGATTAAGCGTTGTATTAAATTTTTCTTCCATTCGTATAAGAAACTTTTCTCGAGACAGACTGTGTAAAAACTGTCTGCAAATTACTTGTGGAATATACGAATATAACGGACTTATTCTCAAGGAAAAAACAAAAAAAATCAATTAAAATAATAGAAGATTTAAAAATAAAAAAGAAGCCATTCCTAATAATATTAATTAAGAACACGGCCATAAGTTGCTGATCGTGTTCGGAAATTAAAACATTCCCATATGTATACATATAACAAATATCTACATATTCAGTTAAACAAACATCTATGATAATTGCCGAATGGATTAACCGAAAGCGCTCGGACCCACGGATCATTTGGGCAGTTTTTACATATATTTTATGTCCAGAAGAGAAATCACTTGCACGAATTTTTTAATCGATTTCACCTCAAGCAAGGGAGTAAAGCCATAAAGGCACAGGGGGTTGATGGGTGCGGAAGAATTAGGAACAGAAGCAATAGTGATGAGCAGGAAGAGGAAAGAGTAATCAGGATGACGGTAGATAGCGATTGACATTGCATTTAAATTTTCGGAGATTAATGTTGACTGGAAAGCATGGAGCCGGGGGGAAGTCCTACAAGTGAGAAGTGCGAGAAAAGAAACTGTTTGCATAGAACTTACGATTACATCTAGCCAACTCAACTGTAAATTGATGAGATCTCCACGCCAGTATAGTTCTGCGCTTAAATTAAAAAAAGTCTAGCAAAGAGTTCACCCGAACAATTACCATGAAAGTATTTATAGAAAAGGCACAGAGAGGTAACCTTACAGCGGCGGGAAAGTGACTGAAACCGAGTTGCCAGATCATGACCGATAATATGGCTGATTCCAATTGTAGCAGCAATATTGTAAGCATGGACGAATGGTAGACTTATAGATATGTAAGATAGATTCTGGAGAGAAAATTGTTCTTGCAGCACAGTCGACCATCTTTCTTAGCAGCTGACCTAGTAATGGATTCAATATATATGTCTGCTGAGAACGATAGAGCGAGAAGGCGCATTAAGTCACTTAATGGAGGTTAGCATCAGCCGTAGTGATAGAAAACAGAGTGGAGATCTCCCCGATTAGTAATAGAGAGAAGTTTAGTTTGGGAGGCATTAAAATTAACAAGCCATTTTTGCCCCAGTTAACAGCGGACTTCAGGTCGTTTTGGACATCGGCTGCCATTTTAACTTTCTCGGACGGATTAGACTGATTATCGAAGACAGGAGTAAATGTTTGTGCCATCAGCGTAGATACCAATGCAAGAAAAAAAAGTTAATAAAAAGTTTAATCGCAATGAGCTGTCAGTCGTCTTCAATGAAGCTTAAATTTAAGCGTCTAATGATTTTTTTTTCTTTTCTTTCAGATTTCCACGCTGGTCTATTTTATCTATCAAAATATTTGGCCCACTAGAACATAAGAATACCGACGACGTACGTTCACATGCTGTCGAAGACATTTTTTTTTTTTTTTTTTTTGGAAGAGAGATTTCCAAGTAAACGAACTTACAGGATTAGAAATTAGGTTAAAATAATTAGGACACAAATAAATACGTTAGATTAGTTAAACAGACAGAGAGAGAAAAGAAAACAGACTAGTTAGGTTGGCAAATACACACACACACACACACACACACACACGCACACAGAGACCGACAGACAGACAGAGACAGAGCGAGATTCCTTTGGGTAAATTTCAGTAAAGCGAATTCTAATCACTTATGGCAGCAAGTGTTCATATTCGTCCGCTTCCGTTCTCATGGTCACTTTATCACGAAGCTCTTTGTTTATCGATCCTTCAAATCTACAAATCAACCATTCGCCCTTGCATGGAGTATTGCTGCCATATATGGTCTGGAGCCCCTTCTGTTTGGATCGGGGTTCTTGATAAGATCCAGAGACGGATATGCAATGTAACTGGCCTTGATCTGGCATCTCGTCTGCAGTTGCTCTCTCAAGGATGTGCCGTTGCCTCTCTGTCTTTTATACAAATACTTTCATGGTAATTGCTCCGATGAGATGCTTTCGCTGGTTCCCAGACTTCATGAATTCAAGCGTCCTACGGGGCTGGCATACCACTGTTGAAACTGTTAAATGTAGCCGTCTCTTCTACTCCAATAGCTTCATATCTCGCACCTCTCGTCTGTGGAACTCCCTTCCCTTTTCCTGTTTCCCTGATAGCTATAATCTCCAACTGTTGAAATGTAATGTCAATTGACATCTCCAGTTGCCTTGATCTATCCACTATCGTTCTCCACATCCTTTCCTCTATCACTCCTATCTGCTCTCGCTCCAAATCCTCTGTAACCCCTTGCGGGCTAGTGGCTTCCCGCCTTGCTTGGGGTGAAATGCTTAAAAAAAAAAAAAAAAAGATTTAACAATTTACGTCTTTGGCAATTTCAAGCATGGAAAGATTAACAATGAAACAACGTGTTAAAGTTATCGAAGCCTATTACGAAAATGGACGTTCAAACAGAAATGCATTTCGTGCACATCGCGATTTTTTGGGTCAGCATAATCGACCAACCAAGAGTGCAGCTGGAAACGATGTAATGTTGTGGAGATGTTCAATTCCTGCGGACGATGACGAATAGAGGGGTCTGGATTAAGGGCCAAATTCTCGTGCACTGCAGCAATGTTTTCAGCTGAACGGCGTAAACGAGCACGCAATGGTGTTTTCACATCTGCCACTGACCCAGTTTGTTTGAATTTACGAACAATTTTTCCAATTATACTCTTGAAACTTTGACACATTGTTTGATTGTTAATCTTTCCATGGTTGAAATTGCTAAAGACTTAAGTTGTTAAATCTGAAAGAAAAAGAAAAAAAATCGTTAGACGCTTAAACTTAATTCACATTTAAAATCGGTCCACGTTATTGGAACGCCCTTTATATATATATATATATATATATATATATATATATATATATATATATATAGAGAGAGAGAGAGAGAGAGAGAGAGAGATAGATAGATAGATAGATAAAAGTGAACACTGAAGTCAACACTCAAAGGCGACAGGCTGTTTCATGCTGGACGCAATCGTCAGGCCGGGCGCAATTGTCAGCTTGATATTGAGCACTTTATCTCATAAATATAGCATACCTTAAAAATATATTTCTTCATATATATATATATATATATATATATGATTAAAAGGAAAGATAACCATAAAGATATTCAGCGAGGAGCCATTCAACGCTAGACGGCAGCCTCCCTCAACCAACACGCGCTCCTAACATCATCTGGCATATATAATTCACATCCCCACCAAGGGAATGTCACCTGCAGTAAACCCTGATGCCAAATCTGTAAATATATCATCAATGATAGCAATTTCACCTACCCGGCACTTACGCAATATCCAAACTACCAGCTCTTACTTGCACCATTATATATCTATTTGCATCTTATATATCTACTTTTCTGCCACAAGTGCCAAAAAAAAAAGGGGAATTATGTTTGAGAAAAAATCACGGAATTCCGTCTTCGGTACAATAATCATGAATATAACATCAAAGACAACTACAATTATCCTGTCGCTACACACTTCAATCAACCATTCCATAGCGTTGGTGACATCGACTGCGTGCTTTTTGTGTCTTTATTTAACAACCGACGACGCAGATCGGAGATTTGGGTTTACTCAGTTGATATAGTTTGTATAGAGAGCCCTCTAATTAACAACAACAGCATTCCTCAGAAGAGCGAGTGCCACTTCATTTTTTTTAATCCTCGTTTGACAAGGGACACAGGCGTGTCCGAAAATTCCAACTTTGAAATCTTTCTATTCGTGATTCAATTTAGTCAAAAAGCTAATATATAATAAATATCATCAATCTTATTGACAATATTGTTATCATTTTGTTATCTTTTTATTTCAATAACCGAACTATCTATCTATTAGGTTGGTGCAAAAATAATGACGTAATAATGTTTTTTGACGTATTTTTTAACGTCAAAAAACGTCATTATTTTTGCATCAACCTAATATCTATGTGTGTGTATATATATATATATATATATATATATATATATATATATATATATGACAATTTATCCCAAATTTATAGCATATATGGGTAAAACAAGCAGTATGTGCAAGTCCGAATATAAAGAAGTTTTTTAATTGTAATATTCCTAGTAATATTGTCAATCTAGATAATATCTTTTATTTTTCCTTCTTTAAGTTGTACGGTTTTAGCATTTACGCCTCACCACCCTTGTCTATTACCTCTATATTCTTCGCGGTTTACATAGCCAACTAAACAACAATTGAATTTTTTATGTTTTTTAAGGCAACTTCAATATGCGGTCTCTTATGAAGATAGATATCTTATTCATTGTTAGCTACTTGTATTACAAGTCTCCAAAATTCGGACCTTTTCTTTGCACTGTCTTATATAAAATGTTGGTATTATTAAAATTTGTCTCATGGGAAGACTGTTTTGCTTATTTGTCATATGTTCATCCATATGTGCGTGAATTGCACTAAATTTTGATAAATGACAGAATTTAAGACTGGCCATTATGACGCCATCTTGATGACTTCAAATAGTTTCCATTAAATGTGAGAACGCCAGAATTAAAAACAACAGTTGCTTAAATATACACAGAACAATCCTTGAAAATAAATGTAGCAACATTCGAAAGTACACGAGAAAAAATATACAATAAAAATAAATATAAACTTAGCAAATTTATCGATAACACAAAACAATTAATTCGGAAATTTGAAAAATTAAATAAAAAATTGGTAGACAGAACTTCTCAATACCATTTAACGAAATATGAGAATATATATATATATATATATATATATATATATATATATATATGTTATGGTCCGGTTCCTTGTACCACGGTGATAGGCCAAGGTAGAACCAATAAAGAACTCGAACACGGATATGGAATAACACAGATATATTACAAACAGGAATACATACAGAGAAGTAGAAAGTGTTAGTACGAACAATCAGGTTTAGTAGGGAGAACGATGTAGTCTCGACCAGTATCACTATTCCAATGTCTTGTAGTAATTGTCTGAACGCGACTCTGTTTCGGACTGCCTCTGACTCGACTGACTGAGTCGCTCGCTCTGACTGACTGACAGACTCCTGACAGACTTCACTCCAGACTTGATTATAATTAGAAAATTTTGTTTTACCTGTTTTTGAGGCGGGAAAATCAGTTCGGTTTGTTTGTGAGGAGGGAAAATGTGTTTGCTTTGTTTGTGAGGAGGGAAAATTTGTTTGTTTTCGTACTTTGCGTATGTATGCTCTGCCAGCTTGTTCTATGTCTTTACAGTCTTTTTTTACGCTGACGCATCTCTGGCAGTCTTCGGCTAGTTTTTGAAGTGTCAGATCTTGTTCATTTTCCAATTTAGTAAGTATTCTACGTCTCATTTCCGCGTCTTTGCTTGAAACCAATCCTTGGACGTAAATTAAGCATTTGATGTTGTCAGCGCTAAGTTCCGATAATTTGAAGTCGTCACAATACTTATTAACAATGGATGCGAAAGTTACGTAATCTTCGCTATCCTTTTTTGTAAGGTTCATGCATTTCAATCTTTTATGAAATATTATGGCTGAAGTATTATAGCTGAAAAGTTCCGTTGGCAATTTTATAGATTCTTTGAACGTTAATTCGCTTGTTTTTCTGGTAAGGATATAATCAACGAATTTGGTATATTCGCCTGTGCCTAATTTTCTTAATAAATGGCGTACTTTATGTGCGTCTGACCAATCTTTGCAGTCAAAATCATATAGATCTTCATACCTTCGGAAGTAATTTGCAAAAGTTTTATCTTCGCCGGGTGCGTACTTGAAATCTTCGATATTACTCCAAATAGTGTCTTGAGAGAGAACTGTTTCGTTCTCGGGGTTTGCTCCTTATTTGTCAGTGCACGTATCAATAATTCTTGCATTTCTAGATGTTTTTGTTCGTACCTTTGTTGTTGTTCAAACATTTCCAGATGTTTTTGTTCGTACCTTTGTTGTTCAAACTGGACTTTGATAAGTTCCATAATGGTTGACTTAAAATCTTCCATGTTAACGTATTCTTTTGTGTGTAACCTGATATTCTGTAGCCTTTGCTCGCAAAAAAAACGTCCATTGTTACGTACGACGGATAGCAAAAGAAAAATTTGTCCTCCGAGTAGGGAGTTTATTTTTCTTTAAGGGTTTTCCAGATCGCCACTTGTTATGTGTGACGTATAGCAAAAAAATAAGTCCTCCGTGTATAGAGTTCGTATTTCCTTTTTAGGGGTTTCTTCGTCGTCACTTGTTATGTTGAGAGATGATGAGAGGATCTACCTATGATTTTAACACTCTTAATATAATTGTACGTCACTATATTCTGTCTTTGTATAAACTTAATTTTATTTTCTGGCTTTGGTTTGATTGGGTTGTTTAGCGGCATATCAATATCCTTATGGGTCATTTAATGCAGAAATTTTATTTTCTTGCGAGCTTTGGTAATTTTTTATCCCCCTACCCACCAAAAGTATTGCTGGTGATTTTTTTTATTAATACGAAAATATATTGCTGATAAGTTTTTCTAATTTATTTCATATTTTCATGTTTTGACCCCAGTTTGGGTGTTTACTATTTGCCCATAGCTGGGACTCTAACGGGTGCTACCACCCCGGGTCAGACCTGGGAACAACGGCAATTAAGAGGTGCTCCAAAACCTTCCCATCAGAGGCCAGGCTGCCGGATGTAGTTTATCGTCAAACCCAGGACGATGTTTCCGGCTCCAGGGGTTGATAGTCGAGAACAAGTTGGATGTGCAAGATATATATATATATATATACAGTCTAATGGAGGAGATATTTCCTTGCTTGAAAATCAACATTCAAAATCATAGCATCTTAGATTAAGAACTTGGAGAGCTGAGTTCGAATTCCAGTCCAATTCGTTACATTCTTTTACTGTGCGAATACGGTTGGGAAATAGTAGAACTGACTGCTGGTTCACTGTGTCGTGCGAGACATTTTTTCTCTCTAGAATCTATCTTACATATCTATAAGTCTAGCATTCGTCCATGCTTAGAATATTGCTGCCACAGTTGGTGCCGCTGCTATTTACCATAAGCTCCTTGATAAAATGCAAAGAAGTATCAGCAATATTATTAGTCCTGATCTGGCGGCTCGGCTTCAGTCACTTTCCCACCGCCGTAAGGTTGCCTCTTTGTGCCTTTTCTATAAATACTTTCTTGATAATTGTTTGGGTGAGCGCTTCACTTGACTTTTTTTTTTAAATTTAAGCGCAGTATTAGACTGGTGTCAAGATCTCATCAATTTACAGTTGAGTTGGCTAGATTTAATCGTAAGTTCTATGCAAACAATTTCTTTTCTCGCACTTCTCCCTTGTAGGACTTCCCTCCGGCTCCATGCTTTCCAGCCAATCTTAATCCCCGAAAATTTAAATGCAATGTCAATCGCTATCTACTGTCATCTTGATTACTCTTTCCTCTTCCCGCTCATCATTATTGCTTCTGTTCCTAATTCTTCTAGTCTAGGAGAAGGACGAATTTAAAACCGTACGTAGCTCTGCTGAAGCACATAATATGCAGCTAATGAAAGAACTGTGGAGTTCACAATGTCTATGAACCCGACTAATGTCAGCCACTTTCAACCTTTCTTGTCAAGGCACTTTATTCGTAGGTAAATATTAAAATCTTAGATGGAACATTAGAATGAAAATTAGATCGATATTCAGCTATATGTCAAGCTACGGATTTATTTATTTTGACAAATTTATTTCTTATTGGCCTTGTGCCAGTCTTAGATAAATTTACTAAATGTCATCTTCTTTCTCCAGCCATTATTTAAAGTGAGTGTGTCGAAAGAAGGCAGAAACTAATATGGAAAGAGGAAATATATATATATATATAATTTTTATCAAGAATTTTCTTCGTATTTCAAGAAATCTAAAATTCCTACCTCATCTCAGACTTCAAATAAAAAAAAGAATTTCTTATTCCTCTTCTTCAGTGAAAGTTTAAACAATTGAAGTCTGATTCTTCAGGTGCTTTCTTGTGTTCTTTAAATGGATATCTTGGCACTGTTTACTATTCTTGCTTTCTGCCAAAAACTGATTCGTGCCACTTGTGCTGCCAAAGAGCTTTAGGGGAGAGATGGTGGGTGTGGCACGATTTTACACGGTCAAACTTCATAAGGATTTTTTTTTGCACTAAATTAATTTTGTTATTCGCTTTTAATGTTTGAAAATATCTGACGCCATTGGAGAGAAAAAAGCGCCATTTTTTCCTCGTAAAGATCGTAACAAAAACACTTAGTTAAACATTTTTGAAAGGCAACCATAAATGAAAATCCTAAGACAGAAATTGTCAAAATGAGCAGGAAAAATGCTCGTTTTCTGTACCGTTCCAGTAAGTACCTGACTCCTCATGCTAACACTGATTCGTGCCACTTGTGCTGCCAAAGAGCTTTAGGGGAGAGATGGTGGGTGTGGCACGATTTTACACGGTCAAACTTCATAAGGATTTTTTTTTGCACTAAATTAATTTTGTTATTCGCTTTTAATGTTTGAAAATATCTGACGCCATTGGAGAGAAAAAAGCGCCATTTTTTCCTCGTAAAGATCGTAACAAAAACACTTAGTTAAACATTTTTGAAAGGCAACCATAAATGAAAATCCTAAGACAGAAATTGTCAAAATGAGCAGGAAAAATGCTCGTTTTCTGTACCGTTCCAGTAAGTACCTGACTCCTCATGCTAACATCTGCTTTTACAAGAACCAGATCAGGCCTGAAAAGAGTACTGCCAAAAAACGATAGACGTCTCCGCGTCCTTGTGGGTGACAAATTACTTTCCAACCTGCAATGCCTCTCTCACTGACAAGATGTAGCAAGCTTCTCACTGTTCTATCGTTTCTTCCATGGAAAGTGCTCCTTAGTACTCCCAGTTCTTACCTTCACGGCTAGGACCCACCATGCCATGCGCATTGTAGCGAACCACCTTCATTCCCTTCCGTATTTCATTGGTGAGAATTAAGTTCCTCTCGAGCAGTTTTTCCCCGCGAACCACTGTGGAACCGACTCCCAAGAGGATGCTCACTCGAATACTACAGTCCTAACTTGTTCTGTCTAGGGTTAACCATCTATCTTTCACACTTATCTACATAAAGTGTCTCTCTTACTCTGAGACCCTCTACCCGAGTGGCTCTCGAACCTTGTACAGGGCAAATCTCCACATATAAAAGGCAGGATGTGTGTGTGTGTGTGTGTGTGTGTGTAACGAATTTTCAATTTTCGACGGATTTGCACCAAAATTTACATGCACATGCTCCAAGTTAGCGAGAAGGCCAAGACCGACCTTACATTTCCCAACTCCCATCAATAGTGGAAATAATCGTTTTTTCATGCTTCTACGGCACTTTTCATGTAGTTTACGGCAATTTTCTACTGGCCAGAGTGAGAGCCTATAGCTGGCTGCCACGAATAGGCAGGAAGATTCTAATGGCCAGCGTGAGAGCCAACAGCTGACTGACACGAATGTTAACTAGCATGCAAACAATCGATAGCTGCATTCGTCACAAATGGGAAAAATTTAAATCTGCATGGCACTTTACTCCAATTGGCTCATTCGCTTGCTTAAACTCAACGTTGATTCTGATTCCGCAGAACTGGGTCGGGTGTGAAAAAGTATTTGTTGTTAACATTCTTTTTTCAATTGTTTTTTTTAGTTACGAGTCCTTTTTTAAAGCTGATCGTTTTGTGTTCATTTTGTTTAGTTCTTTTTTCGTAACAGATTTAATGTTTAGTATAGAGCTTAGAAAAAATTCGCAGTGTGAGATAGGCAAGAAGTAAGGCATGTAGCAACATCAGCACGGCAAAGGGCACTCCTTTAAAGGCAAGGAATAGCGATTGCTGTATGAGTCGTACGATTTTTGAATCAAGCACGGGCAATGCCGGGTCATGCTGCTAGTCTCTCTGTAAAAAAAAAAAGACAAGAAAAGTACTTTTAAATAGGTTTCGTTTCCAGAACAATGGATTTAAAATCGTTAGGCAAGCTTGAGTGAAATAGTGCAAATAAGGTAGTTTGGTTTAGAGGAAGTTGCAATCACAATTTAAATAGAATGTGTGTGTATATTTATGCATGTTCGTGTGGACGAACTCAAATTTTATAGTTGTCTAGTATTTCTCAAACTTGTTTCATAATATAAATAACAATATTTAAAGCAAGAATAATGTTTATTTAGTAATTGAAATAGAAATCTGTCGAAGTAGAGGCACTCGTCAGTTAAAAGCTGAGTTGGATAAAAAGTAGGTTTGTAATTTCAAATGTGTTTTAATTTTTGGCTTTAATGAAAAGGTAAAATTGCAACTTGTGCGAAAGTATTTGTTGAATAGCACTATTTTTGTTTGTAATTGGCAGTCAGACTGGAGAATTTCAGACATCAGGTTTCCTTTCGTATCAAGATTGCGACTGACTCGATTGAAAATTTGGGTGTGTGCGTGGAGGGTGGCGTGTTATGTTTGAAGATTTCGAAGAGCCGTCTGTAGATAGTATAGTCATTCAGTGTTTGTTTTTTAATTGGATATTTATGCCTGGTCTATTGGGATTGGAAGCACACACACGCACACACACACACACACAAGCACACACATATATATATATATATAATACATCAAAGGTTCATGGTCAGAGTTGAATGAAACCAGGAAACAATAGTGTTAAAAAGTACTCAATATATATGTAAAGAAACAAAAAGTAAAAATAACATTTAGAGCTTTTAACTTTAAAAATCAGGAGGTCAGTTGAGTCCGCTACATTGGTTTCAACCTTAAAATAAAAATAAAAAATAATAAAAAATATAAAAATTAAAATAAAAAAAAAATATAATAAAAAGGCGTTAGATGGTCATTTGCTAAAAATAGCATGACGGTCGCGGATTCAACTGACCGCCTGAATTTTTAAGTATATATATATTAATTGATTCATCGAGTCTGATAGAAACCTCAGGAAGCACTGGACGGCCGTTTCGTCCTATATTTGGGACTCATCAGCAGCTACTGAGGGAATCGAAACCCCGACAGTTAGGTTAGCAAGCGAACACTATACCAACTGGTCCGCCGGGCCTCATTGACGAAGAGATTGCAAATCAGACTCTAAGAAGCGCCGCTCACTCCCACATTCCGTGGTGGAACTCAACTGAAATTCTCTCTGACCATAGGACTGAGCCTCCTGGAGCCACGACTACTCTCACCAAGCCGCTCCAACTGGAGCATTAGAAGCTGGATCAAGCGAAGATAAACACACATAGTAATGAGGAGGATTTGATAATTATATTAATTGATTCATCGAGTCTGATAGAAACGGCCGTCCAGTGCTTCCTGAGGTTTCTATCAGACTCGATGAATCAATTAATATAATTATCAAATCCTCCTCATTACTATATATATATATATATATATATATATATATTTGTGTGTGTACGTGTATGTGTGTGTTTGTGTGTGCATGCGTGTGTGTGAGTGTGTATGTGTGTGTGTAAGCGGGTGTGTGTGTGTGAATTGAAATATCTCACACATAAACACACATATAGTGAAATATTATGAGAGCAATAAAATCAGATTGGCCCAGTGGATAAAGACATTGGTTAGATCCAGTGACTAGACCGGAAAAAGTTGTGAGTTCAATACCATTGCACAGCAGTGGTGAACCAAAACTTGGAGAGATGAGGGAAATAACTGAATCATCTGGAAGAGGCATAGCTCGTGGAACTAGAACAATCTACCCCAGTGAGCGAAATAAAGGGTTCGATCGAAATTCCAATCACAAGAAGAAGGCCATAGAATATAACGGTCGAAACGTTGTGAATATAGCAATGAAGATGAGGATACCAGTCCGAATAATGTAAATAATGCAAGTAATCATAATACTTCATCTCAGAGATATAGAGGCCGAAATGTTGTTAATATGGCAATGAAGATGAGGATAACAGTCTGAATAATATAAATAATGCAAGTAATTATAATACCTCATCTCAGAGATATAGACGGTTTATCGGTGTTCTCTCATCAGTGGGTTAGACAGTTCTCGTTATACTTCTCATGTCTAGGGATATCGTCTAGTTTTTATTTTTATATAGTATTGGGTCAATAGCCTATTGGGTAAAAGCGTTCGTTTGTGAATTTGTTGACGTTTGTAAGTTCAATCACTGGGTCAAACAGTGTGTACTTGTACAGTGAACAATACTAAATAAAAATAAGAGGTATTCCTGGATGGTGGAAACGAGAACAGTCTACCCTTAGTGATTAAATAATGTGTTAAGTTCAGAATTAACGGTAGCTTAATTGATATATACCTGAGGAAGGCTGGTGTGCAAAACGTGCTGAAACTTTGTTATAACATCCACATAGATGAGGACAATAATCCGAATATAAAACGTGTAAATAACTACATATTAATGGTATGTAAAAGATTAATTACCTTTAAGCTCTGCTGGCAGAGAGATGGCTGGCA
The DNA here is from genome assembly GCA_963932145.1 of Acanthosepion lycidas. Taxonomy (NCBI): domain Eukaryota; kingdom Metazoa; phylum Mollusca; class Cephalopoda; order Sepiida; family Sepiidae; genus Acanthosepion; species Acanthosepion lycidas. The sequence continues at coordinate 9,760,246 of OZ010596.1, forward strand.
GAACTTAACATATACTGATTAGAAAGCTTTCAAGAGATAATCAGAGAACATGTCTGGTTTTTAATAAAACTTGAAATCCTCACAATATTTAGTATATTTGAAGTTATCGATAATATCTTTTGTCGAGATTTATAAATTTCTCAAACCAATCGATGAAATTTGAATAAGCTAATTTTTTTGAAAATATACTTTGACAAAAAAATCTACATCGCGGTTTAATTTAATTTAATTTTATAGGACTACATGGTAAACATATATTTTTTAAATTTCATTATTTTCTTATTTAACAGCGAAGAATAAATTCTTAAGATTTCTTACTCTAGAGCATGCAATATACAACTGGTCATGCGTAAATATTTCTTTCTGGAGCCAAATTTCAAGTGTTAAAGCATTTGGCCTTATTTGTTTATAGTTCTCGCTAATGGAGGTTTAAGCTGAAATTGGATTCTTGTTAAAACAAATTGGTGTTTGCAAAGTTACGAAAACACCTAAAAAGTATTCAAAATCGAGTTGTTTTTGCTCTAAAATAACTAATTTAGTTAGTTTAGGCAGCTTACATAAAGTCATATGAAAGAAAATTTAATGTTTTACTTTGTACCCCATCACCTGCTTGAACTTCTCCCGAAAATTTGTTTTCGATCGATCTATGTATTGCTATTTTGAAAGGCGTGACGGATAGACGGACTAACGGAAGTCACAGAATTTTAGATATAGATATTTTCACTGGTTTCCCGACTGCATGAATTTAAGCGTGCTTCTAGGTTGGCCTCTTAGTCCGACCCTTTTACTGTCAAATCAGCCAAACAGAAACGCATCTTCTACTCGAAGAACTTCTTCTCTCGCACTTCCCAGCAGTGGAACTCCCTTCCACTTACTGCTTCCCTGATAACTATAATCTTCAAATATTCAAATGTAATGTCAATCAATATCTTCACCACTCTTTTCCCTTACTTTCACTCTCTGTAGACCTTTGCGGACAAATGGCACTTCCGCCTTGCTTGGGGTGAAATTCTTAATATATATATATATATATATATATATATATATATATATATATATATATATATATATATGGTTGGACACTTTTCACACACACACACACACACACACACACACACACATATATATATATATATATATATATTTAAAATGTGTGTATTTAGGCAGCATTTTTTCATTGATACATGTTTCATTAAATAATATAGACAAGTTTTGTCTATTTATTTTATGTAAATTCTTTTCATATCGTCTGATAAGCTTAATAACATTATCATTAAACGAAGAAAGAAAATCACAATATTGATACATATTTTTAATCCTATCTGAGCCTTCAGCTTACATAAGCCATTATCAAAGATGACAATTGCATTATAATATATTAAGCAATACACGGACAAGACAGTGATGATAGTCTGTTTCTCGTTAGATGGATGATATCAAAGCAACGACAAACTCGTGCATATAAGACGCTGGAAGCGAAAATTGCACCGCAGCTCATGACGTCACACATGACCATGCGAGAGTGAATTCGAGAAGTATTAAGTATGGGAAGCCGTTGGTATAAAGCAATGGCTTCTGTTACCAATTAGAGGCATTTAAGAATAGTTGAATTTACCCATAATTGCTTCTGATAATGTGATTAAGCTTATCAGAGGTTATGAAAAGTGTTTACATAAAATAGACAACACTTGTCTATATTATTTAATGAAACTTGTATCAATATATATATATATATATATATATATATATATATATATATATATACTTGTTTCCTCTTACTTGTTTCCTTGATAACTATAATCTTCCAAAATTTAAATGTAATGTCAATCAGCATCTTCTGTTGTCGTGATCCCCGTTTTCCTTTTGATACTTTCTCCCCTCCTATACCCAGTTTTTTTCCTTACTTTCACTCTCTGTAGACCCTGGCATAACTGTGGCACTCCCGCCTTGCTTGGGTGGGGGGAAATGTTTAAGAAAAAGAATATAGATAGATAGATGTTCAGCTAAAATTGAACCTGATACATTAAAGCACATATATAAATCATCCACCTTTCCGTTGCTAATATTGGGCTGGAACGTGTTAGTTGTTCCATGTCTCCAGACTTTGACGTGTTCTTCCTATAAAGTTAGAATCGTACTGATATCTAAATTACAGAATTAATATGATTGATAGGCATAAAATTCGACCTTTTCCGCCAATTCACATATTATTTTCGGTACCCAACCTATGTTGAGACGGGCCCGAAACGATTAGCCTTTAATATTAGCCTTTAATATTTTGTATATAACATTAGGTTTGGTTTGTTATACGGCATATCAACCCAATGGGTTTGAGAATAGAATATGTATTCTTTGTAAGAAATCAGTTTAGTTTGGTTGATTTTGTTTTATCGCATACCAATCTCAATGGGTTATTTAATGCCGACAAGATTTTTAGGATAGGTTCATATGAATAGAATATGTATTCTTTGTAAGAAATCAGTTTGGTTTGGTTGATTTTGTTTTATCGGATATCAATCTCAATGAGTTGTTTAATGCCGACAAGATTTTTAGGATAGGTTCATATGAATAGAATATGTATTCCTTGTAAGAAATCAGTTTAGTTTGGGTTATTTTGTTTTATCGCATATCAATCTCAATGGGTTATTTAATGCCGACAAGTTTTTTAGGATAGTTTTGTATGAATAGTATATGTATTCTTCGTAAGAAGTCACTTTGGTTTGGTTTATTTTGTTTTACGGCATATCAACCTCAAAGGGTTATTTAATGGCGACAAGATTTTTAGGATATGTTTGTATGAATAGAATATGTATTCTTTGTAACAAATCAGATTGGTTTGGTTTATTTTGTTTTAAGGCATATCAACCTTAATGGATTATGTAATACTGACAAGATTTTTATTGCTGGTGATATTTTTTCTTCAAAAATGTATTGCTGTTAATAATGTAATGCTGGTAATAATTTTTTCCTTAAAAATTAATTGAAGGTAATAATTTTTACAAAAATGTATTGCTGGTATTAAAACCTATTTTACACTTTCATAATGCTTGGACCCCAGTTTGGGGGTTAACTATTTGCCCATAGCTGGGACCCTAACAAGTGCTACCACCCTAGGTCAGGATAGACCTGGGAAGACCAGCAATTAAGAGGTGGTTTCTCGCTCCTGAAAAACCTCCCGATCAGAGGCCTTGCTGTAGGATTTATTTTATCGTATTACCCAGGACGCGGATGTAGTTTATCTTCTTACCCAGGACGCCTAATTTGGGGTGTCTTACCACTCTGTAGAAGTGCAGACAGCGTATTCTGAAGTCTTAGGCAACAGGGCTTTATATATAACATTAGGTTGGTAGTGTATAATTTCTAATCGCCATGCAGATTTATTTTGTTCTTTGTTCTCTGATGACAGAGGGACGCTGGACCGGTTCAGCTATATTTAATTATATTTCAGAATTACTAATTTATGGTAATACATAGTTTGGTAACACCTCCTGTATCAGGTTTCACGGTATTAGCATCCGCCGAATATAAAACTCGGCATGACAGGATAAGCAAAGATCTGCACTGAAAAATCTATAAATTTTATTGGAAGCTAACAGCAAACTTTCGCATGAATATCACGATTGCAGGCAGATATAAGATGTGTAACTATTTTACATGACTTTACAATATACAGAATGAACAAGCAAAGTTAATCACCCAAACAGTAATCAATGATCACAAAAAAAAATTAAAAAAAATTACAGAATGTGCTTTTTTAATATGACAGTTCTTGCAGACTGTCATATCGCTTTGAAGGTATTAAAAATTATCTAAATACATGGATCTATAAATATAAATTTAAATAATGTGGGTCATGAAAACACTAGTAATTCTAATTGTGGTTACGGCTTTAGGTTTAATTGGAAAAAGTTTCTAAGGTAAATTTGCTTTTTAACGACCAAACGTCTGCGCGCTAAATATCTCTTAAATTTTCCCCCAAATCGTCATAATTTCGTGTAAATGTGCGTAACATGCTGAACTCGAATTAACCATTAAATTATGAAGAAACCTACCGTTTTGAAGTTATCGACTAGAAAAATATCTGGCTTGTTGTCGATCATTCGTCCGCCATCACTGCCATAATGTTCAGTAATTCACTGCGGGGTACTTTATACAATCAAATAAGTATGGTTTTCGGATTAGATAAATGTGAAAAAGTAACATTCAAGAAAAGGAGAATTATAGAAACACACTCAATAGATTTAGATTTTGTCCCAAAGATTAGGGAACTGAAACAAGATGAAGCCTATAAGTGCCTATGAATTAGCGAAGGAGATGAAATACAGTATACCCAAATGAAAGAAAATGTCAGAAAAGAATACTACAGGTGAGTGTGTCTAGTGTTAAATACCGAATTGAATTCACAAAACAAAATAATAACAAGAAATAATGTAATTAATCACTACACAGATAACCTGGAACTCTTTGCCAAATACAATGATGAGTTGAAAGGTATTCTATATATTACAAAATGTTTCAGTCATGAATTCGGCCGGAACTTTGCATTAGATGTACAAATTTCAGAAACACACTCAATAGAGTCGGCGAAGGAGATAGAATACAGCAGACCAAAATGAAGATAAGAAAAGAAAACTACAGGCATATGCGTCTGATACTGAATACCAAGGTGAATAAAAAAAAATATCAGCCATAAACACTTTGGCTTTCTCTGTGGTGCAATATAGTTTTAACATCGTTAATTTAGCCATATCTGACATAAAGCGAATGGACACCAAAACGAGAAAGCTTTTCATTTACCACCTCATGCATCATCCCAAGGCTGATGTTGACTGTCTGTATGTACCCAGATCCAAAGTAGGCAGAGGATTAGTTCAACTAGAATTGTCTTACAAAGCTACAACAATTGCCCTTCAAAGGTAACTGGAACCTACATGCAACTGAAACGTGCTTAATATGATAGTGAACTTGTTCATCTCGAAATTTTCCGTTAGTTGATTTCTAGTTAACAAGCACTGATCCTGGGCAGCAAGGATAAAACCTTCGGGTCAGCTTTTAACCCCGCACTACGTATCCAATTGAGTAGAATTTCTTTGTATTTCTTTAAGGCATATGCTCCCAGGAATCCCTTCAATGACTCTATTAAAACCTTTTTCAATCAATCCAAGGGCTCCCACTGTAACTGAAATTATTGATCTCCTCAAATTTTTTGAGATTTCCAATTCAAGATCCTTATATTTTGATAGTTTTTTGAAGATCTTCAAAGATACATTACAATATGCAGGGACTGCCATGTCAATTAAGAGGAATTAATCAAAGAGTTTAGTATAAGTCTTATCGAATTCTTCTGTCATTCTGTTTGTTCTCCCGAGGCAGGAAGTTAGCAGTTTGCATACGTGACTACCGTCAAGCGTTTTACGGTTCGAAAGCTCAGTAGAATCTGAATATTTTTTCAGAATGTGCTCTTTAAAATGCTTGTCGAAATTACAATCGTTTGCAATAAAATGTACTGCAATGTCACATTGTTATGTCTAACATCATACATATCATATTATTATTAAAAGAAGTGATAAAACTATAGAAATTGTTCTATAGTTGTAGTAGTAATAATAGTGTTATAATAATTAGTAGTATTATTAGTCTAGTAGTTGTAGTATTAATATTTCTAAGTAGAAGCACTAGCCTCATAAACACGTGATGATGCAGTTTATCTTGCTTTCATAGATCCAGTTCATTGGAAACTATTAAAAACGTATATAAATAAATCTTTTCAAAGTCGATATTTCGACAGCACGTCTGTCTTCTTCAATTTATATATATTTTTAAAAAATTCAAGCATAAAAATATATAAATCTGAAAAAAATTATAAGTCTTTGTACAAATGTTCTTGTCGACATTTATTGTATATAAAATACAATTTTAGCACAAGGCCTAAAATGTGGTTGAGTGGGGAGAATGTGTTTAGGCTGGTCGACATTAATTATTGCATATCATGTAATGAAGAAACGGCTGCACTGGTAAGGAACGTATGAAAACGAATGAAATGTCGCCATCGTGAAGGCATGAACCTGAAACGTGCTTAATATGATGGTGATCTTGTTCATCTTGGAATTTTCCCGTTAGTTGATTAGTTACTAAGAAGAATTAATCAAAGAGATTAGTATAAATCTTATGGAACTCTTCTGTCATTCTGTTCGTTCTCCCGAGGCAGGAAGTTAGCAGTTTGCATAAGTAATTATCCTCATGTGTTTTAAGAGTCACAATGTCGGTAGATTCTGTATATTTTTCAGAATGTGCACCTGAAGATACAGTCGTCTATAATAAACTGTTACCCAAGTACGTGTGGCCATTGAAACTTTTATTTAATTTTTCTATTGTGCAAAAGACATAAACCAAATCATACTTGGTAGATTGGATTGTGTATATTAAATGGGAACCAGTACAATAAATTAATTTATTAATATTATTATTATTATTTTATTATTATCTTTGATTTCTGGTGTGTACTCGTTTCTTTCAGGGTCCCAACAAGAGACATAAGGTCAGAAATGGCTTCATGATGTTTTCCACTGATCATTTTGGTAAAAAAAAATCCCAAACAAAAAAACCTTGCAAAAATAGCTGGCGGGAAACATTAAGTTTAAATGTCCCAGAAATTGATACACAAACGTCCTTAAGGGCACATGGCACAGTGGATAAAGGCGTTAGTTAGATCCAGTGACAGGGCCCAAAAAGTGTGAGTTCAGTACCCGGTTAAGGCAGTGCAGAACTTGGAGAGGGGAATTAACAGGAGATAACTGATAACTGACATCTATTAAAACATGACACATGGAACTAGAATAGAGGGTTCAGTTCGACATTCCAACCACCTGAAGAAGGCCGGAGCGTACAACGGCTGAAACGTTGTGATAAATATGGCAACAAAGATAGTCCGAATAACGTAAATAGTATTGTCAAACAGTGTTTCTTCTTTTCTTAAATCTTGTTCTCTTAATAATAATAATAATAATAATAATAATAATAATAATAATAATAATAATAATAACAACAAATGAGGCAATCCTTATCCTGGACAATGTGTAAACACTTTGGAAATGATGTTAATAAACACTGGTATGAAGATCACGCATCACCGGTTACATAAATAGAAGTCATCACAATTCTGTGGGATGACATCTTCTTTACAGACAGGAAGATTGAAGCAAATAGGCCGGACAAAATTATCAAAAACCGAAAAGAAAAAATTGCCGACTAATTAATATGGCTTGCCCAGCGGGCTCTAGCATAACAACCATGAATTTGAAAACTATTGAAGAAAAAGGTCTTGCAAATTGAAATAGAAAAAATGTGGAAATTGAAAACAAGAGTAGTATCAGTCATAATAGGTGCGCTTGGAATGATAAAAAAGGAACACAACAACACATTGAAATAATCCCTGGAAAGAGAAATACAAAAATGTCTTGAGAAGTACAACCGACAGAATAAGAAGAACTTTGTCCATGTAACGCTAGTGATGTTATGGGAGTTAGAAAAACAAATCATGAAATGTAGTCATAACCAATATAACCACTTGCCTTAGGTCTTCCCGCAAACTTGGTAGGTAATGTGACCAAAGCGGAAATCGAAATATAATAATAATAATAATAATAATAATAATAATAATAATAATAACAGAGTGGGCCAATATCTTCACTGGAAACTATGCAACTTCTACGGGAAGGAAACTGAAAGAAACTGGTATGAACACCACCCAGACCCGGTTACGGAGATAGGATCTGTTACAATTCTATGGGACTACACAATACACTCTGACAGAACAATCGAAGCCAACCGCGCAGATATTGTTATTAAAGACCACAAACAAAAGAGTGTCTCCTTATTGATATGGCAGTCCCTGCTGACTGCAATGTATCTTTGAAGATATTCAAAATGCTGTCAAAATACAAAGAATACTAGAAATAGAAATGTGGCACATGGGCACATCAACAATCCTTGTTGTAGTTGGATCCCTAGGATTGGTTGGAAAAGATTCCAGTAGACTAATTTAAGGGATTCCTGGAAGTCCATGCCTCTAAGAGATACAAAAAAAATTGTTCTGACAAGTACAGCCCCCACTTTACGAAGGGCTTTATCTATGTCATTTTTTTTCTGTCAGCGGAAAGTGTCGTGATGTCATTTCTAACCTTAGATCTCAGGGCGGGACCCGGAAAGAAATGTGTAAACGCCAGAAATCAAAGGAAATAATAATAATAATAATAATAATAATAATAATAATAATAATAATTTTGATGTTAGATTTTCATTGTTCTCTGAGCTTAATTGACTATAAGTGTTAATATTTATATATTTATTCTTGGTGAATTAAGATGGACTACGTTAAATATCCTGTTCACATTGACAAAATGATTTCTCAGTTGCTTGACATTACGCTGTTGGGCGTGTCCCTCCAAGGGTTTGAAGCACTGTCTATCACGAGGAGACTTAAGAGACACATTTGAATTCTTGTGGGTGTTCTTGATCGATGGACATCGGAACTGAATGAGTTACTCGAATTGAATGAGTTATTTCCAACTACGCCTCACCTGTGTCACGTTATGTGTTGTTGTCACCATATCGCGCTTGTTACGATGCACATACCTCGTATAGACTTCATGTAGATTGGGATTCGGATATTTTATAGCTCAGCGTCACTTTGTTGGCATGCTGCTCTCTCGCTTAGTAAAAAAACAAAAGTTTGTGTAAATAATATTATTATGGGGTTGGTTTAGGGAGAAGTATCCGTCCGGGATAAAATTACAGCCCCCGGTTGTGAACGTAGGAAATAAAATGTACTATCTCGATTTTTCAAGACGCAGGGCAAATTTATTAACTGTTTTTTTTTTTTAAGTTGTATCTTATATGCTGTCAAATGCGATAACTGCATCATGATTTGTAAGAAAAAATTATAATTTATTAATGACTAGCTTAAAAGCCGCATTCGTGAGGACTTCAGTTAGCTCTTGCGGACGGCTAATTGGATCTCCTACCGAAAACTGAAGGAACTTATGATCTGACTTAGAAAACAATAATGACAATTTTGAAGAAATAACTTTGAATCCTTCAATTCACTCCATGGAATTTCAAAACTTCACTTTAACTCTGATTCAGTCTATAAGCCAAGTTCTGGTGGAAAAAAACCGATTTGGGCCGAGATTTGCTTTGGGCCAAAACTTCCATTTCGGCCGAAAACTGAGTTCTTCAAATCACAAATTCTACGGAATTTCAAAACCTCACGCCACAAAACCTCTCACTTTAACTCTGATTTTATGTCATTTCGAAGAAATAAAATTTATTCAGAAAGTTTGGAAGATATTTTAAACTGAATTTAAAATAACATTGAACTCAATATAAAATTAAAAACTGTTAAAATCAATAATGTTTTCAGTTACTTTAAATTTTGAATCCGGTGGAGTAATGGATAGCGGCTCGGATTGAGGAATCGGAGAGCAGAGTTCGAATTCCAGTCGAATCCCTTACATTCACTTACGTGCTAATACCCTTGGGAAAGGTATGAAACCTCGTCTCCTCCCACCACCAGTTATGGGTAAATAGCAAGACAGACTGGGTTCTATAGCCTTGGATGGCAACTGGTCTACCGCAGAAAGGAATGGTAACCAACTGCGGGGAAAAAAATCTGCCTCGTCAGTCATGTATCGAAAGATGCATGATCGCCTAAGCGTGTATCACGCATGGTACATAACTGGCTGAACTGTTCCCTCCTGATCCGAACATAAATCCCAATGCTTGATGTTGAAGCACCAGATGGAGTGCAGATTTTCAATTCCGGGACCATTCTGATTCCAAAAAGGTATAATATGTCTATGTAGAGCAAGTGTAATTCGATTGGGTGGCGTTTCAGATACACGGTTGATAAAACGGAATTTGCCGTTTACTTATTTAGATTAAAAATAAAAATATCTAAAGTGATCTGACTCTAAACAAAACAAATCCAAGCGACATACTAGCAACATGATTCCCCCTACTTACTAGAGAAAATCCGTTGTTATGGTAACACAGAGCATATTCGCTTATTGGCAGAGTACGAAACAAAAACTTTTCGTATGTTTGGCCTAGTTAAAAAACAAACAAACAAACAAAAAACAAACAAACAAAAAACGCTCACTACGGGTGGCTATACGTAAAACCATAAAAAATAAGTGCAAAATTAAAAGAAATTAATGCTAATATTACAGCAAATCGTCAGTTAGCGTTCTTTCACCTTTCGGTTCGTGAAACAGCGAGTGACAGGATGTTTCGGATTGTGCATGTAGCGAATTAAATAGCAAGGTTTGGGTCGCAGGTTTAAAACAGTTTTTCAGGAAAATAGTAGCTGTTATCCCTCTTTCCAGTATTGATGGAGGTTTCCTTCCTAGCTTTTTGTTTAACGTAGTGTGGAACATCAACATCTTGATTATTTCATTATTTTCTCCTCGAGTTGCATGTGGTATCCATTTTAGTTGTTGCTGCTCTTGAAAATCTTCAAGTGATGTGGTTTCTGTTGTTTGGTACAGTTCTTTGTTAGTGATTCTGTAGCGCCAGTCCTTGAAATTCAGATGGCCCTTGCTAAGACCTACAAGTGTCATTCGCTCGAAGCTGTTGATCAAAGATAGCTGACAATTTAGATATTTCTGTTTAGCGTCATGCATGACAACTACATGAAATCATGACTTGACGAAACTATTTAAAAACATGACTTGAATTTTCAGGCTAATGTTTATAGCTAGGATTAAATAATTAATAATAGTATCTAATAATTAATTACCGTATTTTCCGATTTACAAGTCACTGCGGCTTGGAAGACGCACCCTAATATTGGAAATAAATCTCATACAACAACACATTCACCATACGTCTCTCATATACTGGCACCACATATTATTTACATTAATTACTCCTCCGATTTTGTTTGTATGGTAATGACATACTCGTCAAGAGCAGAAAGGCTCCCGTTGCTGCTAGTAAACAGATCATCTTTAAGCTTGTGGCTCGGCTCCAGGAAGGTTTATAGTCTTGGAAATACTTGTAACAGCTAAGTACTCAGGTTACATCATAGAAAAGCTGAATTAGATAGCTAGCTACCATTATATTGAACTCAACATACAAATCCATGTCCCTATCAATCAACCTAATTACGTAACCGTCCAAGCTTACTTCAGCCTGGGCGTTGTCTTACATTCGTCTAGGAAGACGCACACGTATTTTTCAGGGTACTTTTTTTAAGGAAATAAGTGATTCTTATAAGCCGGAAAATATGGTAATTAAATAATTAATTTTAGGTTAATATTTATATGGTACGATTTATAAATTCCCTCAAAAGATGCATTTACTCTAATGATTAAATATTTGTCTATATTTCTGAGATGATGTATTTTTGTCGCCATATTTATTGCAACGTTTCGGCCGTTGTACGCTCTGATCTGTTTCAGGTTGTTGGAATGTTGAATATGCACAAAAATCTTTTGAGCCGACCAAGCATAGAAATGAATACAATATGGGAACCAGTAATAAGGAGTGCCAGAGAAAAGCGATAATAACAAAAATTGCAATATGAGCTCTAGTAAAAACATGAAATGATAACAGCAAAAATTGCAATATGAGCACTGGTAAAAAGAATGTTTGCTGAAGACATTAGGTTTATAATACCCAGAAATTCATACAAAGATGTCCTCAAGGTCACAGTGGATAAAGCCGTTAAGTTAGATCCAGTGACAGGACCCAAAGAGTGTGAGTTTATTTACCCGCTCAAGACAGTGGAGAACTTTCAGAGGAAAATTAACAGGATATAACTGATAACTGATATTCATTAAACATGGCACGTGGAACTAGAACAGTCTACCCCAGTGAGCGAAATAAAAGATTCAGTTCGACATTCCAACCACCTGAAGAAGACCTGATCGTACAACGGCCGAAATGTTGTAATAAATATGGCGACGAAGATGAGAACAATAGTCTGAATAATGTAAATAATGATTAGATATTGTCGCAGAAAAAAATGAAACAAAAGCCAGTGTTGTATTGTAGCGCCATCATTGATGTGTGATGCAAAAGTTATGGCGGGGAAAGTGGAATTATTCGTAACCTTGGAATTCATTCTGAGAGTATATATGAAAAAAAGATCAAAAGAATTGGAAATTTGAAAAAGAAGTGAAATTCCTCGTGAGATAGTATTTTCAGCAAGAATACCGAGGAAGGTGCTGGAATATCCCGTCCTAGACACACGTTCTTATACTACTCCTACACGACTCGTAATCATGAATCTCACAGAGAAAACAACGAGAAATTACTGATTTGAGAATTTCAGTTCACAGTTATTGTAGTACGTACTGATCCTGAAATAGCAGAACGGAATAGTAATTTAGATGCAATAAGCGAATAGTAATTTAGATGCAGCAAAATGAAGACTTAGTGCCGAAATATTTTAACAAGTTCATAATTACAAATAACATTTTTTTATTTATGTGTAAAACAAAATTTCAAGATGGCGGTGTCAGTTTTATAATTGTTGGGCAGTGTTATTTTACATAGGTTCGTTTTTCGCATTAGGTTAGTAAAATGAAGACACTGCGTTGGTTATGTTTACAAAACATTTCCGCTTCTACACCAAGTGTCATTTGTAAAATATTAGACCACCCATAAACACATTGGTTTCACTAAAAAGTGGTTCATGATACAAAATGATCAGGTAACAATATTATGAAATTTATTATTGTAATAATTATTATTACTCACATTATACAAAATTACTTAGATCAAACGCAATAATAAACTAATAATAATTATATTTTTTATTAATAATAATTATATTTTTTATTACACTTGTTTTGTTCTCGCAATTAGTCAAAATACATGATGGCGGCAAATATATATATATATATATATATATATATATATATATATATATATGTTGGTTATGCATATTTAACTTTATTTAATAATGTTGTTATAATATATTTGAAATGTTTATTGTAATGTTGTTATAATATATTTGAAATGTTTATTATTTTTCACAAACATAATAGTTGGAATATAATATGCAAGTGTTTGTTTATAGACTTGGATTGATATAAGAACTAGCAGTAGAGCCCGGCGTTGCCCGGGGATGTAACAGTAAGAGATAGATCAATTATCGACCATCATAAAGGCTGAAAAATAAAATTGATAAAGATTATTGTTTAAGGTTGACGGACACGCATGTCTTAATTATTTTTTTTTTTACGAATTGGTCAAACCCAAACTCAAACAAAAACATTTTTTCAATCGTTATGAGTAAACCGATTGAATAGAATTTTATTATAAACAATTGTCTTGTAAATGGAATTTTTAAAACATTCTGAATGTAAAAATAAAGAAAAAAGTGTGCAAGACAATAAGAAACACTACCTGCCAAAAAAAAGTGAAGTTTTGTTGAAATCGGTTGAAAAATGTATGAAATCCCAACCCATATATAAACGAACACACACACACACACACACACACACAAACAAACAAGCTGGGTTTTATAATAAGTATAACTCGATATGAGTTGTCCCCCTTTCATTTTCGTGATGCCTCTTAATCGGGTTTTCAAATTGATTTCGTGCAAAAACAATTGTGTTTTTCCAATTTTGGGCGCTGTTAGAACCACCGCAAGTAATTTTACGTAGTCCTGTGAAGTTTTGTTGAAATCAGTTGAAAAATGTAGGAAATCCGATCCAATACATAAGCGTACACACACACACACACACACACACACACACACACACACACACACACACACACACACACACAATAATTTATAATAAGTAAGATGTTTATCGAAAATAAATACTGAAATTCCTATTAAAAATGCCGTAAAAACAGAGCAAAGGACCTCAGCCCAATAATACGTCAAATTTTAAGGAAATTTGGATTCTGCACTCGGGACGGATTCAATGTACAATATGCTCCTAAATTTGTTGGGGAATTCTCTATCGTTTGAGATGCACCTCGGGAACACCCATAAATACATACATAGTATAGCCTGCCACTCGTATTTGAGGATACCCGTCTACTAGGGCGGCTAGCCAATCCCTATTGCAGGCGCTTGCTCAGGCGCATGTGTGTTTATTTAACACCCACAGTGCACACCTGTAGTATATACTGCAACTATGCTGAGCAGACCTTAGTTACAGTTTCTGGGAAAGAGTGCATTATCTTGCGTGATCAACAATTTGAACAATGCCAGCATGCTCAAGCCCTCGGCCACGATGACTTGTGACTTTGTGCTAGAGTAGCTATTGACGACCCCCAAGGGTCCCGCCTACCCAATTTCACTCACAAGGATTGGGTCAACCCATAGTATGATTTTCAAGTACTTTTCAAAGGTACCACATGCTGGGATCGACCCCCTCCGGTCCGATAACATCAGGAAGTCTCCTTCCTGACACATCGACTATGGTGAGATTTGAACTTGAATCTCATGGTCAGAATATGAACATTCTAACCACTTGGTTGCCTATACATAAATACCTACATACATACCAGATTGGAATTTTAGTGTTACATAGATATTCATATTCAGTTGGTGCAAGCGAAGAGCTGTCTTGAAAAAAAGGATACAGAATGAAAATACCACTTTCGGATAGAATTATATAAAAATGGTTCGTCTGAAAATTTCTAGCAATATTTATTGATTCGTTATTGTTTGCTGTTTTTTTTTTTTTTGCCCAGGATTATTTTGAGTTGATATTTCATATTTCTTTTTAGTGTTTCGTTTGCTGTTTGTTTTTTGTTGTGTTTCTTTGTCAGAGAATTTCATTTGATGCAAAGAAAGAAATGATACTCAAAGAAATCTATAAAGTAAAAGTTTTAATCCCCACGGCTGAAACGTGCCATGAAAAAAAAAAAAAAAAAAAAAAAGAACAGAATTAAAAACTATAACATCAATATTTGATTTAATGAAACTATATTTGGAGGGGGAAACCTGTTTTTTTTTACTGAAAATCTATCGATGGGAAAATATACCTCATGTTTTTAACTCATGCAAATCAAAAATTCAAGTAAGTAATCAGTGTCATAAAATCGAAGACAAAGATTAATATTTCTAAGATGATTAAACATATAGAGATATAAATAATTCTTCTTCTTATCTGTGACGTCTACCTCCAGGACGTGGGCGATCATGGCTCTCAACAACTTCCTATCCTTTTTACACTCAGTATAGTTTCTATTAAGCCTTTTTTATTATATATATATATATATATATATATATATATATATATATATATATATATATATATATATATATATGGAAGAGGTTATAATTGTTCCAGCGAGAGAAAAGTGTATATTTTAAAGAGAAGAGAAAGCCCGCATATATGTTATACTTTACTTTCCATATTTTTTTGCTACACCAGTTTGAAGTCTCGCTTACTTCATCAGGAAAAGAGTGGTTATTTCCGCATATTATTAAAAGGAATTAATTTTCCTTATGTTTTCCGGTGTTTAACTATTGTCCTTTGTGTGTAGCATAAAACCAATTTTTTTCCTTGGACTAGTGGAGAATATATATGGAAAATAAAGTATAATACATATATAAAAACTTACACATGACCAAAAACGCTTGCGGCTTCACTATTCTCTTTCTTATATATATATATATATATATATATATATATATATATATATATATATATATATATATATATATATATAATTTCAGATGGAATAAACCGTTGTCAGTGCGAAAAATATAACCATTAGGTCTTGAGGGTCGAGTCCTTCATTGAGCACTTTCTTGAATAAGTGATTTTGCACGTATATATATGTGTGTGTGTACGAAGTGAGATGAGTACAGTCACACGACGATGTGTGCGTGAAGATGTATACACTTAACAAATGAAGTAATAAATGTTTTGCAGTTTAGCCAATAATTCTGCAAACAGCGCCGACTACAGTCAGACCCTGAATAATGAATTGAGGTATTGAAATCGGGGGAAAAGTCAAAAATGCGGGCCACAGATCATAAAACCGAACGAATTTTTGACGAGAAACAACGATGCATTTTCTTCGTATATTTCATCAGACGGATTTCTGAGCGAATTGAAAAAATGAGGAATACAGAGCAGCCAATAAATATTTTCCCTTTTTAGTCATGCGCATAATTTAGTCTGTTTATCCAGTCGTTTCCTTATTTATCAAACGATTCCTCATCCAATCACCTGTTCATCTTCAGTTGTGGTGGCTTGGATTTGAGCCCAAAGTGGCTTACACACATCCTGTCTATCAACACTTCGCATTCTTGCTTTACATGATAATTTGAAACTTTCCGAGCAAAAGTGAATTCTTTTGCTCATAATATGGATTGATTCGGCTATACTACCGTTTGCTTGGCGGCACGTATTCAAATACTGTTATCTATCTATCTATCTATCTATCTATCTATCTATCTATCTATTTCAGTTCTTTATCTATCTATCTATCTATCTATCTATCTATCTATCTATTTCAGTTCTTTATCTCTCTCTCTCTCTCTCTATCTATCTATTTATCTATCTATCTCAGTTCTTTATCTATCTATCTCAGTTCTTTATCTATCTATCTATCTATCTATCTATCTATCTATCTATCTCAGTTCTTTATCTATCTATCTCAGTTCTTTATCTATCTATCTATCTATCTATCTATCTATCTATCTATCTCAGTTCTTTATCTATCTCAGTTCTTTATCTATCTATCTATCTATCTATCTATCTATCTATCTATCTATCTATCTATCTATCTATCTCAGTTCTTTATCTATCTATCTATCTATCTATCTATCTATCATCAATTATGAATATACTATTAAAATACGTAAATTTAAAAAAAAAATTCGCTCGAATATGGAACAGAGCTTGATACTTTAATTCAATTTAATTCAAATAATTATATTGAAGTTTTCGGCTCTTGTTTTGAAACATGAGAACACTTATGTAGCGTGTTGGAATCATATTTTTTAATAAATAATTATATTTATGCTCTACTTTTGTATCGAGCACTATTTTTTAAAAATAATAACAAAAATACTAAAGAACTTTGGATTATTTACCTAACCAGTTCTTTCCTCTTTTCTATATATTCTCCATATATATATATATATATATATATATATATATATATATATATATATATATATATATATATATGTTTTTGTGTGACGCGTTTCGTCCTTTCATCTCAATAAATTTGTTACATTAGTGCGACTACACTTGCACACGAACGAAGGATGGTGGTAATTTTAAATTATTTTTTATTTCATATAATCTAGCCGATTTCATTTTAGATATTTTTTTCTTTTTCTTTTTGTTTCCATCACTTTTGTTCTTTGATATCTCAGACTGTGACAATAAAAGATCTGCCAGGAATGGAAAAATGTAAAGTTAGGGCGTAAATTTACTGTGGATAAATTGTGAATCGGATAACGAGGAATAAGTTTTTACATATCATAAACAATTTTAGGGAAAAGAAGTATGAGAAAGTGGAAAAATTATTCATGCGACGCGTTTCGTTTTTTAGGGCATCAGTATCTCTTTCGTAGGTTGAGCACAGTGGAAGAAATGGGAATTTGATGGCGGCTGCTGCTGATTAATGCGAAGCTTTTCACTATGAATTGAGCCCTCTGCTAGTCAGTAATACTTATATGTTCAAAACTTCCTGTCTTCCTTTCGTGCGATGATGGCCGAGAGGTGGAAGTCGGGTTTCGATCCTGGCTTGAAGCAATCGCGTGTCTGATAAGCTGCAAAACAATCTTTCTGTGGATGACTATATCTATATTTACAAGTTAGTGCGGTTAAGTTTTATTAATTTAATTTTACATGTGTTCTTATGATTTTCGGGACGTAAATTGTACATTTTTGTCTATACTTTTAGCCATTCTCAAGGATGAATTGCATTTTTAATTGTAACTGAATGTATGGATTGGTTTATGTATGTATCTAGAGTGATAGGAATGTTTTATTATCAGAACACGGCCACCGCGTTGTGGCCGTGTTCAAAGCTGATATTATTAAGTGTTAGCTATTTTTATTTGATTAATAATGCTTCCATTATTTTTAGCCATTTTTTACATGTGGCTAAGTCTATTATGTTTGTATTATCAACGAGTATATTGCCTATAGAGTAGAGTTTAGGAGGACTACATGTGTATTTAAATGATACCAAATTGAGGTATATATATATATATATATATATATATATATATATATATATATATATATATATATATGATTAGTAACAGTGAGAGGGAGAAGAGAAATAAGAGGATAACAATTATTTTTTTTTACCTTCTTCCTCTGAATTGTTCTTCTCCCCCCTGATGTTATTAATAACTTAGATTCTTTTCTTTCTCCACATAGAAATTCTTGTATACCTTTTATGGGAAACTTTCCAATGACGGAAGTGGAAGGTATGCTTCGATAATTGCATTTCTGAATAAAATATTTCAGTCGCATCGTGAATCCCCACCTGATGAAACGTTAAAAAAAATCTTTTTTTTTAACATTGAAACAAGATGTACAGTTATGTAGTGGGTATGTGCATATTCTAATGTAACACTGCACTATATATATATAGTGAATGAAACGAGTATATGTATATATATATATATATATATATATATATATATATATATATATATATATACACGTTTCATTAAATAATATAGATAAGTGTTGTCTATATATTTTATGCAATTTTTTTCGTAACATCTGATAAGTTTAATATCATTATCGTTGAACGAAGAAAGAAATTCACAATAGTGATCCATATTTTTTTTTTTTAATACAATCTAAGCTTTCGGCTTACTTAAGCCATTATCAAAGATGTCAATTACAACATATTAAACAATATACGGACAAGACAGTGTTTACGTAGATGATTTCTAAGCAACGATAAACACGTGCATATAAGACCCTAGAAGCGAAAACCGCACCGCATCTCATGACGTCACACATGACCCCACGAAAGTGAATTGTAGAAGTATAGGATGACGTTAGTACAAACCAATGGCTTCTGTTACCAATTATAGACATTTAAGAATATTTGTAGAGATGCCATAATTGATTTTGTTTAGGTTGGGTTTCAACTGTTTGATGTATAATGCTTCAGGGATTTTTAGTTTTTGTCTATTGTTTTCATGTCGAAGTATAATTGTGTTTTCGACAGATATATATATATATATATATATATATATATATATATATATATATATATATATATATATATATATGTGTGTGTGTGTGTGTGTGTGTGTGTGTAAATGGTGGTACTCGTTTGGAAAAAACTCGGATAGCTCGACTTGCAGTAGAACAAATCGGTACCCGAGGAAAAATGGGGGAATAAAAAAAAGAAAGAACCAAGAATATTAAACAATCGTCCAATGTTTAAGCCCCAAGTCTAAAGAAAAAACGAATAGAATTTTTTTTTGGTTGTTCAATAAAGTAAATACCCCACGTCGTTTGGCTTCTTTTATTATTATCTTTTTTTTGTCACGTGGTCATAGTTATTTTTGGTTTTAGCTATAAGTACTGTTCCATAATTTTTCTTTTCGGGCAGGATTACCCAGAAGATCCGTTCAGGTAAAACCAGGGTAGGTTTGCTTGGCTCTTTAGGATTATCTGATATATATATATATATATATATATATATATATATATATATATATATATATATATATATATATATATATATATATATATATATATATATATATAACGTCATCCACAGACAGACTGTTTCGCAGCTCATCAGTGTGACTAGACATCCGGTTGCCTCTAACTCTGATCGAAACCCGACTGAATTGGTATCAGCCGGAGATTCTACCACCAAGCCGTCGGCGCACGGCAGGGGAGCAGGTGGATTTTTAGAAACACGCCTAGTGACTGACAGTGACTCGATTCGCTATGCGAAGAGTCTCGCTATATATAAGCTATAATAGTCACTGTTTACAAACCCAAACCTACTCCCTAGAGAGCTCAACTGAAATTAATATTTATTTCAGGAGCCAATATATATATATATATATATATATATATATATATATATATATATATATATATATATATATATATATATATATATATATGTATGAGTGTATTTGCAGCATATATTCATTGAAGCTTGTTTCATTAAATAATGCAGACATATCTCTATTTTTATAATAATCATTTCTCGTTCTCTAATCAGATTCTTGATGTTCGGTTGAAGTTCATCAAGGAAAGCGCCGTATTTTTTTGTTAACCCACGTACTTTCGATCTCCTCCGAGATCGTCCTTAGAGGTTAATTGCGAAGACAAACTTAATCGATGTGATGGTGATTGTGATTGAAATCGAGATGATGGTGACAACGCTCTTTTACAATTATTTTAAAATTAACCGTTTTGTTTCGATATTTTGTAAACAAGCGTTCACAATGCAAGGGGGCAACTAGAGTTGATAAAATGCATCATGGTGCATTTTAAAATGTTGCTACTATACTTGTAATAAATTTTGTTCGGTGTTAATTGGTAGCTTTTGATATACAGGCTTCTCGAGAATTTGAAGTTTTTGTTTATTATTTTCATATTATAATAATTTGGTGTTGTCAGCATATATATATATATATATATATATATATATATATATATATATATATATATATATATATATATATATAAAGTACAGGTAATAAACCCGTTTGTATATAATCCAAGTGGATCCTAGAAATATCAAATATTAAAAAGAGGTTAGTGTATTTATTATAACAGAGCATGTGAATTACACAAGAAAATCCAAAATTGCCTCATTTGGGGGTGGGATTATAGATCTGTTTCAACCGATGAAAAGTACGTCAGTCTTATTCACCCCCAGTTTATAGACTGTGTTCATGCCGGAATTAGTAATTTAACTTTGACAACAGTCGAAAAAGTGATACAGAATTTTATCCATTTCCATGTTTCAGTCAGGCCGAGGTGGTAGTAAGGGAATGGTGGAATATATTAACCTCAAAGCGAAGAGCTTTTCTAAAATTAACCAGAATATTAACCTTATGGCATTAAATTGGGGCTATAGGAAAACTGACGTGTCAAATTGAAACTAAAAGTGGACCGAAAAGAGAGTTGTATATAAAAAAAAAATAATTATATATAAAAAAAGTTAGGTTCCGATTTAAAATATAACAAAAAAAACTTAAAAAAGAGATATATTAAAAAGATTAACAATAAATCACATTTAGATAATTTATATTAAATTTAAGTAACAATATAATTAACAAATTTTATATTAAAAAATAAAAAATAAGATAAAATAAATTATCCATTTTCAACTTTAAAGATAAGTTAAATAAAGTTATATTTAAGAAAAATATATATCAAATTATATTTTAAAAAATCCCTAAAAAACATTTAAAGAATATATATATATATATAGAGAGAGAGAGAGAGAGAGAGATAGAGAGAGAGAGAGAGATAGAGAGAGAGGGAGAGAGATAAAGAGGTGTAAGTGATAAAAGAAATGAGAATTCTTAGAATAGGGGACATTTATCATATATATATATATATAAGTGATAGAAATTATAAGTAAGGTTTGAGACAACCACAATTAAGTATTGCATCGAGTCTAGAAGAAACCTCAACAGAATGCACCGGACGGCCGTTTCGTCCTATATTTAGACGCATCAGCAATGCACCGGAATTGAAACCTGAACAGTTGCGGTGTCAGGCAAAAGTCATACCAACTGTTCCAACGGTCTTCGGTGTCGAAGAAATAGCGAATCAGACTCGATATAGTGCTGCTCGATCACATATCCCGTGGTGGAACTCATCCGAGTTTCTCTTTTACCCATAGGACTGTACCTCCACAAGATACGACTACTGTCCCCGTTTTAAGTCTTTTTAATAAAAGATTAAAGAAAAAAGAGCAAAACGGCAGTCAACTTCTGAAACCTCCTGACGAGTGGACAGAACGATTACGGAACGATTACTAAATTCTGACGTCGAGGTGCTGAATATAACATTTTATTTGTATTAATCATATATATATATATATATATATATATATATATATATATATATATATATATATATATATATATATATATATATATATATAGTTCTGTTTACTATCAACTTACGCTGAAGTTAAGTTTGGGGACATTCAGTATTGAAAGCAAATGCATTGTGTTATGCTTCGGACATTAACGACCCAGCCAGTGTGTTGTCATCAGACGACTGACTCGAACAGTATTTCTTTCACCATATGGTCAGTTTTATACCCACTGGAGTGACAGGGTGTAATCGATTTCTATTTTATTTTCAGATTAAGTCATTTTCAGTAGTATGCAGTAATATGAATTTATTTTCGGGGTCTATGATGAAATTTGTTTGCGTCATCTGTGATTGCATCAGATTTTTATTGCGCCCGGATACTATTGTCTCGACTGTTAATTTGTTGTCCTAAGATCATTCTCTGCGAGTAAGTCCTCAGCAGAATATCTGTTCACGCATGCACGGTAAGATCCTCCCTGATTGGCTACCTAGTCATATCCTTACTACGTAACCTGCACTCGTCATATTCAAAATGTCTACGTATTTCGACGTTGTCTTTTCTGCGGTTAGGAGTAACATTTTATGATTAAATTCTGAGTTTTAAAGTCCATTGCCTGATGTAACTTTTCCGTTAGAAATCCATTCGTAAAATCGATTGTCAATGACATGAAATTAATGCAAACATTACTGAGGTCAAGATAATTGGAGACTACATCTTTGTGTAAATTAATTGAAACAAAACGAATAATACCGTCATTATTTACATTTTTCCGTATTTAAAAAAAAAACACGACCCATTGCCCATGTATATCCATTTTACGAATTCGTTCCTTGAAGAGTGACTACAGATTCTCGATTGGATTTAAATCAATACAAATTTCCGGTCCAGTCTATAGTACTTTGAATTTCTCACTGGTAAGGCTTGCCAGTGTGTTTGTGTAGCGCTGTGTAGCGTTACAATTTTCATACGCTTTCTTGGAGTAACGTCCATCGCGGACAGTGGCCGTAGGACAACTAATCGACAGTAAAAACAATAGTGTCTGGGCGTGATAAAAATCTGATGCACTCACGGATGACGCAATATTTTTCAAGGCCAAAAACATTTCATGATACTCCCCGAAAATAGATTCATATTACTGCACGCCACTGCAAATGACCTAATCCAAGAAAAAATAGAAATCGATTACACCCTGTCACTCGTGAGTCTAAAACTGACCATATGGTGAAAGAAAGGAAACTGAAACGGTTGTTTCAATTATTGTGCGCACGGGTGTAACTATAGCGACAAGATATCGTAATAGTTAGTGGGTGGGGGTATCAGTTTACTAATATATTTATTTTGGATATATATCTTTACTCTTATTGATCTGAAAAGTTGTATACTTTCCGACATGCGATAAAAGTGTGAAGTGTGAATTTAAAAGTCCTAAATTGCTCAGGCATTTATATCAGTCGTTTATATATTTGTGCGCGAATTTGTTTATGGATTCCTCATGTGCGGACAATTGAGCAATCTTTGGCGTCGACTTGTAACTTGTCATGCCAAGAAATATTTTCCCTTAATCGCCACTGTCCAGTGACGGAGTCCATTAATTATTTATGTCTTCCATAAATCTTCTCTCCAAGTCGGTTTCCGCGTTGAGACCCTGATATTAACGATTCATGATTCTTTGGACATCGCCATAAACTGCCAAGTGGACGCGGATGAATACATG
>OZ010596.1:9786515-9789015 GCA_963932145.1 Acanthosepion lycidas
TTCAATTCTATCCATCTTTTCGTTCTTTCTTTTCTATCTATCTATCTTTTCTTTCTTCTCTTTCTAGCAGTATATCTCTCTATCTATGTTTACTTTCTTTTCTTTCTTTTCTATCTATCTATCTATCTATCTATCTATCTATCTTTCTTTCTTTCTTTTCTATCTATATATCTATATTTTCTTTCTTTCTTTTCTATCTATCTATCTATCTATCTATATTTTCTTTCTTCTCTTTCTAGCAGTCTATCTCTCTATCTATCTATATTTACTTTCTTTTCTTTCTTTCTTTCTTTCTTTCTTTCTTTTCTATCTATCTATCTATCTATCTATTATTTTCTTTCTTTCTTTTCTATCTATGTATCTATCTATCTATGTTTTTCTGCATTCATTGATTGCTCTGTCATAATCATAAATATTGGCGTGATCATCGGTGCCCGACTGCGCATGCTCAGAGTCATAAAAGCTAAGTTTCCATCAGCAGACAATAAAAAGAAAAATCTTGCTGCCGCTCAGTTGCCAAATTAAGGAGATATCTTGTCTAAGTGACGCCAACAAATTTCAGCCTTAGGCACTGCATTTGTTCATTGATGACCCGGGGTCTGATTCAAAGAAGTTCACTAATTAGATTCGATCTATTGCATTCACTACTCAAGCTCTAATACTCTTCAAGAAATGGACATTGCCGTGGTCGTCACGGTCGGTTACAGCCAAATTGAAGTGACAACAACTCTTGCTTGGAGAGTACTAGACATTCCCTAATGCCAAGAAATACTCTTATTGGGGCAATATGCTTCCAAGGCAGCAATCGATTTCCCGTTACTGTCAGTTATATTTTTTTCATCATTTCACCCCAAGCAATGCAATAAAGCCACTAAGACGCAACGGGGTGACTGAGTATGAGAGAGTATGAGAAAATAATATTGAGGGAGGAGAACAATAAAAGAACTAGAATTAAGAAGACAATAGATAACGGCTAACATTGCATTTCAATTTTTGGAGGTCAAAGGTGACCGGGAAGAAAAAAGCTGGAAGTGAGTTCCAGAAGCGAGAAGTGCGATAGAAGAAACTGTTAGCATAGAACTTGCGGTTTCATCTAGACATTCCAACTGAGCGTTCTCTCTCTCTCTCTCTCTCTCTCTCTGAAAAAAAAGGAGTTGTTGTCACTTCAGTTCAGCTGTAACCGGAATGACGATTACGGCAATGTCCATTTCTTGAAAAGTATTACTGTCTGAGTAGTGAATGCAATAGATCGATTTCAAGTGAAAAAAGACAAGACCTAACCGCCAATCTAGTACTGCGTTTAAATTCATAAAATCAAGGTATCACAGAGGAAAATTCATTAGAACAGTTACCATGAAAGTAATTATAGGAAAAAGAAATTTTTATTTCTATAGATTTTTATAAGATAGATATAGTATTTTCGGTTATAGCCTGTATGTTTTATACAGGGTGTTCTAATTACTTGGACCGATTTTAAATGTGAATTACGTTTAAGCTTCTAATGTTTGTCTTCTTTTTCTTTCAGATTTAACAACTTAACAATTTTAACCATGGAAAGATTAACGATCAAAAAACGTGTTAAAGTTATCGAAGCCTATTCCGAAAATGGACGTTCAAACACAAATGCATTTCGCGTACTTCGCGGGTTTTTTTTGTCAACATAATCGACCAACCGAGAGTGCAGTTGGAAAAATTGTTTGTAAATTCAAACTGCGTCGGTGGCAGATGTGAAAACACCATTGCATACTCGTTTACGCCATTCAGCTGTAAACATTGCAGTGCGCGAGAATGTGGTCGAAAATCCAGACCCCTCTATTCGTCATAGCACACAGGAATTGAACGTCTCCATAACAACGTTACATTGAATTTTGATAAAAGATTTGTCGCTACACATTTACAAAATTCATTTGACACAGGAACTGAAACCTTCTGACTATTTGGAGCGCCGTACATTTGTCAATTGGGTTCACGAGCAAAGACAAAATGTTGAAGATTTTTCGCAAAAATCCTCTTTAGTGATGAAGCCCATTTTCATCTTGGTGAATTCGTTAATATGCAGAATTTTCGCGTTTGAGCTGATGAAAATCCAAGGAAGATTGTGTTGAAAAGACACTGCATCCACAAACCGGGCTCCGAAATTTAAGTTTAAATTTTAAAGTTAATTTTTAAGATTTAAGGTTCGGTTTCGAAACAGTAATTTATGTGTCACGATAGAGACATATTTAAAATAATAATTATAATATATATATATACATATATATATATATATATATATATATATATATATATATATATATATATATATATATATATATATATATAAAACATTGAAACTCTAATCTTGTACGTATGTAAGTGTTTTCTTCGAAATGCAGCTTAAACGATAAATAATACCCCAACCAATTTAGAAGAATAATAAACCACTGTCTAGTACAGTGCCAAATTTCATTAAAATTAGACAAGGTGTTCTTGAGGCAAACTAGTTTTTCTGTTATTAAAG
>OZ010596.1:9794015-9796515 GCA_963932145.1 Acanthosepion lycidas
TATGCACAAGCGAGGAGTGCGATGGAAAAAAAGCTGTTAGCATAGAATTTACGGTTGCATGTAGCCATTCCAAGTAGAAATAAAGAAGGCCTTGACGCCAATCTCGTACTAAATTCATAAAGTCTAAGTACCATACAGGAAAGTTCCTCAAAACAATTATCATGGAAGTATTTATTGAAAAGACATAGATAAACTACATTAAGGCGGCTGGAAAATAACTGAAACCAAGAAATATTAAGCTAAAGACAAGCAGTGAAACCCCCACCCCAGACAAAAATCAAAAGACGAGGAAAGTATAAAAATACATTTTTCAAGACATTATCAAAAATAAACAAATACAAAACAATTTTCTATGATTAACCCCATTTCTCGTCAGGAGAAACAGATTTTCACCCCTCGTTTATTTTTGTAAAAAAAATAAAAAAATAATAATAATTATAATTTAATCAAGAAATGTTATTCTCTTGGATTAATTATAAGTCTGAATGTTCATATTTAGATTCTGGCATTAAATAACCCATAGAGTTGTTGATATGCCACTATACGAAAACACCCAACTAAAAATCATTCCAGCTCAAATGGACTCACGCAACACTGAGAGTTTCGCATTGATGGACTTTGGCATCAAAAGGGTCTACTACCTCTATGACCACGCTTATTCATTGAATTCGATCCCCACTGGGTGACCCACTATTGTTGCTCTGTGCCAGAAGCGCTAAGCTGTCATTGGTGATTGAAAGTGTAGTCATTTCGATATTTATTGACTACACTTTACGCTGTAAAGTGGGTGTGTCATGTCGGATTCAAATTCCAGGTGAAGTCTTTAATTTCGTTTTGACTTTGTGACAAATGCCCTTGGTATAAGATAAGTTAAAAAGTAAATCAGGCTGGGTTCTCTTCAAAAGCGATTGAACGTACGGTGAGTAACTCTTTTTGTTCTGGTTTTCTTTTTTTTATACGTTATTCATGGTTTGATCGACGTTTTTAATTTGTCTTTCATTTATATTCGTTTCTTTTTTTATTCACTTTTCTTTCTTTTTATTTTAAAACTTTTCTTTTTTCTTTCTTTCTTTTTCTTTTAAAATTTTTCTTTTCTTTCTTTTCTTTTTTCATTCATTCATTCATTCATTCATTCATTCTTTCTTTCTTTCTTTTTTTTAAAGCTTTTCTTTCTTTCCGAAACACTTTCTTTCTTTCTTTTTCTTTCTTTCTTTTAAAACTTTTCTTTCTCTTTATAAAACTCTTTCTTTCTTTCTTTCTTTCTTTCTTTCTTTTTCTTTCTTTCTTTCTTTCTTTCTTTCTTTCTTTCTTTCTTTCTTTCCCAAACATTTTTCTTTCTCTTATACATATTCTTCATTCGTTTCAGGAACATTTCTTTCATTTTTCTTCACACTTTTTGTTCTTTCTTTCTTTCTTTTATATATATCATGGTTTCTTTCTTACTTTCCTTATGTCTTTTATTGTTTTAAAGACTTTTTAATATACTTTTTCATTTTATGCCATCTTTCATTCTTTCTTTCTTTCTTTCTTTCTTTCTTTCTTTCTTTCTTTCTTTCTTTCTATACATGATCTTTTTCTATTAAATGTCTTCTCTCTCTCTCTCTCTCTCTCTCTCACATAGTTGTCCCACTCTTTCTCGATGTTCCGATCTCCTCTTCCCCGAGCACATAGCAACGGCATATTCGCACGTTTTTTTTTTCTCCTCTTTTTCTACCTTCCTCTTCTTTCCATTCCTTCTCTTCGCCAACAATTCACATCTCTCTCCTTTCATATAAAAATGAACACCTTTGTCACTCTTCCAAATCTGCTTTCGATTAGATAAACTTTTATTTCATCCTCGGCGCCATACGCTCGGACTTTATTGACGCATAACAAATTGTCACGCTTCACTCGACGTATCTCTCCCCTCAATCTCTCTCTCTCTACTTCTCTTTCTTCTTCACTTTCTCTCGCTCATTTGAATTATTATGCCAGACACAACAAGCTGCATAAAAGTTTCATGGCGGGAAGTCAATTTGACATGTATCTTTCCATATTGCTTGGAACGTAAGGTTCAGGGAATAACATGGAAAATGCACCTACCATAGAGCGGTGGTTAGCAAATCTATTTTGTAAACCGTAAAATCCGTCCTCACTGAGTGACCAAAACTGAACTTTTTGTTTCTGACCAATTACTGGTAATGTTAATTTACTGTATTATATCCAGAGTCAGAAACTTGTATGTAGAATTAACTTTGTTGTCAGCAGTTATCTTCCAATTTTAGAAGTTACCCATTCGTCTCTGCATTTGATATTTTTGCAACAAATCGTCTGGTGTTTCAGATATGTATGTAAAGATTCTTTAAAAAATCCCCAAAAGAATCTGCAATGTCAACGGCCCTGATCTGGCACCTCGGCTTCAGTTACTTTCCCACCGCCATAATGTAGGTTCCCTGTGCCTTTTCTGTGGTATTATTGTTGCAATCACAAGGGAAATTTATTGAAACAAAACAAGTTCAGT
>OZ010596.1:9801515-9829015 GCA_963932145.1 Acanthosepion lycidas
ATCGATGGGGCTCTCTAAGTTTTGTTTCAAGCTTATCGCTCTTTTTAACATGGGTGGGCCTTTCTAAGCTTCGTTTCAAGCTTATCGCTTTTTTATCATGTGTGGGGGTTTCTAAGCTTTGTTTCACGCTTTTCGCTTTTTTTAACATGGGTGGGGGTTTCTAAGCTTTGTTTCAAGCTTATCGCTCTTTTTATCATGGGTGGGGGTTTCTAAGATTTGTTTCAAGCTTATCACTCTTTTTATCATGGATGCTGGTTTCTAACCTTTGTTACAAGCTTATTGCTTTTTTATCATGGGTGGGGGTTTCTAAGCTTTGTTTCAAGCTTACCGCTCTTTTTATCATGGGTGAGTATTTCTAAGCTTTGTTTCAAGCTTATCGCTCTTTTTATCATGGGTGGGGGTTTATAACCTTTGTTTTAAGCTTATCCCTCTTTTTATCATGGGTGAGTATTTCTAAGCTTTGTTTCAAGCTTAACACCCTGTTTATCATGGGTGGGAGGTTCTAAGCTTTGTTTCAAGGTTATCCGCCTTTTTATCATAGATGGCGGTTTCTAACCTTTGTTTCAAGCTGTGTATACCTCAGCATCTTGTTTATTCCATTATTTTAAATGCTAATTACACCACTGGATTAATGGACAACGGCTTAGTTTGAGGAATCAATTAGTCGTTGTCAAATCCTAGTCGAATATCATTACATTCACTTACTTCGGAAAGGTATGATCCTCTACTTCTCCGCTTTCTCTGCTATTTACCCAGCTATGGATAAATAGTAGGACAGACTGG
This sequence comes from Acanthosepion lycidas, assembly GCA_963932145.1. Taxonomy (NCBI): domain Eukaryota; kingdom Metazoa; phylum Mollusca; class Cephalopoda; order Sepiida; family Sepiidae; genus Acanthosepion; species Acanthosepion lycidas. The sequence continues at coordinate 9,802,299 of OZ010596.1, forward strand.
GTTCTATTTCCTTGCTTGGCAGCTATGAGAAGGAGAACTTTAAATTCAAAACCTGCGTTTGGGGGCCTTATAGCACACGATGCCCTAGCTCTCTCTATTCGACTTTTCAAAAAGTGTTGTTGGTTTTGCAGAAAGCCTTCAAATCATATGTGCAGGTGTCTGGCTGTCGGTTCCTAGGAACTGAGTTGCTTGACCCTCATACGTCGAATACGACGGGTGAGTTCAGCAGTAGTCATTACATCAGTCGCTTCCCCTTAGTTTGCCATATATGGTCTGGTGCTCTTGATGTATACCTCGAGACTCTCGACAAAATTCAAAGCAGGGTCTGCAATGTAATCGATCCTGACTTCAGTCACTTTGGCACTGACGTAACATAGCCTCCCTCTGTCTTTTCTACAAATACTTTCATGGCAACTGTTCTTACTACATGAATTTGAGTTTGTTTAAATTATAAAATAATAATTTATTCTATAAATTCTATTATTTTTTATAAATATTTTCTGGAAATTTTTTAATGAGCTGCCCTTTTTTCGTACCTCGAATGAATGAATTTAAGTGTACTACTAGTGGAGGCACCGTGGAGTAATGGATATCGGTTTGGATTGAGGAATCTGAGAGCCGAGTTCGAATTCCAGTCGAATCCATTACATTCACTTACATGCTAATACCCTTGGGAAAGGTGTGAATCCTCTTCTTCCTCCAGCTATGGGTAAATAGCAGGAGAGACTGGGTTCTATAGCTTTGAATGGCCACTGGTCTAGGAGAAGGACAATTCAAACCCGGAGTGGATCCCTTAAGGCGGATGGACGGCACTTTGTGCTACCTTCCGGCAACTTCTGCAATCGCGCTGGTACCAAAATGTATTGGTTTATCCTCTCCTTTGGAGTCTTCTAGCAAGGCCGAGAAGCCTTAGTTCTTCATGTATATCCCGCCCAGGCTCGTAGCGCGCCGGGCTACTCCATCGTCTCTCGAGACGGACGGATGCCAACGACGATTGGCAATTAGGTCTCACCTTTTTTCTGTTGAACTACCAAGATGCAAACGCCACTTCTACTCTAACAATTTATTTTCTCGCATTTCCCAACTGTGAAACTCCCTTCCGATTTCTTGCTTCCCCGATAACTACCATTTACAAAAATTTAAATGTAACGTCAATCGACATCTGTTCTTTGAACCCTGTTCCTTTTTTGTCCTTTCCCCAGTCCTCTCTATTCTCAGTCTTCTTATTCCCTTTCACATTCAATCCGTGTAACCCACTGCGCTTGGGGTGAAATTATGGATATATATATATATATATATATATATATATATATATATATATATATATACTAGCAGTATTACCCGTCTTTGACCGGGTGTTCCATTACTGGGAATTTTTGCGGTTCAGTTGGAGCAGTTTAAAGTCAGCCCACCCGAAAATAAATATTAGTAACAACATTTGGGTGCAACTGAGGCACATCCACAAATGGTGTCTGTCTAAACTATTTGAAGGGGGTTGGCCCTTAAAAGGGGACTGTATAATAAATAATATTACTGTAATAATTTAAACTATTTTCATTAAAGTTTTTATGAAAGATATATATATCCAAGAACAGATAGTAAACAGTAAAACGTTGCTGGGAGTTATAATGAACAGGAAATAGGGGAGAGCCATTGTCGCTTACAATTGGGACTCAAAAACGGCACTGAAGAATTATGCATCAAACAAAAAATCATCAAAATCGAATGAAAACTGTGGAAATGTATAAACATCTGATCACACACACACACACATGCATACACACACATTTTGAGAAATATATACATATATATATATATATATATATATATATATATTAGGTTGGTGCAAAAATAATGCCGCAATAATGTCGTTTTTTGACGTATGTTTTAACGTCAAAAAACGAAATTATTACGTCATTATTTTTGCACCAAACTTATATATATATATATATATATATATATATATATATAGATATAGATATATATATGAAGAAAAATATACGGAAAAAACAAACAAAAATCCTTATATGCAATTATGCTGTTTTAATGTTAATATAATGTCAACGTCAGACATTATATTAACATTAAAACAGCATAATTGCATATAAGGATTTTTGTTTGTTTTTTCCGTATATTTTTCTTCATACTGTCGGATCTATATCCATATATTTGCTTACATATATATATATATAAATAAATAAAAAGAAAGAACAGTAAGATATATAATCCGGTGTTCTTATAGATATTTTTATTTTTACAAAATAGAGCTCAATGTAAATTTACAGAGCATTAATATTATAATTTAATTGATTTAAAATATTTTAAATCAATTAATTTATAATATATATATATATATATATATATATATATATATATATATATATACACAGTCTTCCATAATTCACCTCAAAGGCCTGACTTTTTTCGAATACGATATTGAAACTAGAATCTGTCTTTATAGAAGTGATATATAGGGACTGAAATAAAGGTGAGTTTGGTAAAAAACAAGGAATTTAAGTAGTATTAAATAAAATTAGGACTTTCTTTTGTTGATTGTAAAATTTCGTGTCTTGTAATGAATAATGTCAGTAAATCAAAATGGCGTAATTATTTTTATCTTCAGATTTTTCAAATTACGTGATTAGCTTTTGATTCGAGAACAACAACAAAAAAAAACTACATTTTATAAAGTTCATTGTTGACAGAACGAATCAGGAACATACCGACATCTTGAATAATTATTTTCGTCATCGTTTTGGTTTTGGAACATCATGCAATCCACATTGGAGAAAGAAAGTCGCTCTTACAAAAACTTCCTTTTTCTACAATGTTACATATACGGGTTCGTTATACTATTCATAATGATTATTTTCAATGTTAAAAACGAGATTATATTTTTTGTAGAAAAATTAAATAGAATTATTATAGAAAATAATGCTTACAAAACTTTATAGACAATTTCCGAATAAATTATAACTTCTTCTTTCACAGGAATATCTGCGGTTACGCGACGGCAATTATGTCTGCTCGGTGCTAGAGTTGTTGCCTGGTTATATCTAAGTTCTGCATTGACACAACATGGGAATTTAGTTTTGCAGCATGTCTTTTAGATGCTCAATGGGGTTTAAATCTGGTGGGCATATAATTAATAGAGTTCTTGGATGTCATCTGAGTATTTCTAACACAAATTTCGTGTTAATATTTAACAGCCTCCCACCATGAGGGATGTATGTAGCACAAGGCCGAGTTTACTGTGGGTTCTCCGAGCCCGTAGGCTCGGCCAAAAATATTCCCTTAGAATCCGCATAAACGGGTTCAGGGCCTGTCTACCTCGCCGGACGAAACTTTGCGCTGCGGCAAAGCCTCGTCCGGGTTCATCTCTGCCAAAGACAGAGAATTCGACAGTTGAACATTCTATGGCACTGTTCCAACACAAGTTTCATGTTACCTGGGCTCATTCTGCGAGTTGTTCTTTATTAAACGAATCATGACCATATATGGAAAATGTCAAATAAAAAAAAAAAGAAAAAAAAGATTGTCAGCAAGTTCTGGTACACATCACAAGTATGAAGTCGGTTTAATTTCACTTCAGCAGTGGGAAAGTGACTGAAGCCAATATGTCAGGTCAGGACCAATAATATTGCAGATTCTTCTTTGTATCTTATCAAGAATCTCTAAATAAATAGCAGAAGCACAAGACCAGGTGTGGCAGCAATATTCAATGCATGGACGAATGGTAGACTTATAAAGGTGTAAAATAGATTCTGTTGAGAAAACTTGTCTAGCACGACATAGTGAAGCAACTTGCCTAGCTGCTGACCTAGCAATTGATTCAATATAATTTTTCCACTTCATGTTAGCAGAAAAGGCTAGCCCAGAAAAAAATATTTTAGGAACAAAAATTTATTTTTATTTTCTCGAATTTAAATTTAAATTTAAATGAAGAATTGTTAATCCTTATTAACAATGTAGCATAGAGGTAACTAAATAAGCAAAAAAGTATCTATATAAATAAATTTGTACTTTATCTGCTGATGGGTTTCCATGATCAAATCAGCAAAGTGCTGTCTATGTCCTGTATTACTGTTCCCAGATTCCCAATGTCCAGCCCTGAGTCCTGAGGTATGGTGTCTGGGAGACTCAATTTTACAGAAAATACACTTTTCAGAAGGATGCCATAGGAGTAAGGATGTGATGCTTTCCCTATTCCACAAGTGAGAAGTACCAGAGAAGAAACTATTAACATAGAACTTATGGCTACATCTAACCATTTCAACTGTAAAAAAGATGAGACTTTGTCACCAATCTAGTACTGTGCTTAAATTCATAAGGTCACGATACCATAGAGGAAAGTTAGTCATAATATTTACCATGAAAGTATTTATTGCAAAAACACATGAAAGCTACTTTACGACAGTGGGAAAGGAATTGAAGCCGAGATGCCAGGTCAGGATCATTAACATTGCAGATTCTTCTTTGGATTTTATCAAGACTCTATAAATATATAGCAGCAGCATTAGACCATTTGTGGCTGTAAGATTCAAAGAACGAATGGTAAATATGTCATGTCGATTCTTATCCAAGACAATTACAGGTCTTTTTTTTTTGTTGTTTTCATTTCTTTCTTTTTTATTTTTGCGGTCTTTTTCCCGATTCTACTCTTCTCTTCTTCGATTTGATATCATGTCCATCTCTTTCTTTCTCTATATTCTTTTACGCCTTCTATGTTCTTCCTCCACCTCTGCCAACTCTCTATATCCTCTTTCCTCTTTTCCCGTCTATATTCCTCCTCCTCTTCCTCCTATCTCTCTATCTTCTTTCCTCTTTTCCTTTCTATATGCTTCCTTCTCCTCCTACCTCTATATACTTCTTCCTCTCTTTCCTTCTATATTCTTCCTCTACCTCCAGCCTCTCTCTATATCCTCCTTCCTCTTCCCGTCTATATTCCTCCTTCTCTTCCTCCTATCTCTCTATCTTCTTTCCTCTTTTCCTTTCTATATGCTTCCTTCTCCTCCTACCTCTATATACTTCTTCCTCTCTTTCCTTCTATATTCTTCCTCTACCTCCAGCCTCTCTCTATATCCTCCTTCCTCTTCCCGTCTATATTCCTCCTTCTCTTCCTCCTATCTCTCTATCTTCTTTCCTCTTTTCCTTTCTATATGCTTCCTTCTCCTCCTACCTCTATATACTTCTTCCTCTCTTTTCTTCTATATTTTTCCTCCTCTTTCGCCTTCTATCTTTATATCCTCCTTCTATTTACCTTCTTCTCCTATTCTTCTTCCCACCTCTCTCTCTTCCTTCCTCTTTCCTTCTATATTCTTCTTCTTCTTACTCCTCCTCCTATCTCTATATCCCTCCTCTCTTCCCTTCTATACTCTTCATCTCCTTCCTCCTCCCCCTTCTATCCCTATGTCCTCCTTCCTCTCTTCCCTTCTATATTCCCTTCTCCTTCTGTCTTCATATCCACTATTCTCGTTTAAATTTTCCTCCTCCTTCTTCTATCTCTATGTCCCTTCTACATGCTTCTTCCTCACCCTATCTCTATATCCTCCTTCCTCTTTTCCCTTCTATATTTCCCTCATCCTTTCTCCCCCATTTTTCATTTTTGACTTCTTCGTCTTCAATCTAAAACTCCTCCTCCTACTACTACTAATTCTCCTACTCCCTCTATATTCGCCTTTTTACCATTTCAAAGTTTCCTCTACTACACCCTCTTTTCCCTGCAGTTTTTTCTTATTTCTTGTTTTCGACATGCTCCCATTTTTTTCTATCCTCTCCATCGGCTTTTCTTTCTCTTTGTTTCTCATTGTCACGATGACGTCACATATTGTTTAAATAGCCTGCTGATTCGATTGGGTAGTTCGTGCAATTGAATCAAATTGAAGTCAGCTCCGACTCTCGTAATGCAATCACCTTGTTTGCACTGGCGGGAAACTTCGTGGAAATTTCGTTAAATGTTTGGCTAAATCCTGAACTTAAGGAAACTAGCGAAAGGCAAAACGAAAGAAAATAAAGAAAAAAAAAAGAAAAAAAAAACAAAAAAAAAACAAATACTGAAAATGCAAGAACTATTGCGAATTGAATAAACCTTTTGGATTCTTTGTTTTCGATGAAAGAAAAAACTTTGATAATCAAAAGTAAAGAAATCAATAACACACATTAAAAACAAAACGAAACACAATTTCAAATTCCCAAGGCAATGAAAGGGTAGGTAAGATAGCTCATATTGTAAACATGTCATTTATATAAATGGTTACATAATAATTGAGGTCCTGAGCTCATTAGCAAGAATCTTTCAAGAATATTTCACTGATATATCTCCTAGAAGTATTCTTATTGGACATATATATATATATATATATATATATATATATATATATATATATATATATATATATATATATATATGAATCTAAATATAAAAGAGGTTATTGAAGCCAACACCCAGAGATGACAGTCTGTTTCATATTAAAGGCTAAACGGAATCGTCACGACTGACGGTAGCGTTTAGCAAGAAACAGTCTATGACTAAAATGTCCACTTTTATATTTACATATGCTCTATCTCTGATATTGAGGACTTTAAATAAATATAGCTTACAAAAAACTATATTTTATCATATATATGCATATATATATATATATATATATATATATATATATATATACACTTTTACCTATAAATTATCTATATTTTATCATATATATATATATATATATATATATATATATATATATATATATATATACACTTTTACCTATAAATTATCTATATTTTATCATATATATATATATATATTGCAACATTTAATTTATTAAAAAAATTGGGTGTTCTGCTAATCCTAGTATTGGTCAGAATGTCTTGAATCTGTCTTCATACCAGTTGTCTGATCTTGAACTATCAATCCTCTCGCACGGACTGGATTTTTGTATTCCCCCCTCACGTATTAAGTGAGGGGAGGTGTATTTGGAGTTTGAGGTTTTGTTTGCGCAGCTAGCTAAACTCCAACCTGTATCTGCTAGCAAAGTCAACAACCCCAAGGCAAAGCTGAATAATATAGCACATTGTTATGCAAGTACTCCTGTTTCACATAATGAATTGAAGTGGAACAAGGAGCAATTTCGGGTAATTAAAACACTTCGTAATAATAAAGCTTTGGTAATTACGAAACCCGACCAAGGTACTGGCGATGTCATCCTTGACTATCATGATTATGTTAACAAGATGATGACAATTCTTGGGGATCCCTCTAAATTTGTCCGGTTAGGCCCAATAGATAAATTTGATTCTACATTATCTATTGAGGCCAAGTTCCAAAAACGTCTGGTCAAGTGGGTAAAAAGTGGAAAATTGCCCACTGATATTTCAAATTTGATTAGACCAACGAGCTCCACTCGTCCTTGTCTCTATGGCTTACCCAAAACTCATAAAGTTGGGATACCATTGACACAAATTCTATCTATGATTGAGTCTTCTCAACACGGTGTGGCTAAATGGCTTTCCACTATAGTGCAACTGGTTTTGGAGCAGTATAACTCATTCATTTAAATTTTCCCGTTTTATACAGTGTTATTCTTCTACGGATAAATTTATGCGTTCATATGATATCGCCAGTTTATTTGCTTGCATTCCATTTGCTGAGACTATCGATATATGTGCTGATGGCCTGTTATAATAAATACATTGCGCTCTTTTTGTGAATCAGTTTAATTTTAATTTTAAATTTGTATATTTAGGCAGAAAATTTTCTTTTAGGCATGTCTGATTGAATAAATTACAGACATTATCTCTTCTAATTTTTAACAAAATCCGCCCATACTCACGAATAACATTCTGATGTATTGATGTTGAATTTCTCTCATCCTTCAACATCAATATACGGAAGGCTATCCGTGAGTATGAACAGATTTTGTTAAAAATTAGCAGACATAATGTCTGTAATTTATTCAATCAGACACGCCTATTATATATATATATATATATATATATATATACATATAAGTGTACATAGAAGTCAATGCTTAGAGGCGACAGGCTGTTTCATGCTAGATGCAATCGCCAGGCCTGAAGATTGCATCTAGCATGAAACAGACTGTCGCCTCTAAGTGTTGACTTCAATGTTCACTTTTATATTTACGTACGCTCTATCTCTGATATTGAGCACTTTATTCCATAAATATAGCACATCTTAAGACTATATTTTTTCATGTATATATATATATGTGTGTGTGTGTGTGTGTGTGTGTGTGTGTGTGTGTGAAAATATATAGAAAATAGGAAAGAACTGGTTAGGTAAATAATCCAAAGTTCTTTAGTATTTTTGTTATTATTTTTTTTTAAAATACTGCTCGATGCAAAAGTAGAGCATAAATATAATTATTTATTTAAAAATATGATTCCAACACGCTACATAAGAAGTCTCATGTTTCAAAACAAGAGCCGAAAACTTCAATATAATTATTTGAATTAAATTGAGTTAAAGTAAGCTCTGTTCCATCTTCAAGCGAAATTTTTTTTTGGAATAACTTATTTCTGAAATTTACGTGTTTTAATAGTATAATCATAATTGAAATCAAAATTTCCATGGTAACAGCCAGGGCGAATTGTCTAAAATATAGTGCTCTTTCAACAATATAAATAAAAGAAATCAGACTCCTCTATCTAAATATTTTTGGCATCTGAAGGAAATAAACAGGACACCTAAAGTAAAATGGAAAATTATAAATAGGACTAGAACTTGTAAAACTTGGGATGACCCATGCCCTTTGTGCCTCCATGAGAAACTGCACATTATTAAGTTTCTAAATAATAAAAATCTATTAAACAATAGACATGAGTTAACGGTTTTTTGCCGACATCATCAAATTTATGCACTGAATAATTAGCTAAAAACAAGCATACAATAAAATAACTTTTATAATCCATAGCCCAAATTAATAGTTTAAATACCCTACAAAAGATAACCCTTTATGAAGTCGTCAAAAAAAAAAAAAATGTTACAGCAGTTTTTTTTTATATGCACAAATCCCTTTCATAAAGAAATAAACTAAAAAAATAAATAAATCTCCATAGACATGTAAACCAGACTAGGCGAAAGGATCTTCCGTTTTAAATTTAGACACCCCCACCTTACCCTGACTTGACATCTATGAAAGTAACTCTATACTGATACAAATTATTAACACTCAACACCCCTACCTATTTATCTTATTTCTAAAAGGTTGATTGTAGCTGGACTCTGTTCAGCAAAGCAGCGGTTCTTTGACAATGTATACGAGTGGAACGTCCTCCTTAAAATTGGAATAAGGAAAAATGAGGGTGCTTCGACTCCTTGGACGCCACATGTAATGGTTTGAATTAGTGGAACTAGTGAATGGAGAGTTTCTAGGACAGTTGCGTACTGGATATTTGCGTCTCAAACATTTGCATACTAGAGAATTGTGTTCCTAGACATTTGCGTCCCTAGGCAAATGCGACCCTAGATAATTCTGTTCCTCTTATAATTTTTGAAGAATTTAAAGACAATTACCATAAATTTGGAAAAAAAGCATAGGTAGTAATCATATTTTTTTAAAAAAGGAATAAAAATTAAAAAAAGTTTATATTTGTTTAAAATGCAATTAACAGTGTTCCAAGATCGGCCTATACATCGTAAGTATGTTTTTGTTTCATCGATGTTTTTCTTATGGTAATGGCAGCTGTAATTTTCCACGTTCGCAAATATTTGTCACCCACTGTTTGGTTTTCGGGACTTAGCTATGCGTTCCAATTAAATATAATCTATAAAATTCAGAATCTATTCGATGTTTGTGGTATGCATTGCTGGAGCGATTTGAAAATGCTAGTTTAATTTTCTCTTGTTTTAAAAGAGAAGATTTTCTCTTCTTTTATTTATAGTAACTACCTTTCTGCTTGTTTCAAAAATTATCAGAGGTACGCAATTATCTAGGGGCGCATTTGTCTAGATACGCAAAGGTCTAGGGATGTAATTGTCTGGTAAGCAATTATCCGGGGCGCAAATGTCCAGTACGCAACTGTCCGTCCTCTCGAATGGAGAACATTCGAGCATTTGCCGTGGATATATCAGTAGAGTATATTACAACTTAGTAATACAGGAATAAGTTAAAAGCCGTTGCTGTTAAAGTAACAAATAATACTTTTACTAGAGACCTGTACAAAATCAGGCCTACAAGCATGCCAAGCTTGTAAGGCTTCTTTTCTAAAACATAATCATTTGAAATGTTGTTTAGCATTTACAAATAAAACTGATAATCCTCGTTCCGGAAGAAACAAAACAGACGCATTTGGGTCAAAATAACAAGAAAGGTGTTCGTGTATATTGAACAAATAAACTTTCTCTGACTTCTGAACAAGCCTCGAGTAAGTTAAGACTTTAATACCATCAAGTATTGTAAATATTTCCCATAAAAATTGTTATATACTTTTATTATTAACAACTATTTTTGTTTTCTTTGTTGAAACATTTTCGGTCAAGTACCCTCTGATTATCATCAAGTATCGAATGTTTCGGTCAGGTATCCTCTGGCCATCATCAGGTGCCTATTGTTTGGCTGATATTTGCTTGTTAGTGTTACTTTGTCCCTGTGATGTAAGCTAGTGTTCATTCCGGGTGAACCAGTGCTTCTCTACCTGATCCAGCGAATGAACACAAAACCACAAGATACACACTAACACATGTAGAAACAACTGCTCTATCTATTAAGCCAACAACGACATTAACGGCGTGTTTTGGAGCCGTTTCTAATAAATTGAAATGAAAGACTAAAAATAGTTTTGAGATGAATTTCACCTTCTGCATTATTCAAATAATTATGTTCTGAAAATTTAACTGATACCGGTGGGTCACTATCAATCTTGTTATATATATATATATATATATATATATATATATATATATATATATATATATATATATATATATATATGTAAAAGTGACCTGATGATTGCGTCCAGCACTTACAGACTGTCGCCTCTGTGTGTTGACTTCAATGTTCACGTTTATATTTACACACGCTCTATCTCTGATATTGAGCATTTCACTCCATAAATATAGCACATCTTAAGACAGGGGTGGCCAACCTTTTGATTCCAGGCGCCAATATTTTGTTACGATTAATTTAAATGCGCCACACAAACATTCCCTTCCTTTTAGTACGTGTTGTAATATGGACATATTTTAAAGTCATCATTTTTAACAAAAAGAAATGGGACAAAGGCAAATCAAACTTTTAGCACTTTCTCAAAGGACGTGCAATAAATATAAAATCACTGAAATGAATGAGTAGAAGTGGCTTAGTTTCTTTTCATCAAAAGGATGCAATGCGCCACTTGTAAGCATCCAATGCGTCATTTATGCCACATGCACCAAAGGTTGGCCATCCTTGCCTTAAGACTATATTTGTTCATATATATATATATATATATATATATATATATATATATATATATATATATATATATATATACACACACAAATGTAAAAGAACGAAGAGTAAAATTTCCGTGTTCAAAACATTAATTTAAAACAGAGCTCAATACAAAGTAGAGCAATAAATATTTATTTATTATGCACATATTATGGTTCCCCACCTGAAGAAACTTTTTAACGTTGAAGCAAGATGTACTGTTTTGTAGTGGGTATCTACATTTTTTAATGTAAGAGTGCATGATATATACATATATATATATGTGTGTGTGTGTGTGTGTGTGTGTGTGTGTGTCTGGGTGCGTGTGTGAGAGAGAAAATACATTATAACTTATATTAATAACTTAATAAAAGGCAAACATACAGATATTTATTACGAAAAAACAAGATTTTAAGACTGGACTCTTATGTAGAGACACACGTTGTGTAATCAGAAAGCTTTCCCTTACCCCGCCTCCAAAAAACGGCGTAATTTCTTTAATGTCTCAGAATATTTCCGTTTTTAATAACACCTTTTTTTTATTAGATGATAGTAAAACATGTTTAATCATTTCGAAGGACCACAGTGGTCTGTTTTTGAAACCGTTTCTATGCAATATCAGATGATTTCGACTTTTGGATGCCATAGCGGTTTTAAACCGCTTTTTATAATTTAGTATTTCATTCTTGAAATGAATAATTGTCAGTACACTTTCATTATTTCTAACTATTGTTCTCATCTTGGTTAATATAGATGTTATTATAGAAACAATAATCAACAGCTGTCTCGCATCAGCCAATCAATGAACACCTGATGATGGCCAGAGGGTAATTGATCGAAACGTGGTGTCTATAATAACAGCTATATCAACCAAGATGAGAACAATAGCTGAAAATAATAAAAGTATATTGACGAGACTTGTTTTTGTTTTTACATCTTAAGCTTTGAAATTGAAATGACTTTGAATTCCGATGACAAAACAAAACTGATAAGGGTCATCTTATCTGATAAGAAATTATTTGAGACTTGGTGCTGAAGAAAACACCAAAAATCAAGATAGCCGCAAAATATAATATAACGAAATCTATAATCAACTTCCCCTTCTATGTGCCGCGGCGATTATGGCTCTCCACAACTTCCTATCCCTTATACCCCTTAGAAGTTTTTTCTCACTTTGCTAAGCCTCCGACCCCCGTTATGTCATCTCTTCACATAAGCTCGCTGCTTTCTCTTACCTCTCATGTCCTCAGTATTACCCGTGAGGGTTAAGTTCTCCAAGCCCTCTTTTCCCATTATGTGGTCAAACAATTTGATCTGTCTTTTCCTGATTATGACTCTAAGTGTTGTTCCTTGTTGCTTAACATTCCCAACCATATAAAGTGGATAGATACTACACAACAATCCAGCACTCTTTTCTTTATTTTTAACGAATTTTTTTCCGTTTCACAGCACGTTGCTGATTTTTTTTTCAATTCCTCTTTCGCTAATCCAATGTGTATTCGGATCTCGGTGTCTCATTTTTCATGCTCTGTCAAAACACTTCTCAAACCTTTGAACTTCTGTGCCCTCTCAATGTTTATACACCCTTGGTGCAAATTAATTGAAACAACCGCTTTAGTTTCCTTTCTTTCACCATACGGTCAGATTTAGACCCACTAGAGTGACAGTGTGTAATGGATGTCTATTTTCTCCTCAGATTAGGTCATTTGCAGTAATATACAGTAATATGAATCTATTTTCGGTGTGTATGATGAAATTTGTTTGGCCTTCAAAAATATTGCGTCATCAGTGATTGCATCAGATTTTTACCACACCCAGACATTATTGTATCGACTGTCGATTAGTTGTCCTACAACCATTCTCTGCGATGGACGTTACTCCAAGGAAGCGTGTGAAATTTGTAACGCTGCACGAACTAGAACAATCTACCCCGGTGGGCGAAATAAAAGGTCCAGTTCGAAATTTTAATCCCCGAAGGCCGGAACGTACAACAGCCGAAACGTCGTGAATATTTCAACAAACATGAAAAGAACAGTTGGAACAATGTAAATAGGGTAGATAGTTAAATACCTTATTTAAGAAATACACACAGGTCCTGAAGAAGGATGTGAATACAACGACCGAAACATCGTGAATATGACAACAAAGATGTGGACAAATTGCAAATAGAGTCAGTCAGTTATGTGTCATGTTTGATACACGCTTAAGCGATCATGCATCTTTCGATACACGACTGACTAGTCAGATTTTTCCTGCAGTAGGTTGCCATTTCTTTCTGTGGTAGACCAGTTGCCATCCAAGGCTATAGAACCTGGTCTGTTCTGCTTTTTACTGATAGCTGGAGGGAGAAGAAGAGGATTAATACCTTTTCGTAAGTGAATGTAATGGATTTGATTAAAATTCGAACTCGGCTCTCCGATTCCTCAATCCGAGCCGCTATCCATTACTCCACCTCAATAGACTAAATAGTGATGTTAGTAATATTACTTTAAAGTAAGAATAGATACTAAATATAAAATATAACTCTATTCTGAAGCTTTTGCCAACATCGATTATTTAATAGTTATCTTATAGTGAACACATTGTCTTCTGTAATCAGATCTGGCGCAATGTATAGCATAACTGATGCTCTGTCGACATTGATGTCACATTGTGGATTCATCTGTCGGAATTTTGACCTCAGGCGTCATGTTTAAATCCCAAAATGCCAGTGAGGAAGTTGAAAGAGGTTCGCCTAGACACAAAAGTGGTCGAATTCCAGAAGTCTGTTTGCATATAAACACCAAAAATTCATTTGAGAGTTAAGATTGATTGACGCAACTCGTGGGGAACCATAATGAAGTCTAACGCCGGCATTAACACTGACGTTGGGACGGCTTATTCTATTTTGACTTTAAATATTAGAAAGCGCCAAAAGTATTTATGCCTTTTTACGGGAAAACGTGCTTGGAAACTTTAACACTCACAAGACCTCTTGAAGGCAATAGGCACAGAGGAAAACCGTGCAGAACCTTCTTCACGAGCTTGTGAAAATGGATGGCAGAACACGGTTTATGAGAAATAACGAGACAAAATTTAATAATAGCTACAGATGACAATAAATTGTGGAGAGCCATAATCGTTAATGTCCTGAAGAGAGATGGCATACAGAAGAAGAAAACTTCAAAGCTTATTTAATGTATCTGTCTGTAAATATTATTTTATTATTATTATTGTTTTGTATTAGGTTTTCGGTTGTTTCTATAGGCTTTTCTTTCTCTTTCACTCCCAGTAACCTCTTGCGCCTTAGTGGCTTTATCACCTTGTATGGTGTGAAGTGATTAAAGGAAAACATTGTTATTGTTGTTGCTGCTGTTTTGGTTTTGCTCTGTTTTGTACGAGTTGCCTCCTAAGACGTCAAAAGAGAGAAGAAAAAAAAATTGGTAACAGCACGGACAAAAATCTGAAGTGAGAAATACCCGTATGTATGACTTTTTGCAACTCACATATTCTAGGGATACCAGAAATTTGTACCACATATTTTTTGTCCATTTTGGTATCATTCCTAAAGCCTGAATAACAACATATATTATTATTAGTAGTAGTAATAGTAGTAGTAAGTAGATATTTCAACTCAACCCCCACCACGAGGTCAGGTTGTGACACATGGTCGGTTTAATGTGGGGAGCCCGGGCAAGGAAAAAAATTCCCCGAGCCCCCGCAACCAGGGCCGGCAACTCTCAGTATAATTTTCTTAGTTGCCCCTGACAGAGAAGCGACTGAGAGAGGAAAAGTAGACGTGAAATTACTCAAAAAGAGTAATTTGCACACTAATAGTATTAGTAAGTATAAGTAAGTACTAAGATATTATTCTCAATACCTGATTTCTTTATACAGGAACTAGGCGTGGCATGACGATGGGATGCATATATATGGATGAACACTAGTTACATTGTTTGGACTATCGTTCTCATCTTTGTTACCATATTTATCACAACGTTTCGGCCTTCTTCAGGTGGTTGGAATGTCGAACTGAACCCTTTATTTCACTCGCTGGGGTAGTCTGTTCCACGTGCCATGACTAATGGATGTCAGTTATCAGTTATCTCCTGTTAATTCGCACTTCCAAGTTCTCCAATGCCTTAACCAGGTATTGAACTCACAACTCTCTGGGTCCTGTCACTGGATCTAACTAACGCCTTTATTCACTGTGCCCTGTTTCTTTGAAAACAGTCTAACCCAGCGTGCGAAATAAAGGGTTCAGTTCGACATTCCAACCACCTGAAGAAGGCCGAAGCGTACAACGGCCGAAACGTTGTAATAAATATGGCAACAAATTTGAGTACGATAATCCGATCAATGTAAATAGTGTACATAATACCTCATCTTAGAAATATAGACAGATATTGATGGATGAAGTTTTACTTAATATGTGAACAGTGTTATGGAGAATAGTCTTTTTGGCTTCTCTCCTGATGATGGCAAGGAGAGTGTTGTTGTATGTTGAAACATTAGCACATTTAAACTTCTGTACTTGTTTCATTTTGATATATCCAATTCTTAGATAGTATCTTGGATTTTCGGGGACGTAAAAATCATTAAGTATAAATATAATTATTTATAATTAGATTATAATAAGAAAATAGTAGTAATAATAAAAGAATATATGATAATTTGATTAAGCAACTCCCCAACCCCATTAAGCTAGATACGAGAATCGTGATAAGTAACCATTTAGGACAAAAAATAAAACCTAGCAAACAGTGGAAAGCACTTTCGACCAGCTAACAAGAGGTAGTGTCTCAGTAATATCACTGTGTCTTTTTAACGCAACAAAAAGATACTACGGAATAGATACAATAATTCGCCACTCTACAAAAAGCTCTCATCTTCTGCGGAATTTACATCCCATAGGGGCAGTGGAGGTTGCCAATGGGCCTTGGTGGATCAAGACTTTTAGTTTCAAATTTGTGTTGAAATCGATTTTTCGTTTTTTGCGGTTTTTCGTTAAAAGCAGGGGCGTAGAAATAAAAATAATGTATCGTTGAGCTCGTCATAATATAAGTAATCGACATACCGAGTTGAATTCATCGAATTTTGATTGGCTTTATCGGTTATTGGTTTTTAAAAATTATCGATTTTGGCGCTAAGAACCTTTCTCGTACATTGTACAATGTATGTGTCAAGTTTGGTCAAAATCAGTTGGATGGATCTCGAGTGATAAGGTATCACACAGACAGACAGACAGACAGACAGACATCCTCTGTTTTATATATATATAGATAAATACTATTACACAAGTTACAGAAACAGCGAGTGCAGTATAAAACATGATCTATTCCCAGTGGGGAAAAACTACCTGGCACATTCAATACTTCTAAAACCGAACTGGTTACATTCCATCATCGCCGATCAGACCCCAAACTGACGCCAGTTACGATGAACAAACCTACCCTCGAGGAGGCCCCCTGCCTCGTTAGGATATTCTTATATACGATCCATCGTTAATGATGCAGTTAAAATTATCGGCTTCTTGTACTACTCCAGTAAGTATCTGACTCCTCATTGTATCTTCTACCTTTATAAGAGTCAGATCAGATCAGAAATGGAGTACTATTGATATATTTAGGCAGGATCTGACAAGACCTCACTTTCCAGTTGAGATAGACTCCTTTTGAGAGATGAACTGTTTTTCGCACTCCAACCTCTCTCTCACAGGCGAGATGTGACGAGTCTCTCTCACTGCTCTCTCGCTACTACCATAGAAAGTGCTCAGACTAACTGCATCTCCTGGTTCCCCCTCACGCCTAGGACGCACGGTCCCACATTTCCTTCGTATTCCATCATCGAGAATTAAGTTCCACTCAAACAGCTTCTTAACGCGAACCACTGCAATATGGAACGGCTTCACTAGAGGATGTTTCTCCGATTACTACATTGTTAACCTGTTCATGTCTAGACTCAAATCTTATCTTCCATTCCTATCCATATAAAACTACTCCGAGTGGCCCAGGGCCTTGTACAGGCTCCGTAAACGGTAAAAAAAAAGTATTACTGTAAAAAAATTCAAGTTTGCTATCGTCACTTACTCATTATAATTCCGATGATTCCTGTGCAAAATTCTGGATTTTTAAGCACTAATATTTTTTACGAAATGTTCACCAAATACAAGACCTTAGAGCCACTCAAGGCAGAGGTTTACTGAAAGAAGTTGTTTCATAGACTTAAGACTTGAGAAGTAAGTATAGATTATAATATGCAGGATAGATAACAGGTGATTGTAGACTTAAAGTGGCCGAGATTATAGTGATCGAGTAAGCATCTACTTTGCGAAAAAGTAGCGGTGATCGGCAAGAAGATGCCTGGGTGGAACTTCCCTCATACTAATTGAATAAGAAGGATATGAAGATGAGTCGACCCTGTTAACGTGTCATGGTAGGTCTTAGCTTTAAAGGTCTGAACAGTGGGAAAAAGTTAAACTAATTTGTCTGAACATTTGCCATGGAAGTAGCGATAGATTTACGATAGGCTTGCGGTGTTGAGTCTGTCGAAATTGGATGTAGGGTTAATAAAATGATTCATCGCCAATATGGATCTGTAAACAATTCTGAATTCTGTCAAAATTGAAAAATGAGGGTTTTGGCATTTCGCGTTCAACAATACTCTATTTTTCGTCTGATCTGACTCTTGTAAAGTGTGACAGAATAATTCTGTCAAGACTGGAAAATGAGGTTTTGGCAACTCCAGTCAAGATATGGCAGCGATATTCCATTTTTCGAGCATCTTATATATGAGCTCAACTTGAAGTCCGGGGTGAACTTATTTCCCAGTGGAACCTACAACATTTCATTACGACATTGCTTTTTGATTGGGTAACAAAAACATTGATTTTATTTTTGATTATTAATTGTCGGCTCTGGCAACTTTTTCTGTGAGGTAAGCAAAAAAATGTGCAGCATGTTTCGGAACTTAAAATCATGCTTTTTCCTGGCTTTGCCCTAAGAATGAGAAATCTCAAAATGACTATACATTCGCCACATGATCTCAAATGACTGGTAAGTCAAACGCAAAATTGATATGGACAGTAGAAAGCAGAAACTCCGTTACTTGTTTGTTGTTTGCTTTTATCTAGCGGCATATCAACAACTCTATGGGTTATGTCTAAATCTAATTACTTTTTACTCAATTTTTATTTTATTTTTGAGATAATAATGGTCTTGCGATACAAGTCTTACTAATTATCCCATAGGTGGGGACATGGATTCATACTATTGTCAAGGTTAAGACAAACTGGATTACGGAGTTACAGTTCTGCTGATTGATTCAGTGAGGAACATTGCCAGGAAAGATATTGTTGCGCCACCGAGGACAGTTAGCAATCTCCACTACCCTCCTGCGATATCTATTCCGCATGAAATGAGAGCTTTTTTTTTTGTTGGACATTATTGTGCCTATTCCGTAGCGTCTTTCTGTTGCGTTGCTCTGCACTCGTAAGAGTAAGGTTACCAAATAAGCTAAAAACCATATCACTTGAACTTCTTCTTCTTCTTCTTCTTCTTCTTCTTCTTATTATTATTATTATTATTATTATTATTATTATTGTCTTTTTGCACAGCTTATTGGGTTTTATTGACTGATTTTGCACTTATTGCATATCAATGTACATCCCGCAGCCTTAGGTATCCAGGGCTTTTCTGACAATTCGTACTCTATCAAGAGAACAGGCTTTCTACAATACAGAAACTCACTATTAACTCTTATACTTTCAATAAATACTCTTTGACAATATCGATAATGTTCCGTTTACAAACGGAATAATCTCTAACTTTCGTGCTTTAAGTCCTTTCTCGATTCCTTTGGTATATAACAACCATACTAACAACAGCAACGCTGTAACTGACCAGGATCAACATTACATAACTTCGGTGATTGTATGGGAACCGGTGTTTCATCGTGATGTGACCGTAAGACAAATTGGATTACGGAGTTCATGCAGATTGATTCAGCGAGGAACATTGCCAGGAAGGATATTGTTGCGCCACCGAGGACCGTTAGCAATCTCCACTACTCTTAAGCGATATTAATTCCGCAGGAAATGAGAGCTTTTTTGTTGGACATTATTGTACCTATTCCGCAGTGTCCTTCTGTTGCGTTAATATGGGGCTCGCACTCCGAACAGTAAGGTTTTGGAAATGGTTAGGCTTTTAATATATTAGGTTGGTGCAAAAATAATATCGCTTTTTGACGTTAAAAAATACGTCAAAAACGATATTATTTTTGCACCAACCTAATACAATGCATCGCAAACAATGAACGATACCAAGTAACAAAAAACATTTTAAAATGAGCAGCATATGACACTATATGAGAAAATAATGATTTAATCAAGATGATATATTTTCACACTATCAAAAGCGAGAAGTTTGGAAAGAAACTCCCATTAATCATCGTCATTATCATCCTTCGACGCCCAAATTTGGTTGGTCGAAATTCCATTAACAGCCCTTTTCCACACCGTTCGGTCCTGTATTGCTCTCTCCAGATCCCCAATGTCCAATCCTGAGTCCACAGCTATGGTGTTTGGGAAAGTCAATTTTCGGGAGAAGTCACTTCCAGAAGGATGCCATAGGAATAAGGATGACGGGCAAACTATTAGGTTGGTGCAAAAATAATGACGTAATAATGTCGTTTTTTGACGTATTTTTTAACGTCAAAAAACGACATTATTAAGTCATTATTTTGCACCAACCTAATGTAATCGTTTTTTTTTTTTTAGTTTTATAGAGATTGGTCTCTGTTTTGCGTAGATTGTGTTAAGTGTTGAATGGGATCTCCAACTGATGTTCTGGATTTTTCTAAGCAGATTTTTATATGCTCCATCCACTCGTCCCGAACTGATAATGTCCAAGATTCTGATCCATACAGTAGGACTGGTTCAATCAATGTTCTAAAAGTCTGGATTTTAAGGAAGATGGAAGGTTTGAGTGCCAAATCTAATACAACAAAAAGCGATACCAGCGAAGATGAGAAGGCGATTTAAAAAAAAAAAAAAAAAAAAAAACTGCTTTAATAAATTATTTTATTAATTTCACGCAACACTAACGCTAAGTGCTGAGTAAATGAATGCCGAATATTTCCGGCGGTGGAAATATAGACAAATGAGCAGAATACTAGTATACGTGTACTAATTTTTATCTCAATGGCTATGCTAATTACTATGATAACCTTGGTAGCGATAATTTAACCGTATGCACCGTGTTTGCTTCACTTCTCCCGGCAATTCCCGCCACAAGAAATGTCGACCTTAGACAGTGGAGTGGCAAAATCTCATTAATATACCCTCCTCTCCTGGGACGGGAAACCGATATCGATCGTTCAGATCGATACAGTTTCGATTACTTTTACCCATTTCCAAAACCGGGCCAACCAATGTCAGCGGCCCGGATCACTCCAACCGGAATATAACCAATGAAAATGAGTGTTAATTAGATTTGGTATTCACGTTCTGGCGGGAACTTCCCCTCCATTTTCTAATGCGTTAAAACAAAATGGCGGCGATTTGAGACCTGTCTTTTGATTGGCCATTTCTTGTGCATTTTTTATGCAACTGGTGTTAAAGGTCACCCATTGACCTTTGTTCAATGTTGTTTTGTAAAAGAAAAAAATATCGAAGTATTTCGGAAGTTTCAGTTTAGAGGGGAGTTTATGGATGCAGCAAATCTCGTATCTTTTAGTCGATGCTATAAATATTTTAAGTGTAATGCAATGTCAGAAGACAGATAAACGATTCCCACTTGTCCATTGTCTCTGGATTTTATTGACGCGTTCAGATGCCAATAAAAGTTTCAGTATAATGCCCACATATTTGATGTGAAACTGTTGTTTTATCCACTGGTAAAAAGAAGATTTTATGCCCTTAATGTAACCATTATCGGTGCAAAACGTGGAACTGGCGATACCGGTTCAAATTGGAAGTTTGTCTACTGCGTTTACTTTCGATCAAACAGGACAGTTTTACGAAGATAAAAGTAAAGACCATCCTAACCTCTCCCTTCTTGTTCTTGTAACGGCATTCAACCGAGGTGGGTTGAGCCGGCTCCACTATTGGTGTTTCATGGGAATTTGGAATTCACAAGCGGTCACCAACCCGCTTGTATAGCATATGAGATTTGATTATAGTGATGAAGGTTTCGTGCAGGACCATCCACACTTTTCGAAGGGCCGATTACAGAAACCTGGTACACCACGTGCCACAAGGTGTCCAAACGACCCTCCGCATGTTTTGAATTTAGAGTTGTCCTTCTTCTAGACCAGTTGCCATCCAAGGCTATGGAACCGAGTCTGTCCTGCTATTTACCCATAGCTGGAGAGAGAAGAAGAGGATTCATACCTATCCCAATTAGCACTTAGTGACGGATTCGACTGGAATTCGAACTCGGCTCTCCGATTCCTCAATCCAAGCCGATATTTACTCCATTACTCAACCGTGTCTCCTCATTTTATGCCCTTAACATAACCATTATCGGTGCAGAACGTGGAACTGGCGATACCGGTTCAAATTGGAAGCTTGTCTACTGCGTTTATTTTTAATCAAATGCTTTCGAGAGAACAGTTTTTCGAAGATAAAAATAAAGACCATCTTAGCCTTCTCTAACAGGTTTTGGTCTATACCACAAATTATAGCACTAAATAATTCCCTTCTAACGGCATAACAGTAGAAAGATGAAAACAACGACCCAAGTCATTGTTTACAAGCCATATATTTAATAACTAGCCTAGCTTCGGGCGGGCTTTAGGCTATTTCCTGTGGAGAACTTTTGGGGTTTCGGCCTTTTACCTTCATCGTTCTATGTAGCTATAAGTTATAAAAAATTAGAAATAATAAAATTATTTTATCTTTCTTCGACACCTTAATTCGACATAATCTTTTTTCGTATCCGCGAACGATCTCCGTAATTTGTTTACATCTATTTTCCGCGCAATTTTTATTTTGTTTTAAAATCAATATTTTTATGATCCCTTCACATAAAGTCACACTAAAAAAAACATTAGGGAACCCCAACTATGTTATATTTCGAGACCAGTTTCTTGTTGTTGTTGTTGTTCTTCTTCTTGTTCTTGTTCGTGTTCTTCTTGTTCTTCTTATTCTTCTTATTATTATTATTAATTGTCTTTTTGTACAGCTTATTGGGTTTTATTGACTGATTTTGCACTTATTGCATATCAATGTACATCCCGCAGCCTTAGGCATCCAGTGCTTTTCAGAAAATTCGTACTCTACCAAGAGAACAGGCCTTCTACAATACAGAAACTCACTATTAACTCTTATACTTTCAATAAATACTATTTGACAATATCGATAATGCTCCGTTTACAAACGGAATAATCTCTAACTTTCCTGCTTGAAATCCTTTCTCGATTCCTTTGGTATATAATAACCATACTAACAACAGCAAAAATGAGTAGGACATGTAAATAGATGAGAAAATACTGATATAACCAAAATAGTAAGGTCACCTCAAGCCGGTGTAATGGTTAGCAAGCTTTTGGTTGAACAATTTCGACTAAGTAGTGAGTACGATCCTCACTGGGTGCCCCATACTTTCGACCTTGCGCCACATCTGAGCTACGCTTAGAAAATCACTATAACCAAGATTGTAAATTTTTCGCACTATCAAAAGGGAAAGGTTTGGAAGGAAACTCCCATTAATCATCATCATCATTATCCTTCGACCTCCACCTTTTTTTGTTGGAAGTTATTGTACCTATTATTATTATTATTATTATTATTATTATTATTATTATTATTATTATTATCAATAATTGTGCCACAATTGTATTTTATATACAATAAATCTAGACAACAACTGTTTCGAATGCAGATGGCAGCACAAAAAGCTGGTATTTCAACTCTAAACGATTCCGTGAATTTAAAGTCCTGATTTCATGCAAGCAACAATACATTTCCTTCTTGGCTTAAACGTTGCAAGGAAGCCTTCGATCGCGAAATTTTGCACAAAGACGATTCCTGGAAATCAAAAGTTTTTCTTCATACGTTGGGCGTTTTATTAATTTTATTTTACTAAATCAGCCGTCGGATTTATCTTTTACTTAAACTGTTGATCAACACACAGACATTTTCGGAGATCAACAGACACTCTTACATGTCCGTTACCACTGGTTAAAATTGTTGTAAAGTGATACAGACGACAATGCAACTTTAATCGCCTATGTGATATTTTCAACTTCAGACATTTACTAAAGATCAATTTATGTTTCATCTTTATCGTTGGCCTTGAATCCCCAAAATGACTCTGAGCTGCACACACGGCTATTATCTAAACTGGAACAGGAAAAAAGATATCATGGAAAAGCTCTTACGACCGAATATAAGATGCTTATGAAACTTAAAAACACCAGGATGGTTCAACATCAGCCCTCACTTATAAATTCGTCTACAAACATTAGTGCTGAGCAAAGTAAAAACTGCCAAGAATTATTCCACCTACTGCATGTTGGTCGTGTCGTGAATGACACTACATAGGCTTCTCCCCGTTCAAGAGATATAAATGTAAATTATGTTATATGCGGACATAAGGAAAGTTTTTGTCTCCCTTCGAAAGCCCAATCTTCAAATCAAATTCAAAAGCAATTTTAAAATTCAGTTGGCGATAAAAATCACGAAAAAGTTCCAGTGAAAACAGTCAAATTTAAATTTTATGTCTGAAAGTTGACTTCGAATCTCACTGAAAATATATTACTATTTCTGTCAACAAGGTCCCAATCCGTTTTCATTCTGACGCAGCTTCAGAATATTATTTTGATCTCATGATCTCTGTAGGATCATGGGTTCAGCAATAAATTTTATCGTCCGGGGTGCATCTGCTCACGAGATTCTGTTTACTGCTCTGTCAAATTGCACTGTTCTTTTTTTACTTCAGAAAACACTTTCCTGGTACATGTTAGATTACAGACTCTGATCAAAATTTAATCGGTTTAGATTGGATATACGAGTTCGAAGTCTTGAATGTTCCGCTCAACTCAACACATTTTCACTTTCCTCTGTTTTCGAAACTGAGAAATGCCTCTCACACACAAACTCAAACTCCAGTGTCGTTTTTCAAGAGAACCTTGTGTGCTGCAGGAATATCAGGGCCATCCTAAAGTCAAAACCAGATTATTAAGCCGGTTTTTAGAGCGAAACGCTATGTATGCTGCTCTTGACATAATAGAAAAAGAATTGGATCACCTTCATCAATCCGGAGTTTTCCGGCCAACAAATTACTCTCCCTGTACAGCACCCATTGTCATTGTTAAGAAGATAAATAGAAACTCTTTAGATGCGTCTAAAGAGCCATTATTAATATCATAAGGCTTTTTACAAAACTGAATAGAACTTGTTTTGCTAAAATTAATTTTCAGATACCTTCCTACAAATGGAAGTTGATGAGGACTCCAAAGAGTTCCTTACAATCAATATTCACAAGGGTTTATTTAGATACAATCGTCTTCCTTTTTGTATCAAATAAGTACCAATCATATTGCAACAAAAGATGGATGCCATGATGATTGGTTTGACAGGCGACATTGGATTCATTCATATCATCGTTGCAGAAGTAACTCAGGACGAACTTCCAAAAGTTTTTTTTTTGTTTCCGAACAGATTCAGTCATATGATTTTCAGGTCAAGGTGGAAAAATGTCAATATTGCCGGATGTTGATTAAGTACCTCGGGTTTATTTTTGACAAGAATGGTCGACGATCAAACCCGGAAAATATTTCTGTCATTAGAAACACGCCAGCACCGGTAAATATTAGGTTGGTGCAAAAATAATGTCGTTTTCTCACATATGTTACTATGTGAGAAAACGACATTATTTTTGCACCATCCTAATATTTCGAAATTACCTTCTTTTATCGGTTTCGTAAGTCCTTTTTTTGCCAGTACACCACCATATTCGTGTTCCCCTAGATCACCTTCTACAAAAGAATATTCCATGGAACAGATTGCCTGTCTGCTTTTACCAAAATCAAATCTTTACTTTCTTCAGACTTGCTTCTTCAAAGTTATAATCCATCTTTTGACATCATTGCTGTTTCAGATGCTTATGACTATAGCGATGGAACCGTAATTTCCCATATCTTTCCTGATCACAGTTAGAAGGCCATTGCTCATGGATCAAGGTCATTGATACCCACTGAACGAAACTATGGTCAAATTGAGAAAGAAGATTGGCAGTTGTCTTTTCCATAAAGACATTTCTTGAGATTTCTTATTGGAATTATTTCAGTATGGTTACAGAGCATAAGCCCTTGGTTAGCATTTTTTGATCCAAGAAGTTTATTCAGCCAATTGATTCCTACGATGGACCACCATTCTCTTGGATTATGATTTTATAACCAAGTATTTCTTAACAATTTCAATTTGTCCCGAAGATGCCTTATCCAGACTTCTGAATGCACACTTCAAATCACCTCAGTGCTCAGTTGTTGCAACAGTATCCATAAAAGCTGAACGGTTTCAGTGCTCACAACCACTCTGAAAGCATTGCCAGTCACTTCACAAATGGTCCAGGAAGTCATCATTTCTGACCCATTGTTACAGAAAGTGATTCACTACCAGCGGACAAAGTGGCCTGCAGTATGACCCAACGAACAGCTATCGTCAATCTTCATTAACCAAAGTCGACAGCTGCATTCTTTCTGGTGAACGTGTAATCGTCCCACTGATATTTCAAAACAGGGTCCATAATTTAATTTTGGACATCAGGGCATTAGCCACATGAAGGCTTTGGATTGTAGCTATGTTTATTCACCAAGAATGGACAAATATCTAGAAGGAATTACTCATAATTGTTCTAGAGGCTAATTAGGAGATAAGTCCCTTGGAAATTTACACTATTTTATGTCATGTCCAGGATTCCCACTGGTCAAGTGTTCACATTTACGGGACTCATAATTTGACAATTATTTCTTGTGCGTGTTGCTGCCTACAGTTAATGACCCGAAATTTTCTCCCTGACTCACATCATCTCTGAGGAAACCATTCTGAATCTTTAACAGATTTGTAGGGCAAGATACCTTAGTCTCCGAAAATGACACTAACAAATTTAACAGTAAAATTTTCCAATTTCTGCCAATACACTCAACATGTACGTAAGTACCATTCCAACCATAATCAAAAATACAGGAAGAATGTTTTGTCGACACTTTTAAGAGGGAACTCTTAAAACTCAAAGGGGTGGAAACGACATCATCAATCAGAGAAACGTTCCTAGCAAGGTACAGAGCCACAGCAAACCCTGATATAAC
>OZ010596.1:9834015-9871515 GCA_963932145.1 Acanthosepion lycidas
GATTCTGTTTGATATATTTTTACGGTCTCATTGAGGCATCCATTTATTTTAGGCAAATACCAAGTGACAGGGAAATTTTCCTAACTCCATAATCTAACTTACATATTTATAAGTCTACAATTTGTCCTTGTTTTGAATATTGCTGTCACATCTGGTTTGGTGCTTCTGCTATATATTTAGACATTCTTGATAAAATCCAAGGAACAATCAGCAATGTCATCCGTCCTAACCTGGCATATCGGCTTCAGTCACCTTCCCACCGTCGTAATGTAGCTTCCCTTTGTCTTTTTTATAAATACTTTCATGATAATTCTTCTGATGACCTTTCCTCTATCGTTTCAGTTACTTTTATGAATTTAAGGGCAATACTAGATTAGTGGCAAGATCTCATCATTTTACACCTGAATTGGCTAGACGTAACCGTAAGTTCTATGCTAACAGTTTCTTCTCTCGCACTTCACGTTTGTGGAATTCTCTCCCGGCTTCTTTCTTTCCGGCCAACTTTGATCTTCAAATATTTAAACCAATAAAAGCAGACATATTAAAATGCCTTTCATAACAAAAGAGAAAAAATTCCTATAAAAAAAACAAAAAAAATAAAAACGATAGCTCACCAAATATATACATATTATATAAAATGGTCATGAAACAAAATACAGTAACGATTAACTGCTAAACCGGTTTATTGGTCCTCTCTCATCTGAGCTCAATCGAGGACAAAAAATGTTCACAGCGACTAAAAAAGTAAATGAACCCAAACTAATTTCTGTCCGAATTTTCTAGGAGTTATCATTATTTACCCTCTTTCTATTTGGACTAAAGTCCTCATCTTTGTTGTTATCACAACGTTTCGGCTGTTTTAAGGCTCCAAATTCACTAAAACAATAATAATACAACGGGATAATGGCCTAGTTGATTTACGCGTCGGTTCATGAATTTGGTTGTGAGTTCAATCTTTGTGCCGGGCAGTGCGTATTTGTATTAAGTGGAAACGAATGAGCAATACAAAGGCAGTACTATAAAATAATAAAAACTAAACGATATCGTTATACATGAGCAGAGGAACGAGAACGGGTCTGCTCGTGTGGATTAGATAAAGGGTACAGTTCAGAATTCTGTCCATGTTACCCTGATCAATGTGCACTTCAGGAAGACAGGAAAAACACAAATGAGGAGAATACCCCGAATACAAAGAGTGTCAATAACCCAGACTAATGTTTCATGCAAACAAAATACAATACACTAATTACAAAATACTAATTACATTTAAGCATACGAAACTCCCCTACTATTTACAGAGAGATGGCTGGTAGTACTTAATATACACTGCTTAGAAAAAAAATGTAAGTGATAGTCAGTATCAGCAATAAAAGTGTGTAGAATAAGATGATGAATTTATCAATATACATAGCGATGGCTTACAGCTACATCACGTTGAAAGACCGGTTCACATAGGAGCACTAAAGTTAAGCAAATTCGAGCATGGTCAGATGAGTGACCGCTTAGGAATACCAGGAGCTGTAAGCTTGGATGTACGCATGGGGTAACGGATAATGCCTCGGAATTTAATCGGAAAGCCGTGTACCAATACCAGCTGGGCTACTTATATTCACATACGCGCTAATAAATAACCTCGAGTTGAATCCGTCTCTTCTCTTCCTAGCTAGGGGTTAATTAGTATCACTAAATCATTGTTATCCAAAAAAACAAATCTTACAATCGAAATTTTTTTTCTAGCTTTGAATATCCTGCAATCCATCTCTTCTCTCCCTAGCTATGGGTTAATTAGTATCACTAAATCATTGTTATCTAAAAAACAAATCTTACAATCGAAAAAATATGTCTAGCTTTGAATATCCTGCAATCCATCTCTTCTCTCCCTAGCCATGGGTTAATTAGTATCACTAGATCATTGTTATCCAAAAAACAAATATTACAATCGAAAAAAATTGTCTAGCTTTGAATATCCTGCATTCCATCTCTTCTCTCCCTAGCTATGGGTTAATTAGTATCACTAAATCATTGTTATCCAAAAAACAAATCTTACAATCGAAAATTTTTTTCTAGCTTTGAATATCCTGCAATCCATCTCTTCTCTCCCTAGCTATTTGTTAATTAGTATTACTAAATCATTGTTATCCAAAAACCAAATCTTACAATCGAAAATTTTTTCTAGCTTTGAATATCCTGCAATCCATCTCTTCTCTCCCTAGCTATGGGTTAATTAGTATCACTAAATCATTGTTATCCAAAAAACAAATCTTACAATCGAATTTTTTTTTCTAGCTTTGAATATCCTGCATTCCATCTCTTCTCTCCCTAGCTATGGGTTAATTAGTATCACTAAATCATTGTTATCCAAAAACCAAATCTTACAATCGAAATTTTTTTCTAGCTTTGAATATCCTGCAATCCATCACTTCTCTTCCTAGCTATGGGTTAATTAGCATCACTAAATCATTGTTATCCAAAAAACAAATCTTGCAATCGAAAATTTTTTCTAGCTTTGAATATCCTGCAATCCATCTCTTCTCTCCCTAGCTATGGGTTAATTAGTATCACTAAATCATTGTTATCCAAAAAACAAATCTTACAATCGAAAAAAATTGTCTACCTTTGAATATCCTACAATCCATCTCTTCTCTCCCTAGCTATGGGTTAATTAGTATCACTAAATCATTGTTATCCAAAAAACAAATCTTACAATCGAAATTTTTTTTCTAGCTTTGAATATCCTGCAATCCATCTCTTCTCTCCCTAGCTATGGGTTAATTAGTATCACTAAATCATTGTTATCCAAAAAACAAATCTTACAATCGAAAATTTTGTCTAGCTTTGAATATCCTGTAATCCATCTCTTCTGTCCCTAGCTATGGGTTAATTATTATCACTAAATCATTGTTATCCAAAAAAACAAATCTTACAATCGAAAAAGTTTGTAGCTTTGTATATCATGTAAAGGGTTGATAAGCCGAAAAAACGAATCAACAAAAAAAGAAATATCTATCACGAAATTCTTCTTTACGTTGGCTGCCTTCACAAAGTTAAGGAGTTGTCTCTTCTCTGTTATTTGCGTTGTTGCCATTATTGGTTGGCCTCACAAAGTTGTCTCTGCTCCATTATTTGCATAAGTGTGAATTCAGAATTTTCTCTCCAAAAGAAGCTGTCACTTTATAAAGTTTAGTCGGTCCTACTTTTTTCCCCATATCTGGAGGGTGATGGATGCATGGCTTTTCCGAGGGTGTTAGTGCAAAATAAACCAAAGAGTTTTGGTCATGATTTCTCTTTTTGTGCCGATTACCATAACGCTACCTGCTCGCACATGTTTAGAAATATACGAACATCTATTGGATTGGTGTTTATTTTTGCTTTCTCTGAATTTTATGCACACTCGGCCAAACCTCTTCACTATTCGGTTTAGACGAAGATAGAAAAAGCAAACCCGTGAAGCCCACAACGCCTCTGTCCGATCACGACCAAAGCACCAATCAGTCCTATGCATCTAATCGATTATCACTTGATCGATGGTGAAGTTCTTATCTCTTCTCATATACGCTCAGTTCTTTAAGGCACGTACGCTGTTTTGAAAAGGTTGACAACGTCAAACAAAGATCTCGTCCTCTTCCCCTTTTGTTTGATATCGACTGATTGTTATATCACTATCCGGAAAATTCATTGATAGTCAATTCAGCTGATATTAAAGTTTCGAATAACGCGGTCTTGTAGATTACAAAACCACGTTATTTGAAACTTTAATATCAACAAAACTCATATTTTCCAAACGACTTCGTCCTTTTTTTGCTTTACGTGTTCTACGGGCAATTTTTATATAAATAGTCACAGTTAAACAAGGGTCCATAATTGAAATCCTCTGATCTGAGCAAGATCAAAGTTTTTTTTCCATTTTGAATTGTACAAGATAAAAGGGTTTTTCTTATTTAACTTAGTCGTACGTGGATTATTATTCTTATCTTCGTTGTTGTTATCACAACGTTTCGGTCGATGTGCACTCCGGCCTTCATCAGGTGTTTCGCTGTTGGTAGAGAAAATCTCTACTTTTGTTCGGATATTATTCTAAATCCTGGGATGAAGAATTATCCTTATTTACATCATTTATATTCAAACTATTGTCCTTATATTTGTTGTTCTTATCACAACGTTTCGGTTGTTGTGCTCTCCGGCCTTTTTCAGGTGCTTGTTGATCTGCGTAAGCTTCAATCATTTTCGAACTGAAATCTTTATTTAATCTACGGGTCAGATTGTTCTCACTCCGCTGACCATATCTAGAGGGTATGTCACGGGCTTATAGCGTTGGTTTGTGAATTTGGTGGGAGTCATTGTGATCCCTGGGCTGGTCAGTGTGCACTTGAGTTCAGTGAAAACATGAGAAGCAATGACTGAACTCAGTCCGTCGACTCCTTTTGTGAGTAACACTTGCATCCCGGTAAATCCTACCGATTGTAATGATTCGCGTTATATATATATATATATATATATATATATATATATATATATATATATATATATATATATATATATTGAATTTCCATCTCTCAGCCTGGTTGCCTTCCAAAGCCAGAGAGCCTGATTTATCCTACTATTTAATACATGACTGGAATAAGGAAGAAGTGACGGTTTCACACAACTTATCTAAGATCATGAATGAGAGTGTAAACCCAAGTGTCTAGGCCGGGATTTGAACCAATTCTTCTTTCCGCTCCGATAACCGTTATGCTACCCACAACTTCTGACGTACCTTAAAGAAAATAGAGAAATATCAGGGAAAAAAATACTCGGGTCATTCCGGACAAAACCAGTATCTCAAGAATTTGATTCAATAATGTTTGATCACGATTTCCTTTTATATCGCTAGTGGCTGACAAAAAACAAAAAAAAAAAAAAAAAAAAAAAACATCGTTACCGATGTCCCCCGCTTAGAGACTCTTCATTATTATATTATATTAAATCGGGTTAGAATGATAAAAGTCAAACAGGAGTATAAAGATTCTGTTTGTTTATTTTAAAAGAAAGAAGAAGAGAGGAAGAAGAAAAAAACAAAGAAGAGTAGGAAAAAGAAGAGGATAACGAAGAAGAAGAGGAAGAAGAGAATGAAGCAAAGATAATGTAGAAGAGGCAATGAAGAAAAAGAAAAAGAAGAAAAGAAGATAACGTAGAAGTAGATAATGACAAAGAAGAAAAGAAGAAGAAAATGAAGAAAATAAGAGGAAGAAGAAAATGAAGAAAAGAAGCGGGTAATGTAGAAGAAGAAGATAATGAAGAAAAAGTAAAGAAGAAGAAAATGAAGAAAAGAAGAGGAAGAAGATAATGAAGAAAAAGAAAAGAAGAAGAAAATTAAGAAAAGAAGCAGATAATGTAGAAGAAGAAAATGAAGAAGAAAATGAAGAAAAGAAGAGAAGATAATAATGAAGTAGAAGATGAGATAGATAATGAAGAAAAAGAAAACCTAGAAAAGAAGAGGCAGATTAAGCTATATGAATGGGGCTTAAGGGCGATTTATTCTGTTTTTTACAGTATCTGATGACCTTTAAAACCCCTCTAAAAGCTGCTCAGGTGCCACGTTGCTTAACTTCATTTATCAGACAAAAACTAACGTTTTCAGCTTGATTTAACAATAAGACATTGTGCTCAGCGGCTCTGACACAACTGAACAGTACCCAGTTCGGAACGAACTTACAAGACAGCAATAATAGCCTGGAAAACTAGTGCCACAAGAAGGTTTCCAAAATAATTACTCACTTTAAAAGTCCAGACGAAGGCTACAACTGCACATCCATGTGCGGATTCACGGTCAGGAAGTGGAATGGATAGCGACTCGGAGCAAGTAATCGGCTACCTGAGTTCTAATTTCGGTCGAGTTCGTCTTATTCAGTTTCGCAGATGCCCTTTGGGGGAAAAAACCCTCTCTTCTCGCCGCCCATTAAATAAATGGGTTAAATAACAGAAGAGCCAGAACTCTCTAGCCGTTGTTGGCAGCCAGTCTAGGAGAAGAACTCATAATCGTACTACCTTGCGATGATAGGGTGATTTTCGAAGCGTAGCTTAGATGTGTCACAAAGCCGAATATAAGAGTCAAGATTCTCACAGCACGATTGTGAATTTCATGGAAAGTGCTCAGAACTACATTCCTTTGATCCATCATTTCTAACCTTCTCGGTTAAGACCCACCATGCTACGCACATTGCTGCGAACAACCTTTGTACATTATTTACATTATCCTCATCTTGGTCGCCATATTTATTACAATTGTTTCGGCAGTTCAGTATCTGTCTATATTTCTGAGATGAGGTATTATGTACACTATTTACATTATTCGGACTATTGTCCTCATCTTTGTTGCCATATTTATTACAACATTTCGGCCTTTCAGTATCTGTCTATATTTATGAGATGAGGTATTATGTACATTATTTACATTATTCGGACTATTGTCCTCATATTTGTTGCCATATATATTACAACGTTCGGCCTTTCAGTATCTGTCTATATTTCTGAGTTGAGGTATTATGTACACTATTTACATTATTCGGACTATTGTCCTCATCTTTGTCACCATATTTATTACAACGTTTCGGCCTTTCAGTATCTGTCTATATTTCTGAGATGAGGTATTATGTACATTATTTACATTATTCGGACTATTGTCCTCATCTTTGTCGCCTTATTTGTTACAACGTTTCGGCCTTTCAGTATCTGTCTATATTTCTGAGATGAGGTATTATGTACATTATTTACATTATTCGGACTATTGTCCTCATCTTTGTCGCCTTATTTGTTACAACGTTTCGGCCTTTCAGTATCTGTCTATATTTCTGAGATGAGGTATTATGTACACTATTTACATTATTCGGACTATTGTCCTCATCTTTGTCGCCATATTTGTTACAACGACACATGGCACAGTGGATAAAGGCATTGGTTAGATTCAGTAACAGGACCCAAAGTTTGTGAGTTCAATACCCGGTTTATACAGTGGAGAACTTGGATAGGGGAATTAAAAGGAGATAACTGATAACTGGCATCCATTAATTATGGCACGTGGAACGAAATAAACGGTTCAGTTCGACACTCCAAACCACTTGAAGAAGAATTACAACTTCTTCCCGCGAACCGCTGCTCTGTGGAATCGACTCACAAGTGGATGTTTTCCCGATCACCACAATCCTAACCTGTTTAAGTCTGGAATTAACATTTATCCTTCCCACATATCCCCCTCTTACTCTGTAGCACTCTACCTAGAGAGGCTCCCGGTCCTTGTAAAGGGTGAACATCACTGTAAAACAAAGAGCGCGCTGCCTCTTAGTAGAATTATTATCATAAACATAGCACGGAATCTGAAAACATTGTTTTATTGTAAGAATTCCACTGGGTTTGCATGAATACTTCGGATCCACTTCAAAGCCAGGTCTTGCAGCAAAACTGCCCAATACCAAATCAGTCAAAGGAAAGTTCACCTAATCACTCGTGATTGCTATAATTCACCCGTTCTCAAAAGCAAATACACTTGTTTACAAAATCAATTCTCGTATTATAAAGTGGTCTGGGTGACCCGGATTCGAACTTCGCCATGATCGATTTGCAAAGCAAGTGACAATATCTTCCTGGAGAGACACCCTAGGCGGGCGACGCTGATGGAAACTGTTTGAAAGCCATCTCACGGGTTGACCCAAGCCTTTGTCAGTGGAATTGGATTGAACTCACACGTCATCGTAGCCGAGCTTACTGGCCTTGTTCAAACTCGAGATAACGCCAAATGATGAGCTCTCCCCAAAAAACTGCACCCAAGGATCCACTCAGCATAGTTGCAGAATAAGCCACCAGTTGGCTCTGCGGAAGAAACGCAGATGCACTGAAGCAGAAATCTGCAACAGGGATTTGTTTAGCATTCTGATGGACTCCATTTCATAATCACCTGATATTAACCTTTGCGTCCACATAAACTGATTCTTATGAGTATGACTTTTTCAGACTCTTTGTCTGTATCATCTCATCCTAGCCCATATCCCTTCAAACTGTCAATGGGCGTCCCTGATTTTATGTATATCGTATAAAAAAATTTAGATTATCTTCATATTCGAGAAAAATCAATCATTAAGCATCTGCAATATATATATATAATGTTTTTTATGATGCTCTGTTTATAATAAACAGTGTTAACGACATTTACCGGCATGAATGTGCGAGAAATTTTCATAGAAAATATGCGTCCTCCGATAGGAATCGAACCTGTATCCTATACGGAACCTTCAGATAGCCTGACGTGCTTTTAACGATTGAGCCACAGAGGAGCGTTTCGGTTAGCAAGGTCGATTTTACCGTTCTTAACCATTGAGAATTGTAGTTTAAAAACGGTAAAATCGACCTTCAGGCTGTATGACGGTTCCGTTTAGGATACATGTTCGATTCCTGCCGGAGGACGCATATTTTCTATGAAAATTTCTCGCACATTTTGATATTTGATCCATAGCTGACAGGAGATATGGATTCATACTTTTTTCCGAGGGCATTAAGATATTTTGGGAGTGTTGGGGAAATGCTCATAATATCTTCCATTTCAAGATTATAACATTGTGGGTTGCATGAATTTTTGTGTAGATAGATACGTTGTATATTTGTTTAGATGAGTGTGTGTATGTATATGTATGGATGTGTGAAAGGTTTTAAGTAGATATGTTTATGTGCACATATGTGTATGTCTATGCGTATATATGTGTATGTGTATATGTATGCATGGGTGTATGTGTATTGAGATATATATATATATATATATATATATATATATATATATATATATATATATATATATATATATGTGCACATGTACATGTATGTATGTGCGAGTAGATATATATATATATATGTTGTATATGTGTGTATCTACGTATGTGTTTTGGGGCATATAACTTGTAGTTCATTACTAGATTAAATATTAGTTAGATTTTTTTATATGTTTATGTTAAATTTGTAACCTGTACATGATAGTACTAGCTTTGTCAAATTTTCTTGATTACACATAAATGCCCTCGTTTTTAGTTTGCTCCCACCCCTAACATCATTTCTTTTCCCCACTCTCTCTCTCTCTCTCTCTCTCTCTCTCTCATCTTCTAGATTTTAAGTTTAGATTATATCGTTTTTATATTGTGCGTAGTGTCACCATAAATGTATACACACGTTTCCGGTGTCTTTTTTTTATTTTAATTTAGGTCAGCGATTCGGTAGCGAATTATGCATCGAAAGATAATTCATATTTATGTGTATCTCACTCATTTAAACCGTTATTTACCTTCTCTCTTTAAAACTTCTCCCTGTTAAGTTTTAATGCCCACCTTCACCTTTAAGCCTTGCTGTTCTTCTTTCTTCTGTTACCCGTCTCTAGAACTTTCATACATTTCCCTCTCACACTTCTTTCCCACTCCCACACATACACTTTCACTAAAATTTTGTTTTTTATTCTCGGAGTTATTTTTTCCGATTTCCTTTTGAATTTGTAAGTCTGATGAATTGGATGGTGATTACGATTCCAATGTAATAAATTATAACCATGGAATATTAGTGTTTGAGCCTTTTATATTATATTTTATATATATATATATATATATATATATATATATATATATAATTATTATTATATATATATATTTTCTGCATACCTGCACAAGGATACATATATTTCATATATATATATATATATATATATATATATATATATATATATATATATATATATATATATATATATATTGTTAAAACTGTTTGGTCTGATGAGACGAAACTGAACAATCGATTTTGCGAAATAAAATATTACCACGGGTTTCTAAAGTCTCCGCTTTCATAATTATATATATATATATATATATATATATATATATATATATATATATATATATATATATACACATATATATATATATATATATATATATATATATATATATATATATATATATATATATATATGAAATATATATATATATATATATATATATATATATATATATATATATATATATAATTTACAGGGTGCTCGGGATAAATTTGACAGTATTATTAAGTATGACAAAGTGAATATCCAAACCAGTTTATTTGGAAAATCGAAACAGTGGCATGCAGGTTATAATAATATAAAGAAAATTCACTCAAAGAAGCTACCCTCAGCATCTACCATGGTCTCGATCCGACTCCGGAATCTGGAACCCGCGGCCTTCACGGTATCGATAGTGAGAACCTCAAATGCCTCCTCAATCAGTAAGTGCGGTTGGTGGCTTTCTTAACCGCGCATCACACGGTTTTCTTTAGCCTTTTCTGAAAGAAGTTAACCTTTATACTTTACTAGCAGTAGAGCCCGGCGTTGCCCGGGGATGTAACAGTAAGAGATAGATCAAGTACCGACAATCTTAAAGACTGAAAAATAAAATTGACAAAGATTATTGTTTAAGGTTGACGGACACGCATGTCTTAATTTGTTTTTTTTTTACGAATTGGTCAAACCCAAACTCAAATAAAAACATTGTTTTCAATCGTTATGAGTCTACCGATTGAATAGAATTTTATTATAAACAATTGTCTTGTAAATGAAATTTTTAAAGCATTCTGAATGTAAAAATAAAGAAGTGTGCAAGACAATAAGAAACACTACCTGCCAAAAAAAAAAGCAGTGAATTTTTTTGAAATTGGTTGAAAAATGTAGGAAATCCGATCCCATATATAAACGAACACACACAAACTACCTGGGTTTTATAATAAGTATAACTCGATATGAGTTGTCCCCGTTCCATTCTCGCGATGCCTCTTAATCGTGTTTTCAATTTGATTTCGTGTAAAAACAATTGTGTTTTTCCAATTTTTGACGCTGTCAGAACCACCGCAAGGTAATTTTACGTAGTCCTGTGAAGTTTTGTTGAAATCGGTTGAAAAATTTAGGAAATCCGATCCAATATATAAACGTACAGACACACACACACAACCTGGTTTTTATAATAAGTATGATGATTGATAGCGAAACTTCTTACTCAATGCCAGCTTCATGGTGGAAATTGCAACACCCATTTCAAAATGCGGATTCCCTTGCCTTGGTCAGCCATCATTTTCTCTTGAAGGTGTTGCATGAATTTTGGTGTATGGAGGCAATCAGAACGTCTGCTATAAGCCAGGGTCTCGTAGGGTCCGTTGCAGTTTTCCATGTTACGTCTTATCGTTTTCACGCTGTTCAAAAAGCATTGAGCAGCTGTCATGTTTGCGGCATTTTGATGCCCAGCACTAATCATCATGATACAGGTTTCCTTTTTCCAAATATTCAGGTAAATTCCACTCGTCCATGCCAGTTAAATTTGGCACCTATAAAACTGTAGATATCAAGTTCCACAATACCGTTCACTCTTTGTAGGGGTTCGAAACCAATTTGAAAAAATAAAAATATTAAACTTATGAAAATTTAGCCCGAACATCCTGTGTGTGTGTGTATATACACACGTGTGTGTGTATGTGTGTACCACTTTTTTCTATTTCAGTTTCTATTTTTCATGAAAGAACGCGCTCTGAGTTTTTGCACACATAAATAATCTGTTTTCGAGCTAATTTCCTGCTTTGTATGAGACGAAAAGTTGCATTAGAACAAAGTAAAGGCAACAGTGAATTGAATAAAGAAATTACTTTATTTGTGAATTTAAGACAATGCCAGAAAGGCCGGAGATTGTATCGGGCGAAGCGTTATGTTAAAGGCAACAAAAATTACAACAATGCCAAGTGAAAATATGAGGCATAATGAAAATAATTGACGTGAAAAGTTAAAAACCGAACAAAAGTTGGTGTTTGCCATGTTTTCTTTGATGGTTGGTTATAAACAATTCCTTATCAATTCAGAAAGGAAATTTTATTTTTCGTTTAATGTTTCACTTTAAAATCCATCATCTACATTTCTCGCGTATATTATTTTCCCAGGATTTTCACTATATCTCTTTCTTTCTTTCTTTCTTTCTTTCTTCTCATTTTTTTCTTTTTCTCGTATCTTTCCCACTTACATCATGCCTTTGCTATCGTCATTTGCGCAATATTATTTAATCCATTTTAGTTGTAATTTACTGTTACTCCATTCCATTCATTATTTAAGCACATTCTTCTTCTTCTTGCTCTTTTTTTATTATTCTTTTTCTTCTTCTTCACCTTCTTCTTCTTGCTCTTCTTCTCCTTGCTCTTCTTCTCCTTGCTCGTCTTTTACTTCTTTTTCTTCTTCTTGCTCTTCTTCTTGCTCTTTTTCTTCTTCTTTCCTCTCTTGTTCTCTTCTTTTTCACCTCGCTCTTGTTCTACTTCTTTTTCTTTTTTCTTGATCTTATTCGTCTTTTTTCTTCTTCTTGGTCTTCTTTTTTCTTCTTTCCTCTTTGGCTCTCTTCTTTTTCTTGTTTTCTCTCTTTCTCTACTTCTTTTTATTCTTGTTGACCTTTTTTCTTTTTCTTTCCTCTCTTGCTCTTCTTCTTTTTCTTCTTCCTTTTCTCTTCTTTTTATTCTTTTTTTTTTCGCTTGCTCTTCTTCCTCTTTTTCTTTTTTCTTCTTCCTGATCATCTTTTTCTTTCTGCTTCACTTGCTCCCTTCTGTTTTTCTTCTTCTTGCTCTTCTTCTACTTCCTCTTTTTTCTTCTTTCCTCCTCCTCTTCTTTTTCTTCTTCTTCATCTTATTATTTGCTTTATCTTCTTCTAGCACTTCTGTTTCTTCCTTTCTTTTTTTCTTCTTCTTGCTCTTCTTTTTATTCTTCTCTTGGTATTCTTTTTTTCTTCTTTTACTCTTTCTTCTCAATATTCTTCTTCTTGATCCCTTTGTTCTTTTCTCCTTCTTCTTCTGTTAAACTTCTTCCTTTTCTTCATTCATAGCTTTTTTTCTGTTTTTTTTTTTCATTTTTCGTAATTTATTTCTTCGTTTAGCTAACATTTTTGTCTTGGTCTCTATCCCTTCATTCTTCTTTCTTTTCTCTTTCTCATTTCTTCATTACTTTCTCTTTCGTTTTCTTTCTCCCTTCCTTCCTTTCTGTTTCTTTCTTTCGTTCAATTATTTATTTCGTTTAGTGTTTATATTTGTCTTTCTTTTTTCATTCAGTTTTTCTTTATTTATTTTTCTTCTGATCACTTCATCTTTCTTTTTCTTTTACTTTCTTTTTTTTTCATCAGTCTTTCTTCCGAACTCTTTCTTGTTTCTTTCTTTCTTTATGTCTATTTTTTCTTCATCTATATCTCTATGTGATTTCATGTTTCTTTCTTCACGGTTTTTATCTTTCCCCTTTTCTTTCTTTCTTTCTTCCTTTCTTTCTTTCTTTCTTTCTTTCTTTCTTTCTTTCTTTCTTTCTTTCTATTTCCTTTTCTTTTTATTTATGCCTCTTTGTCCCTTTCCCTCTTTCTTTCTTTTTGTTGATATCTAACTTTTTCTTTATCGGAAGCCTTTTGTCATTCCTTGTTTTTTCTTTATTTTTTTGTCTTTCTCTATTTCATTCTTTCATTTTCTGTCTTTCTTTGCCTCGCCCAATCTTCAATTCAAAATAATTTTCCCATTGATACTTTTTGTTATAACGTTCAGTTACATACCGCCATCCGTTTACTCAAAATAACTTCTTGAAAAACAAAAATCTCTTTCCTTTTAAAACGGATAAATACGACGTAATTACCGCAGCTTTTGCGAACAAGTCAAAAGTTTCCTTTCATCGTTACGTGAAAGAAAGCAAAAAAAAAAAAAAACAAAAACAAAAAACAAAAAACAAAACAAATAAAGATTTAGGCGCTTCTTCGCCGTCAAGTTAACATTATCTGTAAAATGTGCGTCAGGTATTTGAGAACATGACCCATCAAAGGAGAAAGACCTAACATAATGTTACGTAGCATGCGCTAATTTTTTTACATTTTACTTTCACTTTCGGGGATATCGAGAGCGTCATATTTACCAATTTCCGGACCAAGCAAATGCTTATAGAGTCAGATATGAACGTCTAATATTTACCTATCCCTGAATCAATTAATGCTTATCGACTCAGATATAAACAATCAATATTCACCAATTCCCGAACAAAGCAAATGCTTATAAACTCAAATATAAACGTCTTATATTTGCCTATCCCTGAATTAAATAAAGGCTTATCGACTCAAATATAAACGTCTAATATTTACCTATTCCCAAATCAAAAAAGGTAACTGAATAAAATATGAGCGGTCAATATTTACCGATCCCTGGGTATAATTTAAGAGTGCTGCATTAGTGTGTGTCTTACCGAAAGGTGTATCCTACCATCAGATTTGTATCCTACATTATCTAACGTAAGGAGAAAAGCAAAGCCGGAAGAAGGGATGTCATTTATGGTTGTATTACAAAATTTAAAATAAAAAAATTATGAAATAATAAATTTGGCTAAAAAAATCATAAAACAAGATATTTAAATCTTTTAAATAAAAACATTCTGAATGTCTTTAAAGATGTCGAAAAAAAAGTCGGGAAAATACAAAAAAACAAAACAAAATTAGGATAGTAACGTGTTCGTAGGATGCACATTGAACAAGAAACAAATATACATGTAGGATACAAATATGATGGTAGGATACACAATGAACCGGAAACTGAGCGGTAAAACATATTAACCATGCCTAAATCATGTAGGGTGCAAATATGATGATGGGATACATAATGAACCGGAAACTGAGCGGTAAAATATATTTACAATGCCTTAATCATGTAGGATACAAATATGGTGGTAGGATACAAACTGAGCGGTAAAATATATTTACAATGCCTTAATCATGTAGGATACAAATATGGTGGTAGGATACAAACTGAGTGGTAAAATATATTTACAATGCTTTAATCATGTAGGATACAAATATGATGGTGGGATACATAATGACCCGGAAACTGAGCGGTAAAATATATTTACAATGCCTTCATCCTGTAGGATACAAATATGATGATTCGATACAGAATGAACCGGAAACTAGGAGAAACATTTAAATTTTTTTTTACATATTTCTCTAGAAATAAATGGAAAGTTAAAATTTTCACAAACCGTTTATAAATTTTGGCAACGCCATGTATATAGAAAGATTTCTTCATCATTAACATTTCTTTAATAGATAATGTAACGGAAAGCTGCCATTTCTCCTCGCAATTGCCCTTAATTGAAAATCGCCTATGTGACATTACAGTTCAAGTTTGCTTACTGGATGAACTGAGTTTTTTCCTTATATATACGAACACAAATGACGTTCATATATCAATTATTACAGCCTGGCCGCCATCTTGATGGAAGAGACTCGTGCAATCTTATCTTCATATTTTCTGTTGCGATTTTATAAATTAGGGGAATCATTTACAAGACCAGGAAGTCAAAAGGTTAAAAGGTCATACTATTGGATAAAAATGCCTTAACACGCTTTGGCATGTTAATTCCCCCTAAAAAGAATATAGCTGAACAGATAAATTCTTCTTCATACGGTATAATCACTAAATTTGGCATAATCGAATCATTTATTTCAAGAAATGCCGTATTCATTATCTGGATAAAAATTTTAAATTATTTTCGATATTCAAAATTTCACTTTGAAATAAGTGAATCGTTCATCTAAAATTTATATAAACTTAATGATATATTCTCTGTTTATACGTTTTTTATGGATACACTTATTTGTGTAAATTCTCTGTTTAGTATTAATTAGATTTAACGGCCCGAATTTTCGAGGAATTTCGTAGAAAATATGCGTCTGCCGACATGAAGCGAACGTGTGTCCTATATGGAACTGTTATTTAGCCTGACGTGTTATGACCGTTCAGTCACAGAGGGCTTCCGGTTTACAGGCCGTTAAATGTAATTAATATTGCTTAATAAAAAAAAAGACACAGAACAAAGTACTTACTCCAATAGGTGTATCCATAAAAAACATCATATGAACAGAAAATATATGAAAATATTTGTCAGATTCAATCCATTTC
The DNA here is from genome assembly GCA_963932145.1 of Acanthosepion lycidas. NCBI lineage: Eukaryota > Metazoa > Mollusca > Cephalopoda > Sepiida > Sepiidae > Acanthosepion > Acanthosepion lycidas. The sequence continues at coordinate 9,849,985 of OZ010596.1, forward strand.
ATCTGTTGTATTTTTTACATTATTCGAGCTGTCATCCTCATCTTCATTGTCATATTCACAACATTTCGGCCGTTGTAAACTCCGGCATTTTTCAGGTGATTGGAATTTCGAAGCGAATCCTTTCTTTCGTCCACTGGGGTAGATTGTGCCATGCCTCAAGGATCATGGTTCAGTGGATAAAATCGTTGGTCAGATCCAGTGACTAGGCCCAAAGAGTTGTGAGTTCAATACTAGGCCACAGCAGTGGTGACCCAAAACTTGGAGAACTGAGTTAAAGGGAAATAACTGAGACATCAGGAAGAGGAATGGCACGTGAAGATGGGAATAACAGTCCGAATAATGTAAACAATATAAGTAATCATAATTCCTCATCTCAGGGATATAGAGGCCGAAACGTTGTGAATATGGCAATGAAGATTAGGATAACAGTCCGAATAATGTAAATAATACAAGTAATCATAATACCTCATCCCAGGGATATAGAGGCCGAAACGTTGTGAATATGACAATGAAGATGAGGATAAGAGTCCGAATAATATAAATAATATAAGTAATCATAATGCCTCATCTCAGAGATATAGAGGCCGAAACGTTGTGAATATGGCAATGAAGATGAGGATAACAGTCTGGATAATGTAAATAATACAAGTAATCATAATACCTCATCTCAGAGATATAGAGGCCGAAACGTTTTGAATATGGCAATGAAGATGAGGATAACAGTCCGGATAATGTAAATAATACAAGTAATCATATTACCTCATCTCAGGGATATAGACAGATACCATTTCATATAATATAAACCTTTCAAGAACTTTATAAAGAAATGTGAAGACATTCTTCAAATGACTAACAGTTCTTGAACCAGCATAATCTTTTTCATCACAGGTTAATTCTGTCGAATCCCCTATGGACAATAGGGCCCCAGTCTCAACCCGCTAGGACCGGTACTGTTAGACAACTAATTTGGAATTTTTTCTCCTAGACTTCTCTGCTGAACGGAGGTAACATTTTTGTTTTAATCATTTCACCCTAAGCAAGGCGGGTATGCCACTAGTACGCAGGAGGGGGTTACAGGGAATAAAAGTGAAAGAGAAGACTAAGAAGAGGGAGGCTTGAGAAACGGACAAAAGATGGAAAGGGATTCAAGAAGACAGAAGATGGTGATTGACGTTGCGTTTAAATTGTAGTTGTCATTTAGGAATAAAGTGTCGCTGCCGACAAGTGGGTTTGAACACGGATCGCCAGAGAGCAAGCACAGTCGACCTCACCTCATCTTGAACAATTAGATCACATGACGGGTAAAGGAAAAAAAAAAATATATATATATATATATATATATATATATATATATATGTGGGAATTTGCAGCCTCTAACCGAGTGTTGTTCGAAGGCCTTGCTATTATTGTATCTGTGACTTACAAAGTCTCTCCTACAAAAGGGCATTACAAAAGTAGTTATCATGGAAGCAAGAAAACGGAAAGGAGTTCTACAGCTGGGAAGTGCAAGAAAAGAAACTATTGGAGTAGAAGTGGCGTTTGCATTTATTTCAACATTAAAGGGTGGTGTTTAGATGCCAATCTAGTAGCACAATTAAATTCATATTATTTGTGGCACCAGCAACAAAAGTTCGTAAGGGTAGTTGACATGAAAATATTTGTAAAAAGACAGAGAGAAGCCACGTGACTTTGGTGAGAAAGTCGAGATGACAGGTCAGGATATTTACTAACCTTCTTTGGATTTTGTCAAGAATCTCGAGATGTACAGCAGGAGAATCAGACGAGATATAGCAAAAGTAGGCAATACTTATTCGAATGGTAGATTTGTAAAATGTATTTCTGTGAAAGCCAACTCAATATCCGCGGCTGCAGTTCCACTATTCTGCTTGATAACCACCACGCAACATAACCTTACCCCATTTTCGTTATAGCCTTTACATTTTGTTAATAAGTATTTTCCTCAAGGACACATGGCACAGTGGATAAAGGCGTTAGTTAGATCCAGTGACAGGACACAAAGAGTGTGAGTTCAATACTCGGTCAAGGCAGTGGAGAACTTGGAGAGGAGAATTAACAGGAGATAACTGATAACTGGCACGTGGAACTAGAGCAGTCTACCCCAGTGAGCGAAATACACGGTTCAGTTCGACATTCCAACCACCTGAAGAAGGCTGGAGCGTACAACGACAGAAACGTTGTAATAAATATGACGACAAAGATGTGGACAATAGTCCGAATAATGTAAATAATGTCCATAATGCCTCATCTCAAAAATATAGACAGATACTGAAAAGCCAAAACGTTGTAAGAAATATGGCGATGAAGATAATAGTCCGAATAATGCAAATAGTGTACATAATACCTCATCTCAAAAATATAGATAGATAACTGAAAGGCCGAAATTTTGTAATAAATATGGCGACAAAGATGAGGATAATATTAGGTTGGTGCAAAAATAATGACGTAATAATATCATTTTTTGATGTTAAAAAATACGTCAAAAAACGACATTATTACGTCATTATTTTTGCACCAACCTAATAGTTTGAATAATGTAAATAGTATACATAATACCTCATCTCAGAAATATAGACAGATAATAAATGTACGGTACTACTTAAATTGATTGGTCCACTCCTAAAAATAACGAAACATTTCTAGTGGAATCATTTATATTGATTAGAACTTTCCACGATATTTATCAAAATCTAAAGATATTGATTTTGTCGACTTAGAAAATTTCCTCTTCATAATAAAAATATAGCGAAAAATTAATTGATCCCTCTCTTTTTACAGACTTATATGTACTTATTTTTCGAAATTACTTGAATTACTTGCGAATTATCAGGATATAACTGATATCTGACATCCATTAAACATGGCACGTGGAACTAGAACAGTCTACCCCAGTGAGCGAAATAAAGGGTTCAGTTCGACATTCCAACCACCTGAAGAAGGCCGGAGGGTACAACAGCCGAAACGTTTTAATAAATATGGCGACAAAGATGAGGACAACAGTCCGAATAATATAAACAGTGTAGTATTTTCTTCTTTTGTCACAGTTTTCAGCCGATTGATTCTTCGGCTTTTGAAATCAGTTGCTGTGATTTAGATTGCTTTGTAGATATATTACAGATAGCAAGCACCTATTACACGGTGTATCATCTCAAGTTGCATTCGAAATGGCGTAGGAAATCGAACAGTGGATTAGACTAAGTTTTAAGCGTCACTTTTATACTGTGTTTTATTTTTGTAGAGGGCCTCTTTCTGAAAGCGGATGTTGTAAGTGAATGTGAATGACAACGAGAAAGAAGATGTTGGGCAACACAGTGAAATCAAATAAGGATTCAAGTCGCTAGAATTATTCACACACGAGCTTTTAAAGATCGGGGTAAGCTACAAGGAATTCTGAATTGAAATCAGTATTTTTTTTCTTGTTCCACTAAGGGGAAGTGTAGTGAAAGAGATAATCAGCTACGTCGAAAAAGAGTTTGTGTTTTGCGTGCGATCTGCCGAAGAAAAATTACCACAAAAGTAGTTTACTTTAAGGACAAGAATCTATGATAATGTTCTTCCCTCCCCTGAAGGGCGTGACAAATCAGAAAATTCTCTCTTGTTTTTCTCTTATGTGAACGGATTTGATTTTCTGAGCTTGGTGAACGAACACGCGTTTTTGCTGTTGTGAAGTGAAGGATTGATTTGTGACTCCATTTTGTCGTTTCTACGTTGCCTGTTGGACTGTTACGACCGACTATCGTTTGAACTGTGATTTGGCTACAATTGTTGAGGTCGAGAGACAGAAGTAATCTATTGCAGACATTTATTGCTACTATAAGTTGACAGTCTTTATTTTGGCTTTTCTTTACAACTACAGGAACAGTCTACCCCGTAGATTAAATAAAGGGTTCAGTACAGAATTTTCCGTAGGTTACCCAGATCGATGTACACATGATAAAGGCCGGAGGTTACAATAACTGAAACGTTGTGGTAACAACAACAAAGATGAAGATAATAATCCGAATGTACCTGATAATCCTCCTCCCAGAAATTAACGGTAAGACAGTAAGTAGCTTAAATTTTTTGTTATTGATTAAGTGAATAAAAAAGGAACTGTATAAACAGTCGGTAAGCAAGGATTACGTTTCTTTGTGTATCAGTTGAGTGAATGACATTTGGTCATAAAAAAAGGTGGCAGGCCGTTATCCGTAGAATAAAGCAAGTCTCGTAGACCGTTATCAGTAGGATAAGGCAAGTCTCGTAGCCGGTTAGAAGTAGAATGAATCAAGTCTTGTAGACCGTTTTCAGTAGAATGAAGCAAGTCTCGTAGACCGTTATCAGGAGGATAAGGCAAATCTCGTAGGCTGTTAGAAATAGAATGAAGCAAGACTCGTAGACCGTTATCAGTAGAATAAATCAAGTCTTGTAGACCGTTATCAGTAGGATAGAGCAGGTCTCGTAAGCCGTTTTCAGTAGAATGTAGCAAATCTCGTAGACCGTTATCAGTAGAATGAAGCAAGTCTCATAAACCGTTTTCAGTATGATAAGGCAAGTCTCGTATGCCGTTATAAATAGAATTATGCGAATCTCGTGGTCCGTTATCGGTAGAATAAAGCAAGTCTCATAGACCGTTATCACTACGATGAAGCAAGTCTCATAGACCCTAGTTCTCGAGGACACATGGCACAGTGAATAAAGGCGTTAGTTAGATCCAGTGACAGGACCCAAAGAGTATGAGTTCAATACCCGGTTAAGGCAGTGGAGAACTTGAAGAGGGGAATTAACAGGAGTTAACTGATAACTGACATCCATTAAACATGGCATGTGGAACTAGAAGAGTCTACCTCAGTGAGCGAAATAAACGGTTCAGTTCGACATTACAACCACCTGAAGATGGCCGGAGCGTACAACGGCCGAAACGTTGTAATAAATATGGCGACAAAGATGAGGACAATAATCCGAATAATGTAAACAGTGAAGCAATTCTCTTAGGCTATTCCTTTTTTTCTATTTCATTTTTCTTTAGTTTCCGTTTTCACATTTTGATATCTGTGTCTCTTTCATCCTTCCTTCCTTCCTTCTATCCTTCCTTCTATCCTTCCTTCCTTCCTTCTTTCCTTCCTTCATTTCTTTCTTTCTTCCTTCCTTCATTTCTTTCTTTCTTTCTCTCTTTCTTTCTTTCTTTCTTACAAGGCTCCTTTTACCTTTTCATTCTTCGTTTTTTGATTGTCCCCCTTACAATATTGGTGCCGATCATCAACGACAGATCAATGGTCAATCAATAAATCTGTCACCTTCTCATAACGTTTCAACGATAAAAGTTTTAAAATCTTGAAGTCATTTAAGAAGTTTCTTTCTGTCTTTCAGTTTTCCTCTTTTCTTTCTTTTTTCTTTCCTTCTTTCTTTCTTTTTCGTCTTTTCATCTTTTTGCCTTCTTTTCAGTGTAGCCTTATTTTTCTTTCTTTCTTTGTTTCTTTCTTTTTAGTCTTATTTTTCTTTTTTTCTGTCTGTTTGTCTTTCTTTCTTTCTTTCTTTCTTTCTTTTTTAAAAGGAAAAGGTTCTCCTGGTCTCCACCCAATGACAGTTAAGTAAACAAGCAAAAAAGAAAAACGAAGAAGTCAACCCAAAATGGTCATATTAATGTTTATCCATTAACATTATCTGGACTAGAAAATACATACAGGCATATACCTACTCACATGTATATATGTACATTCACATATACACCGACGAATATATGCAATGTTAAGCCAGGCACCTTGGTTTGATTTGTTTTGGGATTACTTGGTTTTGTTAGGGAAACTCTTTTAATGTTCTGCAAGTTGCATAAGATTTAAATTATGTAGGTTTTTTTCTAACATGAGTAAATTATGTGCGTGTTAGAAAAAGAAGTGGGGGGATATAACGTGTCGACAACCGTTGTCGAAGTCCTGTTATCTATCTATCTATCTATCTATCTATCTATCTATCTATCTATCTATCTGTCTCAGTCTGTTCATATCTATCTATCTATCTATCTATCTATCTATCTATCTATCTATCTGAGTTGCTATAAAGTTCACAACCGTTTGTTACAATATATCAATCTATCTATGTATCTGTGGGAGTTGCTAAAAAGTTCACAACCGTTTGTTCATATCTATCTATCTATCTATCTATCTATCTATCGGAGTTGCTAAAAAGTTCACCACCGTTTGTTCAAATCTATCAATCTATCTATGTATCTGTAGGAGTTGCTAAAAAGTTCACAACCGTTTGTTCATATCTATCTATCTATCTATCTATCTATCTATCTATCTATCTATCTATCTATCTATCTATCTATCTATCTATCTAAATCTGTTCATATGTATCTCAACGTATTCATATATATTTATTAGAATCCCATCAAAAGTTATAACATATAAACCGACGTTCATTAAAAAACCCAGATCGCTTACAAGACACATTCTATACCTTCCTTGCTTTTTCTTTCCTTTCCTGAAGATGACCAGCAATGGTTGAAACTGTTCGGAACATCACACACAATTTCGGCACGTTCTTTATAAGCTCATTTGATATCAACCAGAACTCAGCAAACGATTGAAAAGACATTCCTTTATCGCTATTTTATTCAATAAAACGTTTAAAAGAAGAATGGATATATATATATATATATATATATATATATATATATATATATATATATACACACACACACACACACACACACATTTATATACATATATATATATATACATACATATATATACATACATATATACACACACACACACATAATAGTAGTAGTAGTAGTGGTAGTAGTAGTAATCTTATAAGTATAAGAAATTACACTCGTTCAGAAACGATCCACTAAGATGAAACCGTGGTAGGTTGTCTGGCTCTCTAGGTTTAACTATATATATATATATATATATATATATATATATATATATATATATATATATATATATATATATATATATATATATATATAATGAAAAACAAACCACTTTAAGGTACCATTACGATAATTTATTTCACCTAAATCCTTTTTTAAGGATTCAGGATCATCAGGTAAAACTTCCAACAACGAATTGAGAGGAAAAATATATATATATATATATGGTCGGAATAAGAGATCTAGATTTTGTAGGTGTATTGCAAAATTATTCTGATATTTGTACATAGATTATACAATTATTCATGTGAGATTTTGTTACACTATCATTTGTGTTCTTTGAGGCAGCCGTCATAATTTCATTCTTCCAAAATTTGGTATCTTTCTGGGTAATGAACAGGTCTAATTTTTTTTTAAATGTTTCTATAGAATTGAAGTTCTTTCCATTAACAAAAGTCGCTATTCACTGATGAAATGAGGAACTGTATAGCCTCTCACATGTTTTGTTCCAAGGATTACTGGCAGCTCTGTAAGACTGTCTTGAACAAGAATAAATCATCAATCAACCGACCCCCGTCTTTGATCAGTTTAAATTATTGTCATTTACTGCTGACAGAAAAGAATACCTTACTTGGAAATTTCATAAGAATAGTAGCTATAACTAGGGTTACAATTTTAGCTATTTCTGAACTCAACATAAAATTTTTATAGCTGTCATAAAGCAGAAAAATTCTTTTCCACTTACTAGCTAGAATTTTAGCTATATATTAGATTGGAACAAAAGAATACAACATTCTTTCTCACTGAAGTCACGTGGCTTCACTGTCTTTTCTACAAATATTTTTATGACAACTGTTCTGACGAGTTTTTTTCCCTAGTGCATCGACTACGTAAATTTATGCGTGCTACTAGATTGGCATTTAGGTCCCACACTTTTACTCTTGAAATAGCTAGATGTAATCGCCACTTCTACTCCAACAGTTTTTTTTTCTCGCACTTCCCTCCTTTGGAAATCCCTTCCGTTTACTTTCTTCCCTGATAACTACAATCGTCAAAAAATTAAATGCAACGTCAGTCGTCATCATCTATCTATCTTGTATCCCCTTCATCTTTAATCTTTTCCTTACTCACCGTAGATCCAGTCTTTTCTCTCACTTCCTTTCTCTGTAGCTGCCTGCGTAATTGTAGTATTCCCGCTTTGCTTGGGATGAAATTATTTTAAAAAACAGAGGGAAGCCATGTGCCGTCGGTGAGAAAGTGTATATCTCCCGGCTTACGATTTAGACCTTTCGGAGACGAAGTCGCATGGTCATTGCAATGGCCACAACCTAGCTAACGGCACACACCTGTCGGCTAAACTATGTGAGGGTAATCGAATGTATTTCCCGACGCGACTAGTGGAGGGGAACGTCTTTCCCCAACCGACTTGTGGCAAGCGGCCATCCGCCAGTCGCCAACCTGAGCATAAGTGCTGTGACTTAGAGGTCAACAGCTTTGCCTGTGGGCGAAGGAACTTCTAAGTAGAACGTCGGTGTAACCTCATCATGTGTGGTGTAAAATGAACCGACAGGATTATTGCACTATTTTTCTTGAATGTCATTATTGAACACAATATCAACAGAATTAGGGGAAATGGTGAGCGCATGCGCTGAATGAAAGGATGAATGTAAAATAAATATATCATTTGGAATTGGAATGAGAATAATATTATTTTAAGTTTTATCTTAAGTCTTATTTCTTGAAGCATTTTGTAGAAAATATTGGTTTCTGTTCTAAGTTCATTCCGAGTATCGATATCGATGTCATTAGCATCATGCCTCATTATCGATATTGTGGAATCTAGAAGATAAACAGGGCGCTTTCTATTAGTAGCTTCGTTTGCGATGGGGTGCAATATATTTAAATGATCTCAGCCAACCTGTTCAAGCATAACGGCAATATCTCTATAGTGGTTCGAATCGTGTCTGTCTTGTATTAAGCTATGCTTAATACCTATCAAAATGAAGGCCTGTCAATATGAACAAAATCACTATTGACCAAAGCATAGCTGCATACATGAGAATAAGCAGTGGGTCAATTGTTATCATGACACGTATATTCAATCATATTATCTCTCTCTGTCTTTTGGTGTGTCTTTGAAGTCATATTTGTTTGATGATGTTATTGTCTATCTATATACATATTTGTTATTATTAGTTTATTCATAGCTTTATTTGTCCATTTATTTTCGCTTATAAAAACTAACGCAAATTTATTTGTACATCCTTTTCTTTGTTCTTATAAGTTTTTCTTCACACACGCGCGTGCATGCACCCGCGCAAGCGCACAGTGACCTCACACAGATATTCCCCGCTCGGTCTCAGCCCAAGCTTTTGCTTGTGAATATTTGTCTCTTTTCTGAAAGTTTTGATCTTTTCCCCATTATCGTCTCTTCCTCAAGTGCAATGGCGAACAGACATCAGAACGAGTCTGCAATATCAGACGAAACGATTGGGTGCGCCAAGACAGACGGCATCTTATCTGATTCCAATTATACTGCCATGAAAATACATTGTTTGCAAGTCCGAAAATATAAACCAGGTTGACAAGCAGTGGCCACGGTTGCTAAGCAACTCATAACTCACTTCTTAGACTTTTGATCTTGTGTCTTCCACCTTTTCTCTTTCTTTCACAGTTCTCTCTTTCTTTCTTTCTTTCTTTCTTTCTTTCTTTCTATGTTTCATCTACCTGTTCTTTCTTTCATTTCTTTCTTTCTATTTTTGTATTTCTCATTCGCCTATGGCTACTTTCTTTCTTTTGCTTGTTTGTTTATTTTATAAATGTTTCCTTCTTTCTCGTACATTTTCTCTTTCATTTTCTGCATCTTCCTTTCTTTTTTTTTTAAATTTCTATGCCCTTTTTTCGTTCGGTTCTTTCTTTCTGTCTTTCTTTTATAAACTTCTTTTTCGTAAACTTTATATTTCTTTTATATAGGCTTTCGTTTTATACGTTTTTCTTTCCTTTTCCAGATGCGCTTTTTCGAACATTCGTTCATTCGTTCGTTCGTTCGTTTGTTCGTTCGTTCGTTCGTTCGTTCGTTCGTTCTTTCTTTTATAAACTTCTCCTGTCACGTACATTTTTCTTTCTTTTATGAGCACTTCTCTTTTCATTTTATGAGCATTTCATTGTATTTCATTTCATATATAATATTAGGTTGGTGCAAAAATAATGTCGTTTTCTCACATATGTTACTATGTGAGAAAACGACATTATTTTTGCACCAACCTAATATTTCAAACTTCAATCCATCTCGTCTTCTTTCCGCCCTCTCTATGCTTTCATCTGAACTTTCTTTCTTTCTTTCTTTCTTTCTTTCTTTCTTTTATATTTTTCCTTCTTCATTTTTTCTATATTTTCCTATCGTTTCTCTTTTCATTAATATTAACCTTTCCTTAATTTTTAAATTCTTTTCACATTTTTTTTTCCGTAATTAATTTTTCTTTCCTTCCTTCCTTCCTTCCTTCCTTCCTTCCTTCCTTCCTCCATTCCTTCTTTCCTTCCTTCCTTCCTTCCTTCCTCCATTCCTTCTTTCCTTCCTTCCTTCCTTCCTTCCTACGGCTTTGCATTTTATCGAGTTTGTGATGAGAACGCACTTCAAGTGACAGTCTTTCCACTAAAACAGAGACATCTGTAAAGTGATCCCTATCGATCTCTCCTCTCGATCCACCAATAAAGAAATTGCGAAATGCCGATATCGAAGATCTTGTTTGAATAAAAATAATCCAGACGGGCGGCGTTCGGCCATGTTCGATGCTTGTCCGCCATTTTGTTTTTTTATGGAAGTAGCAAAATAATATAAAAGCACAGACGGGAAATATTCAAGAAATTGTTTTATAGATTTCGCGGCACGAACGAGTAAAGATTGAGGGATTTTTTCTATATTTTAAAGATTTTATTTGTAATTTCTTTAAGTAGACATTTGTGGAGAAGCAGAATAAGTCAATATGAAAAAGATTAAATTTCAAAGTAAAATTACAAAACAAGGCTAAAAAAAAAAAAAAATGAAAGAAAAGGTAACATAAGAAGAGAGCAAAAAGATAAAGTAAAAGTGGTGAGGAGAAATAAAAAAAAAACGGGATGGGTAGAGAAGAAGAGAGAAGAGGAAGGTAAAGAAAATGATGACGTGTTGAAAGAAGTAAAAGAAAAAAGTTGAATTGTAGGAAGAAGAATAATAAAGGAGAAAGAAATAGAAAAAAGATTAAAAGTAAAAAAGATAGATTTGTAAACGGGGTGGAAAATGGAGAAAAGAGAATATAAAAAGAAGATGAAAGGAAAAGTTTAAAGAGGAGAAGGAAGATGAAAAATTTAAAGTGATGATAGAAGAAAATTTTTTACTATAATGTTCACCCTGCACAAGGCTCAAAAGCCACTCGAAACAGAGAGTTACAGATTAAAAGGCACAGTTTACGAGGAGGATAACTGACTGTGAAAAAAAAAAAACTTTTCGAGTGACATTTACATTTCAGTTATGAGCCACGCGCTTAAGCGATCATGTATCTTTCGATAATATAACTGACGAGAAAGATTTTTCCCCGCACTAGGCTGCCATTCCTTTCTGCGGTAAACCTGTTGCCATCCGGTCTGTCCTGCTATTTACCTGTAGGGAGAAGATGAGTGTTTCTACCTTTCCCCAGGGTATTAGCACGTAATGAATGTAACGGATTCGACTGGATTTCGAACTCGGTTCTCCGATTCTACAATCCGAGTCGCTATCCATTACTCCACCGTATCTCCTATAATGGAATACGAAGGGAATAAAGGTGGTTATCTATAATGTACGTGGTGTGTCAGGTCCTGATCTCAGAAACCTTGGCACCCTGCTAAAAATGAAAGAAAAACTTTAGTATTTATATGTTTTATTATGCCAAAAATCAAAACAGTACCAAAATAAAAATTTGTACACTATTCGGACTATTGGCCTCATCTTTGTCGCCATATTTATTACATCCTTTTCGGCCTTTCAGTATTTGTCTATATTTCTGAGATGAGGTATTATGTACACTATTTACATTATTCGGACTATTGTCCTCAATTTTGTCGTCATATTTATTACAACGTTTCGGCCGTTGTACGCTCCGGCCTTCTTCAGGTGGTTGGAATGTCGAACTGAACCCTTTATTTCGCTCACTGGGGTAGACTGTTCTAATTCCACGTGCCATGTTTAATGGATGTCAGATATCAGTTATCTTCTGTTAATTCCCCTCTTCAAGTTCTCCACTGCCTTAACCGGGTATTGAACTCACAGTCTTTGGATCCTGTTACTGGATCTAACCAACGACTTTATCCACTGTGCCATATGTCAGAAATATAGACAGATGTTGAAAAAATTTGTACCTTTCTAATTTTAGAGCGAAAATAAAAATAATGGCCGTACGTAAGCAACACAAAAAAATGTATCTATAACTATGGTAGTGTATAAATTAGAGCCGTACTTAAATCGGATCTAAGACACTTTAAAAACGTCAGCCTTACAGAAGCCAGACTGTGTTATTTCGTAATAGCTTTTCTTCTAGAAAGCAAAGAAAATGTCTGTTATTCCCTTCAACCTTTGATTTTGTTACCTGGACATCGATGTTTTGAAACTAGTCTATTTTCTATTATTTCTGTTGTGACATTTTTAGGGCCAGAAATAAAGACACAAGAGAGTAACTGAGTTAAACAAATATATTAACAGAAACAGTAATACAAACATATACAAACGAGAGTGTTACAGCAAGAATGTTCGGTCCGACTGTCAGAGCTGAATGCTAGAAACTTCCCGATATATATTTCTGTTTAAATACAGAAAATGTTGAACAAGGCCAAAATGGAGGACGGGAAAAAGGACGGTGTTCATCTGTCTTAATTTTAAACTTCTAGCCACAAACACTGACCCAACCATACAAACAATGTCCCTAATATCAAAACAACACACTTTTACTTACCTTTAATACTACATCCACCATAATACCTCATTGTCTCAATGAAAAACCTAAATAGTCCCCATATGTACAATTCATTGTCTCTGTGTGTGTGGGGGGGGGATAAAACAACAATTTAAAATGTCCCCAAAGAGTATGTACAATATTGAACAAAATTATTTACAAGAAACTAAAAATAATGCTAATCCTTAAAACTGCTGAAAACTTCCCTCTCCCAAAAGGCAGTACCTGCTCCTATTTATAGCTGAAAGAGTCCATGCGTGCGTGGGTAAAATTACCATAACAATTTCCCAGGCAGATTCAGCGCTGAGTTGCTGTAGAATAATTTTCTAGAACTTTCTAGAAGTATCAAGAAGTTTCGAGAATTTTCTAAAAGTTTCAAGAAGTTCTAGAACGTTCTGGCCACATAGAAAACTGTATAAATACGGAAAAGTTAAGCTCAGTAATTCAGTTCACTTCCAGATGTCCAGATTTCCAGATGTCCAATTTTTATTTAAGTTTAAAAGTTTTGGACTTTTTTTTTTTTAAATCTAAATATTTTTTTATTTCTTTTTTTGAAACCAGTGTTATTAAACAAATATATATTAAATATGTTTTAACAATCCCACATTAGGGTTCACAGCGTCTTTAATATTTTCTATGCAGGTCACTGGTCAGAGTCACAAAAATACGGAATATTTTTGTGGCATTTGATACATTAATTGGGGGTCCGAATTCAGAATTCTACATGTCAAGCACACGATTTTTAGAAATTTCAAAAATCGAAAAAAAAGTGAAACCCCCACCAAAAAAACAAAACAAAACAACAACAACAATAAATAAATAAATAGCCAGGAACTGATTTCTGTAAAAAGAAAAAAAAAGAAAATACTAAAGCTTCCCGGGGATAGATGTGTATATACGTTTTTATTAAAGGTATCTTTTTCAGACACGGACGAATAAACTCGTCCACAACATAACGTTCAAAAACCAGCTAAAGATGTGTTTATAGTCGATCTTGATTCTTTTTATATCCATCTGAGATTGAAACGAGTTCAATTGACAACTCATACGTCTGGTTCAGGTGTTAGTTACTGATTAGGTACTTCAAGGTACAACAGTTTCTTAGTTACTATATTAAAAGCAAATAAAAAATTCAGTATCTGTCTATATCTCTGAGATGAGATATTATGCTTATTTACAGTATTTACATTATTCGGACTGTTATCCTCATCTTCATTGTCATATTCACAACGTTACAACCTCTCTATCTCTGAGATGAGGTATTATGATTACTTGAATTATTTACATTATTCGGACTGTTATCCTCATCTTCATTGCCCTATTCACAACGTTTCGGCCTCTATACCTCTGAGATGAGGTATTATGATTATTTACATTATTTACATTATTCGGACTGTTATCCTCATCTTCATTGTCATATTCACAACGTTTCGACCGTTGTACGCTCCGGCCTTCTTCAGATGATTGGAATTTCGAACCGAATTTTTTATTTCGTCCAAAGGCGTAGATTTTTCTAGTTCCACGTGCCATACCTCTTCCGGATGTCTCGGTTATTTTCCTTTAACTCAACTCGCCAAATTTTTCGTTCACCACTGCTTTAGTTTTGAATATGGCAATGAAGGTGATGATAAGAGCCCGAATAATGTAAATAATGCATGTAATAAAAAAATGGTGTGAAAATAAATCGTTTTCGCAAAATAAATGGCGGGGAAGGTGTTAAATGACCCATAAGGAGTTGATATGCCGTTAAACAAACAAAGGAACAAACATATAATCAGTTAATATGGCTAATCTCGACGATTACTGATGTATCACCACTTTTTTTCCCATCCTTGTATCCCTGTGTCAGACTTAAATCAGTAAATACTTATAACAATTCTTCATTCTTAGCGTCCATATTGCTATTTAAGGATGAAGTTGTCAGTGACGATAAAAATAATTTTTTTTTTTTTTTTTTTTTATATGGGTTATTTCAAACTAGGAAGCCGGTGGTTAATTGATAGTGGCTCGGATTGAGGAATCAGAGAGCCGAGTTCGAATTCTATCCCATTCACTTATGTGCTAATGGCCTTGGGAAAGTTATAAATCCTTTTTTTCTCCCTCCAACTGTGGGTAAAATCTAAAAAGAGTTGATCTGTGGTGGCCCCGTTATGCACTGGGTTCAGAATGAGTGGCAACTGGTCTATGAGAAGGATAACTCCGAATTCAAAACCTGAGGAGGGTCGGTTTGGGGACCTTGTGGCACACGGTGCCCCAGGTCTCTGTATCCGTCTCTTTAAATAGTGTAGTTGGTTCTGTACAAAGCCTTCACCACTATAATCAAATCACGTATGCTGACTGTCAAAAATAGGCTCGGCCAAAAAATTCCCCGTCGACCCCGTATAAAACGGCGTCGGGTAGCTGTTTCCTGAGACGAGACTTTCGACATAGCCTCGTCTGGGGATCCTCTCTGCCTGGAGGCAAAGAGTTTGAACATCACAGCTGGAGACGAATCTCCAACTCTAGACCATGTACAGTATTCACTACTGTATTTATGACAATGGGGGCATACGCATAGTTGTCTGTAGGTATGGCACAATAGAGAACTTCTTGTACGTCAATCCTCGAGGCATCTAGATTTTTCGATGTTGTGAGGTGGCAACGAGTATAAGACTCAACTTGATGTACCTTCAGGTGAACCCAGTACATAACGGGGCCACCACAGATCAACTCTTTTTAGATGGAACGTTCTTGATGGACATTAAATTGGATTCAGAACACAAGCATTTTTTGGCGCGTATCCCATACAAGTTCAGTGGGAGAGACAGATGATAGAAGGACACTTAACTAGGAGGGACTGAAATAAAATAGCCTCTCGAATAGACTGTAGAATGAGAACAACCCACCCTTTTGGGTTGAATAAAGTGTTCGGTTCGAAAATCTTAGAAGGTTGACAGAGATCTGAAGAAGTCTGTAGAGTACAAGAGAAGAAACGTTATGATGATGAGCAATATGAGAGCATTGGTTTTGGCAGAACAGTTTATAATAAGAAATGAGGTCATAGGTCAACATCTCTGTCTGGAATTTACTTTACATCAATGAAATACGGAGGGAATTGGAATAATTTGCTCCAATGTGCGTAGCATGGTGGGTCCTAGCCGTGAAGGAATGTAGTTGGAATTTACTGGGGTGGGGCGGTTCTTCACTAGGGGGGTTAAAACGGAATGCTTTATCTCTATTTGTTGCAACTTGAGGAATTGCACCAGAGCTGCAACAACATGTTGGGAGCAATTAGCATTTAAATGACTCAGTGGAACAGTAAAGGAAGTTGACGTGTATATTTGTTGCATGACAATGTTTGTCAACATGTTGCAAATGCGTCGCAACAAATAATCATAGAACTAAGATACGTTTTTCCCTATCTAGTGTATTTTTCGATCCTGTCACGCATCAAACAGTCTGACTACATTCTTACACATGCATTATATATATATTATTTAATGAAACGCGTATGAATATATATATATATATATATATATATATATATATATATATATATATATATATATATAAACATGTAATATTAGGCAGCATATCACTATATTAATTGAACTATATACTTACTTCGTGTCATGTTAACTGAAAAACACTTGTAAAAAAAAGAATTCGTGGATTTACCATATTACAAAATTCATATAAAAATTCTCACTTGAAATTTTGAACTTTAGCGTTGCGACTCTCACGTTCCGAGATTGTACAACTGTCAATAAATAGCACATTCTTAAAAAACATCTTTCGGTCTACAAACAATTATTTGGTCTTCAAGTTTTAACTTTAAAGGAAAAAAATGACAGCCTGAGGATGGAGACATGGATCTTCGAAAGTACTTGCTTAACTTAAAAAAATATACACTTGAAAAATCTGACAACAGTTTTATAAATGAGGATCACATCATTCTATGGATTAACAGTATTTTAATGCATACATTATGTTCTACTAGCGAAGTGATTTCGCCATTAATCACATTAATATTGCTGATTGATTCTATGTATGATTATTTCTTTATATATATATATATATATATATATATATATATATATATATATATACACACACACACACACATACATATATATATATATATATATATATATATATATAAAACCAAATGCTATCCCCTTATATATACACCCGAAGTCAAACCACCCTCCATCCATAATTAAACATATACCCTCATCAATAGAAAATAGAATTAGCATTAACTCCGCTAACAAAGAAATATTCCAACAAGACAATGGCTTCTATAACGCTGCCCTAAAAAATAGTGGTTATAAAAATGCAAACATTAAATATAGAGACAATTGCACTGGCCAGAAGAAAAAGAAAAACAGGAAAAGAATAATCATTTGGTATACCCCTTCGTTCAACCAAAGGGTTAGTATTAAACTAGGGCAGAAATTCTTAGGTTTAATTGATAAACACTTCCCCACCAATAGTAGGCTTAGTAATATATTTAATAAGAACACCCTTAAATTGAGTTACAGCTGCACTGAAAATCTAGAAAGTATAATAAAAAAACACAATAATAAAATCCTGAACAAACCCCCATGCCTGAATAGTATTAATAAAAACCCTACACTTAAATCAGACAATAACTGAAAAATTGTGTGATTGTAGAAACCCAGAAGACTGCCCATTGGAAAATAAATGCTGCATCAAATCTGTGGTATACCAATGTACTATCTCATCCATTGAGAGTCCTAATACTAATATGATATACATTGGGTCTATGAAGGATGAATTTAAAGCCAGATGGAGGCAGCATAAGTGTTCTTTCAACAATATAAATAAAAGAAATCAGACTCCTCTATCTAAATATTTTTGGCATCTGAAGGAAATAAACAGGTCACCTAAAGTAAAATGGAAAATTATAAATAGGACTAGAACTTGTAAAACTTGGGATGACCTATACCCTTTGTGCCTCCATGAGAAACTGCACATTATTAAGTTTCTAAATAATAAAAATCTATTAAACAATAGACATGAGTTAACGGTTTTTTGCCGACATCATCAAATTTATGCACTGAATAATTAGCTAAAAACAAGCATACAATAAAATAACTTTTATAATCCATAGCCCAAATAAATAGTTTAAATGCCCTACAAAAAAAGATAACACTTTATGTAGTCGTCAAAAAACAAATGTTACGGCAGTTTTTATATACACAAATCCCTTTCATAAAGAAATAAAATAAAAAAATAAATAAATCTCCATAGACACGTAAACCAGACTAGGCGAAAATATCTTCCGTTTTAAATTTAGACACCCCCACCTTACCCTGACTTGACATCTATGAAAGTAACTCTATACTGATACAAATTATTAACACCCAACACCCCTACCTATTTTAAACAATTCGCCCTGGCTGTTACCATGGAAATTTTGATTTCAATTATGAATATACTATTAAAACAAGTAAATTTCAGAAATAAGTTATTCCAAAAAATATTTCGCTTGAAGATGGAACAGAACTTACTTTAACTCAATATAATTCAAATAATTATATTAAAGTTTTCGGCTCTTGTTTTAAAACATGAGACCTCTTATGTAGCGTGTTGGAATCATATTTTTAAATAAATAATTATATTTATGCTCTACTTTTGTACCGAGCACTATTTTTTAAAAATAATAACAAAAATACTAAAGAACTTTGGATTATTTACCTAACCAGTTCTTTCCTATTTTCTATATATTTTCATATATATATATATATATATATATATATATATATATATATATATATATATATATATATGCGTGTGTCTGTGAGTGCTCGCGTGTGTGTTATCAAAGTGAGCTATCAAGGTAGATTAGTAGATTACACACACACGCACACACACACACACACACACACACACACATATATATATATATATATATATATATATATATATATATATATATATATATATATATATATATATGCAGGGTGCACCAGATCACTGCTCTTCAAAAAGTGTGATTGGTTCTGCACAAAACCTTCACCACTATGATCAAATCATATGTGCAGATTATCTGGCTGTTGGTTCGTTTGTGCTGAGTAGCCTGACCCGTGCTTAGGGTCCTTGGTAGGCGTGGGTCAACTGCCCGGGTCGATCTACGATGGGTTAATCCACGATATATATATATATATATATATATATATATATATATATATATATATATAGAGAGAGAGAGAGAGAGAGAGAGAGAGAGAGAGAGAGATAGATAGATAGATAGATAGATATGTACAATAGGAAGTCTCTAGATAGATAGATATGTACAATAGGAATACCATAGATAGATGCCAACCTCTTCAGAAATATCTAAACTGTCAGCTGTATATTCTCAGATCAAGAATTAAAAATGGCTTCGAGCGAATGAAACCTGCAGATCTTACCAAGGACAATCGCTCTCCTACCTCGTGAACTTATGCCACAGAATCGCAAATAAAGAGCTGTATTAAAATAACAGTAACCACTCCTTACGGGATAAAGATTCCGTGTCTTGACAATAGGCTTCGAAAGCTGACCTCTAGCACAGGAGGTTGAATAAAAGATACAGACAGGTAATTGAGATCGAAGCGCTATCGATGACGATATTTGTTTTACTTTCAAATGATCCTGCTCGAGGAGAGTGTTAATCATAGCTCAATATCGTCTACCGATTTACTTACTAGATTAGAAGGACAACCTGTGAGGATTAAACTCACTGCAGGAGAAATTGCTTTTATGCAGTAAAGTTCCCGAAGCGTCGATTAAACTCAGTCAAGTCTGGTATAAGACCACAACTATTCTTCGCTCACCAGAAAATCAAAACCATGGTTTTTTGAAATGAGAATATTAAATATTGGCCATATTTTTCTGCGGCTGTAGATACAGTCATTATTTTTTAAGTTCCAGAATACTCGTTCGTTCGTTCTTCTTCCTCTTCTTTATCGTCTCTTTTTCTTCATCATTATCTCTTGCTTTTCCCTATCGTCTCTTCATCTTCTGCTTTACCGTATCCTTTTATTCTTCATCGTCTTTTCTTCTTCCTATCGACTCTTCTTCTTCTTCTTCTTCTTCTTCTTCTTCTTCCCTATCTTTTCTTCTTTTCTTATATTCTCTTCGTCTTTTTCTTTTCTTCTCTATATTAATTCCTTTTTTTCTGCTCTTTCGTCTCTTCTTTACTCTTCTGTTTTTTCTTTTCTTTTTCTTCTTCATCATCTCTTTTTCTTCTTCTTGTCTTCTTCTTCTTCTCTATCGTATCTACTTCTTCTTTATCTTCTTCCTTTCCTCCTTTTCTTTAGAGTCTCTTTTTTTCCTTCATCGTCTCTTCTTTTTGTTTTTGTTCTTTATACCACGTTTTATTATTCAACGTTTTTTCCCTTCACAATCAATTTCTTTAGGGTTATATTTCTACTTATCCGTTTTATTTCCTATTCTTTTCATTAACCGTTCAAGTGTCCTCCCCTCCTCCTCCTCCTCCTCCTTCTTCTTCTTCTTCTTCTTCTTCTTCTTCTTCTTCTTCTTCTTCTTCCCTACCAACAGTTTTATTCTTCATTCGTTGTTTACGTTTGCTTCACTGCCAAGTATTAATTCTCCATTTTAATTGCATTTTTTTTTATCTTTTCATTTTTAAGACCTTCCTATCATCACTTCTTCCTTTTCTTCTTCGCTATCGTCTCTTCTTTTTCCTTATGGTATCGCCTTCTCCTTCACCTTCTTCTTTTTCTGTTATCCTCTTTTTAAACTGCCATATCGTTTCTGTCTTTTCCATACTTTCACTTCTTTGCCTGTTTCTCTGCTCTTCTTTCCCAACTCTCAAATTACGAGAGGTTAATGAACAGAAATTTCTATTAATACCATTTTAAAGTCATATCACCACCAACCAAACTGAAAAAATCCAACAAAAAACAAATGGATTTTCCGCCATGACATTTCCGGAAAAAAATCATTCACTCTTATTCTCAGTGCATATTTTCAATTTAGCCCCTGTTCGGAAAGGCAACTCTTGAATTCTTTCAACCGCCATTTATTTTTTATCCGTTTTCGATTTATTTTTTTACTCCGCCTGTCAAACCTGCTGTGATTTTGTCTGCAAGGCTAAGAGTTTAAATTGAAAACTGATGGAAAAATGACCGGCAGGCGTACAAATGGACAAGCAATCATCAGAAGCAGTAAGCGAGAGAAACCGTGGATTCATTTATTGACTCTCATAAAAATATATTTCGATTCTGCAATCCTCGCCGTATGCAAATGTCGTTGACCACGATTTGAAAAGGAATTCAATAATTTTACTGCGTAGCAACTAAAACTTACATAACGACAGTTTAATTCGTTTCTAAGCAAATAAACACGTCAGTAGTGACAAACATGACGGCACTCCAGAAAAAAAAAATCTATGTTTAGAATAATTATTTTGTCTTTCGTTTTTTAAATTTTATTTTTATCCCGACCATTGACAGCAACCAACTTGAAAATGTTATAGCGCAGGGCTTAAAAATAGCATTTTTCTAATTTCTTTGAATTGATACGAAAAGGGAGAGTAGTTTCCGATTGAAATCACTGGTACGCTCACAGACACATACGCATATATATATATATATATATATATATATATATATATATATATATATATATATATATATATATATATGCATGTGTGTGGATATATATCGCTACAGAGAT
>OZ010596.1:9876515-9884015 GCA_963932145.1 Acanthosepion lycidas
AAACCGGTAAGATATCTTTGAAACTACGTCACCATATATATATATATATATATATATATATATATATATATATATATATATATATGATATATGCAAGTGTATGTGCGTGTATATAGATTTCTAATCCTATATATATATATATATATATATATATTTATTTATATTTATTTATTTATAAGTCTGAATATATATATATATATATATATATATATATATATATATATATATATATATATATATAGATAGATAGATAGATAGATAGATAGATACATAGATAGATAGAATAAAAAGGTAATTTTGAATTTTAATGTTTGTGCATATATATAGAGAAACATAGACAGATATTGTTTTATATATATATATATATATATATATATACATATATATATACATATATATATATATATGCATACATATACAATAAACAACAGAATTCAAAATTTATTTATTGTTTATCCATATATATTTATTTGTTGTATATATATATATATATATATATATATATATATATATATATATATATATATACATATTCAGACTAAAAATAATCTATCTATCTATCTATCTATACAAAAATATTTATAACAAAAAACGGCCAAGAGCAAAGATGGGATAAATAAATTACGCATGCACAACATACATATAAAGCCTTAAATATGGGAACAATGTCTAAAAGAGAAAAAAATATTCCTATAGAATCACCAGGATAAACCAGACACGAAACATTTTGAACTACAAAAAACATTCTTTCTTCTCACAGAGGGACGATTGCTTAGACTTCATATAAATAGTTACAAGAATTCTCAGATGGCGAAGCCAAATATGCTCTGCTGATTTCTCTGACAAAATCTCTGGTAAAAGACGTGCCATATACAAATTTACGTATTACCCTCGACGAATCTTATTTGGTAAGTGCTGATCGATCCAAGTTTTCAACCACTGATTAATTCTAACAATATATTCAATATATATATATATATATATATACATATATATATATATATATATATATATATGTGTGTGTGTGTGTGTGTGTGTGTGCAAGACAAAATTAGGCAAAAAAAATAGTAATAAGGCAAAATGTTCACAAAGAATAGTGTTAACACTCAAAAGGGATACAGTCAAGTGATTGTAGCATTCTGACTTCAAGACAAGAAAGAAAAGAAATATGGTGAATGAGACTAAGAAGTGGATCAATTTATTGGCTAGGAAGGAATGCCAGCATGCATCTATAAGATTTGTCTATACATTTGGAGAGGAACCATTTATAGTGATCATTCCTATTGGATTAGAACCAAAAGAAAAGACTACAACATTACTCCAGTAAATAATATTTTAGATATTTTTTAATGTGTTTATCAAAATAACTTTTTAATAGTATATAATTATATTAAAAAAATATAAAAATAAACACTGGTGAAATAAAAGAATGTACAGACTAAAAGAAATGACAAAAACGGATCTAACTAGTAGTAGATCCTTGCTCCTTGATTGATTCTGAAGAGTGTTTAATCAGAAATTCACAGAAATTCTCAAATTTCCCGACCAGGGGCCTTGCTGCCAGGTGTACCACAAAGTGGTGGATTGAAAGATTGTGAAAAAGGGAAGAAAAATGGTCTAACAAGATGTCGCTCTTTGCTTTTTGATTGATTCTGAAAAGTGTTTAATTAGAGCATAACAGGAAATCTCTATTCTCCCGATCAGAGTCCTTGCAGTCAGTTGTCATTTCTTTCTCTTTGATTGATTCTGAAGAGTGTCTAATCAGAGAGTCATAGAAAATCTTCACTCTCCCCATAAGAGTCCTTGCTGCCAGTTTTCATGCCTTGTTTTTGAATGATTCTGAAGAGTGTTTAATTAGAGAGTCACGGAACATCTCCACTCTCCCCATAAGAGTCCTTGCTGTAAGTTGTCATTCCATGCTCTTTCGATGATTCTAAAGAGTGTTTAATTAAAGAGACAGTGAAAATCTCCACTCTCAAAATCAGATTCCTTGCTGCCAGTTGTCCCTCCTTGATCTTTGATTGATTTTCAAGAGTGTTTAATTAGAATCAGAGAAGATATCCACTCTCTCAATCAGAGTTCTTGCTGCCAGTTGTCCTTCCTTGCTCTTTGATTGATTCTGAAGAATGTTTAATTTGAGAGTCAGAGAAAATCTTCACTCCCCGCGTCAGAGTCCTTGCTGCCAGATGTCATTCCTTGCTCTTTAATTGATTCTGAAGAGTGTTTAATTAGAGAGTCAATGAAAATCTCCTCTCTCTCAATCAGAGTTCCTGTTGCCAGTTGTCCCTTCTTGATCTTTGATTGATTCTCAAGAGTGTTTAATTAAAGAGTAAGAGAAAATCTCCACTCTCCCAATCAGAGTCCGTGCTGCCAGTTTTCATTCCTTGCTGTTTGATTGATTTTAAAGAGTGTTTAATTAAAGAGTCAGTGAAAATCTCCTCTCTCTTAATCAGAGTTCTTGCTGCCAGTTGTCATTCCTTGCTCTTTGATTGATTCTGAAGAGTGTTTAATTAGAGAGTCAGAGAAAATCTCCACTCTCCCAATCAGTGTTTTTCGTACCAGTTGTTATTATTTACTCTTTCAGTGATTCTGAAGAATGAGGAGTTAGAACCAATTAAGCCCTTTTTTTGTTCTTACAATTTTTCAATCAAACACCTTCGTGTATTTTTCTTGTGCTTCCCAGTTGCCTTCTCCACAAATTGCTTTTTCT
This sequence comes from Acanthosepion lycidas, assembly GCA_963932145.1. NCBI lineage: Eukaryota > Metazoa > Mollusca > Cephalopoda > Sepiida > Sepiidae > Acanthosepion > Acanthosepion lycidas. The sequence goes on from OZ010596.1 coordinate 9,879,226, forward strand.
TTATTATCTGTAAATTATCATGACTTCTTTGGAAAGTTCGTCGTCTGGTTTTCTGTTTCCTATTCCACAATTTTGTAAATCAGAATTTCCCTAATTTTAGACTGGTTACCCGCTAACACTAGATGTCATAGTCTACCCAGCTATTTAAATCATAACTAGGGTCAGGGAGAGGAGGTGGATTTATATTTTTTCGGCGAAGGTTAATGTAGCATACGAATTGAGACTTCGAACTAGGCTCGTCAATTCCATTTTGCTCACCAATAACCGCTACACTACCTGCAGATACTACTAATAATATAATATAGCCATAGATTGTCTTTGGATGTGTGCTTGAAATAGGTTTGGGAGGAAAGACTTGCAAAAAACGAAAATAATTTTTATATACCTCTATATGTAACAATAATAATAAAAGAAATGGCGACTTGCATTACATTATATTATCCGGGCTGTTATCCCCATATTCACAATGTTTCGGTCGTTGTACGCTTGGGCCTTCTTCAGACGATCGGAATTTCCAACCAATCCGTTTATTTCGCCCACGGGTATAGATTGTTCTAGTTCCCCGTACCATGCCTCTTTCGGATGTCTCATTTATTTCCATTTTACTCAACTCTCCAATTTTTGTTGTCGCTGTGATTTGTTATTGAAAACACAACTGTTTGTGTTTAGTCACTGGATCTGATCAAACTCTTTATCCACTGGGCCATGTGCCCTTGATGACATCTGTAAATGAATTTTGGGGACTTGTAAACCTAATGTCTTAACAACAAATTTTTTTTTACCAGTACTCATATTGCAATTTTTGACGTTGGTTAGATACAATGACTAGAAAAAAAGAGTTATGTGTTCAGTACAAGGGCACAGTAGTGGTGAAACAAAACTTGGAGAGTTGAGTTGAAGTGAAATAACTGACGAATCCGGAAGAGTCATGGCACGTGGAACTATAAAGATTTACACCGGTGAACGAAATAAAAGGTTCGGTTCGAAATTCTGATCACCTGAAGAAAGCCGGAGCGTACAACGGTCGAATATGGCAATGAAGATGAGGATAATAGAATAATGTAAATAATTTAAGTAATCATAATACCTCATCTCAGAGATATAGAGGCCGAAACATTGTGAATATAGCAAACAAAGATGGGGATAACAGTCCGAATAATGTAAATAATGCAAGTAACCATAATACCTCATCTCAGCGATATAGACAGATATTGAAAAACAATGGCGTATTCTCCAAGAATTCTTTTTTCTTTATTATTTGTGTGTCATCTTGCCATTTTAGAAATGATCAGGAATATTTCATCGTCGCACTCCCTCCCATTGAATATCCTTCTTTTAAAAACCGTTCACCGCTCAAGGTTAAGGAGCCCAGACTACGCTGCTATTTAATTCATATCCAGACGGAGAAGTGATGGGTTTATGCCTTTTCTAAGGGTATTTATATGAAAGTGAACGTAACAGTCTATGCTGGGATTAGATTTTTGATTGATGTTAGTGTTTAAAAATAAATACATCTATCTGCATTTGTCATGTCAGTGTAACGTTTAAGAAAGTGTAACGTTTTTTTTTTGTTTTTTGTTTTTGTTTTCAAATAGACATGTCTATTAACTTTTTATCGGATCTCTGCATTTCTACGTTTTGTTGATCCCTTGGCAAAATAATCTTATATCATCTGGATAGCGGAAATGACACACTGCTCGGTGACAGGTGGACGTGTTGGTTGGGGAAGACTGTAGAAAAGAAATGATCTGCTGAAAATATCTCCTTTCTATCGCTGTTAACTCTCAGTTTCTTCTGGAAGTCTCCTCATTAAAATTATTGGGCATACTAAGTTTACCAAATAATGCAGGAATTTTCCAACAGCTGGTCAGACAATTGATCTCATTCTTTAGATTCCTTTAACAAAACTTCAGGTCCGAATTTTCTCTTGCAAACGCCTAAAAAGAATGTAGAAATATTTTTCTCAAGGTTGTATCTAACGTATAGGAATTTATTAAATAAGAGTAGTTTAAAAAATGAAAATAGGATATTTACACTCTCTCTTTCCTCTGTATCAAGTTAAAAGTGGATCATCGGTATCTTGAAAATATAAATGTAATTAAAAATATCTGTCTATATCTCTGAGATGAGGCATTATGATTACTTGCATTATTTACTTTATTCGGACTGTTATCCTCATCTTCACTGCCATATTCACAACGTTTCAGCCTCTATATCTCTGAGATGAAGCATTATGATTACTTGCATTATTTACAGTATTCAAACTGTTATCGTCATCTTCATTGCCATATTCACTACGTTTCGGCCTCTATATCTCTGAGATGAGGTATTATGATTACATGCATTATTTACATTATTCGAACTGTTGTCCTCATCTTTATTGCCTTATTTACAACGACACATGACCCTGTTTAATACCATGCCACAGCAGTGGAGAACATTAGTACATATTTAATCATTAATTAAATTTTTCTAATGAAATAAATAATACATTTATGTCATCAAAAACATTAGTAGATAAAAGCGTTGGTTGAATTCAGTGACTTGACTCCAAATGTTGTGAGTTCATTACATTACTACGGCAGTGGTGAACCAAAAACTTGGAGAGTTGAGTTAAATGGAGATAAGTGAGACATCCGGAAGAGGCATGGCAGATGGAACTAGAATAATCTACCACAATGGATGAAATAAAGGGTACTTCCTGAAGTTACACGGCACATAAAGAAGAAGGAAGATGAGGTTTTATTCGTGATAGCTTTTTGGTATGCAGTATATAAAGTTGGTAAGTGTCTACACGATTCATGTATTTAAAAAAGAAAATTAGCAAAGAATAGTTGTCTCTCTTGTCAGTAATATTGTAGGTTAATTCGATACCAGCAATACACAATCCAGTGATGCGTATTAACAATTAAGGGAAAACTGTAAGACAAGTCTAATGACAATAGATATGGTTGCTATGGGAAAGAAATGGAGAACCACACGTACAGAGAGTAGCCTTGCCACCATGTGTTGAGCAAAACCAAGAGAGAAAGTCCCAGAAGACTAACTGCTGAAGTGAGTTTTGTGGCTGCTTTTATATCCAGATTCGTTGACGTGTCATGAAACAGCGCAGTTTAGGTGGTGCTTCGGGCTTCGAAATTACTTCGCGCAATCTGCCTTTCGAGCAGTTGATAGTTCGAGAAATTATTTTTGGAGTAATTGAATTTGAGCAATTTACTGTTGAGCAATTGGTTTCAAGCAATTTACCTAGATCCTATAGCCACACCCAGTATGTTTAGATAATTTAGGGTTAGTGAATCTATTTAGGTCATAATTCAGAGTTGTCCTTCTTCTAGAGAAAGGATGGCCAACCTGTGGCGCATGCGCCATAAGTGGCGCATTGGATGCTTACAAGTGGTGCATTGCATCCTTTTGATGAAAAGAAACTAAACCACTTTTACTCATTCATTTCAGTGATTTTATATTTATTGCACGTCCTTTGCAAAAGTGCTAAAAGGATACGCCCCTGGTCATAAGCATAGATTTTTTAAATAAATGGGTTTTATTATAACTTTAAAATATGTCCATATTACAACACTTACTGAAAGGAAGTGAATGTTTGTGTGGCACATTTAAATTAACCGTACAAAATATTGGCGCATGGAATCAAAAGGTTGGCCACCTTTTTCTAGAGTATTGGACTGCTATTCAATGCCTTTCCAAAAGAAAAACAAACACCAATCGGGTAAATTAAGAAAAACGTCCGTCCTAGGTATGAGGTTAAACTACATCCGCGTCCTGGGTAAGACGTTAAACTACATCCGCGTCCTGGGTAAGACGATAAAGTACGCTCTCTGATCAGGAGGTTTTGAGGAGCGTAGAACAACCTCTTAATTGCTGGTACCCAGATCTACCCTGACCCGGTGTGGTAGCACCTGTTATAGTTCCGGCTATGTACAAATAGTTAACCCCCAAACTGGGGTGAAAACACTATGGAATTGTAAAAATAGGTCTTAATACTAGAAATACTTTGTAAAAAAATTGTTAGCAGCAATAATTTTTTGAAGAAAATTTATTGCTAGCAATACATTTTTGAAAAAAAAAATACCAGTTATACATTTTTGGAAAAAAATATTACCAGAAATAGTGCTCAATACACTAAATAGAGCAAAGTATAAAAAAATCCTAGTGAGACAGGATCTACCTGCCAAAGTTTCACCTAACGGATTCTCTGGGTAAAACTGACTTCAATCGTGCGCCGATGGCTTAGGGGAAAATCTCCGATAGAAGTCAAATCAGTCGGGTTTCCATCCTGGCTTGAAGCAATCAGGTATCTAGATTTTGTCTAACCAAACTAATGAGCTGCGAAACTATCTGTCTGTAGATGACGATATATATGCACACGAAAAACTTAAATTCGGTTGTGCACTCTTGGGAGATAAGTGCGAATTTGTAAAGACCTCTGAATACTATTAATATTACAAAGCTCTCCTTCGAACTGAGCACTGACAGTCATTGTCGTGTTTATTCACAGTACGTAAAAATTTGCCATTATTTCAACCGTGCATCGATGGCTGGGGGGGGGTTCTGATGTGTGTGGTCTTTGATTGAAAGTATATTAGAGAGATCGGTATTGTTTCCATTAGCAATGTTTTGACAGTATATTTTAAACTATTAGAATTTCGTTCAGTTGACTTAAAACGCAAAACTTATTTCTCGTTATATCAGCGCTACCCAGTCCAATCTTGAACTGTTAGTGTAAGGCATGATAAAACATTGAGACTTGTCAATACTCAGGAAACGATGTCACC
>OZ010596.1:9886515-9911515 GCA_963932145.1 Acanthosepion lycidas
TCAAATATTTTTTTTCATCATCTGGTTATGTAGATTTATACAGGGTGTATCATTAAGACGGATCAAAGTCAGCAGCAAATAAATCAGTGTCATTGGTGAAAATTTATTTATTTCTCTATTGGCTCATGTTATTTAAGTCATGGCAATTATGTACGAAAAATAATATCGCCCAAATATCCGCCAAGTCATCAACGGCACACCTCCACTCGATGGTCTAAATTTTTGATGATGTCCCTGCATAGTTGCTCTTCAATCTAACCAATATGCCTTATTATCTTATCTTTCAACTGTTGAACAGTTGTTGGCTTGTTGCCATAGACCTTACTTTTGTGATGACCCCTAAAAAAGAAATATAAAATCTCACGATAGTGGTGGCCAATTGACTTCACTGTTTCGAGAAATGATGCAACCTGGGAACTTCTCATTCATTAAAGCTATTTTCGTAATAGGCTTCGATAAATTTAACACGTTATTTGTTTGTTAATCTTTCCATGGTTGAAATTGCTAAAGATTTCATTTATTAAATCTGAAAGAAAAAGAAAAAAAAATCATTAGACGCTTAAACTTAATTAATATTTAAAATCGATCCAAGTTATTGGAAAACCCGTTATATATATATATATATATATATATATATATATATATATATATATATATATATATATATTATGCCTTAACAAGCCAGTTTTTTTAAGTGAGTGGATTGTTAGCCTAAACTTGGAGGATTAGGTTTTGAATTCAGAGTCGCCTTTCTCCTAGACCAGTTGCCACTCAAGGCTATAGAACCCGGTCTGTACTGCTATTTACCCATAGCTGGGGATGGAGAAGGAGAGGATTCATCCCTTTCCCAAGGGCATTAACACATAAGTGAATATAATAGATTCGAATGGAATTTGAACTCGGGCCGTTATCCATTTACTCCACCGTCCATTTATAGGTAGTAAGAATCTTTATCGTTTATCTTTTGACGCAAATTAAAGCTGATATTTTTTCTTTCTTTAATTTCTTACCTCCAAATTTATTATTTTATTGTTCATCCAGGGTATGGTTTGTTCAGACTGAATGCGAACTTATTCCATCTCTTATTTCAAACTCAGTCAAATGTTGTGTATGTGTGTGTATACGTGTACTTGTTTGACACATGAATCACTTACACACAACACAGACGTAGGAAATACTTGAGCCAAATAAGAAATTTTCGCTTCAATTTTTTATTTTAAATATATAATTGATTGATGCCACTCGAAAGAATATGTTAAATTCAGGTTTTACAAATTCTTATCTCAGGTTACAACAAAATAAATGGCCGTCTTCAGCTATAAGTTTTAAAAGACCTTAAGTAAGTTCTAACATTAATAGCTATTACAGACGTCATTATATTGAATAGAAAATCAACATCCTCTCCTGAGTGTTCCAAGAAATAACACTTAAGGTAATTTTTTTCAAAGGAGAAACTATGATCAAGAATTAAAAGAAAAGCAGTCATGGCACGTGATCTAAGTCCATAATAAAATTCAGCATGTGGATTTAGTAAATACCAAACACTTCAAATACCTCAGTGTATGCATCAATTGGATCTTTTGAAGTTAAGATTTTGTTTTTTTGGGTGATTATGGAAGAGTGGCTAGTTTATTGACCCAAAAGGAAACCACGGAAACATACAGAAACCCCTTTTCATCAATAGTCGAGCTGGAACTGGACATTCGGGTAGAGTAAACAAAATGGCCGCCTTTATACACGACGGATTGAATATTCTACGTCTTCTGATTGGTTAACCTTCTATTGGTGGAGTATAAAGTGAGTCAAGTCATTGGGCTAACTCACTAGTACGCAGTACCCCAAAAACTGCAACACAAGCAACTTACAGCAAGGTTAGTTTTGTTTTGTTTAACAGCATGTCAGCCTTTTCCTGGTTATACAATGCCGAAATCTATCGTACAATAGTCTGGAAGATAAAATTTTGCGTTGCATGAGAATTAAAAAATGAGACATAAGTTTGCATAACTGTTGAAAAGAGAGACAAAGATTCGTTTTGCACCAGAGTCCAAAAAGTACGTCGGTTTTCACGAGTCAAAAAGGAACAATGAGTTCAGATGGTACGACGGTCAAAAAGGTAGATATACGTTTGGTTTTCACATTTAGTATGAAGTTGGGCTCATTTTGAACACTGGCAAACGAATATCAGTCTTTTGTATGAAATGTCCTGAATTTCAAATTCTCAAATAGCCACATTGACAGTTCAAAGTTTTAACGCAAGGGAAATTTGATGGATAAAGGGTTATTTTTAATAATTTTAGAGCTTGAAGAATCTAAAACAATGTGAATTGCAAAAATGTTTAGCTGCTTTCACTGAATTATGAATAAGTTAACTGAAGATTCTGGTTGACACCAATGAAGTTCTGGCGAAGTCAAGTTGAGGACATTATCTTACCAATCCGTGTCACGTATTAAGAAAGAATCTCAAAAATTTCTCTTTCAATTTATGAAGTTTATATGTGATGCGTTAGTTGGAAAGTGTTGAAAAGTACAAAATTTTGAATCCTAAAAGAAGGGACAAAACATATTAACCTCTCCATTAATCTTTTTTTAAAGACATCCATTACAAAAATGATCAACACATTACTTTAGTATAGGGTAATATATGCTATTTAGTTTATATGGAGTTTTAGACGGTATTAAGATGGCAGCTCAACATAACTTCCCCTCTGCCTATTGTATAAATATTTTCATGGCATTTGTTCTGATGAGCTTTCCTCTGATGAAGTAACTGGACTTCACAAGTTTAAGTCAAAATGAGAATGAAAAGGATAAACATGGATTTGATTTGCGCAAGAGTCAAAAATGTAAACAGGTTTTGTTTGCACGAGTGTCAAAAAGGTAGACATAGATATTGTAAATGAATAGCCCCTTTCTGGCAGAGGTGTTACCTTCACTTCGCGGGGTGAAGTCGACGTATTCCTAACTCCAAACGATAAAGCGAAATCACATCAAGTGTCAAAACATGCAACCTGAAATCAATGAAATGATGAGGTACCAAACTTGTATTTTTTCCCATTATCGATTGTTGCATGGACATCCATACTCCAGTTTTGCTTACAACGACCGAGTATTTGTTTCTGGATTAGCCTCTATTTCTGTTCTCATTTTTTTACGAGTAATGACTTGCAATCAGAATCATGATAACCTTGGAGAACCAGATCACCAAAAGTTAACATAAGATCGCTTGCGGGTGGGTTTAGCAGCACAATTGTTGAATTTAGCCTTCTGGGGTAGAATGACACTAAAATTGCATTGCTTCATCTTCGTTTCGATATATAAAAAGTGGAAAAGAATAAAAGCAATCTAAAGAATTCAAGCTCTACCTGAAAGAGGAGATGCAGATCTTTAAATTGGTATATCGATTCTCTATATATCATTAGGCGTATGAATAAACAAAAAGGAATATAATAAATGAATAAATAAAATGGTTGCAACACAAACGGTCATTTATTTTGTTCCAAACAAAATAAAACGAGGTTAGGATAACAAATATGGCGTATGATGTTTCGATGTGTTTATTTCACATCATCATCATAAAAAATATAAAGGAGTAATGTTTTCTGAGTAATCGCGAGAAAGAAGATTCAAAGTGCGGAATCGAACTAAGGCTGGTTGGTGAGTGAATGGGTTCAGAAGAATGGCTGCTGGTTGGCTGTTTGGTGGAGGCGAAGTTATGGATCTGATCGATGAGAAAACAGAATTAAGATGACAGCTTAAAAAAACGGGAAAGTAGAATTCATTTTAGACAAAACAAACCAGAAGGGCAAGATACAACAGAACACATCAACCCAAAACTAAACTTCTTATCCGAGCGCTTTGTTATCCGTGTGCTTTGGTGATATATATATATATATATTTTTTTTTTTTAAAGAACAGTGCTTGGTTTTCTTACACATGGTCAGAATTAAAAATAGACTTGTTGGTTTTCTGTTGATTTTTCGTTTGATGCCACGTCTCTTCAGAATCATTATTCTCCACAGCGTTCTTTCGGTTATTATCTGTGAATTGCCATAATATCTTGAGGAAATTAGTGGAGTCATTACTGTTCAAGCTTTGAAATTAAGAGTAAACCTCTTAGACTGGCTGCTAATCAATTCTTGTGAGACCTGTTATTTCTGCTATTTAACTTATTGCTGTTGGTGGATGGCAAATATATAGATCCATAACTTTTCTAACCTTACCCGCGAAGGCCCAGTGTGTAATAATGGATAGCTGTTACTGTAGCGAACTTGATAAGGCATTTGTGTGAAAGTAAATGAAACTGTCTTGTGCTGAATTCGAACTCGAGCCACTGATTCTATTTACCACAAGGTTAACTCTTATTCTACCCGTCAAAATAAATGTCATCTCCCTCTAGAAACCCCTCTCTCCCTTCTCTCTCTGTCTCCCTTCTCTTTCTGTCTCCTATCTCTCTCTCTCTCTCTCTCTCTCTCTCTCTCTCTCTGACAACTGAAAGAATGAATAACAATGGAATACTGCTGCCATATATGGTCTGGAGCCCCCCCCCCGCTTTTCGTCTTAAGATCCTCGATAAAATCCAGAGATGGATATGCAATGTAATGGGTCCTGATCTGGCATCTCGTCTACAGTCACTTTCCCACAGACGTGCCGTCGCCTCCTTCTGTCTTTTCTACAAATACTTTTATGGTAGCTTCTCCGACGAACTACTTCCGCTGGTTCCCCAACTGCATGAATTTAAACTTGCTACTAGGTTGGTATCTCGGTCCCATCCTTTCACTGTCGAAATGGTTAAATGTAGCCGTCTCTTCTACTACAATAGCTTCATATCTCCACTGTGCCATGTGTCCTCAAGGACAAAGAGTGTGAGTTCAATACCTGGTTAAGGCGGTGAAGAACTTGCAGAGGGGAATTAACAGGAGATAACTGATAACTGACATCCATTAGACATGGCACGTGGAACTAGAACAGTCTACCTTAGCGAGCGAAATAAAGGGTTCAGTTCGACCTTCCAACCACTTGAAGAAGGCTGGAGCGTACAACGGCCGAAATGATGCATTATTTTTTAAATGTAAAATGCTGCTATGTCTTCGGTGTTTTTTTTTTTCTCATCTCAGCTGAAGCTGCCCAAATCTCACTTCCCAGCCTGCGTAGAATTAAGAATCCTTTACACGGCCTTATGGGTGATGACTTATTTTCCACCTTGCAACTCTTATTCTCAAAGGTGCAATTCTATCTCTTCTTTCAATGCAAATGTCCAGACGAGTTCGATTGAGTTTTGCAAGCAAAACCCATCTTGCTGCATTCACAGCGTTGAATAACCTTTATTCTTCGCGTATTTCGTTCATTAGGACGGAAAATGCGACATTGAGATCCGTAGACATATTGTGATGGCCAAAGACGCATTCCAAAAACTGGGAAAAGTATTGCGAGGCAGGAGGATTTCTTTGGTAACAAAGAAAAGAATACTGAACTGTCACGTGACATCTGTCCTCCTTTACGGCAGCGAATGTTAGACGGTCTCCTCAGAGATGAAGAAGACGCTCGAGGCGACGAGGATGTGCGTCTACAGAAGGATGCTAAGTATATCATGGACGAGCGTTCAAATAAGGAGGAGGCTTATACTTCAGAGGCAGCTAAAGTTTGTGGGACACCTAATGAGAACGGAGGGCCTGGAAAATCTGATACTCACAGGTCGAATAGAGGGAAAGAGAGACAAGGGAAAGCAACGCATGACGTACCGGGCGGACTTAAGTGGATGACAGAACGTGGTCTGGGGGAGGTGGCAGAGGGACGAAACTTATTGAGAGCTACAAGGAATAGGGGGAAGTGGAGAGCCATGATCGCCTATGTCCTAAAAGGACAAGACACATAAAGAGTAAGAGAGAATAAAGAACAACGTAAGACAGATGCCAAAACGAAACACACTGACATTTTCTGTTTGCCATCTGTTACCAAACATTAAATTATTAAAAAATGAAATAAAAGAGATGTCCAAAAGGAATTCAGAGATAGTTAATGATAACGCCGCGAAAATATAAACTTCCTCAGCAGCCATAAAAAGATCCAATCATCCACCGAATTGTGCTGATATCAGAACTTCGGATTAACATTTAATCAGGTCTTTAAAGAATTCTCTTCATAACAAAATGAATAAATGTTTTTTTTTTTTAATGAAAGATTGCAAAACTTTGTCGAAGAGATAAAATGTTTATAGACAAAAGAATTAGCAAACTTGCCACAATAGGATAGTAATAAGGTCCTTCATTAAATTTAATGTTAAGAAGAAAAGAAGGTTTTTCTTTTCTATCATCTAATTATCTTAATATGGATATATTTCAATCTAACCATCGAATCATCCTTTCTATCAGAGTACTTAATACCACTCTCTCTTTCTCTTTATATCTTACTCGATTTACAACCTTATTTTCGTATTATCTATCTATCTATCTATCTATCTATCTATCTATCTATCTATCAGACTGATTGATATCTATATATATATATTTATTATAACCGGTTTCTATCTCTCTCTCGCTCTCTCTCTCGCTCTCTCTCTCGCTCTGTCTCTCTCTCTCTCTCTCTATATATATATATATATATATATATATATATATATATATATATTAAAACCTTTTTCTATCTATCAATCTATATATATATACATATTTATTTATTTATCTATCTGTCTGTCGATAGAAACAGGTTTTAATATATATATATATATATATATATATATATATAAAGAAATATAGTGTTAAGATGTGCTATATTTATGGAATAAAATGCTTAATATCAGAGATAGAGCGTGTGTAAATATAAAAGTGAACATAGAAGTCAACACTTAGTGGAGACAGGCTGTTTCATGCTAGATGCAATCGTCAGGCTACAGACATTTATATATATATACAGACATATATTATATATGAGAAATGACGGTTCCGTGTAGGATACAATTTCGATTCCTGTAGGAGGACGCATATTTTCTATGAAAATTTCTCGGATATTCAGACCGGTAAATGTCGTTAATACTGTTCATTATAAACAGAGCATTAAACTAAAAATACTTGTATCTATAAAAAAGAACGTATAAACATAAAAATATCTTAATTTAAATGTCGGACTTTGTCCATTTCATAATATATATATATATATATATATATATATATATATATATATAAACCTGTTTCTCTATATCTATAAGTAGTTTAATTTGATTATAGACTCTTACGTGTATAGTTCTTCTTTCTTTCATCATTATCTCACTTTGTTTATATCTCAGTTTCATATCTGTCTTAGTTTATATATATATATATATATATATATATATATATATATATATATATATATATATATATAAAACTATCAATAAGCACTTTAATTTGACCATCGTCTCTTTCGTGTATATTTAGCCTACACTCCACGTTTTTCTCTTTCTGTCTATACCTACCTTTCATATCTATCTATCTCAGTTTATCCATATCTATCTATCTATCTATCTATCTATAAACAATTAAATTGACCATCGACTTTTACGTGTACATTTAGCCTTCTCTCTTTCTTTATCTCCCTTCCCTCGCTCTCTCTCTCTCTCTCTCTATATATATATATATATATATATATATATATATATATATGCCTATCTATTCTGCCATCTCTTTTGTTTCTGCATTCCCTGACGTCCCCTCTTCTTGACTGAACCCATACCTAAATCGCCATTATTATTTTCTTGTCTTCTTTGCTTTCTTTTCTCGTTTGCGTCACTAATTTTCCTTTTCATTTTGTTTTGCCGTTCATTTTTATCTGTTTTGCCCAGCAGAGTATCGTCTGCCGCAATGGGAACCATTCAGGCTGGAATCGGGATAGACTTTCTGGAAACATCGATTACACTCCAGCCATACCTCCCCTTCCCGAAACCGGACAGCCTGATTCGAATCACTTACCGTCTTCGCAAGACACATATCGATCAGTTGGCTTTGCTTTTCTCTTAAGCTGCGGTAAATAATGTTGCTTCGACCATTGGCGTGTGAAATGCTTGGTCGGTTTCCAGGACAAATTCGACCGGGGAAAAAAACAATTTGAGTGGCTAAATTTGAGCGCCTCTTTGCGGTAATCTCTTTTTGTTTGGTCAGTAATTTGACTCGTCGCCTCTTTTCTCTTACGCCCTTTCATCCCACACACTTTTATCGTCAATATTTTAAGTAAGGCATTTTCAAAATTCCAATCTTAAGGACACCTTTTCTGTAAAGCAATCACTTAGTACTCCGTACTATGTCAAGGAATGGCGGGAAGGTAAAGTCACAGCTGATATAGTTACGTCTTTTCAGAGATGTTCAAGCCAAAGTGAAAAAAAAAAAAAGAAGCTACAATTCTGAATGTTGATTTTTCAAGACAAACAAACAAAGCCGTCCCACTTAGTGCAACAGACATTTTATTTTCCATTTTATTTCGCATCTCTGGTTTTATGTAATATTAAGGAAAGGTCAGTGAATTTCTTGAACAAAACATGAATGAGATCACATATGTATTTGGAAACAGTGCCAGAGATCTGTGTTCCATCTATTCTGATTTTCAAGGTTGCCCGTCAAAATTTGGATTGATTGGCAGAGTAAAAATGTTCCTATAATCATGGGATCAAATCTGCTTTCGTTCATTCTTTTCTTTCTAGGTCTGTTTCTTTCTTTTCTTTTCTTTTCTTTTTTTTCTTTTTTTTTTCTTTCTTTTCTTTCTTTTCTTTTCTTTTCTATCTATCTATCTATCTATCTATCTATCTAAGCCTTTTCATATCTATCTATCTATCTATCTATCTATCTATCTATCTAAGCCTTTTCACATCTATCTATCTATCTATCTATCTATCTATCTCAACCAGTTCATATTTATCTCAGTTTGTTCATGTCTATCTATCTCAGTTCATATCTATCTATCTATCTGTCTATCTATCTATCTATCTATCTACCAGGTCATCCCATAAGTTCTGTACGAATTTTAACTTTTTGTTAAAATGAACGAAATTTAAAGAGTATTTTATAATGTCTAATGGAGCTGAACATTATTTTTATGTTTAGATGCATTTAAACTGATCAAATTTTATTTCAGAGAACAATAAAATTAATTTTTGTTTGATTAAAACCCTGCTAACATGGAAGTACCCAAGAATCATTTGAGTCACATAATGCTTTATGAGTTCAAGGAAACTCAGTAGCCGAAGCGGCTAGAAACATTCACTCAGTTTATGGAGAGGAATTTGTGAATGAAAGAACTTGCAGAAGATGGTTTGCAAAATTCAGAGGTGGAGATTTCACCCTTGAAGATGAAGATCGAACCGGACGTCCAGTTGAGTTTGATGAAAAGCTTCTTGAAGTAGCCCTTGAAGAAAATCCTGCTTTATCAGTTGAGGAATTGGCAGTGGTTCTCAGTTCAAACCATACAACTGTTCATCGTCATCTTCAACAACTTGGAAAAGTTTCTAAACTTGGAAAATGGCTGCCTCATGAATTGTCTGAAAACAACCTCAAATCCCAAGTTGACATCTGCTCTTCTCTCCATTCTCGCCAAATTGTTTCACCTTTTTTGGATAGACTTGTGACTGGTGACGAAAAATGGATCTTTTATCGAAATGTTAAGCGTCGTAGACAGTGGCTAAGTAAAGGGGAAGGACCCCAGCCACAGCCGAGAAGAGAACTTCATGGGCAAAATGTTCTTCTTTCATTCTGGTGCGATCGCCAAGGAATAATCCACCTTGAATTCTTACCACCTAATGCAACAAATAATGCTCAAATATACTGTTAGCAATTAGAGCGTTTGAACCAAGCTTTGAGGAAAAAAGACCTGCTCTAGTGAATCGAAAAGAGGTGATGTTTCATCAGGACAATGCGCGACCCCACACAGCAAGAATCACGTCACAAAAGATCGAAGAACTTGTTGGCAGAAAATTCCTCATCCACCTTATTCTCCCTATCTTGCTCCTTCAGAGTTTAAACTGACATTTGTGAGTTCTTCGAATCAAAGCCAAAAGAATATTACAGTAATGGAATTAGTAAGCTTGTTAATAGATGGAAGGAAGTCATAGATAATCAGGGAAAATACATTGTTGATTGAATCTGTAATTAAATGTAAAATTTGGTCACTTGTTTTCTTAATTCAAAATTCGGACAGAACTTATCGGATGACCTGATATCTATCTATCTATCTATCTATTTTTACCTTTCATCTATCTATCTATCTATCTATCTATCTATCTATCTATCTATCTATCTGATATGTCCCGGAAAGGGATATATTTGTTTGAAGTAGCAAAGTGATTGTTCATTACTCTAACCGAGTCGGACAATCTAGCAGGTAACCATAATGGACTGATCCTCGTTGTAGTGGTAGGCAATAGGCAAAGACAATATGCGAAGACTATAGGTGTCCATTGTACCTCCACATCAGTCTGTATTTATGGCTGACACCAGCCAATCATATTACTGTGAGGGGGAACCCAGGTGCATGCATATTCATTACATCACTATCTATTCTGAGTTTGTTCATATCTATTTATTCATTCTAAGTTTCTTCATATCTCTCTGTCTAAGTCTGTAGCTTTCCTTGATCCTTTCTTTCTTTCTGTCTTTCTATCTTTCTTTCTCAGTCTCTATTCTTTTTTCTTTCTTATTTTATGTATGTATCTATCACAATCTCGACATATCTCTCTCGCTTGCATCTTAGGAATAAAGAATGAGCCGTGCTTTTGAGAAAACAACTTTAGCAAATGGTAAAATGTAACAACCTAACCTAATGTTACGCAGCATGCACCAAATTCTCATTTCTCTTTCAGACATTATCAAACCCACTGACATAGCAACTTCCATTCTGTCACAGGAAATAAATGGCGCAGAATAAACAAAAACTAAGAGAAGCTTGGATTCTTGAAAGGGAATTGGATGAAGAAGACATGATTCCACGTGGACCCTGCAGGGATCCCCACGGTGATGCACACCAAGTTCATCTCATCTGTGATGACCCTGGGATTGTGTGCAATATGACAATGTCATAATGACCCACTTTTCAACCATCGAGATGAAGCGAATTCTCGTATTTATTTATCTTATAATTTTCTTTCTTTTTTTTTTCTTTCGTAGCATTTTTCCTTCCTTCTATAAATGTTCGTTCCTTTTCTACTTTCTTTTCTTACCCTTTCCCTTTTTCTTTTTTTTTCTTTTTTTTTTTTCCTTCTTTATTTCATTCTCTCTCATTTTCATCCACTTCTTTTATTACAGAAGTTACTTCCGTTATTACAGGAGTTACTTCCGTTTCTCGTAATGGATAACGGCTCGAAATTCGAAACCGGAAAGCCGGATTCCAATTCCACTCGGTTTCATTATAACATTGGGAAATGTATGAACCGATGTCTTCTCCCCAAGATATGGGTTAATTAGTATGTCTTCAATCATTATTTTTCTCTAAACATTTCTTACAATCTAAAAATATTTTCTGGCTTTAAATAACACGCAAAAGATTGTTAAGCCGTAAAAAACAAACAAATAAATCAAATCAGATTATAATAGATGCCAGCCGACAATTCTTGTGGTTCTCATTATATGACCACCTCTCCTGATCTGAACCAGTCTCGTACACATCGAGAGGGAGACTAAACAGGGGCCTCATAATGCTAAGTACTCGTTGGGGACGTGATTTTCAACATGAACGAATGATAACTGATCGAGTGTCACGGTAATTTTATTGAATATGAGTTGAACATGGGTACACCTTATTAGAAAATATATTTTTAATTATTATACATTTTTTTTCAATTACTAAGGGCAATCATCTACTGGCACCTTAGTCCGCTTCACTACTCTCCTCTTGAGATTTCATATACTTAACCTAAAATTATACGTCCTGGGTAAGACGATAAACTACATCCGTGTCCTGGGTAAGACGATAATCTGCATCCAACAGCAAGGTCACTGATCAAGAGATTTTAAGGAGTGTGGCACCACCTCTTAATTGCTGGCATTCCAGGACCACCTGACGCTGGGTGGTAGCATCTGTTAGGGTCCCAGCTATAGGCAAATATTTGACCCCCAAACTGGGGTTGAAATAGTATGAAAGTGTAAAAATAGGTTTTAATACAAGCAATACATTTTTGTAAAAGATTAATATCAGCAATGAATTTTTGAAGAAAAAATTATAGCCAGCAATAAAAATTTTGTCGGTATTAAATATGCGATAGAGGTTGTTATGCCGTAAAACAAACCAAAAAAAACTAAAGTTATTTATAGCTAGATTTAAACAACAGTAACCGTTGACCGTTGTAGCTTAATATCTACATTAGTTAGTCTGATAAAATATAATGTAAAAACAAGAGATACGAGATCGAACCTTGCTGTGTTTATTTTCTTAAACCAATCATGCAAACTAACCATTAAAACGATCACCGATAAACTACATCCGCGTCCGGGGTATGACGATAAACTACATCTGGGTCCAGGGTAGGACGATAAACTACATCCGCATCCTGCGTATGACGATAAACTACATCCGCGTTCTGGGTATGACGATAAACTACATCCGCGTCCTGCGTATGACGATAAACTACACTCGCGTCCTGCGTATGACGATAAACTACATCCGCGTCCTGCGTATGACGATAAACTACATCCGCGTCAAGGGTATGACGATAAACTACATCCGCGTCCCCGGGTATGACGATAAACTACATCCGCGTCAAGGGTAAGACGATAAACTACATCCGCGCCATGGCTATGACGATAAACTACATCCGCGCCAAGGGTAAGACGATAAACTACATCCGCGTCAAGGGTATGATGATAAACTACATCCGCGTCCTGCGTATGACGATAAACTACATCCGCGTCAAGGGTAAGACGATAAACTACATCCGCGTCCTGCGTATGACGATAAACTACATCCGCGTCAAGGGTATGACGATAAACTACATCCGCGTCAAGGGTATGACGATAAACTACATCCGCGTCCTGCGTATGACGATAAACTACATCCGCGTCAAGGGTAAGATGATAAACTACATCCGCGCCCTGGGTATGATGATAAACTACATCCGCGTCAAGGGTAAGACGATAAACTACATCCGCGCCATGGCTATGACGATAAACTACATCCGCGCCAAGGGTAAGACGATAAACTACATCCGCGTCTCCGGGTATGACGATAAACAACATCCGCGTCCTGGGTATGACGATAAACTACATCCGCGTCAAGGGTAAGACGATAAACTATGTCCAACAACAAGGCATGAGGTTTTGAGGAGCGTGGAACCACCTCTTAATTGCTGGTGTTCCCAGGTCCACTCTAAACCGGGGTTGTAGCACCTGTATGGGCAATAGTTAACCCCGAAACTGAGGTAAAAATATTATAAAAGTGTAAAAATAGGTTTTAATACCAGAAATACTTTGTAAAAAATATTATCAGAAATAAGTTTTTGAAGAAAAAAAACTATTACCAGCAATATATTTAAAAAAAAAAAAAATTACAAGCAATATATTTAAAAAAAATATTGCCAGCAATAAGTTTTTGAAAAAAAATATTACCAGCAATACATGTTTTACAATAATATTACCAGCGATACATTTTTGAGGAAAAAGTATTACCAGAAATAGATTTTTTGACAAAACAAAATATTACCAGAAAAAAAGTTGTCGGCATTAAATAACCCAATGAGGTTGATATACCGTAAAACACAACAAACAAACTAATCATTAAAACGATCACTTTTGATTAAATTGTGACAAAACTCAGATCAGAATGTATTTAAAAGAAATGTTTGTCATAACTATCGAAATTTCTCGACTCTAACGTTAAGGATTTAATAAGCAACATTTGTACATATTAAGCTTTTTTTATTTATAAGAAAAGAAAAAAAATGCGATTTAAGAACTGATGAAGCATTTACGCAGGTTATGGATAAGGTAGTTTGAATGATCGAGCGTGTCAAAAACGGCTTGCAAAGTTTATTACTATATAATTATCGCTGGAAGAAGCACAATGTTTAGGAATGCTATTCGAGGTTGATAGTAATGAAATCAAAAGAGAAAGGGAGAATAAGCAACACCGTAAGACTAATGCTGAAACGAAACACATTGACAGTTTTCTGTGTGTCCATTACATCAAGTGAATGAAACAAATTACGATATAGGGGAGTAAAAAAAGACATAGCTTATATTTTCACGGTTTAGGTAAATGAATTCCTATACTATATATATATATATGCGAAGGAGTCCTGAAAAGTTCAAGGTACGACTCACCTGACAAAAGACGAGCTAATATCTGAATACGCAAGGATTTATCAATTATTCGGAGCTATAACTTTTGAGCACCTTCTCATGTACAGGAATATCTATACAGAAATTCACCATCCTGACCTAAGGAATGTCGGCTTAGTCCTTATTTCCTCTTGAAATCTTGAAATTTCATATACTTATCCTAACGTCATTTCTACTGATCATAATTCGTAAGTTAATGATTGAATAAGTTCCTTGCGAGTTCTACGACTAAGAATTCTCCCCCGCTATTGTATCTTTGAATATTTGAGATTAACAACTTTAACCAAATATTGCAATAACACTCATAAGTATGAATGTAGGTCATTATTTAAAGAAGTAAGAGGGTACAAATAAAAAGAATCGAAACTGACAATGTTTTTCATTTCACGGAAGCAGACATTAAACAAACGAGAGTGTTATCCCTTCCTCTTTCTTTCTCTCTTTCTTGTTTTCTTTTTCTCACTGAAAACAAACAGCGTCTCTGATATGTCTTTTCCGTCTTTCCTCGTGATCAAAACGGAATAGTCCATTAATTATTATAGGCAGGGCGTAACGAACGTGCTAACAAAGTAATTAGGAAACTGGGGAAAAGGCAGAATAATAATAATAATAATAATAATAATAATAATAATAATAATAATAATAATGTGACAATCGTACGAGTCGTTACCCGAGTTCTTGTGAACGGTCCCAGAAACGTATAGATTAAAAAAGGTACCCTGTCGGAGTGAGCGATTTGTGACCTCTCTACCAATCATTCGTTTCAGTTGTTGCGAACAAACCACTAGAATGGCTTATTGATGCTGACGTCCAGTGGTTGGTTCATCCCGATAGAAATGATGGAAAGATCGGTTTTCCATTTCACGGAAGCAGACATTTAACAAATCAGAGTGTTATCGCCTTTTCATCTTAATTTTTTTTCTCACTGGCTTACGGCCAAATCACTTCCCGTACCACCACTAAAGTTAAGCAACGTCGAACCTGGTCAGTACCTGGATAGGTGACCGCATGTGAATACGAAGTGATGTAAGCTTGGATGTGTGGGCAGTGTAATGGTTAACGGCTCTGAATTTTTAATTGAAGAGCCGAGTTCCAATTTCCATTGGGTTCCTTATATTCACATAAGCACAAATACCTTGGGGAAGATATGGACTTACCTCTTTCACCGCCCCCAGCAATGAATTAATTTGTAAGACTTGTATCACTAAATCAATGTTGTCTCCTCCTACCAAAGTTCTTAGAATCAAAAATATTTTCAGGCTTTAAATAACCTACAAGTCAGTCAGTTATGAGTCATGCGTGATATACGCTTGGGCGATCTTTCAATATATGACTAACAAAGCAGTTTTTTTCCCGCAGTAGGCTGTCATTTCTTTCTGTGGTAGACCAGTGGCTATCCAAGGCTATAGAAGCTGGCCTGGCCTGTCCTGCTATTTACCCATAGCTGGGGGGAGAAGCACAGGATTCATACCTTTCCCAAAGGTATTAGCACGGAAGTAAATTTCAGTCAGTTATGTGAGATGTGTGATAGACGCTTGGGCGATCATGTATCTTTCGATACATGACTGACGAGGCAGATTTATCCCGCAGTAGATTGTCATTTCTTTCTGCGGTAGACCATTTGCCGTCCAAGGCTATAGAAGCCGGCCTATCCTGCTATTTACCCATAGCTAGGGAGAGAAGAACAGGATTCATACCATTGCCGAGGGCATTAGTGCGTAAGTGAATTTCAGTCAGTTATGTGCCATGCGTGATAAACGCTTAGGCGATCATGTATCTTTCGATACATGACTGGCAATGGAGATTTTTTCCCGAAGTAGGTTGCCATTTTTTTTTGCGGTAGACCAGTTGCCATTCAAGGCTGTAGAACCCGGTCTGTCCTGCTATTTACCCATAGCTAGGGAGAGAAAAACAGGATCCATACATTTCCCAAGTAGCGCGTAAGTAAATGTAATGGATTCGACTGGAATTTGAACTCGGTTCTCAGATTCCTCAATCCGAGCCGCTATCCATTACTCCAAACCGTAGAAAGCGAATCAATCATTTTCTCTCATGGAAATCAATGTCTATGAAACGATTTTTTTCCCGTCTTTCCTCGCGATTAGTATGAAAACTTTATTTATGAGATATTGATAGGGCGTACGCGTTAACTATCTTTAGGAACTAATGAATGGAGAAACAAGAACAATAATAATGTAATAATGAATAAGGGTACTAATATTTATTATTGAAAGAAAATACTCGAAAAGCATTGACCTATCCGTTTTCTAGCCTCGATTATAATTCCATCACATTGTTGGACTGAATCACCTCAAACCACAAATTCAAAGCTCTTGTTGCTTTTCCACTTAAATTCCTCTCCTCAATCTCATCGAGAGGTAACCTTTCTATAAAACACACATGAATCACCTCTGAGGAATGTATTCTGATGCACGTGGTAAAAATGGAGAAAGCTCCTTATAATTTAGTAATAGAAGACAAAGCCAGTAGTAATGGTCGGCAGAACGTTTCCGGTTACGGTCGCAAATGGCTAGGAAGAAATTCTTGCATTAAGTGCCAAATATTTCAGTGAAAAATAAAAATAATAGCGAGCATATCGAAGCAATGCCTCCTTGTATCATCTGCATTCAGGGTTTTCTGTTTGAATGCAGGCAGACGGATGAGCAGACGATAATGGAGTAGAAGCAGTTGAGTGTGCAAGTTTCTTCCATATTGCGTTCTACTTCTCTATTTCTGCAGTATGTTTGATCGATTAAACGCGAACAATTCCCTGAAGTATGAGCGAGGTTGCCATTTGTTTAAGAGAACGAATTTTATTGGTTAGAATTTCCGTTTTACAATTTCCAAATTCTATTGCAGAATATTATCTCATATACCAAACAGCATTATTTGTCTGTTTCTGTCTTATTTGTCTGTATATCGGAAACACAATTAGAAGCAAAAAGAAAGGTTAAATTTTATGACGCACGTTTTCCGGAATTGACCGATGTTTTTTAATAGTTAATCCGATTGGAGATTCGTTTCAGATCATTTCTATCTGTAAAGATAAGCTAAATGGTTCGACATCTGTGCCATTTTTTTGTGGCACTATTTTAGCCGTCTTTTTTTATGCATCGTGTTAGGCTCGATTATAATTTTCATGGCGTAGAATTATCACAATTATCCAGACAAGGACATATCATTTTTATGACGAGAAACTATCATGCTTTTTGAGACAAGGAATGATGAATTGTTATCTATCCTCCATATCCTCATCATATTCAATTTTTACTTCTTCCTCATTCATTTATATCATTCTCCTCATTCAGCGAATTTTGTTGTTAGTTTTGGGTGAACATGAATTAGAAAAAAAGGTTTTATGACGAGAAATTATCATAATTTTTATGACGAGGAATTATAATTTTTGAGACGATGAACTATCATAATCTTTATGCGGGGAAATTATCATAATTTTTTGTCAATCATTATCTATCCTCAAATATCCTCATAAACTTCACTTCCGACTTCATTATAATTGATAATTATTTTAGACAATGAAATATAATTTTTATGACTAAGAATGATCATACAGTTTATGACTAATTTGTAAACGATGAATTATAACTTTTGAAATAAGGAAAAGAGTGAAAAAAAGGGTTCAGTCCGACATTCCAACCACCTGAAAAAGGCCGGAGCGTACAACGGCCGAAACGTGTAATAAATATGGCGACAAAGATGAGAACAATAGTCCGAATCATGTAAATAGTGTACATAATACCTTATCTCAGAAATATAGACAGATACTGAACGACAGAAACGTTGTAATAAATATGGTGACAAAGATTAGGAAAATAGTCCGAATAATGTAAATAGTGCACATCATACCTCATCTCAGAGATATAGACAGATACTGAAGGGCCGAAACGTTGTAATAAATATGGCGACAAAGATGAGGACAATAGTCCAAATAATGTAAATAGTGTACATAATACCTCATCTCAGAAATATAGACAGATATTGAAGGAAATATAATAATTTTTGACGGAGAATTATTATAAATTTTGAAACTAGGAATCATCTTATGACTCGGATCATAATTTTCATGACGAAGTAGTATTATGATTTTTATAACTAAGAATAGTCATAACTTTTAAAAGAGGAGTAATACCTTTTGAAATCAGGAAATATAAGTTTTAGAGAGGGAATAATAATGAATTTTGAAACTAGGAATTATCATAATTTTTATGACAAAGAATTAACATCATTTTTAAACGGGGAATTCTAATAACTTTTGAAACGATGAATTATCATGATTCGTATAATGATGATCATCATTTTTATGACGGTGAATAAGCATTATTATACACCGATTTACTGGGACTAGCGTCCTTTGTCATCGGCTGTTGCACCATTCAGCTTTCTTTAGGTCATCCTGGGTATGTAGATAAACTATATCCGCGTCTTGGGTATGACGATAAACTACATCCGCATCCTGCGTATGACGATAAACTACATCCGCGTCCTGGGTATGACGATAAATTACATCCGCATCCTGGGTATGAACTACATCTGCATCCTAGGTATGAAGATAAATTACATCCGCGTCCTGGGTATGAAGATAAACTACATCCGCGTCCTGGGTATGAAGATAAACTAGATCCGCGTTCTGGGTATGAAGATAAACTACATCCGCGTCCTGGGTATGATGATAAACTACATCCGCGTCCTGGGTATGAAGATAAACTAGATCCGCGTCCTGGGTATGAAGATAAACTACATCCGCGTCCTGGGTATGATGATAAACTACATCCGCGTCCTGGGTATGAAGATAAACTAGATCCGCGTCCTGGGTATGAAGATAAACTACATCCGCGTCCTGGGTATGATGATAAACTACATCCGCGTCCTGGGTATGAAGATAAACTAGATCCGCGTCCTGGGTATGAAGATAAACAAGATCCGCATCCTGGGTATGAAGATAAACTACATCCGCGTCCTGGGTATGATGATAAACTACATCCGCGTCCTGGGTATGAAGATAAACTAGATCCGCGTCCTGGGTATGAAGATAAACTACATCCGCATCCTGGGTATGACGATAAACTACATCCGCGTCCTGGGTATGAAGATAAACTAGATCCGCGTCCTGGGTATAACGATAAACTACATCCGCATCCTGCGTATGACGATAAACTACATCCGCGTCCTGGGTATGAAGATAAACTAGATCCGTGTCCTGGGTATGAAGATAAACTAGATCCGTGACCTGGGTATGAAGATAAACTACATCCGCGTCCTGGGTATGACGATAAAATACGTCCAACAGCAAAGCCTCTGATAATGTATTTGAAAAAATAATGTTGCCAGCTATACGTTTTTGGAAAAAGAAATATTACCAGTTATACATTTTTGAGGAAAAACATTAACAGAAATCGATTTTTGACAAAGTCAAAATATTACCAGGAAAAAAAAAAGTTGTCGGCATTAAATGACCCATTGAGGTTTTTATAGCGTAAAAAAACAAAAAAAACAAACCAAACTTTTTTTAGGTAGTTGGTAAGCTTCAGAGAATTTTGAAACGGACACTTTGTTCAATTTATAGTGAGAGTAGTTTGTTCTCATATGTAAATATACTTGTATTTGTTGAGCATTTCGAGTTAATTCATCCTGACAATACCGCTTGTCTTTTTCCACTGAACTACGGAACATATAACTCAGTGTAATTACTAACACGAGGATTGAACTCATGACCAGCAGATAACTCGATTCTCTAAAGGAAAAACGAGCATACCCTTTGAACTTTAAACCTGATGTCGCTGGAATACCTCTTCTACGAAATTCGTTTGTATATGAATTTTCAGTGAATTTTAATGCAATTTAATTGATGGAAATATTTTACTTAACCGCTTTTATATTTGTAAGAGTGGGAAGACAGTTTATGCAAAAACTCTCCTTTTTGATCGAATCCTCCTCGCTATTGGTTCAGCTGTTATCATCTCCCAATATCTTAATGCTTGGAGACTCAATTGTAATTATAGATCTTAGTTGCCTCTTTTTAAGATTTGGCTTTTAATGTTGGCATTATGGCATTTACGCGTTAAGTTAATGGCATTCACAGGGCAAAATATGCAAGCAAAACATTTCTCATTGAAGAACGAATTATCAAATGCGTTAAAAATCCCAGTAACTTTGGCAAGGTGTGGCATCAGGTCTGCTACATAAACTACCCAGCTATGGAATCTCTGGCAGGCTCTCTCAATTATGAAACCCTTCCTAACAGGTCGGTCACTGAAGGTCGTTTTAAAAGCCAATCATATGAAGGCTTTAAGATCAATGCCGGCGATTCACAGGGCTCTCTCCTACAGACGTTATACTGTATATTAATGATCTGCCTAAGAGCATACTCCGACCATTCGTGAGTATCTATGCTAGTAGTATCCAAATTTATTTTCATTGGGTCGCATTTTCGGATTTAAAATTTGCTCGAACTTCACCAAAGGAGGTACGGTGGAGTGATTGAGATTGAGGAATTGGAGAGCCGAATTCGACATTCGAGCGCTAATACCCTTTGGAAAAATATGAATCCTCTTCTTCTCTCCCCAGCTATGGTTAAATAGTAGGTCAGACTTGATTCTATAGGCCTGGGTGGCAACTGGTCTAGAAGAAAAATTCTGAATATAAAACCTTATCCTCTAGGTGTAGGATTATTTAGTAGTCTAACACCCTACTCAATTAAAAAAAAAGCTGGATTGTTACAGAAAATGGGACGATATCTTGCGGCCTATGTTCCTTAAGGAATTTAAATGTCGTAATACATAGAATAATATATATATATCACTAAATTTATGTGATAAATTGTTCGTTGTAGATAATATAAGACAAGGTCTCTTGTACATTTAAAAATAGAAAGAAAACAGAGATGGTTAAAGGGAGATAACCGTGGATACGAAGTCCGAACATTATCATTGATAATTCTCTCCTCCAATTTGTAGACCCTAGTTACTATATTCTTAACACTTGATATAATACAAAAATATCACAATGATAAAAATTGGTCAAAATTATTTATAACTATATTGGGACTCATGCATGCAATTACATGAAATCCATAATAATATTTTAAATTTTGAAATCATATTTATTTTTGGTATATGAATTTTTAAAACTGATTGTCTTTCAATCATTCTGCCTCACCTGCTATCCCCTTCCGCCTCACCGGCTACCCTCTTCCGCCTCACCTGCTATCCTCTTCCGCCTCACCGGCTATTCCCTTCCGCCTCACCGGCTATCGCCTTCCGCCTCACCTGCTATCCTCTTCCTCCGCACCTATCAGGCATGCCACACCGTTTGGGGACCTCTGATCTACATGGATGATGCAAGTAAGTCTGGAAGAACAGAACCTAAAAGCTCATCTCATCTCAAATTAGCCCAGGTGGCTTAATGAAGAAAGGACTGGCTTGTAAAATCCAATACCAAACTAGTAACGTCTCACTACCACCAAGAAGACCTTTAAAATTCTCTATCATAATAAATAGGTGTTCTCTTAACGAGTGTCAGAGTCGAACATCTATTAGTATTCAAGTTCTCTCACGACCTCATGTCTAACGATTCATCGAGATGCTGAGAAAAATGACTAGTCCCCTGTACCGTTCCAGAAAGTATCTGACTCATCCTACTATGCGGAAAAAAATATAAAGGAGAGACAGCTCCCCCCCCCCTTAAGGTAAGGATTCAAGAACAGCAAAAAGCTTTAACACGATGGGAAGTAGAAAAATCAGGCGTCGCTGAACCCATATGGAGAGAAAAGGGAGATCACTGCCCTCTGTGGGATCAGGTTGAAATCATAGACAAAGAATATCATTGGAAACTTCGTAAACTTAAGGAATCAGCACATATGCTATGCCACAAAAATCTCCTGAGCGGCCAAGCATAGAAATGAATACAATATGGAAACCAGTAATAATGAGAGCCAGAGAAAAGTAATAATAACAAAGAAAATTGCAATATGAGCTGTGGTAAAAAATGCAATGATAACAGCAAAAAAAGTGCAATATGTGCAATGGTAAAAATGGTTGCTGAAGACATTAAGTTTATAAGTCCCAGAAATTCACAGATGTCCTTAAGGACACATGGCAGAGTTGGTAAAGGCATTGGTTAGATCCAGTGACAGGACCCAAAGAGTTGTGAGTTCCTGGTTAAGGCAGTGGAGATCTTGGAGAATTAACAGGAGATAATTGATAACTGACATCCATTAGACATGGCACGTGGAACTAGAACAGTCTACCCCAGTGAGTGAAATAAACGGTTAAGTTCAACCACCTGAAGAAGGCCAGAGCGTACAATGGCCGAAAGGTTGTGATAAATATGGCAACAAAGATGAGGATAATAGTCCGAATAACGTAAATAGTATATGCTCTATTTTTATAACAACCAGATCAGAACAAAAATGGAGTGTGGCTGCTATACCTGGCCTGTTTTGATTTCTAATACGTCTACACGGCCTTGCGGGTGAAAAGATATTTTCCGCCCTACAAACTCTTTCCCAGAGACGAAACGTTGCGAGCATTTCGTTTCTTTATCGCTACTTCCATGGCATGTGCTATGAGGAGATATATTTCTTACTCCCACCAACCCTGACCTTTATAATTGAGACCCACCATACCTTGTACACATAGGAGGATTATCCCCACTAGCTTCGTATTCCAAGAGTAAGAAGTAACTTCCATTTGGACAGCTTTTTCCCAAGAAGTTTATGGAACACATTCTCATCAGGTTGTTTCTTCAATCACTATAATCTTGACCTCTTCAAGTCTTGGGTTAACCATTATCTTTTCTGCATAGCTCTTCACTTTTGGCTTTTTATTACGTTCATACAAGACAACGCAGTATCTCTCTGACTTACACTTGGACCTTGTAATTTTTTGCATGTGACATAAGTTCATTACTATTGTAAACAAAAATTTTGATATAGCAATAAAAAAAAAATGGATTCCGGATCTAAACACGGAATTTTTAAGCAGGTTTTATGGTGAGACGAATAAGTAATAGGAAGAGGAAAAAAGTAAAACAGTTATGTCATGACCCCAAAAAGGTATTGAGCAAAATTTCATGGGGAAATTAGCTCAAGGGTGATGTTGCAATGGAATGTTCCACTCTCCTTATTACCTATTGTGGACTGACTATATCAGTAAATTTGTGTAGTGTGCACAGGACATATCAGGGACCGTCTATCTGTCTGTCTGACTGGCTGCCGAAGTGTTAATCGACTCCCTGTCTTTCAGTAGTGTATTCTCTTTTACAATAAACTCCTCTTTCTTCCATCTACGCCCGTGTTGCTGTTCCTTCCACTCGAGTACCACCTTTGCCTGCTTGTAAACTTTTTAAGGATACAACAGTAACTTTCTCCAATAAATAGTACAGAAGATAACTGCTTCAAGAATGGTTTAGATGCTTAGATTACTTTTAGCAAAAACAGACTATTTAGCAAAGAAAACATTACCGAGCATCGGTAACCAAATCTAAGTTGTTAACGTAAGAGAGTTGCCTCCAAAGTAATGCATACTCTCATGTTGACCTGCGACCTCGGATGAATCTTCCCGCTAACAAACAATTTCTTTTCTCATTTTAGGATGCATTCTTACAGATAATAGGTAGATGGCACTCTGGCATGATAGCGTCTGATAGGATACATATTTTCTAGCCAATTTCACTATGCGAAAAACTGCGCCCGATAACATTCATCGAATGCTTACAGAGACCAAACCGAGAATGTGAGCTCAGCTGGAATGTAGTGTGCACAGGACATACCAGAGTCTATCTATCTGTCTGAATGTCTATCTACCAGTTGGACTGGCTTCGGGAAGTGTTAGTCGACTCCCTGTCTTTCATTAGTATATTCTCTTTTAAAATAAACCACTCTTTCTTCCATCTACGCCCGTGTTGCTGTTCCTTTCACTCGAGTACCACCTTTGGATGCTTGTGACATTTTTAAGGATACAACAGTAACTTTCTCCAATAAATAGTACAAAAGATAACTGCTTCAAGAATGGTTTAGATGTACAGGACATACTGGACACGAGATTCGGGAAGTGTTAATCGCTTTCCTGTTTCTCAGAAGTGTATTCTCTTTTTCAATAAACCTCTATTTCTTCCATCTACGCCCGTGTTGTTCTTCCTTTCGCTAGAGTACCCCTTTGCCTGTTTGTAACCTTCTTTAAGGATACAACATTTTATATCAATAAACATGATTAGTCTTATATTAGTTACAACGAACAAACTTTTTTCGAGGTTGTTATCCAGGAGAAAATGATGTTGCAACAGACTAAATCGATTCGCCTAATTCCGAATTATCAAATCGCAAGACATTTCGAGTTATGTGCAGAGAACATTTATGTTCAAAATGGCTATTATTGTGACAATGATGTGGTGAATCATTTTGGAGCCCTTTTGTCAACCCTGAGGTTTTGAGCAGATGCAATGTCTGTAAATATCTATTGCGGGTGATATACTGGCACGTGAACAGATATTGAATAACAGAAGACTACAATAAACAAAACGAAGACTTGAGTAATATATATATATATATATATTTATTAAAGACATTTTTTATGTTTAACGTTCTTTTTATAGATACAAGTATTTAAGTAAATGCTCTGTTTATAATAAACAGTATTAAATAACATTTACCGGCCTGAATGTCCGAGAGATTTTCATAGAAAATATTCGTCCTTTGACAG
>OZ010596.1:9914015-9916515 GCA_963932145.1 Acanthosepion lycidas
GATATCTTTTTTTTTTTTTACGTGCTTGTTGGAACGACAGAAGATTCATACTTCCTTTGTTTTCGATATGTTATTTGGCTGCGCATGCGTAAGTAAGATCTAGTAAAAATGTAGGTAAAGATTCTTGGAAAATATGGAAATATTAATTGAACAGGAATGATTAAATTTTGAGAAATATATTGTAATTTTAAGAATAATAATCTCAATAAAATAGGATTCGCATATAACAGGATGTTGATGGCGAACTTGGGAATCTTGAAAAAACTAAAAAAGTTTTGAAAAGAAAGTGAGAAGAAAGGACTAACGATAGTTTGTAAGACAAAATGTAGGGTCATCTCTATCTATAAAAGCCAGGATGTGTGTGTGTGTGTGTGTGTGTGTGTGTAATGAATGCACGGCCGCAGTTTTCGACGGATTTGCACCAGAATTTACATGCACATGCTCCAAGTTACCGGGAAGCCCAAGATCGACTTTGCATTTCCCAACTCCCATCGATAGTGGAAATAATCGATTTTTTCATGCTTCTACGGCAGTTTTCATGTAGTTTGCGGCCATTTTCTACTCGCCAGAGTGAGAGCCTATAGCTGGCTGCCACGAATAGGCAGGAAGATTCTATTGGCCAGCGTGAGAGCCAACAGCTCACTGACACGAATGTTAACTAGCATTCTAGCATAGAAAAAAAATCGATAGCTGCATTCGTCACAATTGGGAAAAATTTAAATCTGCATGGCACTTTACTCCAATTGGCTCATCCGCTTGCTTAAACTCAAATTTGATTCTGATTCCGCAGAATTGGATTGGGTGTGAAAAAGTATTTGTTGTTAATATTCTTTTTTCATTCGGTTTTTCCAGTTACGAGTCCTTTTTTTAAAGCTGATCGTTTTGTGTTCATTTTGTTTAGTTCTTTTTTCGTAACAGATTTAATGTTTGGTATAGAGCCTAGAAAAAATTCGCAGTGTAAGATAGGCAAGAAGTAAGGCATGTAGCAACATCAGCACGGCAAGGGCACTCCTTTAAAGGCAAGGAAGGGCAAAAATATTTTAAGTCAAGTGATAGCGATTGCTGTATGTCGTACGATTTTTGAATCAAGCCCGGGCAACGCCGGGTCATGCTACTAGTAAGTGAATATAACAAATCCAACTGGAATTGGAAACCCCGTTCTTTGATTTCCAATTCAGAGCCATTATTCATTATACCACCTACACACCCAAGCTTATAATACCCGGTATTCGCAAGTGTAAACGCATCTAGGTAAGGACCAGGCTGGACATTATTTAATTTCGGTGATTGGACGAGAATCGCTGTTTCAACGTGATGTCCCTATAAGCGAAGGGTATATTTGGAGATGTCAGATACTTACTGAAGCGGTACAAGAAACCAACCATTTTTGCAGCGATGTATTGTATATATGGCTTCCATTTGAGTTCATGGGTGAACTCGGGTAACAATAGGCGTTCGACAGATAGCGGTTCCTTGAGATAGCAACCGCTAATTATGAGAGGCGAAAATCCATGATCTGCTCGGTGTTGCTCGGGCGTTACTATCTTGCTTTTTGATGTATTGAATGTTAATTAGCCAATTATTCCTCTACTGTGTCGTTAGAGCTTAGTTCAGAGGAGAGATTAGCTGCCAGGGTCTGGTCTTCTAGATTTTTTGAAGTGCAACGCTTGCGTCATCTGCCAAGATAGTCACGAAATATCTGAATATGCAGACCGTTAATACGAGGATAAATAAAAATTTATCCCACCTTTCACCATAATGTATTTTAGGTTTGTCACATTACATTCTGCTCATGCAGGCTTATAGTTGGTACTCTTTTGGTTACATGAACGAAGTTTGAACTTCATCGCACCAGTTTTCTTAGTGCTGTTACAGTGTAAACATGGCCGATCCGCTAGCAGTGTGCACCAAGGAGAAAAAAGAGCCGTAATCCGATATCTTTGGTCGGAAGGTATGTCAGGGGCTGAAATTCATTGGAGGCTTTTACCACAATTCGGTGACATGCATTACTGCCTAGAAGTGTGTATGAGTGGATCGAAAAATGTTTTAAAATGGCCGGGCAAGCGGGACGTACGAAGAATGAGTAAGATGACTGTCAACCTCCACTACTGACAGGGAGATTCAGCAAGCCCGAAAGATGTTAATAGTGAACCGGCGAGTTATCATCGATGGAGTAGGATATTCTCTGCAGATTCGGATCACAGCTTCATGGTGCACACTGCTAGCGAAGCGGCTATGTTTACACTGTAACGCCAGCAAGAAATCAGATCAAGATCAAACTTCGATCACGTGACCACAATAATACTTACTATAAGCACGCACGAAAAGAAAGAAGTGTTATGTCGAAAGTGCGGATAATTTTTGACTAACCCTCGTATAAAACAGAAAGGGGCTAGGACCAAGAAGAAAGCCTTTCGGGGTTTTAGCATTGATTTCAGAAGATCGGACATTAACAACGACCTTCATGGACCTATCTGTTAGAAAGGACTTTATAATAGCG